>JAVANC010000003.1:23168957-23883957 GCA_033319125.1 Parnassius glacialis
TAGTCTTTGGTAAGATACTTAATGAACGACAATGCTTTCTTATATTTACGCGAACATTACTAAATACTGAAAAAAGTATAAAACAAGTTTTTACGGATTTTGTCACCTATTTTAACTTATTTTATATTCCCGATGTTCCGATGTTTCGAGCACTACGTCACAGCACCCATGGTCAGGGGGGGGGGGCTGAGGTGTTTGACGTCCCAATGTCTAGTACTGCATAGATCGGAACAAAAATTAATCCTCTGGTGATCTCGCCGTCCAGTTCATAGGTCCCCACCGCGACCTATCCACCTAATTTGGAATTGGCTGTCCAGAAATGCGCGCACAGATCGTTCGTAATGAGCTTGACATCAGTCGTGCATTTCCAGTACATTCCTTGCAGATGGCTCAGAGGAACGTTTTTTTAACTTTGTGTCAATGACGGAACGGTCAATACGTTGCACCCGTCAATGGACATTCAATCCATATTGGACCAATGATGTAGTCGTTAATAAACGCTTTCCAAACATTAACACTGAAACGAACTTGATGAGCATGTTGTTTGATTTTGTGTGGGTTTTTGGTTTGGTTTTGCAAACTCCACAAGTGCTCATCGTAGACGTAAATTCAAAAACGGGTAAATATCAACTCGTCGCTCCATGAGATTTTAGCCTACGCATGGTCCTGTAGCCAACGACAAAACTCCTTGCGTGGTCCAGGATCCGGCGCATGCAAAGCTTGCACGCATGAGATGAATGGAATGATGCATATCCATTGAACGAAGTAGCTTCCATACCATATACTGGCTTACACTAAACCGACGAGCGGCTTGCTGGGTGCTCCTTCTCGGGTGTCGTTGGAAGTAGTCCAATATGGCGCCTTCAATGTGTCTGGACAAGGGTGGCCGGCCCCTGCCTCTGGCATGACTGGATAGCTGGAGCTGGCCCTGATCACGTAACTAACAGGGGTAGAGGCACGCGGCAGCTTTTGCTGTCGCACGGATGGGCCGGCTCGAACCGGGGTGGTACCACGACCTCACAGAAAACCAGCGTGAAGTAGAGGTTTACCTCTGCGTTTCGCTTGGTGAGTGCAGGTGGCCGGAGGCCCTTTTTACTGAAAATGAGGCATTCCATCTTAGTCCTCACGGGTGACAACGCATCTACATTTTGATTTGTAATAGAGGATAGATGTAGATGTCTATGGGCCGCAGCAACCACTTACCATCAGGTGGACTGTGTGCTCGTTTGTCATCCTTTTCCTATAAAAAAAAACGTAAGCGGTGATACTTCCGTAATATTAAATCAGTGCTGGGAATTTGAGGAGCAAGCAAACCACCCCTGCGCCACGATTGTGGGTGTTCTGCGTACATCCGTCTCGCACCGTTTCGCTTTTCACCCGACAAGACATAAAATCAAACCATTGCTAGATACTCGACATTAGAGTATTGGTACATGTTTACGATAACTATGAGCTAGCGGCCGATACACATGGGGAAACAAACAATACGACGTCACGCCGTGGCTAATTGCAGCTAACTGAAAACTGAAATGAGAGTGCTGGGCGCATGTGCGTATGCGCCGGCGGCACTTGCGTCTGCGAAAGAACATCAAAGAGGCCTACGGCGGGTGTTACAAGTGTCGGTTGTTTTCAAGGGATAGCATCACGTTAAAAATTCGTTGATATTATTGCCGCTCGTAATGTAGGGTGCGTATGATTTGAATGTCGATAATTTGTAATTGATTAATTTCAAAGCTTTTGTTCATATTTTTTTTGTATGGAAAGTTTCCTGCATATTAATTAGTATTAATTGATAGATCAATTTCATAATTACAATTTTTTTTTATTGTAAAATATCGGTGCCATAGGTTTATACTCCGTTCACCTGTTACACCCTATTTTTATTAAGACGGTAGAAAAAGTCATCTAGTATACATTGCTGTTATTTGAGTACCTATTTAAAATCTGTAAGTACCGCATGCTACAATAACTTCGCTAAAAAAATAACCCTAGGGCTCTGTAGTGATCATTTTATTATTTTAAGTTAGTTGTCATTTAAATATGTATATACACGTTCTTGTCACTTCATTACCTTCATAGAGCTTAACACGTCAAACATTTTTTTTAAAGAAGAGGATTAAATTCAACATAAGGCTCACCTGATGGTAAGTAATAATCTGCAACGTGAGATGAATTGCAGGTTGCCGGCCTTTTAGTTTTAAAGTTTCTAAGTAAAAAAAAAAACGAATGGTGGTAGACAGCTAACCATCGAGATGATGTGGATAGAATTTAGAGTACCTACTCTTGCAGTGAACGACGGTGGAATTTAGCATCTGGACTAAATCCGAGTAATTCGGATGGCATTTCTCATGGTACGTGCCATTATAAATGCAGATATGCAACACCTGCTGCGTTTATCAGATGTAAATATATTTCACTGTTTAAAAGGTGAAGACCTCCAGGGAACGTCACACGTGTGGTACAGACACTGACATTAATAAATTACATTGTTAATAGATTAATTAAATATTGTTCTTAGAATCTTACATAATATATGTGTAGCCTCACATTATAGACATTCATATAGAAAAGCTTTTAATTGCCGCCGGCGTTAGACAATTCACTACAACATATCATTCCATGGGTGTCGTAAAAGGCGACAGAGGAAAACAAACTAGGAGTTGGGCAGCAGTGCGTTCCTGATAACAATTTAAAAAATAAAAACCGCGGTTGCTAACACGTCACATCATCTAAGGCAATCTAAGGAGAAGGCAGTGGACTTTTATAGGCTGTAATGAATGAATGAATCAATGACTTTTTAATCATAAGCAAATATCAATAATCTTTGGCATGAATTAATACTATTGTTTTCAATCGTCAAAGAGAATTTCAAACTGTGATAATATTCAAGATTTCAAGAGTGCAAAATTAGCTTATAGCACATGAATATCGTTCCATTGTATTTTTTTAATTAAAATCTTCACACTTCGTTGTCTTACATCTTATCTTGGTCATTATAATTAAAGAGTGTGAATGTATACACAGAGAATAATTTGCGTAACTAGCGGGTCACTTTTTAAAATTCTTTTGCCGTTATAAAGCAATATTCTAATTACTAAAAAACTTGACACAGTAAAGAGAGTCTTGATTGTATGTAGTAACATACGATAATATTTTGATGAAGTACTTAATTTTGTAATAGTAATTCAAAAACCTTCAGTAATGAGGGGAGCAATGTAATTAATTGTTTTTTTTTAAATTTATTTATACAAATAAATAAAATTGAAGTGTCTGTTTGTAATGTCTAAATTACAGTTTTTTACTAAATGCATATGAAAGTTAATACGGTACTTTTATTTTTATAGGATAAGGGTGACAAACGAGCACACAGTCCACCTGATGGTAAGTGGTTGGTGCGGCCCATAGACATCTACATCTATCCTCTATTACAAATCAAAATGTAGAAGCGTTGTCACCCGTGAGGACTAAGATGGAATGCCTCATTTCCAGTAAAAAGGGCCTCCGGCCACCTGCACTCACCAAGCGAAACGCAGAGGTAAACCTCTACTTCACGCTGGTATTCTGTGCGACAGCAAAAGCTGCCGCGTGGCTCTACCACTTATAACTAAAATACATTTTTTTTAATTTTCGTCTGTCTGTCAGTTTGTTCTGGCTAATCGGTAAACGGCTGGACCGATTTTGACCGAACTTTCACTGGTAGATAGCTGATTTCTTAAGGAGTAACTTAGGCTACTTTTATTTTAGAAAAAGAATTAGGGTTCCACGTAAAAACATAAATACCCTAACACGCGAGCAAAGCCGCGGGGAACAGCTGGTTCTATATACATAAGTAAATACACCCGTTTTGTTAGTATACTTAAATTTAAACTAAGGGTTAGTCGGATAACATAAATGCAAGCAGTATGGCATTATGATATGTGAAGTTTGCCAACATGTGCGGCTAATGAACTAAAGTGGTTCCTAATCTTGACTGGCCTGTGGTCAGCAGTGGACCGTATATGGTCAGTGTAGGTTCACTATCGCACGTGGGATCTGATGAAGATGAAATACTGTTTAATATTAATCAAACATACGTCACAGATATGACACAAATGTATTGAGTAATCGTGAAAGTAAACAATGATTTTAATTCATGAGCGCATTCGGACATCGACAGGTGGCGCATGTCTTGAATTTTTAGCGACTACTGAATTGCATTGTAGTCCTATTCGGCTAGAAGCTCGCGCAACTAATTGTTGCGCGCATCGGCAACCATCACAGAGTACTTTGAATAATCCGATCAATTGTTTGTTATACTTTTCTGCCGACTTCCAAAAAGGAGACGGTACTCAATTCGAGTGTATGTTTTTTTTTATGTGTGTTACCTCATAACTTTGTACTGGGGGAACCGATTTCGATGATTATTTTTTTATATGAAAGCTGATAGTTCTCGTGTTGTCCCATACGAATTTGATCAAGGTCAGACCAATGGTTTTTGAGTTATTCTTAAATAACCTATATTGAAATCGCTTATATTGAAGTCGGCTGTACAAAATTTTGAATTTTAAATTATCTTATTCTATTCACATGACTATTTCCGCGGCGAGACAGTTTCTTCACGCGCTGCTCGGGCAGCAGTGATGTAAGGTTTTTTCATTACTACTTTTATACGTGGTAGAGCCTTGCTCTAGCTATATTAGTAGTATAGTTGTAGCACGAATGGGTCGGCTCGACCGGGGAAGGACCACGCTCTCATAGAATATCAGCGTAAAATGGCAGCTTGACACTGCTGTGTTTCGTATGGTAAGTGTAGAGAACCGGAGACCCATTTTACTGGTGACAACGCATCTGCATTTTGATTCTCTATTGAGGATAAATGTAGATGTCTATGGGTAACAGCAACCACTTACCATCAGGTGGACTGTGTGCTCGTTTATCACCCTATCCTATAAAAAAAATACTATTCACGAAAGTTTATTAAATTAGTTTTATGCCGAACAAAATATGTATTCTTTTAATCGGGCGAAATAAGATAAAGGCTTTCCTAAGGTTTTCGTGCCTCAACCGAATAACAACTTTGACGCGACAGTAGCCTAATGGCAGGGTGGGGACGGCTAACTCAAAAGGTTGTGGGTTCTAATCCGACTACTGTCGAAGAGAGCCGTTCGGGCGATTTATAACCTAAATTGTAAACAGTCCCTCATACAAAAATTTAAAGAAATAAACATATTAACTTTGGCATCGCAATATATTTATGAAAATGTAATGTATGCACATAAAAACATAAATAGCTTTAATAAGAATAAGGATGTGCATAATTTAAACACTAGGAACAAACGTAAGCTTGTAATGCCAGTTACTAGACTCCACAGAATCAGTAATGCATTTATGCGGCAATGTATACGCTTTTACAACAAAATCCCAGAACATATTCAAAGTTTATCAATAAACAAGTTTAAAAGTTTTATTAAAGAAAAACTGTACAAAAAGGGTTATTATAATATCAAAGAATACATGAATGAAAATGACCCCTGGGAATAAGGTGATCGCCACCATGCTGGTTCTATTAAAAATCATTTAAAAATTGTATAAATGAAATTATTGTTAAGTGAAATATGTTTGAAAAAAAGTCCCGTTAGATTTCTTGCTGGTTCTTCCCAAAACAACTACAATTCATTGACGTATCCGTTGGTACCCACACTAGGTAATCCTGTATTGTAGGTACCTATTAGCATTGACTATTTATGTTTAGTTTACGTTTGGTTTACTTGAACACAAAATTTAAATTTAAAAAACTAGTATAAAATGAACAAGTATAATAAGAGTAAAACATTGCATTTATTAATAATAATGGTAGTTCCTTTATGCTAGGTGTAAGAATATTTTTTCGGTCGAGTCATAATTTAAAAAAGCGAGTCAGGAAACAATTTTTGTTTTAGCGTCTTTTACAGACCTATGTTTTATATCGCAAAATTCCTTAGTATTATTGTTTAGTCACTAAGTCACATGTAACGCAATTTATGAATAAATAAATAAGCCATAGCCAATATCTTTTCGTTTGAAATTTGCAATAGCCCCTTGATTAACCTTACTTATATACTTTCTTACGTGAATATCTTATTCATCATTACATCCCTTCACAAGTCTACTACAAAACAAATATCTCACCAAAGTAACAAATAACTCATATTTCATTAATGGTAGTGGGCTTTTTAATGCCAAAATTACATGGTATTAAAAATAAATTGACCCAACGCAGTGACAGAACGCGTAATGAAATTGATTTTCAATCTTCTTAAATAACTTATAATTGAAACAACGAATTTTACAAATAAAAAATACCACTGACTTGTATGTGCTTGAGTCAACATTAATACTAAAGTAAAAAAAAAAACGGTGAAAATATCGGGGAAAGAATCCCTCAAAATAAGTTTACAGAACTATTAATTAATATTAAAGGGAAGGAAAACTTGCAAAAAATCTGAAACCTGACTAATGGAATACAAGAATTCATACAAAAGTTGCCAAAAAATAGTACAATTTTACTCAACATTAAAAAAAAACTAATTTGAAAACCAAGGAAAACAATATTAAAAAGGAAAATATTACTGTTCAAAAGTTTAACATAAAATGATAAAAAAAGAAGATTAAAAAAGTTTGACTACCAATTACAAACATTGAAAGATTTATTATCGTCTAAGGAATGGATTTCTTCACAAATGGAAAAATAGGTACTGTTTTTTTTTTTAAAACTTGTACAAACTCCCTAACGTGCAGAACAAAATTACAAACTATTTAAATAATTAGGTATTGAGTGTAGTGATGACATATTGAGCTTATCCCTCCCCTTCTACCGTGCAAGATCTATCACATCGAGCTATAAACAATCTTAAAAGTAGAAAATGTTAATGAGAAGAATCAAAATTCTCTACAATGAATCACATTTTTACTTAACTCGGGTATTTTTTTGTTTTTCATTAAACTGAAGTGACAAACCAACATACAGTCCACCTGATGGTAAGTGGCTACCACAGTCCATGGACACTTGTAATCAATTTCTAACAAAAAAGGCTACAGATGTGTTGTCACTCCTGAGGATTAAGATGGAATGCCTTACAGCTTGTAATTACACTGAATGTGTACTCTTCAGATCGGAACGCAGCAGTGCAATTGGCGGCAGAAATAAGTAACATATTGGTAACTACCCAGACGGACTTCTAGCCATAAGAAGAGTCCAACTACCTAATAATGAAAAGTTATGAAGAATATTACAAAACTCTCTATCGCATTTATTGATAACTCAAAGGCTTTTGACTCTATTTATTATTCACTAGAGCATTAGAAGGATTAAAAGGTCATGGAATACTTTACAAATATAATATAAAAATATTGAAACATTTTCATAATCGAACTACTGCAACAGTAAAAATAAAGAGACAAGAACAGTCATCAAAATCTATTTACTTTATTTGCTAGAGCACGTTTTTTTTACATTTTTTCATTGGTGATACTTCACATGCCTTCGAAATCATTGAATTATATGTACTACGGTACATATAACTCAATGTTCGAAATATAATTTTATATCCCAGACATGCAGGTTTCGTCACGACGTTTTCCTTCACTATCGAGTGCATGGTAAATCGACTAGCTAAATTACCACGGTTCTACGACAACATTATGTATTAAAAAAAATTAAAAATCTGATAATTTACATCATTCGTATTAGTATCAAAAACAGACAAAAATCTTCGACTCTCGATTCCCGGGACGGATCGGACGGTAACTATCGAATAACACAGTTAACCTTATTCCGAAAAGGAAAATTCGGAAAATAAGTGTTAAGTTATATTTACTTTGTTGCAGCTTACAGACATCGTGAATGCGATGTCTCCCCGTGGGGAACTGCCGCTCGAGTTGGCTCTGCGAGGGCGAAGCGCTTCAATAGCGACTACTCTTTTGCAACATTGCGCCGATTCAGACGCACGAGGGCCACGCGGACGAACGTTGCTGCATAGAGCTGTCGATTCAAGAGATGCCTTCTCTGCTAGGTTTCTCGTGGACAATGGAGCCGACACAAGTCTCACAACTAAGTTAGTGCACGCTTTTAATTTAACATCACTAATCGGCAATTTGCGGGAAAATAAACCAAAATCTCTGATTGTGACCTTACACCTAGAACACATATTTCGCTCAAGTGTTTTCTTCGTCTTGTAAAAGTCAGGACATTTTTTTATTATCATGCTTGATAAAGACAATGTCTGCAATATTTTAAATCTCATAAGTATGACAGGCGCCAAAATATACGGACAATACTTTTTGATACTAACGTTTTCGCTTTTCGTATCGTCAGCGACTAAAATTCTATGGAATATGAATAGTGCTCCTGGCGAAAATAAAAATGTTTAATCATACAAAGTTTGAAAATACGAATTCGATAGTTCAGAAATGCTCATGACCGGGGAACTGTTCCGTTGATTTCGAAAAAGAAATTTTGACGAAACTTAAGTTTTAATCAGTGGTTTTATTACTTACTTATCTTCACGCACAATCCCTGACGGGGTAGCCAGAGAGAACAGATCGCCAAGTGTCACGATCCTTACGTACCTCTTTCGCTTCTTTCAGTGGTTTTATTGCATCGACTTTTTCTACTACTTTTAAAAATGTGGTGTTTTGTATAACTAACAATTAATTATCGTTAATTTCGAAAGACACATTTTATACAACGCACTAAATCAATTCCAATTATCTTGTCGATGTTGGATTGGATTGTGTATTTAAATTATATGAAGGCAGAAATAAGTTAAGCTTAGACTTAAAAAAATCAAGCCGCTATGTTTCAATAGTTATAATTTTCATAACTTGAATAAACTTTTTACACGTGGTAGAGCCATGCTGCAGCTATATTAGTAGTATAGTTGTAGCACGAATGGGTCGGCTCGACCGGGGAAGGACCACGCTCCCTTAGAAAACCAGCGTAAAATAGCAGCTTAACGCTGCTGTGTTTCGTATGGTCAGTGTAGAGAACCGGAGACCCTTTTTACTGGAAAAGAGGCATTCCATCTTAGTCCTCACGGGTGGCGACGCATCTGCATTTTGATTCTTTATTGAGGATAAATGTGGATCTCTATGGGTCACAGCAACCACTTACCATCAGGTGGATTGTGTGCTCGTTTGTCACCCTACCCTATAAAAACAAAACTTTTCGTATCATGAGATTTCACCAATTTGTTGCTAAACTTGTTTAGACCATGTTTTGTTGTAGACTAGATTATTAGCACAACCTCTTGTTCTACAAGTTTCTTTGACAGATCACGATAACATTGTTTGATATTTAAAATGTTATGTTTAACCAAAAATTGTAAATACTTTCAACCTTAGGGTGCATAATTACCTTTAATTCTTTCTTACCTTCAGTAAATTAAATTCATTAAAGCTTATCAAAATCCTACTGCTCAGAATATTTTGCCTTATCCCTCATGATTTTGCCATAGCTGCCAAGCTTAGCTGCCGGGCTGCCAATCGCAGTTTTTTAATATTTTTCAGCTGTAATCAAGAAAATGCTGCTGCCCATCTCCTTTTATGGTTTTCCTCTGCGCTTGTTACGACACTCACGAGATGATTGCGGTTGTGGATATTCTCAGACCGCCACTTCACTGTAGTACCGTAGCTAAATGGTCAAAACTCAGTATACTCTATACTCTGAGTTTTGGCCATTTAGATAAAATGGAGCAAGATAGCTTTAAAACAATGTAGTTAAAGATTACAGATGTAAATGAGGCTAGTGATTACTTAATTAACACACAATCATAACAAAAAATTCAACTACAGTTAGAAGCTCTAGACGTAAAATAATTTTAATGCCATGGCTCACACCAGCTATTCTAAGATTTGTTAAACATCGCGATGAGTTTCATGAATAAAATTAAAATGGGAAACCCGGTAATCTAATGCATAGGATATGTTATAAGAGATAAAGAAATAATTGCTCTAAAAAAAAGTAAAAACTAATATGTAAAATTGCAACTGTAGTATGCG
The DNA here is from genome assembly GCA_033319125.1 of Parnassius glacialis. Classification (NCBI taxonomy): domain Eukaryota; kingdom Metazoa; phylum Arthropoda; class Insecta; order Lepidoptera; family Papilionidae; genus Parnassius; species Parnassius glacialis. The sequence goes on from JAVANC010000003.1 coordinate 23,178,975, forward strand.
AGAAATAATAATAGGGATTCTTTTTAGAAAACTATAACGAGATAGCTTTAAGTATAATGGTGTTAATACCAAAACCTAGAGGTTACAGGCTTGTATTAATTATAGGTTAATTTCAAATAAAGGAGGGTTGAGTCATTCGCGTCCATAGGCTTCGACTACCTAACCCTAGGCCCAACCTACACGTGTCCCCCGGGTGATCCTAAACGAGCTACAAAACCGAAAGAATAGAATCGACTCCTCGCCGTATGTTAGCGGCGTAAAATCTACCACTCCTAGTTTTCGCACTATGAGTCCTAGAATAAAAGAAATGGCCCCGAGTTCCCGCCGCCCCATTGATGGGGCAGGAGTGCAAAGAATCTCCGGGAGTAAAATCGACGACGAGGCTCGCCAGCCGTCACGTTCTGTCTCCCGGAGGGGCGAAAAGTGGATTGCGGAAGCCCGTCTGGCTACGCTGAATGTATGTGGAGCAATGAGTGATAAGATGGATGAAGTATGCGAAATTATATATGATAGAGGAAGAGATGTGTTATATGTAAATGAGACGAAACGAAATGGAAAGGACACCACTGCACATGGCATGTATACCGATTACTGGTCTGGTGTAAGCGAGACCAAGCGGGCATGCTAAGGAGTCGGTATCATTCTATCAGAAAGAATGGGTTAATGTGTGAAAGAGTATGAATGTGTAAGCCTGAGGCTGCTATGGATAAGAATGAAAGTGGTCTTAAAGAAGTTGTTTGTGCTAGGGTTGTATGTCCCAGGCATGTCTTAGCTCACTTATATCCGAGAGCAGTTTTGGGACATGGTAAGGATGGTGTTGATGAAATGTGAGGGAAATAAAAATATGTTTGGAGATATTAATGGAAGGGTTTTGGTGAAGAGATCTGGTTATTTTTTTTATAGAATAAGGGTGACAAACGAGCACACAGTCCACCTGATGGTAAGTGGTTGCTGCGGCCCATAGACATTTACATGTATCCTCTATTACAAATCAAAATGTAGATGCGTTGTCACCCGTGAGAACTAAGATGGAATGCCTCATTTCCAGTAAAAAGGGCCTCCGGCCACCTGCACTCACCAAGCGAAACGTAGAGGTAAACCTCTACTTCACGCTGGTTTTCTGTGAGGTCGTGGTACCACCCCGGTTCGAGCCGGCCTATCCGTGCGACAGCGAAAGCTGCCGCGTGGCTCTACCACTGTTAAAAAATATGTATATATATATATATATATATATATATATATATATATATATATATATATATATAAATATATATAATAGGTTATAAAAGGATATTGGAAACATTTGGTGATGAGATCACCGTATGTGTGGAAATGAATCTTTTTGTGACGTACACTTTCTTTCGTCATAAAAAGATTCATATGTATACATAGGAAAGAGGTGATGATAGAAGCATGATAGATTTCATAATTGTGAATGAAAGAATGAGGAGCGCAGTGGTAGATACAAGAGTTTAGCGTAAGTCCAACGTAGGTACGGATAATTACTTGGTAAAAGCTGAATTAATGGTCTATTCAGGCGTTGGCGGCATCGGACATCTGTGTCTACCACTGAAGAGAAGTATAAATGTAGAATGAGAGAAAATATTATTGGTTTGGATGAATTGTGTGTGAATGATTTAGACTTGAAGACTGTGTGGGATATTATTAAGAAAGGTTTGGTGGACACAGCCACCGAAGTATGTAGTGTAAGTAAGAGAACGAATGAAAGGAAAAATAATACGTTGTAGTGGGATGATGAGGTACGGATGGAAGTTGAAGCAAAGAAGAGAAAACAGCTAGATTTACTAGCAATCATAGTTGGTAATTCTGGTGGTATGAATGATAAGATTGAAAGAAATAAGTTAGACATTAGATGTCTAAATAAGAAAGTAAAAGAATTAGTTGAAAGAAAAAAGCAAAGAAAAGAACGGATAAGAATAATAGAAGGATATCTGATAAATTCCAGGCAAATATTAAAATATTCTGAAAACTCGCAAGAACTGCCAGTATTAATTCAAACAGCTCATAATGAATGCTGTACGAGACGAGAATAGTCGTATGCTGAATGACGAAGATTCGAGTTTAATGAGATGGAAGGAATACTTTGAAAGCACTTTTAAGAGTGAAAAGTCGTCTGAATTAAATGAACTAGAAATTCTGTAAGAAGTTGAAAGAGGTATTTAGCTAAGTGTAGATGAAATAATGAAAGCAAGTAAGGCAGCAGGATATGATAGAGTATCACTCGAAATGCTAAGGGCTGGAAGGGTAGTGGGGGCAGGCCTGCTGTATACCTTGTTTAATTTATGTGGGGAACTGAAGCGGGTACCGGAAGACTGGAGCAAAGCCGTTATAGTCCTAATATATAAAAGAAAAGGGTCACAGCAAGATTGTAAAAACTAGCGCGGTATCACCCTGCTTAACATTTTGGGTCAACTGTTTGCTCAGGTGTTAATTGAGTTATGCAAGAAACTGATTGAAAAATTGGAGATGTGCAAGCGGGATTTAGAAAGGGAATGGGGTGTAAGGATCAAGTAGTATCGCAGAGAAGTTTCTGGCCAAAAACCAGAAAGCTTTTAGTGCGTTCATGAACATGTCAGGCTTATGACAGAGTGGACAGGAATGTGTTATGGCAAACACTGAACTGATTTGGGTTGAGCGCTGGTTTGATACAAATATTAAGGTCTCTTTATAGTGACTCTAGTGCTTGTGTCAGGATCAACGGGGTCTTCTCAGACTGGTTTTACTACCAAAGAAGTGTCAGACAGGGCTGTGTAGCTTTCCCGTGGCTGTGTAGCCTATTTATGGACAGTTGTTTGGAAACATTGAAAGTTGAAGTATGTGGGATAAGAATCGGTGAGCTAACCGTCAAATGGCTTTTGTACGCCGATGATCAAATCATATTTGCGTCGTCGGTGGCCGAGTTAGAAATGATGGTTATATTAATGAACAGATCTTTAAAAGAAAAGGGAATGAAAGTGAACGCAAGTAAGACTAAAGTGATGGTTTTCGAAAAATAAGAAAGTAAAACGATATAAGAAATAAGAATAGAAGGGGCGTTGATTGAGCAAGTGGATGAGTTTGTGTATTTGTAATGTGTATTTAGTAGGGGTGGTAGATATAGAACGACGAGTGAACGTAGGAAATATAGTGAATGGGCCTCTACACTGTATTGTGGAAAGTCAGAATGTGCCAAAAAAGGCACTTATGGCAATTCATAATGCTGTGTTAGCTACTACTTACTGCCTACTTTAATGTATGTTAGTGAAAGTTAGGTGTGGCAGAACAAGCACGAGAGTAGAATAAATGCTGTAGAAATGCAGTCATCAAAGAGTATGTAAGGACTGAATCTGACTGACAGGGTGAGAAATTTTGTGATAAGAGAAAAGTGTGGATTGCAAGATGATGTTGTGACCAGGGTTAAGAATGGAATGCTTCGGTGGTTTGTTCATGTAGAAAAAATGAACGAGGAAAGAGTGACAAAACAAATCTACGAGGGTGGATTGAAAAGTACTCGGCCTAACCAAGAAAATAAACACATACTAAATCAGTTATATTTTTATTTTTCTACATAATCACCATCAAGTTCAATACACTTTTGCCACCTCCCCTTCCAAGCATTTAGACCGTTGAAAAAAAATGATTCTTCCTTAGAGTCAAAATATGCGTCTACAGCTGCTTTGACCTCGTCGTTTGTCGAAAATCTTTGACCTCCCAAGTGCTTTTTTAGGTTAGGGAACAGAAAGAAGTCTGATGGTGCCAGATCAGGTGAATACGGCGGATGCGGTAACAGTTCAAAGCCACAGTTGTGAATTTCAGCCATTGACTGTACTGACGTGTGAACACGGGCGTTATCTTGATGAAACAGGACTTTTCTTCTGAGCATTCCTCGACGTTTTTCTTTTATTTCCTCTCGTAAACGACGTAGTAAGGTGTAGTAATCAGAGTTTATAGTCTGACCCCTTTCAAGATAATCAATCATAATCACACCTTTCGAGTCCCAGAATACTGAAGCCATCACCTTATTTGCCGACAAAATCGACTTAGCCTTTTTAGGGGGTGGTGAACCAGGTCTTCTCCACTGTTTTGATTGTTGTTTTGTTTCCGGTGTACAGTAATGAACCCAAGTTTCGTCTATAGTAACAAAACGATTCAAAAAATCATCTGCATCGGCTTCAAATAACTCCAAACAGTCGCGTGAAATAGTCAATCGCGTCCTTTTTTGTTCAACTGAAAGCAGTCGCGGAACCCACCTCGCAGACACCTTGTGGAAACCCAACTCGTTGACAATGATGTTTTGAGTTCGTTCATAAGAGATGCCTATAATCTCGGCTATCTCTCTAATTTTTAATCTGCGGTCTCCCATTATTAAATCAAGTACTTTTTTAATATTTTCGTCAGTAGTTGACGTCGAAGGCCTTCCAGAGCGGGGTTCATCTTTCACACTCTCTCTACCACGCTTAAATTCTGCTATCCATTTTTTTGACCGATGAATATGACAGAGCACAATCGCCTAATGTACTGACCATGTCATCATGGATGGCTTTTGATGATAGCCCCTTCTTATGGAGGTACTTAATGACGGCACGCTGCTCGATTTGCTCCATTCGCGGAAATTATGTCCGATTACTTTGTTAATAAATTTATAAAATCACAACTAATTATCGCACACGTTTCGAACTTCACACAATGAACTAGTCGGAACTGAACTAAATAATGTGGGTAGATTTGATTTTAGAATTGAATGGATCTGTGTTAGGCCGAGTACTTTTCAATCCACCCTCGTATATTGCAGACGTAAACGTTAGAGTCGGGAAGGGCGCCCTAGACGAAAGTTTATAGACCAAATTGGCAATATATTGAAAATAGGCCAGATTAGAAGTACCCTTAACCGACGAGCATGTAAACGTAGATATATGAATGTAAAGGAGGCGAGAGAGGTGTGTCTGCCTACCGCTCTGGGTGACAGGCGTGAGTGATTATGTTGTATTTATTATTAAGTATTAAAAGAAACTGTAAACGTTGTTGGTTAGATTAAGTTTAAGCAAATATTTTCTTAAACTTCGGTATTTTAGATTTATTTTAAGATTTTATTAATAATAATAATAGGTATTTCTTAAATTTTATACTTTTTAACCTTTTTATAGGTTTTTTATTCGGAATCCATCCTTTAACATATTTACTGTATTTGAAATAGCAAACCGATATTACATTGTCTTTCCACCTCCAGACGATTTTAAAACTTCACTACCTTTGATCGCTCTTTATAAATGTATATAATATATATGTATATAATATAATGTATATATGTAAATGTATGTAAATAATGTACACACAGATAATTTAGTTATTCTGTTGAGTAACAGAGCTCATCAGATAGTTTTACAATTTGTGATTCTCAATATGTCTGGATAGCACTTCGATCTGTTGGTTATCGGCACTACTTTACAAGTTTATGTTAACTAATTGAAAACTAATAAGTACTAAAGCGGTAGTAATAAGCGGTTTCATAATAAAAACAACAAGAGGGCAGCCACGACGTTTGACCGCCAGTGTTAGAGAATGGTTAGTGAAACGGCAAACAATGTATCTGTAAACCAAGCTGTAATTGAACGCGAGTAAAAGAGGTGGACAGCGGTTTTGTTGTAGAGTCATCGGATATTTTATTTTTATTTTAGCTCGTCAAAATAAGCTTATACACCGGAAATTATTGTTAACTTCCGCAATTTATGAGGATTAAATGATAGACTTCTTTTAAGTTACTTTTGAACGCTAAAATGTTACACAGCTCTCACTTTATCCTTTAATTCAAATTCCGTAAATATTTATGTGTACTGTTTGTAGAGAGGAAGGCGACACTGTACTGCATCTTATTGCGGCACTCACATCCAGCTCCTGCGACCCTGAGACCATGGAACAGATGGTAGAAATAGCAGAAACGGTCGTGCAAAAGGGCGCCGACATCAATCGTCAAAACAGAAAAGGATTGTGAGTACTTTTAACATTTATTTAAGAACGATAATATTACTTTAGAATAACATAGAATAACCTCATGAGCAATGACACTACTAAACGGCCCCCAGTCCCCGGCGGCCCGCTATTTCCTACCCTACAGTACAGTACCCTGAGCACTGACGAGAAGATCCTGGAGCTGGAAGAAGAGATAGACAAGTTGCGCTGGAATATTATAGTATTGTCTGAGGTCCGAAGACAGGGGGAGGACATGGTAATCCTCGAATACGGCAACTTGTTCTATCACCGGGAGGGCGACCATCTGTCCCAAGGAGGTGTACGGATTTACCGTCCACAAGTCTCTCGTTACCAACGTTGTAAAGATTGGGAGTGTGTCGACGAGGGTTGCGTACTTTATACTCAGAATCACCAAACGTTATTCGCCGAAGGTTATACAGGTTTGCGCACTAACCTCGGCACCTCGGCGGCGTAAGAATATCCACTACCCTTTATCGTCCTGTGGGTGTCGTAAGAGGCGATAAAGGGAAACAAACCAGGAAATGGGCAGCAGTGTCTTCCTGATAAGAACTCAAAGTTATAATAAATTGCCGTGGCCAACCCGCCTGCCAAGCGTGACAACTATGGCAAAATCCCCGCTATGAGGCAATCTATGGGGGAGCCTATGTTATGACTTTTACAGGCTGTAGGGGAGACCGGGCATGGTTGACCAAAATTTCAGTGAAGACGCTTGTTTTTTAATTGTTTTTGTGTATATTATTGTAAAAATCAATACATCCAATAGGTAAACTATTAACTTTCTGAAAAAATAACAAAAAGCTCGCAATCAATTATGATATAGTGCACAAGCTTAATTTTGTAGAACACGAAATATGAGTCAACCTACCCCATGCCCGGGGTTGGTTGACTTGTCACAAGGGTAAGTTGAACTATGAAATAATTAGTACACATTATAGGAATAAATAGGATAAAAATATAAGTATTTGTAATTTTATTACAACAAAATTTTTAATCCTGACAACAATCATACATTCAAACATTTGTCAACTATAGTTCGGCCGTTCAGAAAATGCGTTCGTAACACCTATCAGTTAGTCACGACTAGTGATGGGCACAACATAACACTAAGTTCGTTACCGTTCCTCCAAAATGAACCGCCGCGTTATTTTTAAGATTATTTTCGTTTTAAATTGGCGGAATCATTTAAATTTATATTTTAGTAATTTAAGTGGAAATCAAAAGAAGGTAATATTAATATAATAAAATTGTTTTATTTATTCTTTGTTACAAAGTTACAATCTGTATTTCTATGCCATAAAGTACATTGAATTGAATGTGCGTACAGAATATTAATCAGACTCCGATTCGCTTGAGGAGGTGGTGTCTTCATCATCAATTTCGCCTACATGTATAATTATATTATTATCAATAACAGAATCAATCCTGATATCTCGGTCAAAATGTTCCACAATCAGGTTTTTAGTCTTCTCAACAACCTTTGCCCAGTCATCTCTTGTGACTTCCCCGCAGGCTTCTTTTAATAGGGTCATCATCTTTTTCGTGCTGAATGGCGGGGAAGTATTGTGGCGGGCGGCGTAACCTTTTACTTGAGCCCAGATTAGCTCAATCGCGTTATATTGGCAATGATACGGTGGAATTCTTAGAACGCGATGACCGTACTCCAGAGCCAGTTCATCGATTTCGTATCGCACATTTTCCGCTTTATTTTCTTTAACTAATTTAATTAGCTCTGGTTTTAGCATCTGCATATTTGCGTCAATGCCTTTTGCTTGTAACCAAGCCACCATTTCTTCTTTTTTATTAGCTTGGGTAGGTGGTTTCTGTATTTGAACCGAGTGATAGGAGGCATTATCCATGAATATTACAGAAAGCTCTGGTAGGCTGGGCAAAAGCACGTTCTGGAACCACTCTTTAAATGTAGTGGCATTCATTTCCTCGTGGTAGTCATTTGTGGTTTTTGATTGAAATGCCAGTAACGCGTTCTCCACAAAGCCGTATTTTGCAGAACCTGCGTGGCATATTATCAGACGGGCCCCCTTACCCATTGGTACTTTCGACGTCGACGCTTGTATATCATCCGTCCAAGAACGGGAAACCGTGTGATTGGCGTTTAGCCATGTCTCGTCAATGAACACGACATTATCCCAGTTATCAAAAAAACTTATCCGTTTTAAAATTATGTCGTATCGTTCTAATAAAATTTTTCTTTTGTCTGTTTTTTTATACGAAAAACCAATATCTTTTAAGATTTTGGTTAAAGCAGTTTTACTCCCGCTAAACAGTCCAGCTTCTCTTAACGATGCCAAAAACTTCCTCCTGTTGCGATATTCATTTCTGGAATAGTAACCATATATATAATTTCTGATTGCATCGGCGTCAAAGGTGTCAATATCTGTCACGGGTTTAGTTTTACGTTTCTTCTTCGGAGTACGTAAAATATTATCTTCCGTGCCAGTAGAGCCGAACTTTTCTTTATTAATATTTGTTATCGTTCGTTTGCTAACTCCAAGCGCCTGAGAGACGCGTTCTTGTACTTGTTCGACAGGTAACAGGGGACCGCCATTTTGCCACTCCCGCTCAAAGTAATCTTGCAGCTTGATGATTAACTCACGGGTTCCACTTTTCAATGTTTGTCCACGTTTAGGCATTATTATGCACCAAAAGTAAAAAGAACGCAATACAAAACACAATCGAAGTCCGATTTAGCGCCGATGTCAGTTTGAAAAGCAGAAACAGTCCATTAAACGAAAGCCGGGTAATAAAATAAAAACAGATCGAAAACACTTGAAGAACGTGGTCTATGCGCACGAAACGACAACAGACGACTGTTTTAGCGTCACAAAATGGCGGCCCATAACGCCATTTGGGGTTACCATTTTCAACCTAACTATAAAAATGCTACTTTCTTTCGCGCGTTCGGTTTGGTCGTAGTTTTATTTTTATATTTAATAAAAGTTATCTTATAGGCCATTATTTTCAAATTCTTAAAAAGAAAAACAAAACGTATTATTTTATAAAGTATAACTGTATAAGAACAGATTACGATACTGTTATTGCCTGTTATTGTTAGCACAGCACTACAAATATAAAGCGCTGACATAATCTTGTAATAGCGCAGTATAGATTTAGAAAAATATTGTTTACCAAGTTATTTGACACTCAGTTTGGCACAAAATTATAACATTCATTGATTATTGATATAATAATGTTGTTTTAATGCTCATCAATTGTTAAAACGGTAAACAACCAGCAAAAATATTTTTATCGTAACTGCAACGCCATTACAAAGTTACGTCGTCAGTTCAATCGCGACGTGTCAGGAACGCATTCTCTGAACGGCCGAACTATAAACACTGAGAACATAATACTTTTATTATCTGAAACTAGAATATTTTTTATGTCTTGATTAATTCAACTAATATAATTATATATTTTTAACGAAATAGATCACATTTTTGGAATTATCAAATCAGTTTTCTAAATCAGAGGTGCAATTTTTGCATTCACGGAACAAAATATTACCATTTGCACAGTCTTGTGCATGGGCCCATAGTGTGTGCACATAGTATTTGTGCACATAGTGCACTTACTCCACGTTTCTCCAGGTATACTCAAAATGTAAGATTCAGTGCACTCTAAACAAAATTTATCATCATCATCACTTCTGTCTTCTTCGTCATTATTCCTGTTATTTGTCCCATGAAAATCTTTTTCATCTTCCTTTTCTCTTACTCTTGTTAGTCTGTCTGTATAAATAGTGCAGACCTTCGAGTTTTATAAGGAGTAAATCCGTAATAAATATCAGCTGCCTTCTTGAGGTAATTTTATAATGCGAGTTCTTCAGCCCATGGCGGTTTACTTTTTACAATTTTCTTCATTTTACCACGTGGCGTTGGGTGTTTTAAACAGTATAGCAAATTATTTTGTTGTAGAATAAATAAAAAAAAATATATTATTATAACTTGTTCACATGCTGTATCGAAGATATCTTTGGGTGTTCTTCCTCGATCAGTCTTTTTAGTTCTGCAACAAGAAGCAAGCTCCTTCTCCCAAACGACGTGCGTACGCGATACCCCTCCCCGTACCTGAGCGGGGTTAGAAAACGGTTTCTCGCACTTAGTTGATGAGGCAATACTTTTGAGTAGGTCGAGTTTTTGACATTAAGTCAACCTGCCCCTCTATAGTCAACCATCCACGGTCTCCCCTAATGGATGGATGAATGGAATGTAATTAATATAAAATATAACTAATATTACAAAAGAAACATTCACTCTTACATTTTGCTGACAAATTAACTTTCCCGCTATATAATCCGTCAAATATTTCACCTCATTTAAAAGTGGCGCCGCCCTGGTGGCAAAGAAGTCGTCCTTCAGTCTGCTGTCATTATGAACTTTATTGTTAAATAAATTCAGAAAGAATTTTGTTGAAAACTTAATCTGTTATTCATTATGAAATTAAACATCGAACGAGACAAAACTAAAATCCGAAGTCCAAACATACACACAGACACATATATACATATACAAATAAATAAAATTGAAGTGTCTGTTTTTAATGTCAAAATAACAGCTTTTAACTAAATGCATATGAAAGTGTATACGGTACTTATAACAAAAACACAATTTTTAAAAAATTTCTGTCTGTTGGTCTGTCTGTTTGTTCCGGCTAATCTCAGAAACGGCTGGACCGATTTTGACGGGACTTTCACTGGCAGATAGCTAATGTTATAAGAAGTAACTTAAGCTACTTTTATTTTAGAAAAGGGAATAGGGTTCCGTGCAAAACAAATTAAAACCCATAAAATGCAATCATATTTCCACGTTGGCGAAGTCGCGGGGAACAGCTAGTATAGACATATTTTTAATCGGACTGTATAGGCCTAACATTGGAGTAGTATGCCGAGATGTACAGAGCATTGTGATTGTAATAATGCAACATCTGAGTATTTATATCTATACAAATAAAATTGAAGTGTCTGTTTATAATGTCAAAATAACAGCTTTTTACTAAGTGCATATGAAAGTATATATACGGTACTTACAACAAAAACACGATTTTTAAAATTTTTGTCTATCTGTCTGTTTGTTCCGGCTAATCTCCGGAATGGCTGGACCGATTTTGACGGTTCTTTCATTGGCAGATAGCTGATGTTATAAGGAGTAATTTAGGCTACTTTTATTTTAGAAAAAGTGTTAGGGTTCCGCGCGAAATAAATAAAACCCTAAATTACATGCGGGCGAAGTGGCAGGAAACAGTAACCAATAAAATCCGTATCTTCACGTTCCTATATCGTCTGGTAGATGTCGTGAGAACCGCCTAAGGCTCTGAGGTATTTAATAAACGAGATGAGTCTGTGGTTGCGGTTGGCTGAGATGATTACCTCCCAGGAATTTCATATAAGAGAAACATGTATTCTGCTTGCTTTGTATCAGGTTCTTACCAATGAAATTGTCGTCCAATATAGAATAACTCATTTTTATGCAGATTATATAATTATGTAACAAGCGATCCGCCCCATCTTCGCACGGGTGATATCTCTTTTTTTATAGGAAACGAGCATGCGGCTCACCTTTTTTTTATAGGATAAGGGTGACAAACGAGCACACAGTCCACCTGATGGTAAGTGGTTGCTGCGGCCCATAGACATCTACGTCTATCCTCTATTACAATTCAAAATGTAGATGCGTTGTCACCCGTGAGGACTAAGATGGAATGCCTCATTTCCAGTGAAAAGGGCCTCCGGCCACCTGCACTCACCAAGCGAAACGTATAGGTAAACCTCTACTTCACGCTGGTATTCTGTCAGGTCGTGGTACCACCCCGGTTCGAGCCGGCCCATCCGTGCGACAGCAAAAGCTGCCGCGTGGCTCTACCACTGTTAAAAACCTAACATGATGGTAAGTGACTACCGCCGCCCATGAACAACTGCAACACCAAGGGAATTGCAGGTGCATTGCCGGCCTTTTAAAAAGGAGTAAGCTCTTTTCTGCATCCAGGGACCCACTGGGGAGCCGGTTTCTAGTTTTAGCAAGACTAACGAACGGCAATTGATTTTTATATATAGAGGTTAATCGATTTGAATAACTGATCGCTTAATCGATAAAACATTAGGTATTAGTATCTTTTTTTACTACGCTCTAGCCTATTTCTATCGCTAATAATAATAATGTCCTCCAGACCGAATTTCGGTCACGGCGGCTAGTCTCAAATCAGCGCAAGACAGGATTATAGGGCCCAAGTGTTTGCGCAAGCGCAGGTGCACTCTCTTATCCCTCACTCCCATAGTTCTAGGGAGCTTATCACTAAGCGGCAATACACTTATTGTTGTGTTCTAATTTAAAGTGTATGAGAGCCGAAATAATTAGAGAATTTTTTTTTAAATAGCCCCCTTTGATGGCTACGCATAATCTTATGCTTATATTCCGTTACAAGCGTTTATGGAACCACGTACATTCAGGTTCACAACTAAAGAAATTCGAATTATAGTCTATTTTTAAGCCCTCTTGCCACGTCAATGAAATATGCTTGCGTGCTTGGAGGCGGTTATCAATGAATTCCTGAAATTAATTCTATTAAAAAAAAAGTGTAAATCAATAACAGGAAGGTCAGGCGAGTATGTGGGAATTTATGGGCCAGATTTAAGAATGTGTAATGACTTATGACGGAATAATTTCACTTTACTGTGTCAGAAAGCTTCTTTTGGTCTAAATCTGTTGTTCTGATAACGCGTCATCTGTACATCGTCGTTGCACAGTGTTACAAGTAAACGAAAATACCGTTAATACTTAAATTTTATTAATTGCTTCTACAACCTATATATTATAACATGCTGAATATGTTTATATTTGTTTTTATATCAAAGAATCTAGCTATTCCTTGACGTTGTTAAATATATATTAATAACTTTATCTACTTACTTTATCACTATAAATGGCTACCTATAAATTTGTTTATTTTATTTTTATTATACTACATATGCATCCGCCGATGCGATGAATGCATATTTAGTATATATACATATAAATGCACACATGAAATAACATTATAGTAAATTAAAATCCTTGGCTTTCGAAAGTAGTTCGCTCGCTACACTCCAAATATTAAGTATAATTACTATGTACTTTTATGAATATTTCTAGAATTATTATGTTTTTTCTTGTATACTCCGTAATACGCTATTTCGTACGTTAATAATTTTGTACGTTATCGCATAGCTATTTGACTATGGAAAACGCAAAGAAAATGTTATTGCATACGAAACATGGAAAATTAATCATTTTATAATAACTATACCGGTATTATTGTGGAGCGGTGTCTGAAGTATGAGGAAATGTGGGAAGTCTAAATGCTCAGTAATACAGACCATTGTTGAACATATAGTCTCATACGGATAATAATGTAATATTATTTTGCGTCCTCACTGTTAGTCACCCACATTGCGACATAAACAACGCCCGCGTGGTAGACTCACCGCTTTGAGTTACGGTTTATATAGGTGTTTGTACATTTTGTTCAAAAGCACTCTAATCTCTTAAATAAAAAAAGAACTTATTCATTTATAAGTTTATTTATTTAATCTTTGTTGTAAAAAACAACACCATAAACTGTAGGGCACCAATACGTCGTTGACGCCGCAAAGGGGCGAACCTCAATTTTTTTTTTAAATTATAGGAGAGCAAGAAAATATTTATTATTCCCCGAATAAATCTTATTTGTAGTTTTCCATTAAGTCTAATATATTTAATTTTCTGATGAAATAAAGCTAGTAATCGGGGAATAATAAATGTTTTCTTCCTCTCCTATAATTTTTTAAAAAAATTGAGGTTCGCCCCTTTGCGGCGTCAACGACGAATTGGTTCCTTAATGCCTTATGAAATTCTCTATCAGTCAACCCCGGGGGAAATGGAGAAGTATTAGTTGCAAAACTACATAATTATACTTTTAACTATGTGATTTTATCATTATCATTTGAGTTTGAAAAGAAAAAGGTAATTTACATACAATGCTGCAGTTGTTCATTCATTCCAAGTTTTTCATTATCATTTCATTCAAGTCCAATTCATTATTATTTTCTGGAAATGAAAAGAAATGACTTTTAATACTTAGATCATCTATATTATAATATTATATTATCAGGGCTCAATTCTTGGCCCATTCCTATTTCTAGTGTATATTAATGACTTACCTTCTATTGTAGAGGATAATCATGATATAGTATTATTTACTGATGATACTTCTTTGATTTTTAAACTTAAACGTCAATCATTTAAATGTGACGAAGTGAATAATGCTATATCAAAATTAGTGCATTGGTTTAACGTTAATAATTTACATTTAAACGGAAATAAAACTAAATGTATTAAATTTACAACAACGAATGTTAAAAATCTGAGAACCAATGTGTTTTTAAATGGGGAAGAACTGAGCCCTGTTGAATCCACTGTTTTTCTTGGCATCACTCTCGACGCAAAGCTTCAGTGGGGCCCCCATATATCCAAACTAGCAAGCAGACTAAGTTCTGCAGCCTATGCTGTAAAAAAGATAAGAGGTCTCACTAGTGTCGAGACAGCTAGATTAGTTTATTTCAGTTATTTCCATAGCATAATGTCTTATGGGATTTTGCTATGGGGTAATGCGGCTGATTCAGAAACTATTTTTGTTTTACAGAAGAGGGCCATTAGAGCTATTTACAACCTAAAACTGAGAGAGTCTCTTAGAGATAAATTTAAAGAAATAAGTATATTAACTTTGGCCTCTCAGTATATTTACGAAAATTTAATGTATGTTCACAAAAACAAAGGTAGTTTTAGTAAAAAAAGTGATGTGCATTCTGTAAACACTAGGAACAAACACAAGCTAGTGATACCAGTTTCTCGACTCCACAGAGTCAGTAATTCATTCTTGGGGCAATGTATACCTACGCTATTACAACAAGGTCCCGGAAAGTGTACAGGCTCTCTCTATTAGCAAGTTTAAATGTTTTGTTAAGTTGAAACTGTATAAAAAGGGTTATTATAGTATAAATGAATACATGGTTGATAATAACCCCTGGGAATGAGGTGATCGCTTCCAAGCTGTTTCTAAAATAAATTTTGTACTTATATAGTTGTATAACCATTATTGTAAAATTTGCTTTAAAAAAAAAGTCCCGCTAGGTTTCTTGCTGGTTCTTCCCAGGACGGAGGTTTTTTTTTCGAACCAGTGGTAAAGTAAAAAATGACTTTCAATAAGAATTACACATGTGATCTATATTGAATAAAAAATTATTCTATTCTATATATATATATATATATATATATATATATATATATATATATATATATATATATATATATATATATATATCTTTATATATAAAAAGTACGTGTCACGTTGTTTGTCCGCGATGGACTCCTAAACTACTGAACTGATTTCAATGAAATTTTTGGTCAATGTGCAGTTTGGTCCAACTTAAAAGATAGGATAGCTTACATCTCAATTTATAGTCGCAATACAATATTATTTTATTGAAAATTATTTGTCTATTATTTGACAGTCACAATTATCTGTTAGCTCCAAACGATTCTGTCAGATGACAATATCTGTTGATTGGATTGAGTAAATATTTAATAGATGGCGCTATGTTAAAAATGCAAACGTTTAATATAAGCTACAATTTAGTAGTATAACCACCACGTGTTGCTGTAAGTATTCAACAAATAGAACCGATTTCAAAAAAAAAATTGCAGACTGTGTGCAGTTTGGTCCAACTTGAGAGATAGGATAGTTTTTATCCCGATAAGTGACCCTCAATTTTTTTAGTGTTTAAGTTTAAGAGTTTTTTTGGGAAAGCAAATGGTCGCTCGGAAAGGGCAGAACAACGTCTGCCTGGTCACCTAGTGTATATATATATATATATATATATATATATATATATATATATATATATATATATATATATATATATAATCTATATTAAATAAATAAATGAATGTATTCTATTCTGATAATGTATTTCTTTGTTTTATTTCAGCACTCCTCTTCATCAAGCAGTTATATCAAGAAATCAAAGAATTTTTGATTTGTTGCTCAAGCAGGCCAACTTGGACACTAATCTACGTACTCTATCAGACGAACATCCGCCTCTGTATTATGCTCTCGTTGACGACAGACGTGCCTCGATCTCCTCCAGTGAGACTTTAGTTATGAACGGATCCAATCCCTTCGATACGCCGGTGACCAACAAAAACGCCTTTACCGAAGACCCGGTGGAAGGCAAAACGGAGAACATCATAGAAAGAGGCTTCGCTGCGAAACTACTGGAAAAAGGGTGTCAACCAAATCCACTATATTCTGGTTCTGGAGATAGTCTACTACATATATTAATTCAAGGATGGTTTGAGGTGAGTGATAAGAGCAAAAGAGTTGCTGTTTACTATAATTTAATAAAAATAGTACGATATCAAACTCGATCTTTATATGAAATTAGATATTTTAATGGGCCGCGGGATTGAATCCCTTACGGAACAAGTTTTTGTATGACCTACAAATAATTTTCCCGGGTCTGGATGGAAATTTATGTATGTAAACTGCCCCCACGATACAGGGGAAAATCCTAGTGTGGAAGTAAAAATAAAAAATACCAGAGTCACCCAAAAATTCTGTAATTAACAAACCAAAAAAATATTTGCCAAATAATTGCCAGTTGTTGAATAATTACCATTATAAGTAAACGCGAAATCACAACCTGTTCTCTTTTTTTTCTGAAAAGGTTTTGGAGTAAGTAAAAATCCGCTGCACTGCCTTAATGCGTGTAGGTGGACTTAAAATATCCTTGAAATATTTTTTTATTTCTCAGACATCCAGGTTACACAACTTACTTACTTCACCGCCTAGCACGTGGTAAATCAGCAATAAAATTCGTATAAGTAACGAAACCCTTATTTGCATAACCGTGATATAATATGCCTTTCGTCGTTTAGACCATATTTCAAGATTTATGTATGTACCCGCGAAATCGTTTTCGTTCGCGTAGATGTTCGTAAAGTGATATCTTTAATTATTTACTATAATGTATAACAATATTAACTGATATGGTTGCTAAGACTCTTTTATTTATTTATCACCTAGCTTTAGCCCGTGACTACGTTCGCGTGAAACTTAACAATAAAACCGTTAGATTATTATCATCATTCATTTTTAATCATGACAGCTTATTAAAGTCCACTTTTTTTTATAGGATAAGGGTGACAAACGAGCACACAGTCCACCTGATGGTAAGTGGTTGCTGCGGCCCATAGACATCTACATCTATCCTCGTTTGCGAATCAAAATGCAGATGCGTTGTCACCCGTGAGGGCTAAGATGGAATGCCTCATTTCCAGTAAAAACGGCCTCCATCCACCTGCACTCACCAAGCGAAACGCAGAGGTAAACCTCTACTTCATGCTGGTATTCTGTGAGGTCGTGGTACCACCCCGGTTCGAGCCGGCCCATCCGTGCGACAGCAAAAGCCGCCGCGTGGCTCTACCACTGTTCTAAACATAGGTCTACCCATAGATTATACTTTATAAAGAAAAGTAGATCAGTAATGCAAAAATATTTCAACAGTCTAGAAGTTAATAATGTACATTATTCTTCAATAGAAGGCCATGGAGTATTCATGACCAGCAAGAACAAAAAGAGCTCATGGCATGGCTCAAATTCATACTCCAACGACACTCACGCGATGAAATAGAGCGATGGATAATCTTACTCCGCCACGCCACTATCTTACACACACACGCATACATTTCAACTGTATCTACCTGCTACTGATAAACATTTTTTCATCTAGGATTCCGCAGTATTTTTAGTGTCGCACTTGAATGGAGATCTAAATCATAGCAATGAGGCGGGCCTTACGCCACTTCATGCAGCTTGTGCTAATGGCCTCACACGACTAACAGCCGCTCTCCTGGAGCACGGCGCTCGGCACAATGTGCAGACTGCGTACGGCGAGCATGAAGACACCGTTTATCGGTGAGTTAGTTATTATTCTGTGGTCGTAAGTTATTAGTCTGTAATATTGGTAAAATTTAAAAAAATATCCTTTTGGGGTTTCTGTTTTACTAAAGTAATTTTTTTATAGGATAAGGGTGACAAGCGAGCACACAGTCCACATGATGGTAAATGGTTGATGTGGCCCATATACGTCTACATCTATCCTCGTTTGCGAATAAAAATGCAGATGCGTTGTCACCCGTGAGGACTAAGATGGAATGCCTCTTTTCCAGTAAAAAGATTCTCAGGTTCTCTACACTCACCATACGAAATACAACAGCATAAAGCTGCTATTTTACGCTGGTATTCTTGAGATTGATAGTGTGGTCATTCCCCTTTTTTCTGATTCGTGCTACAACTATAAAATTAATATAGCTGCAGCATGGTTTGAACACGTAAAATAATCTTATTACGTGAGTAAACCCATTATTCTTGGGCTTTAATTAAAAAAGATATTTCCTTTTTCTTTAGTATTCTAATAGGTATGCACATATGTTTAAAAATAGCAAAGTAAAAAAAACTATACAAATGATAGAACAAAAATAAGAAAGAAACCAACTTGTAGACTATTTGTTTTGATGTTTGTTCTGTCCGATTTTTTGTTTTTTCTGCCGACTTCCAAAAAGAAGACGGTACTCAATTCGACTGTATGTTTTTTTTATATGTATGTGTTACCTCATAACTTTGTACTGGGTGAACGGATTTCGATGATTCTTTTTTTATATGAAAGCTGATATTTCTCGTGTGGTCCCATATGAATTTGATCAAGGTCAGACCAATGGTTATTGAGTTATTCTTAAATAACTTATATTGAAGTCGGCTGTACAAATTTTTTATTAACTCACAAAGCGAATATCAAATTTCAAATTTCTTTTTTTTTTAATTTATTTATATTATTTCTTTTCGCCTAGGAGTCCATTTGTATAAATACCGCCTTTTTATCTATTTCTACCGCCAAGCAGCAATGCTTCCACTGTTGTTGATTTCGGCTCGAGGGGTATAGAGAGCCAGTGTAATTATAAGTTGAGAGACATACCGTCTTTAGTCCTCAGTGGTGACAACGCATCTTTAGCATTTTTGCTTATAGTCGGTTGCAGGTTTCCGTGGGCGGCAGTAACCACCTACCATCAGGTGATATGGTTGTTACTTATGACTTAAGTTTGTAAAAAAAAATATGGGTTAGACCTATGTTCAGCAGTACCTAGACTTGATAAGCTATATTAATTGAATGATAAAAATTAATTCTTAGTGTTCATTTTATTTAATATTATTGGAAGTAAAGACTGCAGAAATGAGTTGGGGGGTGACTTGAACCTTAGGCCTAGTCAGTTTGAATAGCCTATCATGTAGAGGAGGTTGAATAGGGGCAAAAATTTCTCATTACACCCCTAGAGGGTCAACATGGCCAAACACTAAAAAATTAAAAATTCTTCTTTCGGCTATAACTCCGCCTCCTTCGGAGGTTCTTTCTTACACAGTATTTACTTTCCGCATCTCACTAGTTCATTCAGTAGACTAATATGATGGACTGCTACTCCAGAATATGTAAAAGAAACATGTTGTTACAGACAAACCCCTCTACATTTAGCTGTCCTAAACAACCACGAAGGTGCTGTACTAGCCATCATCGAACACAAGAAACTTGTGGAAAAGGGTGATTTGCCAGCTGCGGACAGAAGCAACGTCAGTCTTGTGCCGAATTTGAATTTGAGGAATTCAGAGGGAGACACTCCTGTGAGCCTTGCGCTTACTGAGGGTACGTTCATCTTATTAAGATATATTTTCCATGTAGACAGTTTTTTAAACTTATACGTAGGTCACTCAATAAATTTTGAGATCTACAAAAGTATTCTAGATACAATTAATATTTATTTTATATCTTTTCAAAATATTCTCCATCATGCTCTATACAAAGTTCCATTCGCCTAGACCAACTCTGAAAATACTTTTGCCAGT
This sequence comes from Parnassius glacialis, assembly GCA_033319125.1. NCBI lineage: Eukaryota > Metazoa > Arthropoda > Insecta > Lepidoptera > Papilionidae > Parnassius > Parnassius glacialis. Next base: position 23,198,943 of record JAVANC010000003.1, read on the forward strand.
CTTGATCTGACAGGTTGGAAATCACTTCTTCGTAGGCAGCCACGGCTTCTTCGGCGCTTGACAAAAACTTGACTTTTATTTTTTCTTTGACTCTTGGGAACAAAAAGAAATCACAAGGAGCAAGTCAGGGCTGTAGGGAGAGAGTTACAACACCATATTCCTCAGTAAATGCTTTTGTTCTAAAGGAGGTATGTGAAGAGGCGTTATCGTGATGCACCATGATTCCCCGAAGCCCGGTCTTTGGTCTTCTCTCCCGCACAGCTTGAAAAGCTTTAGGTAATGCAACTGTAGTATATCATTCAGAGTTGACTGACCTACAATTTTCCAGCATTGACGTCGACAAATGTCCGCTCCGCAAAAAAAACTAGCCACCATTTTTTTGCCAACGTTGCAAATCTTTACAGTTTTGTCGGTAACTGTCCTTCTGAGTAGAGTTCTGAAAGTTACTGCTGTTTGCGGGGCCCCGGTTCTTTGGTCATCTTTAAGATTAATTTTACCCCTTTTGAATTCAGCAAACCATCTAAAAATTGTTGCGCGTGATAGAGTGGGGATGGAGTTCCCTAATGCTGATTGTAACCGTTGTAAACTTAATTGTTCGGTTAAACCAAATTTAAAATCATAATATATCATAGCGCGCAAATGTTTACTGTTAAGATCCATCATTTTAAATGAAAAGCGCGCGAAGCATTGCAGGAAATTAATAGAACTTTGTTTTTTTTTTTTAATATTAAGCAATTGGTTTATGGAGTTCTATTTTTAAATAAATTTGCTTTTTAGAAACATATAACACGGGTGCGTTCCATTTTTAAATTTCAAGCATCTCAAAACTTATTGAGTGACCTACGTAGTAGATATCCCAGAAGGCAACGATCTGTCCGATGTCGAAATGGAGGATGACTTGTGGGCACAAGACGTCAACGATTCATCACCATCCCCAGATGGGGATTTGCCATCCCAATACGTCGATCCAGATACGGACGAACCACAACCGGAACCTTCCAACAGGGTTAAAATAATTTATTTTGTTGATTTTGAATATTACTCAATTTCCTAACAAATAAACTTATTAACTTTGGTTTTACTTATTTTTTACTTCATTATTCGTAAGCCTAGCTTAAATATCATCGTTCACACTTCTTATTTTCTATTTTAACTTCCCATCATAATAGTACAGGGATTCTATAGTATAATGAGGGTCAAAATTCATTCAGAACGACAGAATATCAAAAAATTGCGAAATTTGAAAAAAAAAAAGATAAACTTTGAAAGGTTTAATCTCGGAGACGATTGGGTCTACAGAGACAATTCTACAAATTGTAGCAAATTTAGTCTACTTTAAAAACGTCCCAAGAAATCTTTCGATTTTTTCGCAGTTTTTTCGATTTTTGACAAAGTTGCGTTCGACGCTCGAGGTCACAAACTTGGATTATTCATTGGGCCAACATCATAAACAAGTCTGCAAAAATCAGAACTACCGGATTTGACGCATGCTGTGACGTATAAAGTTACTGGACTATAAGACTAATGTCTAATATTCCCAAATTTATATTTTTAACTTTGTTTTTATGGGTCTTAAAATGGCGACAATTTTCTTAACTACTATGTATGTTATGGATTATATCATGCAGCTATTGGTTTTTAATCAGTTCTATAAGAGGATATTTTTATTACTCACGCTGTATAGCAGTTTTTTTTAACATAACATATAACTCTCTTTAGATATACGTATAAAAGATGAAAAGTCTTGTCTTAGAAATAGTGTTCGATAAATTTACTTTTTACTGCACCAAATCTTTTTCTTTTTTGGCACTTATTAATAACAAATAAATTTTGTTCACTAGCACAATATAAACACGCAGCGCATGCAAAATGGCGATATTCTGTCACTTATACAGATTCAAGTTGTACTATGGCTGTTTAGTTTTTTTAGTTTTATATCACTCCCATAGACAGAAGTCATAAAACTACTGTATTTACAAAAGTGTACAATGTCACCATAAGAATAAGTTTTAGAAGAGAGTTTGCATACACCATTGTCCAGAAATAAGATTATAGTGATACTATAATAACAGTTAAAGATGTATAAGCTAGGGACAGCATGCAAAAGAACACCTTCTATAAAGCTTTAATGATAAAATCAGATTGAAGTGTTACAAAATACTTAAAGTTGTATACTAAAGATTTCATATTCTGATTTCTTAATCAGTAAGCTTAATTAGTAAGGTATCTAAGTAAGCTTAGGGTTCTTACCCTAAGCTTACTTAGATACCATAATACAGACTTTATGCAGCTTGAGCTGTATAATAACTCATAAACCACTCTTATAAGGATATTCAACACTTATACGCATTTAAAATAGTAAGTTCTATTTGGGCTGGTATATTGATGTTCATAATGCTTGTGTGCTGCTTGGGAAGGCACTACATAAAAAGTTAATAAATAAACAATATTTCCTTCTTTTTTCAACAAATAAATAAAATGTATTTCTTTTTTTTAACGTAGTAGCGTATCCGCTAGTTAGCTCATAAAATATTGGCAGTGTATTTATAATACTTAAATGAAGTCTTCTTACTTCCACTAATTTAATGAATAGACATAAAGTGAAAAATCGCTCGTTTTTTTGGCAATATTTTACCATTTCAATTAACCAGGTATGCTTAACTGATGTATTTCTGCCACCAAGCAGCAGTGCGTACACTGCTGTGTTCAGATCCAATAACTTTTTTTCGATGTGACGGAGACAAACAAACACACAAACCACTTGATGTTAAGAGTAGGGCTGTGACCCAGATATGCCTATATCTATCCTAAATTAAAAATAAAAATAAATCCGATGCGTTGCCATCCTTGAGTATTAAGAAAGAATTCCTCGTTACCAGTAACAAAGGTCTCTGGTTTACTTCAATTTTCCATACGAAACAATACCATAATACTGATGTTTCATATTGGTATTCTGTGCGTGCGTGGTTTTTACCCGATAAAATATCAGCAGTTGTTCATAACAATAAATTACACACTGCAACTATCCATTGGTTTTTGTGGCTATTAACCATGAAGTGGATTGATTTTTTTATTTTACTTTAATGTAATAAAAATTTAATGTTTAAAAAAATATGTAATATTAATAATTATTTATAAAATATATTTTCATTTTTGTTTGATTCTGATTTGTCTAGGGCACAAGCATCTTATCGCACCACTAATCGAAGGTGGAGCTGATCCAAATATTCGTAACGGGAAAGGATTTACACTGTTACACCAAGCCATTGTTGAAGAAGATTCTAGAACTGCAATCTATCTACTGGATCATGGAGCTGATATGAACGCATTGTAAGTAGCCATTCTTTGACAGTTTTTAGAGTTATTTAGCAAATTTTACTGGGACAAATAGGCTGACTAGATAGGTCCAACTTTGACCGAAAGGTCAATCGACGGATTCAACTCGGCTGGGCAGCGTTCGGGAAATTACGACACATCTTCTCGTCAGGCATACCTCAAACCCTAAAAATCAATAAGAAATCGTAGCGTTTAATGTATTGGATTCAACAAAATAACAATCAAACCAGTTTGAAAAACAAAAAGTATTGTACTAAATTGATCGCTTTACAGCTGTTTCATCACTATTACAGCTCTTCACAAGTCCACTGCTAAACATAGGGCTCCCCCAAGGAATGAAACAAAGCACGATCCTGAGCCTGCGTGCATCGACTTTCTGCATGTCTTATCAATTAATAAATAATAAAAAATTAAATAAATATAACGATCAATTAATAAAAAAAAATTAATTGATTGGCGACGGTTTTTCGAGGAGTTTTGCATGGGATTGTGAATCTAGTTTTTTTTATAAGTGATCGATGATTGCATACTAACATTTTGACCTCAACGCGTCTGATTTGTGAAATATAATAATATGGTCTTCACTAAAATTTTGACAATGTGAAGTTTGAGTTTCAACTGTAGATTGTTTCCTTCCTGTATTATCTGAGACTTGAAAGTTGTGTCCAGCGATGGGACGTGTGTCGGGTGTGTTTGTGTACGTTGGGTGTGTGTGTGTACAGGACGGAGGGCGGCGAGACGGCGCTGCAGCTGGCGATCCACTGCCGGCTGGGGCTGGTGGTGGAGGCGCTGTGCGTGCGCGGTGTCGACATGAGCCGCCTCGACGCGCACGGCGTGCCGCCGCTCTGGGCCGCGCTCGACTCCGCCCAGGAGGAAGTGGCCAGCGTCAGTACTCTCGCATTTAACCCTGTTTTGGACAAAAGAAAACTTATTTTAAAGACGATATTGGCACTCGCAAATCCATACTTCTTGAAATAATTGAAGCTCAAAAATACTCAACAAATTCTTAATCGAATGGGTTCTTAAAATACTTTATAGTAATCGATATTAAAAAAAAAATATCTGGGGGCAGGGCAGTGCCCCTGCCAAGTCAAGCATAAAAGCGGCACGGCCGTACCATCCTTTTCTCGAAGCAGTTCAGGCCATTTTAGAAACCCTATAACTTCGTTGTGGATAAAACCTAAATAGAAGCCTGAATTTTCAGTAACCAAGTAGACATTATATGAACTCGGTATATTTCAAATTTCATTAAATTTGAACCAGTAGTTTAAGAATTATAACTAGTCAAAGTTTCTTAATTTTGTCACTCAATGACTGACCGATCATCAAAACTCTAAGGCACTTCTAGAAGACACAGAAGCTTCAAATTTGGAATACAATTATTGATTAGAATATAAATCAAGGAAAAATTAAAATATTTTGCAATTTCGGTCCAGTTTTTCGAGATACACCAACTGCATAAATAACTTTGTAATCCCATATAAATGTATAGGATTACAAATTTACATTTGCAGTGAATGAATCAGTGTACCTATATATGTATAATATAATGGAATAATATGTGTAGATAGGTACGTAGATACAACTATGTACAAAAAGAAATGAGATGCCATCAAAATCATAACTTGTAAAAAAAAACCAAGTCTCGCAACTCAGTTCTACCGTAAAAAGTTGTGAGATCCATGTAATACCAAGTCGTTTAATTTATTCAGTCCCTACTTAAGGGTCCTTCTGTCTTAAGTTATTACGTAATTAGCTAACTTAACAACATCTTATAGTAACCATATCAATTTTAAAAATCTTTTACGTTCTAAATAAATTAATTAACTTGGCAATCGCACTAAACGATCTAATTTAATATAAAATGTGTTTTAATGCGATGGCTAAGTCAATCTATTTATTTAAAATATAAAAGATTTTTAGTGTTGATGTGGTCACTATAAGATGTTGTTAGGTTAGCTAATTACTTAATAACTTAAGGGGGATCCTCCGCTAGCCGCGCCATACATTTTTCTTATCCTATATACGTTAAACACAGACACTATTTGTTTAAAACTAATTATTTTATCACTTTTCTACACTGAAATGTGCTCGCGATTGACGATTAAGAAAAACAATAGTGAAATCTAGGAAAATTTTGACACTTCTTTAGTGGTGTGAGTGAATTTTGACAACTTGACAAGTAAAAGCGCCAAAACATCGTTTAAACTTCGGCACGTGCAGACGATATTGTCGTGCAACAAATACCATCATTCGTAAGTAGATATTATGCAACGATGCCATACTTCCTAACCTTGAAATAGATGCACTACGTTGAAAGAAGAGCGGCGTTGCCAAACTTCTGTCGCTCGTTTGACTGTAATATAATAAAATACAAATACATTTTGAATTCGAGATTGTCATGCGATAGGATTTGTATTATTGAATTAAATAGTTGATTTACGACTACAAATATAAGTTAAAAAATTTACAGCCTAAATACACGTCCCACTGCTGGGCACAGGCCTCCTCTCATTTCTGAGAGGGTTTTAGGGAAAAGAAAGTTCCGTCGCGCTGCCCCAATGCGTGTTGGCGAACTTCACATCCCTTCGAAATATATTTTTTTTCTTATTTGTCAGACATGCATGTCACGATGTTTTCCTTCACCGCCGAGCACGTGGTAAATCAGCCCTTAAAATTGCAATTAACAATTTTATTGGTGCCGGCGGGGATCGAACCCGGGTTTCTCGCGTACTGTGAAACTTACAGCGAGTGCCAACTAACTGAGTTACCACGACTCATTTTACAAATATAACTTTTATTTTTATAACATAATCGTAAAATACTGGTAATATGAAAGGGATATTATTTAATTAGATTCTTAAGAAGGAGGATTAAGATGGAATGCCTCGCAGACTGTAATCATACTGACCCTCTGTAATCTGTATTCTTCAGACCGGATTTTAACGTTTAAGAATATATCGTCTTAACAGTGGTTATGAACGCGTTGGTATTTTGGTTTTTAGGGTTCCGTACCCCAAAAGGAGAAAACGGAACCCTTATAGGATCACTTTGTTGTCCGTCTGTCTGTCTGTCAGTCTGTCAAACCCTTTTTCTCAGGAACGCGTGGAGGTATCAAGCTAAAATTCATATCAAATACTCAAGTTTACTGTCCCTTGGAGCTGTCAAAAAATCAAACTTCTAAACCAACGCAATCAAAAGATACAGCAGCAAATTTTCGACATTCGCAAGGGAATCAAAACCTACAGGCTACTTCCCGTGCACTCAGAATCTTGAAATTTAGTACGAAGAAACATTTTATAGCACAGATAAAGGACAAATTGCGAAAAGCATAAATTTTTAGTTACATTATATAATGAAAATATTTTTAATAATTTTAAACTTACATATCTACGGATTTATTCGGAACCCTCGGTGCGCGAGTCCGACTCGCACTTGGCTGGTTTTTCCTAACAGTCGTTGAAAATGTTTCCGTGTCAAACAACAAAAATCATTTAAAACTTCTACAAAAAAAAAAGGGAATCGCATTCGGTTTTTTTTAAATAGAATATGAATGACAAATTAACACAGTCCACCAAAGACATCTACATCTATCCTAGATTAAAAATCAGCGTTGTCATCTCTGAGGACTAAGAGGTCTTGTTTAGTATAGCTTGTCTATACCGATGTGATACTGTTCATTTTTCAAAATGTTGTCTTAGAAATCGCATGACGTGTTTTGGCATTCTCATTTTCAATAACTTATATGTATAATTTATATCAATAATTTTTTCCACATAAAACCATTATCTAGATTCAAAATGCTTTTGAAAACTGAACTGTAATACTAATTAAATTTTACTGATCGCCAACTTCATTTCGAATATATTATTTATTTTCAATATTTAGTCTATTTAAAGGGTTAAATATGCTTTTATGTTAATATTCGACATTTGTTCTAGATTCTTGTGAGAAATGGCGCTGACGCTGACTGTTGGGGTCCCGGTCCCGATGGATGCCTACAAACTTTATTGCACAAGTAAGACATTTAGTTTTTGTATTTTTCTTTAAGTAATCCTTTATTTATAAACCAAGCAAAATATTTATGTAATAGATTAAACACAAAAATAGAAACTAAATTGACTCTTTGACTTGGCTATGACACTTTAACGGTGGTAGAGCCACGCAGCAGTTTTTGCTGTTGCACGTATAGGCCGGCTCGAGCCGGGTTGGTACCACGACCTTACAGAATACCGGCGTGAAGTAGAAGCTCTGCTTCTGCGTTTCGTCTGGTGAGTGCAGGTGGCTGGAGGCCCAATTCCCCCCTCCCCCAACATGGTAGCGGAATTACACGAAAGACTACCCCAGGAGGGTACCAGCACCCCTGGAAAATCCCTCGCTGAGCTTCCACGATCATGTTATTCCACTCCTGAGCGTGGGTGCTCAGGCTGCCCCGCGTATTCTGGGGGAGGGGGGAGGGTGGGGGGGCAAATTCCGCTCAAAAACATAACTGGTCGGGGCAAGCTGAGCAACAATACCAAGGCGACCCCTGCCAAGCTATCCATAAATTTCTGCAACATCCGGGGACTTGACTCGAACCTAAACGCCGTCCACTACCATCTCGAGACGGCGGAGCCGGCCTTGCTCTTTCTGACCGAGACGCAGGTTTCCTCTTCGGCTGATATTTCGTATCTCTCCTACCCGGGGTACAAATTGGAGCACTCCTTTGTGCCTCGGGCTGGAGTTTGCGTGTATGTCAGAGAGGACATCTGTTCTCGACGCCTCGGCAGTCTTGAAGGTTCGGACCTGTCCATCTTTTGGCTACACATAGACAGCGACGACCACCCGCGCGTCTACGGGTGCCTCTATAGGTCCCATAGCGGTAATGTCGAAACAGACCGACTCATCGACCACGTCCAAATGGCTACAGACTCCTTGCTACAACAGGTCCCATCCGCAGAGATCGTGATCCTTGGCCATTTTAACTCCCACCACGCCGAATGGCTCGGTTCACGTTTAACCGATCATGCGGAGAGATCTGTTTATTACTTTGACTTGGCATATGGTCTGACACAACTGGTTACATCGCCTACGCAGATTCCAGATGTGGAGGATCATACATCTTCCCTGTTGGACCTTCTGCTGACCTCTCATCCCGACGGATATCAGGTTTCTGTCGATGCCCCTCTCGGCTCTTCGGACCATTGTCTGATCCGGAGTGTGGTGCCACTCACGCTCCCCTCGCGGTTGCGTTCTGCAGGTTGCCGCCGTGTTTGGCATTACAGGTCGGCGGATTGGGACGGAATGCGGTCTTTCTTTGCATCCTACCCATGGGTGGGTTTGCTTCTCGCCGGATGATCCCAGCGCTGTTGCTGACTCTGTCACTGATGTGGTGCTACAGGGAATAGAACTATTTATTCCATCATCTGTGGTACCCATCGGAGGCAGATCTCAGCCTTGGTTTGGTCGCTCCTGTAAGACTGCATTACGCAGTAAGCAGGAGTGTTATCAAGCCTGGACTGCGGCTTCGGCGACTCGGGATGTAAACACCAGCACACTTAAAAAGAAGTATAACTTCGCCTCCAGGTCCTTCAAAAGAGTTATTGCCAAGGCAAAGTCAGAGCACATAGGCAGAATTGGCGAGAAACTAGTTCGCTTTCCTTCGGGAACCCGTGCATTCTGGTCTCTCGCCAAGGCTGTCCAAGGGAATTTCTGTAAGCCATCACTACCATCTCTGCACAGGGAGGACGACTCACTGGCCCAAGCCGCAAAAAACAAAGCCGACCTTTCTTTTTGGGTCCAACTCGACTCTTGATGACGGGGGGAAAACACCGCCGACCATCCCGCAGTGTGAGTGCTCCATGCCGGATGTGCTGTTCTCACAGCGCTCGGTTCTCAAAGCACTCCTCTCCCTGGACATCCAGAAGTCGAGTGGGCCTGACGGAAACCCCCCAATTGTGCTGAGGACGTGTGCTCCGAAGTTGACACCGGTTCTAACGCGTCTTTTCCGGTACTCCTACTCCCAAGGCGTAGTCCTGAATTCATGGAAGACAGCTTTTGTCCACCCGATCTCTAAAAAAGGCGACCGCTCAGACCCGTCCAACTATAGGCCTATCGCGATCACCTCCTTGTTCTTCAAAATAATGGAATCCATTATTAACTGCCAGCTCATGCGGTACCTTGAGGATCACCAGCTTATTAGTGACCGCCAATACGGTTTTCGTCGGGGTCGATTAGCTGGTGATCTTCTGGTCTACCTGACCCATAAATGGGCAGAGGCAGTAGAGTCCCAGGGGGAGGCGTTGGCCGTTAGTTTGGACATAGCGAAGGCCTTCGATCGGGTTTGGCACAAAGCGTTTCTTTCGAAGCTCCCTTCCTATGGGCTTCCCGAGAAATTGTGCAATTGGATTACCAGCTTCCTTGCAGATCGGAGCATCAAGGTCGTTGTTGACGGTGCATGCTCCGACTACAAGCCTATTAACGCTGGTGTTCCACCTTGCTTGGTGCTATCACCAACGCTGTTTCTTCTGCATATCAATAATATGTTGCTAACTGGTAACATTCATTGCTATGCGGATGACAGCACTGGTGTTGACGACAAAGGGGTTCTCCCTTTGTCGTATCTCCTCAGTTTCAAGGCACTCCCCTTCTTGCCTCAGCCAGTATCGGAATCCTCGGAGTCGACATATCGAGTGACGTGCAGTTTCGTGGTCACTTGGAAGAGAAGGCCAAATTGGTCTCTAAAAAGCTTGGCGTGCTCAGCAGAGCGGGACAGTATTTCATGCCGGCACACTGCCTGCAACTTTACAAGGCGCAGGTTCGGCCTCACATGGAATACTGTTCCCATCTCTGGGCAGGGGCTCCCCAGTGCCAGCTCCTTCCACTTGACCGCATCCAGCGCAGAGCGGTTCGAATCGTCGACGACCGAGTCCTTTCCGATCGGCTCGATTCATTGGCACTGCGAAGAGATGTTGCATCCCTTTGCATTTTCTTTCGCATCTACCACGGGGAGTACTCGGAGGAATTGTTCGGATTAATCCCAGCCGCCAAATTTCACGAACGCACATCGCGGTAGAACTTCCGATACCATCTACACTATCTGGATGATTGGCGGTCCACCACTGTGCGATTTAGAAGATGTTTTCTTTCTCGCACGACTTCCTTATGGAATTGAATACCATCAGCGATTTTTCCGGACCGATACGACTTAGGGACCTTCAAGAAAAGAGCGTACTCCTTTTTAAAAGGCCGGCAACGCATCTGCAATTCCCTCCCTGGTGTTGCAGTTGTTCATGGGCGGCGGTAGTCACTTACCATCAGGTGAGCCGCATGCTCGTTTGCCCCCTCTCCTATAAAAAAAAACAAACAGAATAAACAATAGTACTACGTACAGAAGTTGCACTCCTTTAATGTTGACAGCTTGCCGACGTTTTAATTACCCACATAATTATTATTAATCATATAAATCGCGCACGCAAGCTAAATGTAACTATCGCTGTTCGCGAGTGTCCGTATTACTTTGCATCTTTTCTCCTTCCTACATCACAACGGACTTTCCGTGGTTACTAAGGGCTGTTAATAAAGAGTAAAACAATGCATTATGAAATTGTAAGTAAGTTTCATAGGTAAAGTACCTATTCTGACTATGATCGACCATATTTCCGTTACTATGTAAGCTCTGTTATGCCCAACGCATGCAACTTGCATGGCCATTCGTTGGGAATCGCGATTCTTGGCTCGTAAGAAATAGGTAAATAGTGTAAACAACAAATAAGCCCGAAATACGATTCCTAACAGAAATTTGATCGTATTCTACTTAGTTAAAAATCTTGTAAACAAAGTTTTAATTTCAGTCTTTTGTGTTATTGTACCTAAAAATATTTTAATTACAAAAGACAAGCATAGGTATATAAGCAGGTACTTGAATAGTGAAGTAAATTTCAACTAAGTTTTGTAATAAAGTACTTAAGTATTACTTCTGTAGTTAAATTATTACTTAATTCTTTTTTTTTATAAGTACCTATTTAACATTGATCACTAATAAAAAACTAGATACACAATCAGAGACAAAAAAATTAACATCCTTACCGAATGAGCGTCTACTCGAACATTAGGGTACGCTTTTAATTTGTACGTAGTTTTGTGAATACAATTTTAGGGAATCCATTTTAAGGTTGAATTTACATTAATGTATATTTATTTCAACTAGAATTACGTCAAAACAATTGAAGACAGTTTTTAGAGAACTTTTGCATGGGATTGTGTGTGTGTGTGTGTGTGTGTGTATCTAGTTTTATATTAGTGATAGATGCTATCTAACAAAGAAATGAAATAAATTCACCTTTCATTATCCTTCGGTAACTTAAAAAATTATGTATCTGAATCCTTTTGTTTGCTCATTAGGCATCTATCCCCATCCCTGCAACAATTATAGCAGGAACTATTTTTGGCCGTTATAATTTATGAAATAGATATAATTTACATATATATTATTCTCAAATTACATTTAAACTATTTCAACTATTTTATCTTACAATTAAATATACTAAAACACTAAACAAAATTATTTCGAGGAGTATTTCAACAATTATCTACATAAAACTATTTCCGTAAACAGCGTTAAAAAACTTTAACATTCAATCGCTTAGAACGCGCTAGCCCCGACTGCGTTCTGCCCCGAGGGTGCCTCGAGATTGTAGGTAATTATTTCACGTAGGCAACAAGAGTGACAGCGGCCTGGCTATGACCAAAGCAATTTTGCAAATATTTAATCCATTACTAATATAAGGATTCAGTTACCAAATTAATGTAATTCGCTAGGGCGATCGACGAGAACAAGGAGACGTTGGCGACATTCCTGATTCGTGCGGGCTGCGACGTGGAATGTACGCGGCGCGTCGGCCCAAATGGCGAAGGTGCCGAAGTGGCGGCCGAGCGTCACACACCGCTGCACCTGTGCTGCACCTGGGGCCTCACCGACGTCATACAGGTGCCACATGCTCCCACTGCCCAGCACTGCAGGCTCCTTACTGTAAAGTGGCGGCCGAGCGTCACACACCGCTGCACCTGTGCTGCACCTGGGGCCTCGCGACGTCATACAGGTGCCACATGCTCCCACTGCTCAGCACTGCATGCTCCTTACTGTAAAGTGGCGGCCGAGCGTCACACACCGCTGCACCTGTGCTGCACCTGGGGCCTCACCGACGTCATACAGGTGCCACATGCTCCCACTGCCCAGCACTGCAGGCTCCTTACTGTAAAGTGGCGGCCGAGCGTCACACACCGCTGCACCTGTGCTGCACCTGGGGCCTCGCGACGTCATACAGGTGCCACATGCTCCCACTGCCCAGCACTGCAGGCTCCTTACTGTAAAGTGGCGGCCGAGCGTCACACACCGCTGCACCTGTGCTGCACCTGGGGCCTCACCGACGTCATACAGGTGCCACATGCTCCCACTGCCCAGCACTGCAGGCTCCTTACTGTAAAGTGGCGGCCGAGCGTCACACACCGCTGCACCTGTGCTGCACCTGGGGCCTCGCGACGTCATACAGGTGCCACATGCTCCCACTGCCCAGCACTGCAGGCTCCGTACTGTAAAGTGGCGGCCGAGCGTCACACACCGCTGCACCTGTGCTGCACCTGGGGCCTCACCGACGTCATACAGGTGCCACATGCTCCCACTGCCCAGCACTGCAGGCTCCTTACTGTAAAGTGGCGGCCGAGCGTCACACACCGCTGCACCTGTGCTGCACCTGGGGCCTCGCGACGTCATACAGGTGCCACATGCTCCCACTGCCCAGCACTGCAGGCTCCTTACTGTAAAGTGGCGGCCGAGCGTCACACACCGCTGCACCTGTGCTGCACCTGGGGCCTCACCGACGTCATACAGGTGCCACATGCTCCCACTGCCCAGCACTGCAGGCTCCTTACTGTAAAGTGGCGGCCGAGCGTCACACACCGCTGCACCTGTGCTGCACCTGGGGTCTCGCGACGTCATACAGGTGCCACATGCTCCCACTGCCCAGCACTGCAGGCTCCTTACTGTAAAGTGGCGGCCGAGCGTCACACACCGCTGCACCTGTGCTGCACCTGGGGCCTCACCGACGTCATACAGGTGCCACATGCTCCCACTGCCCAGCACTGCAGGCTCCTTACTGTAAAGTGGCGGCCGAGCGTCACACACCGCTGCACCTGTGCTGCACCTGGGGCCTCACCGACGTCATACAGGTGCCACATGCTCCCACTGCCCAGCACTGCAGGCTCCTTACTGTAAAGTGGCGGCCGAGCGTCACACACCGCTGCACCTGTGCTGCACCTGGGGCCTCCCGACGTCATACAGGTGCCACATGCTCCCACTGCCCAGCACTGCAGGCTCCTTACTGTAAAGTGGCGGCCGAGCGTCACACACCGCTGCACCTGTGCTGCACCTGGGGCCTCACCGACGTCATACAGGTGCCACATGCTCCCACTGCCCAGCACTGCAGGCTCCTTACTGTAAAGTGGCGGCCGAGCGTCACACACCGCTGCACCTGTGCTGCACCTGGGGCCTCACCGACGTCATACAGGTGCCACATGCTCCCACTGCCCAGCACTGCAGGCTCCTTACTGTAAAGTGGCGGCCGAGCGTCACACACCGCTGCACCTGTGCTGCACCTGGGGCCTCACCGACGTCATACAGGTGCCACATGCTCCCACTGCCCAGCACTGCAGGCTCCTTACTGTAAAGTGGCGGCCGAGCGTCACACACCGCTGCACCTGTGCTGCACCTGGGGCCTCACCGACGTCATACAGGTGCCACATGCTCCCACTGCCCAGCACTGCAGGCTCCTTACTGTAAAGTGGCGGCCGAGCGTCACACACCGCTGCACCTGTGCTGCACCTGGGGCCTCGCGACGTCATACAGGTGCCACATGCTCCCACTGCCCAGCACTGCAGGCTCCTTACTGTAAAGTGGCGGCCGAGCGTCACACACCGCTGCACCTGTGCTGCACCTGGGGCCTCACCGACGTCATACAGGTGCCACATGCTCCCACTGCCCAGCACTGCAGGCTCCTTACTGTAAAGTGGCGGCCGAGCGTCACACACCGCTGCACCTGGGGCCTCGCGACGTCATACAGGTGCCACATGCTCCCACTGCCCAGCACTGCAGGCTCCGTACTGTAAAGTGGCGGCCGAGCGTCACACACCGCTGCACCTGTGCTGCACCTGGGGCCTCACCGACGTCATACAGGTGCCACATGCTCCCACTGCCCAGCACTGCAGGCTCCTTACTGTAAAGTGGCGGCCGAGCGTCACACACCGCTGCACCTGTGCTGCACCTGGGGCCTCGCGACGTCATACAGGTGCCACATGCTCCCACTGCCCAGCACTGCAGGCTCCTTACTGTAAAGTGGCGGCCGAGCGTCACACACCGCTGCACCTGTGCTGCACCTGGGGCCTCACCGACGTCATACAGGTGCCACATGCTCCCACTGCCCAGCACTGCAGGCTCCTTACTGTAAAGTGGCGGCCGAGCGTCACACACCGCTGCACCTGTGCTGCACCTGGGGTCTCGCGACGTCATACAGGTGCCACATGCTCCCACTGCCCAGCACTGCAGGCTCCTTACTGTAAAGTGGCGGCCGAGCGTCACACACCGCTGCACCTGTGCTGCACCTGGGGCCTCACCGACGTCATACAGGTGCCACATGCTCCCACTGCCCAGCACTGCAGGCTCCTTACTGTAAAGTGGCGGCCGAGCGTCACACACCGCTGCACCTGTGCTGCACCTGGGGCCTCACCGACGTCATACAGGTGCCACATGCTCCCACTGCCCAGCACTGCAGGCTCCTTACTGTAAAGTGGCGGCCGAGCGTCACACACCGCTGCACCTGTGCTGCACCTGGGGCCTCCCGACGTCATACAGGTGCCACATGCTCCCACTGCCCAGCACTGCAGGCTCCTTACTGTAAAGTGGCGGCCGAGCGTCACACACCGCTGCACCTGTGCTGCACCTGGGGCCTCACCGACGTCATACAGGTGCCACATGCTCCCACTGCCCAGCACTGCAGGCTCCTTACTGTAAAGTGGCGGCCGAGCGTCACACACCGCTGCACCTGTGCTGCACCTGGGGTCTCGCGACGTCATACAGGTGCCACATGCTCCCACTGCCCAGCACTGCAGGCTCCTTACTGTAAAGTGGCGGCCGAGCGTCACACACCGCTGCACCTGTGCTGCACCTGGGGCCTCACCGACGTCATACAGGTGCCACATGCTCCCACTGCCCAGCACTGCAGGCTCCTTACTGTAAAGTGGCGGCCGAGCGTTACACACCGCTGCACCTGTGCTGCACCTGGGGCCTCCCGACGTCATACAGGTGCCACATGCTCCCACTACCCAGCACTGCAGGCTCCTTACTGTAAAGTGGCGGCCGAGTGTCACACACCGCTGCACCTGTGCTGCACCTGGGGCCTCGCGACGTCATACAGGTGCCACATGCTCCCACTGCCCAGCACTGCAGGCTCCTTACTGTAAAGTGGCGGCCGAGCGTCACACACCGCTGCACCTGTGCTGCACCTGGGGCCTCACCGACGTCATACAGGTGCCACATGCTCCCACTGCCCAGCACTGCAGGCTCCTTACTGTAAAGTGGCGGCCGAGCGTCACACACCGCTGCACCTGTGCTGCACCTGGGGCCTCGCGACGTCATACAGGTGCCACATGCTCCCACTGCCCAGCACTGCAGGCTCCGTACTGTAAAGTGGCGGCCGAGCGTCACACACCGCTGCACCTGTGCTGCACCTGGGGCCTCACCGACGTCATACAGGTGCCACATGCTCCCACTGCCCAGCACTGCAGGCTCCTTACTGTAAAGTGGCGGCCGAGCGTCACACACCGCTGCACCTGTGCTGCACCTGGGGCCTCGCGACGTCATACAGGTGCCACATGCTCCCACTGCCCAGCACTGCAGGCTCCTTACTGTAAAGTGGCGGCCGAGCGTCACACACCGCTGCACCTGTGCTGCACCTGGGGCCTCACCGACGTCATACAGGTGCCACATGCTCCCACTGCCCAGCACTGCAGGCTCCTTACTGTAAAGTGGCGGCCGAGCGTCACACACCGCTGCACCTGTGCTGCACCTGGGGTCTCGCGACGTCATACAGGTGCCACATGCTCCCACTGCCCAGCACTGCAGGCTCCTTACTGTAAAGTGGCGGCCGAGCGTCACACACCGCTGCACCTGTGCTGCACCTGGGGCCTCACCGACGTCATACAGGTGCCACATGCTCCCACTGCCCAGCACTGCAGGCTCCTTACTGTAAAGTGGCGGCCGAGCGTCACACACCGCTGCACCTGTGCTGCACCTGGGGCCTCACCGACGTCATACAGGTGCCACATGCTCCCACTGCCCAGCACTGCAGGCTCCTTACTGTAAAGTGGCGGCCGAGCGTCACACACCGCTGCACCTGTGCTGCACCTGGGGCCTCCCGACGTCATACAGGTGCCACATGCTCCCACTGCCCAGCACTGCAGGCTCCTTACTGTAAAGTGGCGGCCGAGCGTCACACACCGCTGCACCTGTGCTGCACCTGGGGCCTCACCGACGTCATACAGGTGCCACATGCTCCCACTGCCCAGCACTGCAGGCTCCTTACTGTAAAGTGGCGGCCGAGCGTCACACACCGCTGCACCTGTGCTGCACCTGGGGCCTCACCGACGTCATACAGGTGCCACATGCTCCCACTGCCCAGCACTGCAGGCTCCTTACTGTAAAGTGGCGGCCGAGCGTCACACACCGCTGCACCTGTGCATCACCTGGGGCCTCACCGATTTCATACAGGTGCCACATGCCCCAATGCCCAGCACTGCAGGCTCCTTACTGTGAAGTGGCGGCCGAGCGTCACACATCGCTGCACCTGGGAGCCTTACCGCGGTCATAACTATTAATATACTATTACGTATTATATATTACTGTATATTACTATACAGGCGCTATATGCTCCTCTTCCGCCACGTAGTGGTCTTGCTGTAAAGTGACCACCGAGTGACAGAAATCTGTACCAGGGACCTCTATATTATATGTTTTACCAATATTTCCATTTTACGATTATATTAAGACTTTTAAACCAATTCTGAAATTAATTCTTTCAGACATTACTGGAACACGGTGCAAATATAAACTCAAAAGACGCTGAAGGAAAAACGCCGTTACACATTGCGATCGAGAATCAGCATGCGGGTATCATTTCACTGCTGTTATCACAGCCCGGCATAGATTTGTCCGCGAGAGACAATAAAGGAGTTTCACCTTTCGCAGCCGCACTCACAGCTAGAAATAATAAGGCAGCCCAAGCTATACTTGAGAAGAATCCGTCGGCAGCTGAACAGGTGACTGATGAACAGTATACATTAAATGTAAATAAAAAAGGATATAAGAATTTATAAATTGTCTCTCCCTTTTTTAAACATTCTCTGAGAAGTATAAAGTTGTGACTAATGTTCGATGAGGATTCTGAAAGGTAAATATTAAAAAAGGAAATATTAATTTATACAAACCGGTCTGTTTCCTCTGTTTACTTTAAACTACAAGCCGAAAAACTAGAAAGCCAGCTTTCGAAAATAATTAATATTAATAATTATATAAATAGTAACAGTGTTAAATATTTAATAAAATATTACTGCTCGAAAAATATGAATTGGGATGCAATTATTTAATTATAAAAGTAACAGTAAGACTTGGATAAGTTTTAAGAAAAATATAGATTCGATTGTGCTATTTGACTAATACCAAGAGTGACAGGCGTTGTAACATAGCGTCGGTATTGCGAAGCAGGTGGACAAGAAGGGACGCAACTTCTTGCACGTGGCGATCCAGGCGTGCGACGTGGAGAGCGTGATGTTCCTGCTGTCGGTGGAGGTGGACGTGAACTCGCGCGTGCAGGACGCCACGCTGGCGCCGCCGCTGCACCTGGCCGCGGCGGCCGGCAGCGAGCTGCTGCTGCGCTCCCTGCTGCTGGCCGGCGCGCGCCCCAACGACCGCGACGCGCACAAGTACGCACGCACACACGCACGCACACGCATACACACGCATACACCTGCTGCTGGCCGGCGCGCGCTCCAACGACCGCGACGCGCACAAGTACGCACGCACACACGCACGCACACGCATACACACGCATACACCTGCTGCTGGCCGGCGCGCGCTCCAACGACCGCGACGCGCACAAGTACGCACGCACACACGCACGCACACGCATACACACGCATACACCTGCTGCTGGCCGGCGCGCGCTCCAACGACCGCGACGCGCACAAGTACGCACGCACACACGCACGCACACGCATACACACGCATACACCTGCTGCTGGCCGGCGCGCGCTCCAACGACCGCGACGCGCACAAGTACGCACGCACACACGCACGCACACGCATACACACGCATACACCTGCTGCTGGCCGGCGCGCGCTCCAACGACCGCGACGCGCACAAGTACGCACGCACACACGCACGCACACGCATACACACGCATACACCTGCTGCTGGCCGGCGCGCGCTCCAACGACCGCGACGCGCACAAGTACGCACGCACACACGCACGCACACGCATACACACGCATACACACGCATACACCTGCTGCTGGCCGGCGCGCGCTCCAACGACCGCGACGCGCACAAGTACGCACGCACACACGCACGCACACGCATACACACGCATACACCTGCTGCTGGCCGGCGCGCGCTCCAACGACCGCGACGCGCACAAGTACGCACGCACACACGCACGCACACGCATACACACGCATACACCTGCTGCTGGCCGGCGCGCGCCCCAACGACCGCGACGCGCACAAGTACGCACGCACACACGCACGCACACGCATACACACGCATACACCTGCTGCTGGCCGGCGCGCGCTCCAACGACCGCGACGCGCACAAGTACGCACGCACACACGCACGCACACGCATACACACGCATACACCTGCTGCTGGCCGGCGCGCGCTCCAACGACCGCGACGCGCACAAGTACGCACGCACACACGCACGCACACGCATACACACGCATACACCTGCTGCTGGCCGGCGCGCGCTCCAACGACCGCGACGCGCACAAGTACGCACGCACACACGCACGCACACGCATACACACGCATACACCTGCTGCTGGTCGGCGCGCGCTCCAACGAACGTGACGCGCACAAGTGCGCACTGACAGACGCACGCACACGCATACACCAGCTGCTGGCCGGCGCGCGCTCCAACGACCGCGACGCGCACAAGTACGCACGCACACACGCACGCACACGCATACACCTGCTGCTGGCCGGCGCGCGCCCCAACGACCGCGACGCGCACAAGTACGCACGCACACACGCACGCACACGCATTCACACGCATAAACCTGCTGCTGGCCGGCGCGCGCTCCAACGACCGCGACGCGCACAAGTACGCACGCACACACGCACGCACACGCATACACACGCATACACACGCATACACCTGCTGCTGGCCGGCGCGCGCTCCAACGACCGCGACGCGTACAAGTACGCACGCACACACGCACGCACACGCATACACACGCATACACCTGCTGCTGGCTGGCGCGCGCCCCAACGACCGCGACGCGCACAAATACGCACGCACACACGCACGCACACGCATACACACGCATACACCTGCTGCTGGCCGGCGCGCGCCCCAACGACCGCGACGCGCACAAGTACGCACGCACACACGCACGCACACGCATTCACACGCATAAACCTGCTGCTGGCTGGCGCGCGCCCCAACGACCGCGACGCGCACAAGTACGTACGCACACACGCACGCACACGCATTCACACGCATACACCTGCTGCTGGTCGGCGCGCGCTCCAACGACCGCGACGCGCACAAGTACGCACGCACACACGCACGCACACGCATTCACACGCATAAACCTGCTGCTGGCTTGCGCGCGCCCCAACGACCGCGACGCGCACAAGTACGCACGCACACACGCACGCACACGCATTCACACGCATACACCTGCTGCTGGCTGGCGCGCGCCCCAACGACCGCGACGCGCACAAGTACGCACGCACACACGCACGCACACGCATACACACGCATACACCTGCTGCTGGCCGGCGCGCGCCCCAGCGACCACGACGCGCACAAGTACGCACGCACACACGCACGCACACGCATACACACGCATAAACCTGCTGCTGGCTGGCGCGTGCCCCAACGACCGCGACGCGCACAAGTACGCACGCACACACGCACGCACACACGCACGCACACGCATTCACCCGCATACACCTGCTGCTGGCTGGCGCGCGCCCCAACGACCGCGACGCGCACAAGTACGCACGCACACACGCACGCACACGCATTCACACGCATACACCTGCTGCTGGTCGGCGCGCGCTCCAACGACCGCGACGCGCACAAGTACGCACGCACACACGCACGCACACGCATTCACACGCATACACCTGCTGCTGGCTGGCGCGCGCCCCAACGACCGCGACGCGCACAAGTACGCACGCACACACGCACGCACACGCATTCACACGCATACACCTGCTGCTGGCTGGCGCGCGCCCCAACGACCGCGACGCGCACAAGTACGCACGCACACACGCACGCACACGCATTCACACGCATACACCTGCTGCTGGTCGGCGCGCGCTCCAACGACCGCGACGCGCACAAGTACGCACGCACACACGCACGCACACGCATTCACACGCATACACCTGCTGCTGGCTGGCGCGCGCCCCAACGACCGCGACGCGCACAAGTACGCACGCACACACGCACGCACACGCATTCACACGCATACACCTGCTGCTGGTCGGCGCGCGCTCCAACGACCGCGACGCGCACAAGTACGCACGCACACACGCACGCACACGCATTCACACGCATAAACCTGCTGCTGGCTGGCGCGCGCCCCAACGACCGCGACGCGCACAAGTACGCACGCACACACGCACGCACACGCATTCACACGCATAAACCTGCTGCTGGCTGGCGCGCGCCCCAACGACCGCGACGCGCACAAGTACGCACGCACACACGCACGCATACGCATACACACGCATACACCTGCTGCTGGCCGGCGCGCGCCCCAACGACCGCGACGCGCACAAGTACGCACGCACACACGCACGCACACGCATTCACACGCATAAACCTGCTGCTGGCTGGCGCGCGCCCCAACGACCGCGACGCGCACAAGTACGCACGCACACACGCACGCACACGCATACACACGCATACACCTGCTGCTGGCCGGCGCGCGCCCCAACGACCGCGACGCGCACAAGTACGCACGCACACACGCACGCACACGCATTCACACGCATACACCTGCTGCTGGTCGGCGCGCGCTCCAACGAACGTGACGCGCACAAGTACGCACTCACACACGCACGCACACGCATACACCTGCTGCTGGCCGGCGTTTTTCGTTTTTGGTTTCATTATTATATTTACTTAAATTTATTTTCTAAAAAAGTAAAAGTTAGGTCTAAATTTCTAACGTAAAGTTAGGTGAAATTTTCTTAAGGTAGTTATATACGTATGAATACTGATTCTGATAATACATTTAACGGGAAGCATAGGGTTCTTGTAAGATGTGGTGTAGTAGATAGTAGAGCGTGGTCGGCAGGCGCACGGCGCTGCACGTGGCGGCGGCGCACGGGCACGCGGCCATCGTGTCGGCGCTGGCGGGCGGCGGCGCAGAGTGCGGCGCGGCCGACGCGCGCGGCGACACCGCGCTGCACGTGTGCGCGCGCGAGGGGCACGCCGCCGCCGCGCGCGCGCTGCTCGCCGACAGCGACATCGACGCCGCCGCCACCAACCTCAAAGGTACGCACTACGCACACCAGCTGTATACTGTGTACTGTACACTGTATACTGCGACACGCGCTGCACGTGTGCGCTCTTACAGAATACCAATATAATAACAACTTAATGCTGGTGTGTTTCGTATGGTGAGTGTAGGAAGCCCAATACGCTTTTTACTGGAAACGAGGCATTCCATCTTAGTGCTCAGGGGTCATAACGCATCTGCATTTTAATTCTTAATTGAAGATAAATGTAGATGATAGATGCAGTCCACCTGATGGTAAGTGGTTGCTGCGGCCCATAGACATCTACATCTATCCTCTATTACAAATCAAAATGTAAATGCGTTGTCACCCGTGAGGACTAAGATGGAATGCCTCATTTCCAGTAAAAAGGGCCTCCGGCCACCTGCACTCACCAAGCGAAACACAGAGGTAAACCTCTACTTCACGCTGGTTTTCTGTGAGGTCGTGGTACCACCCTGGTTCGAGCCGGCCCATCCGAGCGACAGCAAAAGCTGCCGCGTGGCTCTACCACTGATAAAATATTCTATTCTATTCTATTGCAACATCTATCATCATGTGTAGGAATAACACCCCGAAGTTTATATGTAACCGGCGATACCTTTTCCCTCTCCCTTTCCTATCACACACTTCTGTAAAATATATCGCATCAAACATTAATGTGAAAAAGGAGCCAAATTCATTCAATTTGGCTACGATAGCATTGTAGAAGTTGTAATGAAAGTCTGAACGGCTGTCATTGTTACAAAATGCTAACAAACCAATCAAATTTTAGTGATTGTAATCATTATCATCATCATTACAGCCTTTCATAAGTCCACTGCTGAACATAGACTTCCCCCAAATAATGCCACAAAGCACGGTCCTGAGCCACCTGCATCCATCAACTTCCTGCGTGTCTTACCAGGTCGTCACTCCATCTCATCGGGGGTCGCCCTACACTTCGCCTACCGGTACGAGGTTGCCACTCGAGAACCTTTCTTCCCCATCGGTTGTCGGTTCTTCGAGCTATATGGCCGGCCCACTGCCACTTCAGCTTACTAATCCGTTGGGCTATGTCGGTTACTCTGGTTCTACTGCGGATATCCTCATATCTAAGTTTATCACGTAGAGAAACCCCGAGCATAGCCCTCTCCATAGCTCGCTGAGCGACCTTGAGCTTCCTCATACGGCCAGCAATGAAGGACCACGTCTCAGATTCGTAAGTCATCACTGGCAACACGCACTGGTTGTACAATTTCGTTTTAAGGTTTTGAGGTATGCCTGACAAGAAGATGTGTCGTAGTTTCCCGAACGCTGCCCAGCCGAGTTGAATGCGTCGATTGACCTCTCGGTCGAAGTTGGACTTACCTAATCGGACTATTTGTCCCAGGTAAACATACTCGTCAACAACTTCGAGCTTAGTGCTCCCAACAACTACCAGCATAGGTGTGACATGGACATTAAACATGATCTTTGTTTTGTCCATGTTCATCTTAAGACCTATCCGTTGGGAGACACTATTGAGGTCATTGAGCGTGGTGCTTAGTTTCTCCAGCGATTCTGCCATAAGGACTATATCGTCGGCAAATCGAAGGTGAGTGATGTACTCGCCATTGATGTTAATACCGTATCCTTTCCAGTCCAGAAGCTTGAAAACGTCTTCCAATGCAGCTGTGAAGAGTTTCGGGGATATAACGTCACCCTGCCTTACACCTCTCTGCAATTGGATAGGTTTCGTACTCTGGTTCTGTACTCGGATAGCCATCGTAGCCCTACTGTACAAGCACTTCAGCACTTCGATATACCGACAGTCAACTTGGCACCGCTGAAGGGACTGCAGCACCGCCCAAATTTCGACGGAATCAAAGGCTTTCTCATAGTCCACATACGCCAGACATAGTGGCAAATTGTACTCCTCGGACTTCTGTACAATTTGCCGAAGGGTATGTATGTGGTCTATGGTGCTAAAGCCTTTTCGGAAACCGGCTTGTTCGGGAGGCTGGAAGTCGTCAAGTCTGCGCGCGAGACGATTCGTAATGACTCTCGAAAACAGCACGTAGACGCGGCTCAGAAGGGAAATCGGTCTGTAGTTCTTCAAGAGAGCGTTGTCACCTTTCTTGAAGAACAAGACCACAGCACTTCTGCTCCACGCCTCCGGTGTAATGCCGCCATGGAGGACGGAATTAAAGAGCTTCTGAAGAACTTCAAGTACCGGTTTTCCACCCGCTTTCAGAAGCTCCGCTGTTATTCCATCCTCGCCTGGGGCCTTGCTGTTTTTAAGGTGCTGGAGAGCCATTCTAATCTCGCTCAGACTGACGTCCGGGATATCTTCGGAATAGTGTCGGATAAGACTCGCTCTTGGATCGTTACCCACATTTGCGTGTGGCTCCATCGATGACGTGTACAGCTGCCCATAGAACCTCTCAATCTCACCCAAAATCTCAGGTGCATCGGAAACGATGCTGCCACACTCGGTCTTCAGCTTTGACAGTTGGCTCTTTCTGGCAGACCGATCTCTGGCAAAGACTTTGGATCCTTGGTTCCGCTCGATCGCTTCTTCAATACAAGCTGTATTGAAGTTGCGTAAGTCCTGCCGCATGCATTTGGATATCTGTCTGTTCAGTTGCCTGTATGCTGTCAAATCTGTTGAAGTAAGTAGCTTCATCTCCCATCTAACAGCCATGAGATTAAGAGTGTGATCGGAGAGTTTTTGTATTCTTCTGCGGCGTGTCTTGCAGAACTTAGCTCCGTCCGCATGGACAGTTTCCACGAGCTGGTCATTCATATCGTCCACTTCATTGCAGTCTTCTAGGCACTGAAAACGGTTTTGTGACTCGAGATGAAAGGTTTCGGGACTTTGGAACAGAACACGAGGGGGCGGAGCGTTGACTTCATTAGACGAGACATCTCCAACTTAACGTTTAGGTTCAGTGTAACTCTAAAAATTCGGTGATCGCTACCAGTTTTCACCCTCGCGATCACGGAGACATCACTGAACAGTTGTCGTCTGGTCGTCATAATGAAGTCAATCTCATTTTTTGTCGAACTGTCGGGGCTCGACCAGGTCCACTTTCTGTGGGGCCGCTTCTGGAAGAAAGAGTTCATCATAAAGAGTCCCTCTTTCTCCATGAAGTCGGCCAGCTGCTGGCCCCCTTGAGTTCCGTTGCCCTATTCCAAATTTCCCTACTTTCAGCTCACTGTTCTCTCTTGTGCCTAGTTTTGCATTAAAGTCTCCCGTTAACACCGTATATTGGGTTTTGGAGGAATGCATGGCTCTAGAGATATCCTCATACATTTCCTCCACCTCCTCATCGGGGTGTGCCGAGGTTGGTGCGTAAACCTGTATGACCTTCAGCGAATACCGTTTGGTGATTCTGAGTATATGGTACGCAACCCTCGTGGACACACTCTCAATTTTTACAACGTTGTTAACGAGAGACTTGTGGACGATAAATACGACACCTCCTTGGGACAGATGGTCGCCCTGCCGGTGATAGAGCATGTTGCTGGATTCGAGGATTACCGTGTCTTCCCCCTCTCTTCGAACTTCGGATAATCCTATAATATGCCAGCGTAACTTGTCTATCTCTTCTTCCAGCTCCACAATCTTCTCGTCAGTTCTCAGGGTGCGTGCGTTGTATTTTGACAGGTCGAGTCGTCTTAGGTGGCAACCGAACCTCCACCGGAGATTCTTAGCACCCCTGCCCCGCCGTTACCATGGTCGCTACCGTAGCCAGGAATAGTGGGGCTGCCGGGGACTGGGGGCTGTCTCTTTATTGCTCTCATCATTGGGGGGTATTTGCCATAGTTGCCACGCTTGGCGAGCGGGTTGGCAACCGCACCTTTTTATTGTATTTTTGCTTTTATCAGGAAGATGCTGCTGCCCATCTCCTGCCTGTTTCCCTATGTCGCCTTTCCCGTGGGTGTCGACCCACGGGAAGATATGGGGTAGTGGATATTCTTAACCGTCACTACACGGCAACGGCACGGTGATTGTAATATTTCACTGTAATGTTTATACTAGAAAAATATTTGTTTCTAGGTCGCAATCCTCTACATGAACTGTGCTGGTGCAAAAAGGACAACGCGGCCACTATTTGCGAAATATTTTTAGAATTTATGCCAGACTATCCAATCAACAAAACGGATTTACAGGTAACGATAAATACAATGTATTTAAAAATATGTGATTGATTTTAATGTTAAAAATTATTTTATTTTATACTGGTGACCCGCCCTGACTTCGCCTGGGTGGAATCTATTAATGTGACGTTATTTAGTGTTAAGATTTTCGTATGAAATATAGTCTAGATCACTCCTAGCAATGTTATCTATCTGTTCGTGTAGTTTCATTACAATCGGTTCAGCCATCCCGAAGATTAGCGCGAACAGACAGACAGACAGACAAAAAAATCAAAAATGGTTATTTATGTGGTCTTAATGATATGTAGATAACCCCTCATCTCAATAGAAGGTAGTTATTTCGATATTACAGGCAGACACTTCAATTTTATTTATATTGACAAATATAGTACAGAAAAAATATTTAGTTCCTTTAGTTTGTTTAGTATTTTAATTCGATTTAATATTGTATATTTTATTATCAGAACCTTACTCCCCGCGGTATCATGCCAAGAACGCCGGCTGCGTTTCCCCGCTGAATGGCTATACTTAAGGCGCCTACTGACATGCCTGCCGCAGGGGCAATCTAGGGAGCACAGCGATCGGAGCAATATCGGAGCTGTCTCTACACACACGCCTGCCGTTCAGTATGAGAGTGTACGTCTCGCTGGACGCACGCGTTGAGAATGGCGCCAGTTTTATCGAAATATCAATGAATTGGTATATATCATAGATATAGTATACATTACATTGGCGATGGCGTGATTAGGGTGAGACCAAAAACGAAATGTACCCGTGTGAGTGAAATGTGCATGTGTGCGATAAGAATAGTGCTGTGCCATGTATCAACTTCAATTATCGATACAGAACGCTGTGTCGTGTCATAAAATGTTTGAGGGCATAAAAATAAAACTACAAACAAAAAGTTTGTGATTTTTATTTACTACTGAAAATAACAAATTTATTGTAAAAATGTCATAAGCTCTCGTTAAGAAGTATTTTGCAATTTTGCTTCATAGTTCAATCTAATAATCAAATAAGTTTCGATTATTAATTTAATAGTTAATTGTTAATGGTTTGATAGTGCTAGCGAATCGCACATATGTATGTCAAGTATGTTAAAAAAATTTGCAGGACACAAGGCATTTGTTTACTAATTTTCGAAACATATTTTCGTTTACAATTTTCTTTTAACATGTTTTCGGAAAACTCGTTAAGAACGAATATCTATCTCATAAACTTTTTCTTAATCACCCTTTCTATGAGATTCTGCAACAAATCGTTTGAACGAGATGCTATTACAGCACTAATGTTATTTTGAAATGAGGGAAGCCTTTCGAGGTTTTTTATCTGTTGATACAATTTTTCCACTTTTTCATTACCCCGTTCTTTGTGCTCTTTCATTTTCAGTTTCTTTGTTTGATAGCTAACCTTCTCCGAAGAATATCAATAGTTTTTGTCATTTTTTTCTTTCTCGGAGAATTGTCTATAACAGAAACGTTTGCAGTTGAGCTACTGGATACTGGCAATATATTTCTGTAGATATATGACGATGCTTTGCGTACCGGCTTCAATACAACCTACAAACAAATATAATTAGTGTATACATTATGTACTTATCTATGATTAAAATTAATAAAAAACCATCCTTTTAATTATTTCTGCCGCTAAACAGCAATGCTTACACTACCAATAAACAGCAGTGCTTACTCTGCCGCGTTCCAGCCATTTGAGTATAGAGAGCCTGTATAATTATAAGTTGTAAGACATTTTATCTTAGTCCTCAGGGGTGAAAACACATTTTTTATAGAATTAGGGTGACAAACGAGCACATAGTCCACATGATGGTAAGTGGTTGCTGTGGCCCATAGACATCTGCATCTGTCTTCGTTTGCGAATTAAAATGCAGATGCGTTGTCAGCCGTGAGGACTAAGATAGAATGCCTCTTTTCCAGTAAAAAGGGTCTCCGGTTCTCTATACTCGCCATACGAAACACAGCAGTGTCAAGCTGCCATTATACGTTGGTATTCTCTGAGAGCGTGGTCCTTCCCTGGTCGAGCCGACCCACTCGTGCTACAAATATTAATAGCTGCAGCATGGCTCTACCACGTAAAAAATTTGTAACTTTCTTTGTTTGAAGATTACTGTAGCTGACCAAGTACTGCAGTAGCCGTTTATTATTAAATGATACTGTAAGTTGCTTTGTTACTTTCGTTTTATAAAAAAATATACACCACGTGGATGACAACAACAAGATGTACACATTTGAACGTGCGCAAACGAAATGAACATTATGTATAACATTGTGTAACATGTTATGTACAGTAAAATATATAATTAAGAAAATACGCAATAAATAATGTGGGTATTGATCCAGAACGCAGCTTTACTCTTTGTGCACTTCTATGAGAAAAACATTTTTGTTCAAAGTGCTTGCTACATGTAGTTGAATTTTGTTTTGGGAACCCATCCTTCTCTATTTATCATTTTTAACCATTTTTGTTTAACCTGAATATTTTTTGGAAATCTGAAACATTATAAGAGTTTAAATCATCTCATTAAAATATTTACAATAGTGCGTAAGTATTTACTATTACGAAACACTAAAACGTAAAAATTGTAAAAATTAAAAAAACTAAGTCACAAGAGGCTGCATCCAAGGATATGCCTTTGCCTGTTATAAACATATTATCGACAAGATGATATTGATAGTGTCAATCCTTACAAAAATTTAATCAGAAATAGCGGGAATTCACGTATTTGTTATTATTTTTAATATAATTCTCACGCATTTAAAGCATTATCGTAATAAAATGCGATATTTTTCCCTATCCATTTGTGTATAAAACATTTGTACTAGTTCTAAAATATTGAATTTAGGGTGCTAAATATTTTAATTGTACTTACATGTAAAATGTGTAATTTTGTGGATTTTCTTTTCACAATGAAATGCATTCATATTTAATAACACATTTTAAATACTTATTAATACTTCAAAATAAAAAAATATCGCGAAAATAAGCGGGATTTGCTTCGTTAACCATTGACGTCAGGCTGATACAGGCTGATAGCGTGTACGTGTATGTTCTAGCCATTCTATCTCGTTCTAACGTAAGCATATGCTATGCTCTTTCTCTTTTACATTGCCAATCTAAGTATATACTAAATCTATGGTATAAATAGCCTTGGCTCTTTTCTATATAGAATAAGGGTGACAAATGAGCACAGTCCACCTGATATATATATATATATATATATATATATATATATATAT
Source organism: Parnassius glacialis (assembly GCA_033319125.1). NCBI lineage: Eukaryota > Metazoa > Arthropoda > Insecta > Lepidoptera > Papilionidae > Parnassius > Parnassius glacialis. Next base: position 23,228,482 of record JAVANC010000003.1, read on the forward strand.
ATATATATATATATATATATATATATATATATATATATGATGACCACATTGTCTATGGACACCCACATTTATCAATAAAACAACTAATTAATTAATAATTACAAACGTAATATAGTGCTTATAAGCTGCAGCATAGCTCTGCCACGCTATTTTTAGGCTATCAAAGACAATAAATATGACTAACTTCACTCGTCATAATTTAATATAACCAATTTATTCTGTGATATAACTTAACTAACTAGTGCTTAGTAACTACAATTTAACTAGTGTTACAAATAGCCAGGATAGTTTTCTAATGATGAGTTTTAATAAATTTGATTACTAAAATTTGTATTTTTGTATAATTATTTAGTTAATGACATTTTATTTATATTCCAGCAATTTTAATACTATTGGAATATATTCTTTCCCATACTAGCTCTTATGATAAGTTAGGTAACAAATCCCAGTAATGTTACTTGTAAGTTACAACGTTCAAATGACGTTCTTTCTGCGGTTCTGACTTGTACTCATACGTGTGCTCCGCGCGAAAGTTGCAACGAACTGATTGAAATTGCTCCAATTTCGCTTCACACGCGACAGCGGCAGGGCCAATCTAGGTCTTGCGCTCCTGCCGCCCTGCCGCGGGGCCGACTTAAAAAATTGCCCCTGCTTGCCTACACACATCACAATTAACCCATTCGTTGCGGTGCACGCACAACGGCGTAATTTTAAATTGTCATTCTTAGGCGGATGACACCGATCGGCGTAAATTATATTTTAGCCATAACTTGGCCAATTTCTATTCTAAAGGGATATACTTTTATATGTGCATATTTTACATATTATATACAACATTATAGTTTCCGTTTTTGTAAATAATGATTTTAGAAAAATGACAAAACTATCCGCAGGCGCGGAAAACGCCGAACGGCGTCTTCCCTGAGGTTATCAACATTGAAAACATTTGTATTAAATATTTATATATTACTTATTTTAGCTAGGTATTTTATTTTATAGAATTAAAAAACAGTAATAGGTTCACACTATGAGGAATCTTCATTTCATAGTTGATAGTTAAACATTTTGCTGCGTTAATATGATTATTATTTGTAATGAGTATTCAGTAGTCCATCAGTGATTGTCGCAGAATGGTGTTACGACGTGTAAGTAGGTGTATAAGAAATAAAAAGCAACACTTAAAAATAAGGACATATATTTAAACAAGTAATCAGTGTTAATCTGCACGTTACAATTAAGTACAATAATATATACATAAATCAATATCTGTGGTATCTACAAAAACATGTAAGGCATAGACCCGGTTTCTTTGGGCAATCAGGACAGCAATAAATTGTATCCACCCTTTTTTTAATCATGCACGTGCTTCCTTTTGGTACGCCCAGATGCCCCAGATGGCAAAATTTGAGGCAAATGAATGTCATGTATTATTGTGGGTTGAGCAACGATTGTAGGTTTGGCTGGGAGTAATGATTCTAACACTTTCATTCTGTACACATAATGCGACATTGATGATTGATTATGAATTTTAAATAATTGATAGGCATTTATGAGACATATTTGAATTATATGGACGATAACTTTTTTGTACCATCTTAAGGTTTTATGTTCACTGTTATAGTATGACATTAATTGGTCTTGATTGTCTACGTTGCGCATATATTTAGTATTATTTATTATAGCGTTCGGCTTTAGCGTGACTATATCTGGTCGCCATGGGTTTTGTACAGGAACCATGTCGCAATCGCGTTCACTAGATGCTAACAGGACCTCCCTATTACTGTGCCATTTGCAAACAGTTATTTTATTTTGGTTGTGCAGAATTATTATTTCTCCTTTTTGTAGTTTCGCTGATAATTGATTAGGATTTCCAGCCCTGTTAGTACGTAGCGTTCCCGTACAAAAAGTTTTTTTCTAAAAGTTGTGTTATTAGGGATATACTTGCATAATAATTATTTATATATAGAGAATGGCCGACGTTAAGATATTCCTGCAATAATCATTTTATAACTTTTTCGGAATGACCGCGCCCCCCTGCTATTTGATCTTTTGACCCGGCATATAAATGAAGTTTTTGACATACACCAAATTTGTCGCCCAAACTATAAAATTTGATGCCATATTGACTAGCTTTTGATTTCATGTTCTGCCGGAATGAAAGTCTGCCCCTCCAAAGCATCAATGATTCATCAATTGCCAGTTCTCTAGATGGATAGTAAATTAATTTCATTTTATTGTTAAATGCATCAAATAATGTTTTAATTTTTTTTATACTTTCGTTGTCCTCCTCATACTGTACATTTAATACTCTTAATATATTTAAAAATCTATCCCTAGCCATGTGTTGACTGAATACGTCTGATTTGTATAAATAATGAGTTTTCCAATAATCACTTAAACGATTCATTTTAATGTTACCCATGTGTATCTGTAGGCCAATAAGTCTTTAGAGCATCCATAGTTATTGGAAGCCAGGTTTCATCCTGCTGAAATATGGAATATTTGTACTTTCTAATAGTTTTGAGGCATAGTTGTTGGAACAAGTTAAGATGAGATTTAACATGTCACCATCCATAATTTAAAAAAAGTAATCTATTGGTCCTTTGTTAGTCATTTCTACCCTTAAACCAGAACGCTGTTCGAAATCAATCTGGTTGAGGAAAAATGGATTTCGCATATTCCATTCTTTAGATACTTCAGGTTCATTTGCAGCATCTTCTTGTAAATCTTCTTGCGGAGCGTTACGACACACTATGAGGCAATTAACGGTCATCCACACTCCTGCACCCTGAACTGTCCCTGCGGCAGGCACGTCAGTAGCCGCCTTTAGCCTTTGAGCGAGAAAAGAGCCATTATATTTTAATTAGAAGGATTTTATCAATTTTTATTATCTATAGAAATAAATAAAATTGAAGTGTCTGTTTGTAATGTCAATATAACAGCTTTTACTAAATGCATATGAAAGTATATACGGTACTTATAACAAAAACATAATTTTAAAATTTTTGTCTGTCTGTTTGTTCCGGCTAATCTCCGAAATGGCTGGACCGATTTGGAAGGGACTTTCACTGGAAGATAACCGATGTTATAAGGAGTAACTTAGGCTGCTTATATTTTAGAAAATGAATTAGGGTTCCGCGCAACATAATTAAACCCGTAAATTACACGCGGGCAGTCTCGGGGTGCAGCTAGTATTACATAATTATTCAGTCTCTTTCAATGAAACTTTGCAGATTTTATCAATGTATAATTACGATTATACTACCACACAGTTCTCATTTCGCAGCTTTGTTACGTTATTGGTACCGCGCTTCGCAACACAGCGCAGTGGTGGTAGAATTACCATATTTGCGATATTCGGCTAGGTATAATTGGCACCTGTTTAGTAGCGAGGTCATTTTAATTGGAATGTACATTTAAACCTTTTCATTAGGAGCAAATATATTGTATAAAATAGTCTACTCCTCAAATTGCGAAATCAAAGTGTTGGTCTCATTGCTGCATTTTCTGGTGTAGTTTTTGATATACAAATAAGTTTCATCGGAGCACAAGGGCGACAAGATATCGGTGACTGGTCTAGATTCAATACATTTGATTGTATTGAATTGTGATTTTTATATGTAGGACTCCCCAACAGCGCCGCAAGCCGTGTCGTTATCGCAACGCCCGATGGGGCCCTTACTTGTGCTAAATATGAAAGATTAATTATATACTGTATATATACGCGTATTTCAATAGTTTTGTGCCAGTCGGTAAAGTTTTTTTTCTATCTGCTAGGGTAATACTCCACTGCTACTCGCCTATATGAATGGACAAGCCGCCATGTGTAAGGTGCTCGTACGAGCTGGTGCGTGCCTAGCGCAAGAAAATAAAGATGGGATCTCCATATTTAATTATCAGGTAAATTTTCAACCTATTTAAAATATATATCTGTTGATCTCTAATCACTAAGCCTTCATTCCGGCTTAGTGATTAGAGATCAACAGATATCAGCCTTGGGTGGTCTTGGGTTAAATCAGTATTGTGAATAAAAATGTTGGTCCACCAATCCGCATACTAAGTGTGGCTAATCTTCCCTGGATTGGTTGTTATTATAAAATACATATGTATATATATATAATAAGGCAAATGCCCCTGTCCGGCATTGAACTATTTACGGACTGTTGAAGACGAGGTAGATTTCAGCTAGCGTGTAACATTAAATTTTACCTGCTCACAGGTGGCTACGAAGCAACTTCTGCATCGACTATTAGACGCCCTGCCCTCAGAAGCACCTTGGGCCGAAAGCGACTTATGCCAAGAATGTGGCACCAAATTTACTCTAACCATGAGAAAACATCATTGGTATGAAATTTACTCAATAGTCTATAATTCTACCCTAATTTTAATTATAAACAAATTGTAATTTAATCACAACCAAATACGGAACAATTATTAAGGTAATTTTATTTTGTCATTCTTCCAGCCGTCATTGCGGTCGTATGCTATGCCACAAATGCTCAAACCAAGATGTGCCCATACTAAAATTTGGTCTCAACAAACCACAACGAGTGTGCGAGATATGTTTCAACGTATTACAAGTTGGGGCCAGTTAGTGTAGTATGAACGAGGTCTCTTATACTGGCTGCGATAGTGATACTTTGTACTTTGAAATTTTTAGAGCGATACACACCTAGGCTAGATTGAAATATTTAAGTTTAAAATAAAACTTAAGCAATGAAAAAGTTAAGATGCATAACTAATTGCAAGATACAGATAAAAATTATAAATCCCAGTACATTGATAACTATTATAACTTTATTAAATTTTTATATTGATTAATAAAATAAATACCTAAATATAAAAATAAAAGTTACATTATAATATATGTATGTAATGTTATGGTATGGTATATTATAATTTCCTGAATACAGCTTCGACAAAGTTAAATTACAGACTGTGAAAGGTACTACTCAAAAATGGGTATAGAGGTAAGTTCATCGAAGCTTATAATGCTTTACTGGTTGGAAGGGTAGGTAATTCAAACAAATTAATTTTCCATTCTATAAATTCAGAAATATTTTAATAAAATTACTGTCTTCGTGTGTAATATTTTAGAGAATGCTTTTTTATTGATGTGTTATTTCATATATTTTAAAAAGTGTTGACTCTTCAATTTGTTCATGTGCCCATGACTACATATAAATAATTTATTTATAAGAATATTATATTATTCTTCTATGTATAGGTTCTTCATAATTATTGGTTTAAATTTACGTCTTAGTCATCACAAAAGATATAAATGTTAAACTTAGGTTGTTCTGTGACCTAAAATATTTTCTTAAGTTCTAAAAAAGCCAAAGCAAACAAATATGCTTTTAGTTATTTTTTACTTGTAGTTTTAATTGTTATATTGATAATGTTTATAATTTCTAAGAATTTACTAGCAATAACCAATGGAACAAAATAAATATATTTATTATAGTGTATCTATTTTATCATGCTACAGATGTTTAAGTTGTGTATCAATGAGTTTATGTCAGTGTTTTTGCCAGATCTTTCCCTGATAATATGAAAATAAGTTTATTATAAATTTTTTTTTTCATAAATCCACATTATGTTTAGAGACCTAAATGTTTGTGTTAAATTTTGTTAAAGCTTGACAATATGTCACATAATATTCCTTGAGGAATTAAAAACTTACCACATGTATATTTTTGTCATGAACTAATTTAGATTATTTTAAAATTTACTATTATAATGTTTAATTCTATTTTGTCCATATATTTTTAAATTGTGATTTTACATTCCGAAATAGGTATTTCATTGATTTGTTATATATTATGTTAATAAAATAAATATGTTTATAATTTAATTACTTATTATATTATATTACGATATTAAACCATAATTATAAGATTTATTTTATACACCTATTCCAGTGCTCTATTGAATATAAAATAAAATTCATATGTACTTTAAATTAAATATTTTATTTACAAAAACAACAGCTACAATTATTTGATTTTTTACCATTAAAACCGAAACTATAGCCACTGCGCTTACCTACAAAGGCTTCTCACATTGAAAAAGAATAAAAATAATCTTTTTGCAATAATTGTGGGTAATGCAGTGATGTGTAACATAAATTACTTTAACCTCTTAAAAAGGTCTTTGTTGACACATTTGTCTAGTACATGAATGTAATCAATCAACTCCTCCTCACATGTTTCAGTTGTTTTGGAACGGGAAGTTACACGGGTATTGCACTCTTGGTACTTTGACCAAAGATTCTGGGCATCAGGCTTCTGGGAGCAGACTTCCTGTAAGCAGTAACAAAATTTTAATAAATTAGTCATAAACAAAAATAACGATGATTTTTAAATGAAACTACATTTACCAACATATCAATAAAAAACAATGCAACTGAACTACAGAAGAAAAGAGAGAAAGAAACCTTAATAAATATTTCTTGTAAATTAATAACTGTCTTGAAATCCTATAAGAAAAGAACAAATTAATTTACAATATATTATATGATAAACACTTAAGTAATAATGTGCGAACTAATAACAATGTTTTGTAATAAGTAAATTATTTGGTAGTGAAGATTCGGTTTCAGCAAAAATCTGCCGAACCTTCGGCGGCGCCGAAACTCATTGTTCGAGGTTTATCGTGCGTCGTTCGGATGAGTTCGTGACTCGTGTATTATTCATAATTTATACAGAAACAGAAACTTTTTATTCAATATAGATTATAAAGATTACTTATTGACAAGTCACTCTTTTGTTTAATTACCAGTGGTTCGAAAAAAAAACCCTCTGTCTTTGGAAGAACCAGCAAGAAACCCAGTGGGATTTTTTTTTAAATAACAGCTAATTGTCAAAGGTGTAGCTAATAAATGTGGGCTAAGTTGCATCAGCGAGGCCCCTTTTCTTTCGTTCCAAGGATTTACCCAATAGATCTATCCTACCAAACATGCTTTGACACAACATACCTACTCATATCTATTAGTTCCAAACAAGTCTTGTATTCCGTCAATGTAACAGTCGCAGTCTTTGAAGGTAGTTACAACGGCCTCACAGTCGCACTTAAGAGGGGCTTCTTGTGGGGCCTAAACAAGCACTTAAATTTGTGACTTTCTTTATAGAGCGTAAAAGTGATCAAATTAATTAGTCATCTGTGGTAAAGTCTGGGGCATTGCATTTTAGGAGGCCTCGTGAGGCCCCTTTAATTGCGAGGCCGTGGGCGAGGGCCCACTTCACCCACGCCTAGCTAAGCTACTGCTTACAATCATGTGTTCATCATAATTAACAACACAAAACAAATTAGAAATAGCTTGGTAGTGATCACCTCATTCCCAGGGGTTATTATCATCCATAAATTCCTTAATATTATAATAAGTCTTTTTATTGAACTTTGAGCAGTATTTGTATATTTTCTGGGATTTTGTTGTGTTTGTGTGTGTGTGTGTGTGTGTGTGTGTGTGTGTGTGTGTGTGTCTGTGTGTGCGTGCGTGTGTGTGTCTGTGTGTGCGTGCGTGTGTGCGTGCGTGTGTGCGTGCGTGTGTGCGTGCGTGTGTGCGTGCGTACGTGCGTGTGTATGCAAAAAAAACTATCTGTAGTAATTGGAGGATAAAACAAATTATTTGATTTATTTTGGAACATTTTTATTCTGTACTCTGGGACCTTGTCTTGTTTAAATTTACTAAATCTTCATTTGATTGAGAAAGTTAATAAGTGTTCTAACTATCTCATATACTCTCATCCATAGGATAAATATAATTGACAGCCACGGAATTATAAAGTCAAAGTATGTATATTAGTGTTATTAATATAGAATTCATCTTCAGATTTCTGACACGCCTGCAAACATTGATAGTATTGGTATAATGTCTATATGCCTTCGATGTATAATTGTACATGGTAGAACATTGCTGTAACATATCATGGCTGCAGCACTAATAGATCACCTTAACCGCACCAGAATCGCGCTTTTTAATGCTTTGTATTGTATGGTGAATGACAAGAACCAGAGACACTTACAATAGTAGCAAGGCATTTCCATCATAGTTCTTAAGGTGAAAACGCATCTACAATATGATCCTTAATCTAGGACTCTTGTAGCTACTTTGGATTACTGCATACTATTGCCTGCCATCAGGTGGATTGGCACTGGCACTCAGCCCGATTGTCACCCCTAATCTACGAGAAAAAAATATTGTGCAGGTTAACGACTATATAATGTTCGTTTAGTCCACATAACCCTTTATAAATATATGATACAAATAGTTTAAGTAATATACCCTGAGTTGCTGCTGCGGGTCCACTAATTCTTCCTCCTCTGCTTCTTCTTCATCAGCTCTTACTACAGGAACAAGTTTTTCAGCCATTTTTCTGAAATTTTAATAACCGTTCGTTTTCAAAGGATGCATTAAATACTTATTTAAAGTCTCTTTAATAACTAATGTGTTTAATTCATTAATTCTTCACCTAAATCGATGATGCAACACCCGACCGCAACCGTCACAGACACACAAATAACCATAGATATCTGCAAAATAAAGTCAAACCAAAGAACCATTACAGTATACTCTGTGAGTATTGTCAAAGAGTATATCATGGTTGGCCTAAAGGTCAAGATACCAGGCCATAAACTCCAAAAAAAAAGTATATCATGGAGTTATGGGAGTGATGGTCCTCCTTCTACTAGAGTTTTGGCAGGAACTCGACCGGCGGCGGCTTGCTGCTCCTGTATTATTGTTTAAATAATGGTTTGAAGTGGACTTTGATATGTAAAAGTAGTGCGATTTTGTGTATTAAGTGTCTGCGCATGTGAACTATTAATGGAAACTGTGAAACAAGTGCTCTGATGGTGATGGAATCTCAAGATAAGCTGTTTGTTTGCATAGGCGCCTTTACATACCATCGCCAACTGTCAGCTGCCTGCTGGCTCAAGTTACCGTCAAAATCTCCCAAGGCTGCACAATGTGACGCATCAACATATTGTGAAGCAGTGAAATATGAAGGAAAATTATACATGAAGACAAGGCTGTATGGCATAGTTCCTTTGCCTGCTCTCTCGAGCGAATAATAAAAACAACAACAAACCTCCTTCTACTATATACTCCATGTATGGAGTGTAGAGTACAAGGAGGACCATCTCTATATAATATGAAAAGTGTCCGTAAAAACGCGTCCAATAAGGGTGGCGCTGCAGTAGCACAGGATAAATTTAAAAAAAGCGCCAAAAGTAATTAGAATAAGATGGAGAAATAAACAAGGACCGACCAATCCGCTTGGTTTTGTACTACTTAAATAGTTGAGGTTTTGTATACTGGCATTTTACTAACTACTGTAGTCATGAAAATTTTTAAATATTTGAATTCAGCTGACTTCACTCCGTTTACAACATCTATATTCATATCGTAGTTTGTGTTTGTGAAATGGTAAGTTACATAGGTAAAGTACCTATGCTGACTACAATCGACCATTTTATCTACTATATGAGTTCTGCGATGCCCAACGCATGCAACTTGCAAGGCCATTCGTCGGGAATCGCGATGCTTGGTTCGTATATAGGTAGATAGCGTAAATAATAAATAAACCCGAAATACGATTTCTAACAGAAATATGATCGTAATCTACTTAGTTGAAAATCTTGTAAACTAAGTTTTAATTTCACAATTTTGTGCTATTATAACTTAAAATATTTTAATTACAAAGACGACTAGTAGTAGTGATGTAAATTTCAATTATGTTTTGTAATAAAGTACTTAGGTATTACGTCTGTAGTTAAATTATTACTTAATAATTTTTTCGCTATAAGTATCTATCTAACAAAAAATTAAATAAATCTGGGGATACGGCAGTGTCCCCGCCAAGTCGAGCAAGAAAGCGGCACAGCCGTACCATCTTTTTCTCAAAGCAGTTCAGGCCATTTTCGTAACTCTATAACTTCGTTGTGAATAAAACTAGAAGCCTGAATGAATTATTTTTTTTTAATTAACCAAGTAGGAATGGTATAAACTCAGTATATTTAAAATTTCATCAAATTTAAACCAGTAGTTTAAGAGTTATAACTAGTCAAAGTTTCTTAATTTTGCCACTCACTGACTGACCGATCATCAAAACTCTAAGGCACTTCTAGCAAATATAGAAGCTTCAAATTTGGAATACAATTATTTTATAGTATATAAATCAAGAAAAAATTAAAATATTTCGCAATTTCGGTCCAGCTTTCGAGATACACCAATTGCATAAATAACTTTGTAATCCCATATAAATATATAGGATTACAAATTTATATTTGCAGTGAATAAATCAGTGTTCCTATATATGTATAATATAATAGAATAATAGGTGTGGGTAGGTACCTACATATAAAAATGAGATGTCATCAAAAACATAACTTTAAAAAAAACCAAGTCTCACAACTCAGTTCTTCTACCGTAAAAAGTTGTGAGATCCATGTAATACCAAGTCGGTTAATTTATTCAGTCCCTACTTAAGGGTCCTCCTGTCTTAAGTTATTACGTAATTAGCTAACCTAACAATATCTTATAGTGACCAAGTCAATATTAAACATCTTCTATGTTGTAAATAAATTGACTTGGCCATCGCACTAAACAATCTAATTTAATGTAATATGTATTACTTGAGAGATACATTGTGTTTTCATGCGATGGCCAAGTCAATCTATTTATTTAAAATATAAAAGATTTTTAGTATTTATGTGGTCACTATAAGATGTTGTTAGGTTAGCTAATTACGTAATAACTTAAGACAGGAGGATCCTGAAGTAGGGACTGAATAAATTAACCGACTTGGTATTACGTGGATCTCACAACTTTTTACGGTAGAAGAACTGAGTTGTGAGACTTGTTTTTTTTTTACAAGTTATATTTTTGATGACATTTACTTTTCATTATCCTTCGGTAACTCAAAAAATTTATATCTGTATCCTTTTCATTGCTCATTAAGCATCCATCCCCGGAATAATTATAGTAGGAACGACGTTTTGTTAGTATAATTTATCAAATAGATAGGTAATATAAGTACATATATATTATTCTTAAATTACATTAAAACTTCTTCAACTATTTTATCCTACAATTAAATATAGGTATAGTGTTTAACACTGCACAAAAACTATTTCGACGAGTATTTCAACAAGTATTTACAAAAAATTTCTTACGTAAACAGCGTTAAAAAAACTTTAACATTCAATCGCCTAGAGCGCGCTAGCCCCGACCCGACTGCGATCTACCCCTGGGGCAGCTTGCGATTGTAGGTAATTATTTCACGCAGGTAGCAACAGTGACAGAGGCCTGCCTAAGGCCTGTGAGTGGGAGAGAGAGCGAAATATTCCGATGATTTATGACCCAAGCTGCACGCACAAAATAATTCTAGTATAGTTACAAAAATATGTAAAAAAAATATTTTTTAAACTGATTGGATTAATTTGCATTTAAGGGTAATATATATATATATATATATATATATATATATATATATATATATATGCCCATCGTTAGGCTTCTTCACTTACTACTCGGAGATATCGTTCACAAATAGTCTTTTTCAAAATTAATGCACATTATAGCTAATGTAGATGAATCTATAAAAATCAGTAAACATTAGAAATTGGGTTTTTAAAAATAAATTCAAGTTTAGTTATATAATCAAATTCTTACAAAATATGAATTTAGAGTGATATTATGTTTTGCTACATGTAGAGGAATCGCTATTAATATACACAACATAATTGCCACAGGCGGAATAGCAGTTCGTTTTAGTTGTATTTAAACCCTAGGATTTGCAATGTTTGCCACAAATATGTTTTAACACGTAAAGCTTTTCAATTAGTACATGTGCCAGGTCTTCCTTCCCAACAAATTTTACCCATTGCTTGCATCTGAAAAAATAACAAATAAAATCACATTTTTAAATATTTTATTGGTCAAATAGAAGGTAAGTATCCACGATTGAAAATATAGTTTTTAAGTATATCCACCTAATACCAAAGTACTACTACTAATAACCATAATAATAAAGAGCGGACATTGGGAACATTTGTATACAAAAACTTGAACTAGCGCGTGCGTGACGTCCTCTAGTTGAATATAGCAAAACTACGCTGAACATTTATTAGGAAAACATTTTAGCGATTCCCCACTAGGTGACGCTAATAAATATAAGGAAAAACCCGTTTAAGGAATGTTACAGTTTCGAAAACAAAGTATCGATAACTTTGTTAAGCTTACTAAGTTTGAAATGTTTAACGTTGTAATAATAGGGAATATACATGATTGTTTCATTGTATAAGTTTATATATTATGACTCACATCACACCAAAAAAAATCATATTAACTTTTTACGTCATTATAGTGTCATGATATAAAATATTTAATTTCCAATATTTATGAATAAATTCGAACAGCAGTCACATTGGTGGCATCTTAGATGACGTCACTCAGTCCATTAGACGGTAGAATAGTAACATATGATTGGTTGGCCGGCACCAAAGGTACATCGAGAAACTTTAAAAAAAAAATTAACAGTGGTAGAGCCAGGCGGCAGCTTTTGCTGTCGCATGGATGGGCCGGCTCGAACCGGGGTGGTACCACGACCTCACAGAATACCATCGTGAAGTAGAGGTTTACCTCTGCGTTTCGCTTGGTGAGTGCAGGTGGCCGGAGGCCCTTTTTACTGGAAATGAGGCATTCCATCCTAGTCCTCACGGGTGAAAACGCATCTGCATTTTGATCTGTAACAGAGGATAGATGTAGATGTCTATGGGCCGCAGCAACCACTTACCATCAGGTGGACTGTGTGCTCGTTTTTCACCCTTATCCTATGAAAAAAAATTTTAAATGTAACATATTTTAGGAAAATTTAAACCTAACATGTTTTAGGAAAATTTAAATTAACATATTTTAGGAAAGCACTGAGATTAAAAGTCGTGATACGATATATCATTATACAAATTATTCACATATTTCACGTATTTCCTCAATTTTAGGGCGCTTCCCTAGTTGCCGCAGTCAGTATCGGAATCTTCGGCGTCGTCATATCGCATGACCTGCAGTTTCGTGGTAACTTGGAAGGGAAAGCTAAATTGACTTCTAAAAAGCGTACTCAGCAGAGCGGGACAGTGTTTCATGTCGGTACATAATTTGCAACTTTACAAGGCGCAAGATTGGCCTCACATGGAATACTGTTCTCATCTCTGGGGCGGAGCTCCCCAGTGCGAGTTCCATCCATTTGACCGCATACAACGCAGAGCGGCACGAATCGTCGACGCCCAAGTTCTGTATGATTGGCTCGATTCACTAGAGATGTTGCATCTCTTTGAATTTTCTGTAGTTTTTACCACGGGAAGTGCTCCGAGAGATTGTTCGGATTAATTACAGCCACCAAATAGGCACCAGTCTCACACAACGGTAGGTCTTTACTAGGTCAATATACACAGTAAAGACCTATTCTTATTTATAACTAACCAATAAGTTGTGGAGAGATAAATAAATTGAGTTGAAATTGAAATTTGGATGTTTGGCGGTCCAATACCGAGTGATTTGTTAGGAGTTTTCTTCCTCGCACGAATACTTTTTGGAATCTTTTACCATCGGCGATTTTTACGGACCAATACGACTTAATGACCTTCAAGGAACGAACTTACTACTTTTTAAAAGGCCGACAACGCATCTGCAAATCTCCTGGTGTTGTAAAATTGTATTAAAATATTTAAAAAGAAGGCTATCTTGTTGACTAGTTGTACTGGCTAACATAGACGTTTGACTTTAAAAATAACGGCCGAGTGCCCTGACACAGGCCTAACTGATTTCTTTATTGGTATAGATACAGTATCGTTTATTGTTTCACTTCCTGGAATATTGTAGATGATTAAATCAGCATCCTCTATAATATATTTTTTATCGATAACACCAAACGATAAACGTCCAAACAACCCCTAACTCATTTGGTAAATAAATAATGACGTTACTGGATAACAGAGGGCGCTTACTACAATAATGATGTACTATTACAATCTACTGGAAATAATAAAATTTTAAAATTATTGAGTAAATAATAAATATACATTATACTTGCGATAATTACTAGAAATTACATTAGTTTTTGCTCCATATCCGAATTTACAATACCTTAATATATACACCAGGCATATTCTTCTCAAAAAATATTTTTTAAATTTAGGAAACTATTGCGTTTTGACCTTTTAACGTATAGTTACTAAGACTAAATTACATAAATCCGAAATATATCCTGGAGGACTAAAGTAACAGATGACCATTTTGCTGCTGATGTCCGGTGTATTACTATTACTTAAATTACTTTACATTTGATATTTGAACCTATTTGATTTGACAATGTCATTGAGAGACATATTATTATGAAAAGTAGAAAATAGAGATAACCGCCATTAAAATTCGCCTCTGTTTCATACTTAGAATTTTTACTAAAGTGCGCGCAAGATAACTGCGCGCGACTAATGTATGGTGTGTAGAGTAGAAAGAGGACGCGTCCAATAAGGGTGGCGCTGCAGTAGCATAGGATAAATTTTAAAAAGCGCCAAAATTAATTAGAATAAAATGGAGAAATAAACAAGGACCGACCAATCCACTAGGTTTTGTACTACGCAAATAGTTGAGGTTTTGTATCCTGGCATTTTACTAACTACTCTAGTCATGAAATTTTTCAAATATTTGAATTCAGCTGACTTCACTCCGTCTACAACAGCTATGTTCATATCGTAGTTTTTCAGACGCCAGCGTTATTGTGGTAGGTTTTGGAACCTCTATTTTCAGTATATAGTGGGACACTTTCAACTTTCGCACCTTATAAGATGGTTCTCCTTCTACTCTACACGCCATAGACTGATAGCGTACTTAATGTTGCCAGCATAACTCATATTTTTTCTTATTAATCTTATTACTAGAATTATATTTTTATATCAAATTACATAAATTAACGAAAGTTACATTTAAAAAATCTGTAATGTTCAGCTTAAACTTACAAAGACACACCGTCACCCAAATAACTCAAGAGTGTACATAATGTGATAGCAGTTTCATCTTCTAAAATTGTGACGCCGGGAAAAACTAGGAACCGGAGGAAGAAAATGGTTTAGACGATTTTCATATGTGGCGCTATAAGGCATTTAAATCAATCGTTTGACGTCGTGAAGAAAGAGATTTCTGACATAAATAAACTTTGGTAGGAACTGAAAGCTGATATTGCTTTTAAATATGGCAGAACATTGTTGAGTAGTAGCTTAAAGACTATGGGTTGCAAATACAAAAGGTGCCAGTTTAAACGAAAAGTATTGATATAACGCAGTGATATTGCAGCTTAGAGAAAAAGCAAAATATATTCTACGAAGAATATAATTTCTCTATCCTATTATCTAATATGTATTATCTTATTATAATAATTTGTACCAAATCTACCAACAAATTTCATTGTAATGATGGATAATGCGCCATACCACACAGATAAACAAGGCGCCTGCAATTGGCAATACAAAGGCAGAGTTCCAAGAGTAGATTAAGAGAAATGGATGATTGTTGGACAAAAGCGCAATTATACGAATTAATCAAAAAACACAAAGGAGACTCACAGTATGAAAAATAACAAATGTTAAATGAAATGATTCTGCGTTCGCCGCCTTACCTACTGCAATAGGCTGATGGATATGGAAATGGATAAATTTATAATTAATGTCACAGTCGACTCAACCGAGTCTTCTGATGAAGACTCTAGCATGGATTCTGATGAAGATGTACGAATGGAAGGCGCTCCAGGACCATTGTTACACCAAATTTACAAATAGATCTAGGTATTCAATAAAAGATTTATAAGGTTTCCATGGCCTTTTGATTTCGTTCTTTATAATAAATATTTTAAATTACCTTTTTTAAAAATTAATTATAGACAAAATATCAGTATTCATTAATCATAATAATAGTAATTTCTAACACGCATATAATATCTTCACCTATAATTATGTAAAAAAAATTGAAAGTTAAATTTGACCAACTTTTAGGTTTTCGATGGAGCGGAAGTTTTGCATATACGTCAAGTTTAGATGAAAATAAATGGCTTCATTCTAAATCCAATATCTGGTCTATTGTGCGCACGAGATAACTTTGCGCGAGACTGATGGCGTACTTAATGCTTATAGCCTAACTAATATTTTTCCTTCATTTAATCTTATTACTACAATAGAATTACAATATAATTAAATCAAATCACATAAATGACTGAACTGATTACCAAAACTCAGTTATAAAAAAAAACTGTAATGTTCACCTTAAACTTACAAAGACGTAATATTTTTTTAAAACCTATATTTTTTGTTTAAGATCCGCATAATTCAGCAAACCATTTTATATTTATTTTATTTTTATTTGATACCCATATCATGGGAATGTATAAAAAATAACTAGTCTTCCATCTTTGGTAGTTTGCCATATTGGATTTAGAATGACGTCACTTATCTAACCGTGCATTATCATCTAAAGCAAACGTGTATTCAAAATTTCAGCTCAATCGAAAATCGAGAAGTTGGTCAAATTTATCTTCCAATTTTTTTTACATAATTAGGTACACACTCTTAATATCATGGCTATTAGGCAGGAAATGAAGCTGCAGTCTTCAGCAGATTTGACAGCGTACAAGCAACTGAACAGACAGATCTCCAAATGCATGCGGCGGGACTTACGCAACTTCAATGCAGCACGTATTGAAGAAGCAATCGAGCGGAATCAGGACTCCATAGCCTTTGCCAGAGATCTGTCTGCCGATACTAAAGACCGAGTGTGGTAGCGTCGTTTCCAGGACACCTAAGATTTTGAGTAAGATTGAGAGGTTCTATGGACAGCTGTACACATCAACATTGGAGCCACATGCAAGTGTGAGTAACGATTCAAGAGACTATCCGGCACTATTCCAATGATATTCCGGACGTCAGTCTAAGCGAGATTAGAATGGCTCTCCAGCAACTTAAAAACGGCAAGGCCCTAGGCGAGAATGGATTTGTAACGGAGCTTCTGAAAACGGGTGGAATATCGGCACTTGAAGTTCTTTAGAAGCTCTTTAATTCCGTCCTCCATGGTGGCACTACTCTGGAGGCGTGGAGTAGAAGTGCGATGGTCTTGTTCTTCATAAAAGGCGGCAACGCTCTCTTGAAGAACTACAGACCGGTTTTCCTTCTGAACTGTTTTCGAGAGTCATTACGAATCGTCTCGCATGCAAATTCGACGATTTTCAGCCTCCCGAACAAGCCGGTTTTATAAAAGACTTTAGCACAATAGACCACATACATACCCTTCGGCAAATTATACAGAATACCGAGGAGTACAATTTGCTACTATGTCTGGCGTATGTGGACTATGAGAAAGCCTTTGATTCCGTCGAAATTTGGGCGGTCTGCAATCCCTTCAGCGGTGTCAAGTTGACTGTCGATATATCGAAGTGCTGAAGTGTTTGTACAGTAGAGCTATGATGGCTACCCGAGTACGGAACCAGAGTACGAAACCTATCCAACTGCAGAGCGGTGTAAGCGGTGTAAGAACAGTGTGACGTTATTTTCCCGAAACTCTTCACCGCTGCATTAGAAGACGATTTCAAGCTACTGGACTGAAAAGGATACAATATTAACGTCAATGGCGAGTACATCACTCACCTTCGATTTGCCGACGAAATAGTCCTTATGTCAGAATCGCTGGAGGACCTAAGCACTATGTTCAATGACCTCAATAGTATCTCCCAACGGATAGGTCTTAAGATGAACATGGACAAAACAAAAGTAATGTGTAACGTCCATGTCACACGTATGCCAGTAGTTGTTGGAGACACTAAGCTTGAAATTGTTGACGAGTATGTTTAGATGGGACAAATAGTCTAAGTTTGACCGAGAGGTCAATCGACGGATTCAACTCGGCTGGTCAGCGTTCGGTAAATAACGGCATATCTTCTCATCAGGTATATCTCAAAACTTAAAAACGAGACTGTACAAACAGTGCATGTTGCCAGTGATAGTTTATGGAACTGAGACGTGGTCCTTCACTGCTGGCCGTATGAGGAAGCTCAAGGTAGCTCAGCGAGCTATGGAGAGGGCTATACTCGGGGTTTCTCTGCGTGATAAACTTAGAAATGAGGATATCCGCAGTAGAACCAGAGTTACCGACATAGCCCAAAGGATTAGTAAGCTGAAGTAGCAATGGGCCGGCTACACAGCTCGAAGAACCGATGAGAAAAAAAGGTTCTCCAGTGGCAGCCTCGCACCGAGGTACGAAGTGTAGGCCATCCCCCCACTAGATGGAGTGACGACCTGGTAAGACATGCAGGAAGTCGATGGATGTAGGTGGCTCAGGACCGTGCTTTCTGGCATGCCTTGGAGGAGGCCTATGTTTAGTAGTGGACTTGCGAAGGGAAAAAATGAAATGATGATGATGATGATATTTTTGTTATTATCGCAGCAGTTCCATTGCTTTTCACTGATTTTTTTAGTATAATAATAAACCCATGGTCGCTTAATATCTCTTTTAGCCAAATTTTAGGAAGCTTAATACATAATAATAGTGTTAGATTATCTGATGGCATCACTACAAAACTTTACTGTAATTATTTTATCGTCTTTAATAATTTATACAATTAGTTACTGTGGTAATTGTACCTTAGACTATGTTTTGGTTTTCCTTTTTCATTCAGTTCTCTTTGAGTGTGATATAAATTTACCTCCTTGTTTGTTTAACTAATTGCTAAATTCCTACACTACACGTTCTTAATAAGTTTATTAAGGTGTTTATTAGATACACGGGTAGTAGCTCCACGAAACACAAACTTCGATAATGCTATTATTTCTATAATTTTGAATTTAGTCAAGCAAGACATCTATGTGAGTTCATCTCTTTGTAAATATCCATTTTCTATATTTATAAAGCTATACCCTATTTATAAAACTAGAAAAGTATACGCACCTGCAATTAGTTAGTGTTTTTACAAAAAAAAAAAACTGCAAGAAGTAGGGTTATACGAAATAATGCCTTTTTAGTTTATCAAATACATAATTTTTAAAACTCAAGTGACATACGAATGTATAGTCTACCTGATGATAAGTAGCTACTGCTGTCAAATTCAAACAAAAAGCGACTACTAGGACTAAGATGGAATGTCTTGCTGCCTGTAATTACACTGGTTCTGTATACTCTTCACCGAACACAGCAATACAAGCATTGCTATTTGTCAACGCAACTCGACGCTATTAGTCACGAAAAGACAAGCATAATGGTATTTACTTAAGTTACCGTGACGAAATGTGTAGTAACAAGCTCTAAAACACGATTCACGGAAGCATACTTAGTACAATATAATAACGTTTCTTTTAATCGTTAAGTAATATTTGATAATAAAACACTGATTTATTAAAATTACTCAGGGACAATATGTGCTCCCGTGCCCGCCGCTTCATTCTTTCCTCTAGTAAGAGCAAGAACAGTACAACAATGTACAAGAATATTTTGTAATAACATGATTTCTTTCGGAATAAAAATTTAATTCTAGTATTAGAAATCAAGATTCTTTGATACATGAAGATGAATATTAAAATAAACCTTTGAATAGCTTTGTTATATAGGCAATATAAAGTTGTATACTAAAATAATATCGTATAGTAAAATATTTATTTAATTTCCGATTTCCGATAAGCCGTGAAGGTGTTAGTAAAGCTTAAACTACACTTTATTTTTAAGCGAATAAAAAAGTAGCTTCGGCAGTTATTTATATAGGTACCTATCTTCCACCAAATCTAAGAAATGTCTTTTGACAGCAGTCTTATGTATTGCTTATTTATTGCTTACTGCTGATTTCCAGAGATACACTTATAAAAATTAAAAACTGCAATAGATTTAATACAAATTTATTTAATTACTTTCACTACAACTAGTTGAGCTGTCGTCGTCATCATCGATGTTTTCACTGATTATTGTTTGATTTTCTATAACGTGTTCAAAATTATTGTTTCTTTCATAGTCTTAATAATTTTCTTTCTTTTCTTCATCACCTAAGCCTAGTGATCGCTTGTGTATTAGTTGTATTTACTTTAAATAATACTCCGGCGGATTCCATATGGTAAATTATTAGGTGCTCACGTTTTCCGATGGAACGTGTCATCTGTGCACAGAACATAATTACTCTTTATCAAGTGAAGCACGCCATCTCCAAACTAAAATACTGAAACTCGCGTATATATGTTCATACTTCTAGCGCCACAGTGGGCGCCCATATGAAACTTTTTTCGCGAGAATTTCAAACCTTTGTATTCTGTAACCTTAAATTTTTAAGGCATATTCGAGTAATTTTAGCTCAAGCCTCACAAACCTATAGGGTTAATTCCCATACATTTGAGAGGTTGCACCAAAATTGCTCAAACATACTTTAATTTAGTATGTAGGAAAAAATAAAACTATAAATAAGTATAGTTATGTAATTTTATTTTCTAGAAGACAGATTGTTTAATAAACTATACATTATTATTGATGTTCTTTGTTGCTTTTGCACATAATGTTTCCATGCTTGTTACTGATATATAACACATGTTATTGTTAGAGAGCTATTCTTCACAGAACATTAACGTAAATTTAAATCTGCAAATTTTTCATGGTGAAAACTTAACTCAGCCCAAATACGTGATCTGAAACAGATACAACTCGAGTCAAAGTAGTAATAATCCATATAAATTACGGTCAATAAATTCAGTGTTTATAGACACTTACCACAATATTGTCATAAGTTTTTTTTTATAAGTTTTACTTTTTCTTTTCCTATTATAGGAAACCCGCAGAAAGTGATCAGATAATTTTGTGCTTTTTTATTTGCACAACACTTAAAATTATTCAAAAAGTCATTTGATGGAATTATAATAAATTATTGAAAATAATTCCTTTCTTCTGATACGAGTGCACCTTCACATTCCTCTCAAGCAAGTGTCTGTACCAAAAATCTGACCACATAGCCAGCTATGTAGGAAATCACTTGTTTTCATGTAACACCAAATTATTTTCACAATCAACTATAATCTGCGAATCTGTCATATGATACAAAGGAACATACAGATCATCCACTTATTTGAAAATTAACGGCTGTTCGGAAAACAGAAATTGCATAAGTATATAACCGAATTAAACTTTTTATGTTCCTATATAACAAAGCTGTAAAATGTTTTATTTTATGATCAATTAGGGCTAGAAATACAAAGGATCTTTACTACTTATACTATAATTATATTATAATTATTACGAAAGAAAACTTGATACTGAAATAATATTCGAGTACAACGTTGCGTAACACTAGCTCTAATTCGGGGAAAACTAGAAGCGCGAAGCGCGCTCTATAGTTTGCTTATAAATACTCTACGGCTGAGATCTATAGATCGTACTCGTAAACGTAAAATTAAAACACACATATATATATATATATATATATTTATATTTAATATTAAAAAAGTCCAAATTGTATTTTATAAATAATTTATTATTAGGTACATGAAATAGAAAACGGGCTTATGAGAACGGGAACGGATGATGTGAGTGTATAGTCAGAAAAAAAGAAAAATTAAGATTTTAAGAAATACGAAATAAGATTGAAATTACGTGAATAGAAAATGGATTAATGCTATTTAAAACTAGAAAACGGTCTAAAACTACCCATTTATTGCTATAATTAATTAGAGTAACATAAAAACAATAATTTAAAATTAATACGGTGGTTTTGAATAATATACTGAGTTCTACGTAAGTCGTCGAAATCGTTGACTTAGGCTTTGCTAAGCGCGCACTCAGCACGACTTCGAAGTTAGCTGTATAAATACCGACATTGTCTTAGTTCGAAAGTAAAGTCTGAGCAAAGTGAAAGTACGGTCTGTAGATTTTACCCTAAGTCAACAACACATTTTAGCCTAAAACTATAAAGTCTTAGTCTATGATAGCCAAATTTATACACTGTTTTTTCGTAGTGACAGTAATCACGTTAGCCAACATAATGACGTAACATGTTCATCAAGTACTAAAATAATATCCTATCAACTGGATATATTTTCTTATAATTAAAGTCGTACTTTGTTGTAAACTCTACCTTTTAGTCAATTGGAAATCTCGTCATTTATTGTTTTTAATTTATTACATATTATATTATAATAAAAATAACTTCAGATTTCTTAAAATATGTGTAACTAACTGTATTTATTAAACAGTTATTTATGGAAGTCAGTATTTTATATTTTTTGCTGTGTTTAGTGGCAGCTTTATATTTCGAGTGATCGTCACCATGGAGAGTGCTAGCTGTAGGAATTTATATTGTAAATTCAATAAAATCGCGTTAACTCTGTGAAATTTTATTTTATCATGTGCGTTGTAATTAAAAAGGTTGATTTATTATCGGAGAAGATGATATTGCGTCAAATTATTATTATTCGTTAAAAAGCAAAGAAATTACTTCTTTTTCTAACATATTGTATTATTAATTTTTCAGGTTTGTATTATCTATTATTTATAAATCTGTACGTTGAATGGTTTTATTTTCAAATGAAAATGTTATAAAACATATATTGTCGCTTTTAATTTTTACAATTTTGTGAGGTTATGTATAATGTATAATAAAACTATTTGCTACTTAACTGTTTCAGAATGAATGGGGGAATGGAGCATAGAACTCCAGGTCATAATGCAGTGCTTCACAAGGCACCGAAAAATTATAAATTACTTATGGACCCATGTCTTGTAAAGGGGGCAACAAAATTGTACAGATATGATGGTTGTGTGCCTGGAGATGCATCTTATCCTCCAGTTCAATGCAGAGACCCTAGGTCGCAACTATCAAGGATATGGAATAAGTTAGAACCAGCAGATTTGCCAGTTCCTAGGTATTTTTATAACATTGATATATTGTTCTAATTTTGTGTAGCTTATACTAGGTAATACCTGTAAATATTTCTAGATAATATACGTAAATAATAAATATAGACATATATTAGCAAAATAACAGAAAAAAGTGATAATCTTTAAAGTTTACTGTTAAAATATTTATAGGTAACTTGTAGGATATTGACAAAACTCATAGTTACATTTTCTATGTTACTTTGATATAATTTTAACGTTTTTTCGTATATTATACGTGAGAATCTTCTAGTTTATTCTAAAAGCCATTATTTAAATGTAATATTTATGAACATTTATGCAATTTTGGTTATAATCCTCTTTGTTTTTATTATATTTTAACACACAATGCTACCAACATAACCCTTACAATGACATTTACTCTGAAGCGGGAAGTTTAAAAAAAATATTTTACAGATTTAGGATAGACAAAAACTATATAGGAGTTCCTCCACAAATAGAAATTACAATTGGAAACTTGAATGACAACATAGATAAAGCATTTTTGGCAGAAATGATGAATAAAGTTGGACCCCATGAAGAATTGACAATATTTTACCATCCAGTTACTCATAGACATTTGGGATTTGCAAGAATAGTATTTCAAGATGTAAAGTACTCAAAGATATGTATAGAAAAATATAATGGGAAGTCAGTTATGGGTCAGGTATGTTTAATTTTATTTGTGTATATTCTAGCGTTCTGTGTAAACATTCTAAAGAAAACACATAATATCCTCTCAACTGCGGATGTCTAACACGAAAATATCTCCGTTGACTGCGGGTGTCCAAGTGTTCGACATTTTTTACTCGCTTTTTTAATGACGAAACAAAGCATTGAGCACTATTTCTAACTCATTCTACCATATGTCGATGTATACAGGATAAAAAAGGATAGCATAAAAACCCCACAGCTTACACACTTTTTTATATCTATATCATGTGTTGATTTCGTCTATCCCTTGAGTCAGCCATCAGTGTAATTGACACGCGCTAACATCGGAGTTGTTTGCAATTATTTCGTACAAATCTTGATTGATTGTGAGGTTAGTTATGTTAAATCAATGCCTGGGTAACTAACCTTCCTATTTGTAACCTCATTTTGTGTTTCATCTCATTTTGTAAGTGTGAAATGTTTTTTAATTTGTATGAAGCAAACCGCTATCTTAGAACTAACATTATTCTGGGACTTTATTAAATTTATATACACATTTGGAGGAAATTTCATATAGAATTCAGAAATGTATACATGTTATAGTATTTGATACCAGAATCGAGAAATTTGCGTTAAGATGGACTGCGCCCAATCAGCCGTCCATTTTATTAAACAGCTCCGCAGTCAACGGAGTAGGTTAGAGTCTCCGCAGTCGAAAGGATATACTTATTTCACAGTTTCAGTTTTACTTACTTAAATTTTTTTTCATCTTAATGTCAATATCATTTGGCATAAGCAGTGCAATTTCATATGCATAAACTGTAAGCAATTTAATTCCATTAATATTTACAAACAAACCTCTATTGTGGTTTCAACTTCATCCTGAAAAGTCCACTGCACTAGACTGTCCACATTTCCGTTAAAGTTTGCCTTCATTGTTAAGCTGAGGAGGTGTATTGACAATTATGTTACTTTCCAAACATATGGACCATTGATGCTGCTGCTCACTGCTAGTCTGGCTATTTTGAGCCTGTCCTAAAAAGATGGTTGTACTGCAATCTATTTAAAGCCATAATATGTTTTAGCTTATCCCATAATCTATTATCACCTCTTGCAATACTCGCAGCACAAAATTGGGTTAAGGATTTTGTATTACGTATAAGAAGTAATTTCTTATAATTCTTAAATAACAAATGTAAAGCAATTAAATTTTCTTAAATAATGAATAATAAATTTGTTTTATAAAATAAGTACCTCTCTAACTCTAAACAAATACATGAAATAGAAGTAGCTTTAACTTAAAATATGACATTTAACAACAATGGCCCTCCTGAAAGAAAATATAAGTATTTATTAAGGATTAATATGTTATATTATACCCATATACTTTAATATGGTTATATATATGTATATATATATATATATATATATATATATATATATATATATATATATATATACATATACATATATAGATATATATATATTTTGTCGCTTTGGTAGTGAAGAGAGTCAACCCACACTTAACAAGTTTTGAAATAATGAGCATTTAAGATGTGATACTACACAAAAAATAATAATTAGTTCATAACTTGAAAACTATTAGACAGATAAAATAATTTGGCAGATAGATCTCTCCACCATCGTATAAATCGTATTCTTTTGATTATACTAGAAGATTAAACTCAATTTGAACAAAGTTGTGGCTTGACTCTTCACCACCAAAGCGACGATATATATATATTAATAGTGTACTATTATCACAACCAGTTTTTCTTCTGACATGTGTTTGGAACACAGCTTCAGTATCAGGTTGAGCTTATGCTAGGTACTCTCTTTTTTTATTTAGCAACTGAATCAATCAATTAATGAGCAAATCAATGAAACAAATATTAAATTATTTAAATTATTAGCTTAAGCTTGTCTCAATATATCACTTAATTCACATACAATTTGCTTTAGCTATTATGTTTTGTTCAATAGACACAGAAACTCAATGCTGAGCCATTGGGCCACTAAACCATCATGGAAAGCTTGCTTCAGTACAGAGATATTATTGTGTGCTAATAAGTGCATACCACAAAGGCACATTTGCCCTAACCATCCCATGCCCAACATTTATGTGAAATGAAAATAAAGTTAATTTCATCATTATTATCATTTTCATTATAGCTTTTTAAACTGCCCACTTCTAAATAAAAGCCTCCCTTCATGCTGTCTTTCTAGGTCAACACTCTACACAGTGGGGATGCTCTATAGTCAACTTACTGGTACAAAGCTGCCACTTGTGAACTCCCTATCAGTTGTTAGTTTTTCAAGCCAATGTCGCAATTCTTTTTTTAATATGTGGTAGAGACATGTTGCAGCTATATTGAAATGAAATGAATGAAATGAAAGTTTATTGTTTCCAACATATTCTTAAATTAGTATAAGTTTGAGGACTTCTTTTAAGTATAAAAATACTTGTGGTAGAAGGTCCTCGCCCTCCCTTAACTAAATACATTCAATAAAAAAGAAACAGGGTGTGTGTATGTGTACGTACGTGCACGCGCCCGAGCCCGCGCTTGGGTGCATGTGTGTGCGTGTGTGTGCGTGCGTGTGTGTGTGTGTGTGTGTGTGTGTGTGTGTGTGTGTGTGTGTGTGTGTACGTGTGTGCATGTGTGCGTGTGTGTATGTATGAAAAAAAGACAGTGAGTGAATGTGTTATAAGCTTATAAGATAAATTGTAATAAAGCTTCAGTTTGATCGTAATTAAGAGTCTTAAGCCACTGCATTATTTTTTTCTTACAGTCATATGTCTTTAATGGATATATTTGCAATATTTTATTAATCTGATTGTATAAATGTTCTGATTGTTTGTCATATTGATGTTTCGCAAAGGTGGTTTTCGTTCTCCAAATAGGAGCTACGCTATAATTTCTTCTTTTACTACTGTAAATAGGATTAAAAGCCAAAGATTTATGTTTTTTCAATACAGTGTGTAATATGTACAACTGCCTCACCGAAATCAGCCCACTTGATGCATACAAAAAGCTAGTGGAGTACCTGTACAGTTTAAAATGCATAACCTTTAGTAGACATCTCTGAGCTCTTTCAATTTCAATAAATTTACTTTTGTAAGTACCCCCCCAAATTGGTATACAATATATTATAATAGATTGAGCTAGGGCTACATATATTTGATTCAAAAGATGTAAACTGGCAACATGTCTTAAAGTTTTAAATATCCACGTGAGCTTTCGAATTCTAGTAGATACTAATTCAACATGTCTGTACCAGGAAAGTCGCTGATCCACCATAACGCCCAGATACTTTGTATATGAAACTTTTTCTATAGATAAACATGTACAGTTACCGCTGGAAGGATTGTTACATTTATGTATTTTGATTCTAAAATCATCCTTTGGCTGTGATCGACTAGTCATAGAAAAACAAATGAATTGAGTTTTAGTAACGTTCAAAGTAAGTTGTTGTCAAGCCAATGAGCAACTTTAGCTAATTGTTTTTCCGCTATTAACTGCACTTCTTCCCACGTGTCTCCCCAAAACAACATCGCAGTGTCATCTGCGTATGAGAAAACTCTCCCCATGGTCACACTCATATTACATATATTATTAATATATACTAAGAATAGCGTAGGGCCCAAGACGCTTCCCTGCGGTACTCCATAATTTACATTCATATAACTACTAGTGTATTGACCTATTCTTACCGTCTGCGTCCTATCAGAGAGGTAGTCTTTTAATAGTTTTAGAGGTATACCTCTGATTCCAATCCGTTCTAATTTATTAATAAGTATAGGGATTGATACAGTATCAAAGGCTTTTTTTAAATCCAGGAAGACAGCAAGACATTTGTTACCGTTATCTAAAGTAGTAACAATTTGAGAACTCAACGCAGCAACTGCATCTTCCGTAGAGCATCCCTTTCTAAAGCCAAATTGAGAGTCTGCTAATATGTGAAATTTAGAGAGATACTGTATTAATCTGTTGTTAATTAACTTTTCCAAAATCTTTGAGAACACAGGTAGCAAGGAGATTGGTCGATAATTACACGCTTCTTTCTTATCTCCACTTTTGTAAATTGGAATTACAATAGATCGCTTCAGCAGCTTTGGAAATACACCCTTTTCAAAACAGGTATTAGCAAAATGGCAAAAGATGGGGACAAGTAATTGTTTAGCCATCTTGAGAAAACCCATTGAAATATTGTCCCATCCAGGGGCGGAATCTGATTTGAGACCTGAAATAATACTATTTATCTCTTCCGGATAGGTTTCCATCATTACAAAGGAAGAATGTGACTTTACAGATACAGTTTCATGTACTTGATCAATATGGCAAAAAGATGAATAAATATTAGGGTTGTTAGTATTTATGTTCTCGGCAAGATTTTTACCAACACTAGCAAAGTACTCGTTTACTTTATCAATCGAATCACCCGGTGAGGATTTCGTACTTAATAAGTCCAAACTATTAACACGTGATTGTTTTGTATAAGTTATGTCCTTTATGTGCTTCCAGAGACATTTAGTTGATTTAGTTGATATTGCTAGAAGTTTCCTTTCATATTCTCGTTTAAGTTTCTTAATTAATTTAGTAACATAGTTACGATACCTTTTATATGTAATTTTTAATACTTCATTATAAGGATCCGATCTTAGCTTTTTTTGCATACAATTCCTATTTCGTATACATTTTAAAATACCTGTAGTTATCCATGGTTTAATTTTTCGCTTTTTACTAGGAATATTTACTATTTTTGTATTTTCTTCAATTGATTCTTTTATTTTATAAATTAATTCGTATATGATATAGTCGGGATTATCGCTAAAAAGAAGGTTCGATAGGTTTTTTTGAGCTAGCCTGGAAAGTGCTTTATTAAAGTCAGTGTTATATTTAAATTTAACATTAATTGCGTTTTGTTTAATATTACTTAATTTTAGTAATATCATAGCATGATCTGTGATAGTAGTGTTTAATACAGCAATCTGAGCAAAAATAGTTTGTTGATTTAATTTTAGTATAAAATGATCCAAGCAGCTGTTCTCTCTTGTAGGGATATGATGTCCCGGTAAAAGCCCATACGTAGAAAGCATATTTAAGTAGTTAGACCTATTCGTTATTTCATATGTTTGTTCTGTAAGTCTAGGTGTTATATTTATATTAATATCTCCCGTTATTACAATATTTGAATGTTTTTTTAACGAGTCCAGATGTTCACTAAGAGAACTGATGAATTGCTCTGCATTGGTATTAGATGGTGGCCTATATATGCCCAGTATTACTAAGTTTTGTAGTTGGATTTGTATGCAAGATGCATGTACCAAATTTATTTCTTTAACATGAGATGACATATTTTTTTTTAATATAAACCACTACACCGTCATTTTGATTTACGTGATGATAAGTGTTATAGACATAGTAGTTATCTGGACATGGAATAGGTTTACTAGATTGAATCCTACATTCTGTTAATATTAATATATCTGCATTAACTTGTAGAGAAGTTAATGTCAGTTGAAAATCTTCATAATTGGAATAAATACTTCTTATATTCTGGCATACAATTGTGAAGTCTTTACTTCTAAATTTTAAATATTTATTTAAATCTTCTACATCACATTGATATGCACAAGCCATCTCTATATTGTCCAATTCTTGTAAATTATTGAAAATATTTTTATCCATAGACATTATTATTAAAGACAGACGGCCAAGATTGAATGTTACAAATGTACATAATACTTTGATGTAAGGGTGGGACAATGTTTGTTATATGTAATTTTGTAAGTAATTGAAGTGTGTTTCTGAAATTTGGTATTTTATATTTATAATATTGTAGTTTAGGTATGTGTTTTATTAGAAATGTTGTAAATTGTAATTTTTTGTAAATAAAACAATCACAAAAATACTTGCGGTACGAACTTAGTAACCCATTAAATAATTTTAAGTACATAATAAACTTATAAATATAGAATACTTTGTTCTCAGTTTTATTGTTGTATGAGAGATAATCTGATGCTAAAAATGCTGTAATAAATGTATATAATTTTTGTATGTATGACTGTGACTTACGTGTGTGAATTGAGAGTTCAGCTTTATTGTCGTAAAATAGATAATTTGAAGCTAAAAATACTGTACTAAATGTATATAGTTTTTGTATGTGTGACTGTATATTACGTGTATGCATTGAGAGTTCAGTTTTATTTTTGTATGAGAGATAATTTGAGGCTAAAGATACTGTAAAAAAATTATATATTTTTTGTATGTATAACTGTGTGTTAAGTGTGTGAATTAAGAGTCTGTGTTCATTTTGACTATTTACAATGATGCTTAATGTTAACAATGCAGTGCTTACAATTATTTTATACAATATTATATTAATTCTAATTATAAACATAGACATAAAAAACATAACCATACCAAGAATGAGTCACGCTTGCAATAGACACTGTACTTGAGCCTCGTTTAAGATCGTAATAATAGGAGAATTATCGTGTTTTCTGACATAGACCTTACCATAGGCAGTCCAGCAATATTTATACTCCTTTGTTTTTGAAAGGTCTCTGGCTAGAAAATACAAGCGGGAAGCCTTTGTCGTTAGATGTTCAGCTACGTAAATTGGTGTATCCTCTGCAGAGCGTAGACTTAAGTGTTTGGCGCAGAGCTTCATTTTATTATTTTTTTTTGTTGTAATTCTTACACATTTTTAATAATTCCGTTTTCATGAGGGTAGATGTAATTTCAACAATAATTGAAGTATTGATGCTTTTTTCTTTTTTAGGACGAGTTCTATAAATATCTTTTATGTCAGATTTGGCGAGTCTGCAGCCTACTTCGTTAGCAAGGCATATCACCATATTTACCAGCGTTTCCTTTGTTTCCTCTTTTTGTCTAGGCACATTTTTTATCTCCAAGCTCGATTTTCGGGAGTCTTTTTGAAGATCTTCAATTTTGTTCTCTAATAGAGTAATATATTTTTTGTCTTCTTTTGCTTGAGATTCTAATGACTGTATTTTCTTCTTAAATTCCTCATTTTGGGCCGCCAAAAAGGCGATTGATTTCTCAATGTTTAGGTTAGTTTCTTGTATAGTTCTCTGAGTAGCGGATATATTTTGAAGTTCTTTTTTTTGTGAGGAAAATAATTCAGTTATCATCTGTTTCATTTCGGCCTTAAAATCTTCCATATCCACCTTAAAATCATCCTCCCTCCGTCTTTTGTTACGATAGCAAACATTATAATTTGGGGGTGTTACAACATTAGTTTCCGTAATACTAATATCCGTCTCCGAAAGGGACTTGTTTATAGTTACGTCCATTTTAGACTTCGCTATTAGGGAATAATAACCAGTAAAGAGTTGATATCTCCCACCACAAGGGGTAAGTAGGTAGTCTTACGGAGCCAAATAGGTACGTCACCACCGATAAGTTACTGCTACGCCTATTTCTAAGTAGGCGGAGTTAATGATCCAATTATACAAATTTAAAAATACGGTCGGTGGGGGTGGAGCCTCGCCTTGAAAATAGTGGCTGTTGCTCGCGCGCAATGTTTGAGTACCAGGATGTAAGAACTTTATAAGATAACAGGTGTACTCACTCGAAGGTATTCTATTGGTTGTTTATGCAGTCCTATTTTTACGCACTATTTAATTTGATTAAAATTTCATTTCAACATTTATTTGAAAAACTTGTATCTTGTATCACACAACTGCACCTTGCGGCGGTCCGAAGGGAAGGGGATATATTAGTAGTATAGTTGTAGCATGAATGGGTTGGCTCTATGGGGACGGACCACGCTCACAGAATACCAGCATGAAATAGCAGCTTGAAGCTGCTGTGTTTCGTATGGTGAGTGTAGAGAACCGGAGACTCTTTTTACTGGAAATGAGGCATTCCATCTTAGTCCTCACGGGTGACAATGCATCTGCATTTTGATTTGTAAATAGAGGATAGATGTAGATGTCTATGGGCCGCAGCAACCACTTACCATCAGGTGAACTGTATGCTCGTTTGTCACCCTTTAATGTAAAAAAAAAATTGCTACTTCAATTTACTGATGCATTAGGTTTTTTATTATGGTTCCACAGTGTATTAATATAATATTTTCTTATGGATTCTATCACACATTTTAATTATATCATTATGTGCGCAGGAATAATATGATTTCATTTCACACTCCCCTTTCCACTATTTGACAATTGGAAGATTTTGGGTGTCTCTTTGTCGTTATTTCACATATTTGAACCAAAAAAGCTCACTTCGTCTTTTAGAATACATATAGTAAAAGAGTAGAATATTTTGCCAGTATTTGCCTTTCTGCCCAATAACAATCTGGTCGTATTCAAGGCAAAGGTGAATAGGTTTTTGTTATATTAAAGCAGTGTAATTTATCACCTAAGATTTTTTAACACCAATGTTGGATTGTAGGCACTGGCTTATAATAGGGTGAATGCTCCTAATACCAACTCCGCCCCTAAAAATATATTAATAAAATTTTATTTCTCTGACAACTAGAATCTCTAACTCGACCAATGAGGCTGTCAATATACAATTTGTATTCTGTTAAGATTATTATAATTATATGATCATTTGTTTTTCATATCTTTCCTTTTCTCTCTTGCCTTACATTTCAATAAGAAACATGAGAGTGGTAAATTATTACACTATTGCTGTCATTATGTGTGATGAAACAAATAAGTGAGTGTTAGCTTTAGAATTGCCAATAAAATAATTAGGATATTCTGTTTATCCATCCTAAAAAATCCACCCTCAGGTGTATACAACCTTATTGTACTAATAACAAAGAACATAATATTTAACTTATTTTACCTTAAGGTGGCTGGTTTAGGGGGGTAAACAGAATAACCTAAATAAATTCACTTATTTTGTTCTTTTTGACTGATAGAGGAAAAGCCATCCAAAAATACCAAACGGAAGCTCCACAAATGAGAAATGGTAGCAAGCTTTATCAGTGTGAAGAGTATTGGATCTTCAGTACTTACGAACCCCCTTAAGTATGGGTAGTCTTATCGAAATACTCTACCTCTACCAGCAGGGCTAGCATGGGCAGGAGACAATTTTATCCCCGGGTAAAGGATGAAATGTTTATCCCCTCACTTAGTTTTATCCACCCTTCGAGCATGGTCACACCGGTGAATATAATATCCACTAGATAAAATGAGAGATAGACTTAGATAGATTTTTTGTATGAATATAAACTTAAACCCACGTCCAATGAACTAGGATAAAATTGTCCCTTTCAAACGTCAAAAAAGTATAATTTTTTATCTTTCATTTGGCTCCATGCTACAGATGGGGGATATACTTCTCCCCGTTACCATGCTTTGGCATATATACAAGATAATTTTATCTCTTGTCAATGGATATAATCTGGGGATAAATTTTTGTCCCCAGCCCACGCTAGCTGTGCTGCTAGAGTATTTACTACAAAGATGACAACAATTATATGTTTGTTTAAGTGACAGTAAAATTTTCTGTCCATTCAATATCCTTCAAGATATTAAGATCAAAAAACTATCATGATTTTAATGTGAATACAAGCTATGCAATTATAACAAATTACAAATACAAAATAATACTAATACAAAATCAATTTATTTCCAAATGCTGAGTAAACACAATTTTTGTAGTAGTCTTGATTCGTCATTTTCAGACTTAATAGTTGTTTATTTGTTTGCCAGTGGCCCATAAGCTTAATGCCTCGCTTGAATACCATGAAGCATTTTAAAATGAATTTAAAAAGATAATACACTTTAAATTTCATGTAAAGTGATTTATAATTGTTCATTTAGGTGCTGGAAGTCTTTCATGATCCATTTGGCAAAAAATGTCAGGAGATGTTCGAAGAAAAGACTATGGAACGAAAAACACAGCCAGCGTCAACTATTACAAAGTCCTCTGTCGTAGAAGATTCTCGTTCGTCCAAAACTGAAATGCTCAGCAAGAGACTAGAGGACGCAAAATTGACTGACAAGGTAAGTGTATTTACGTATATGTTTTTCTTTTGCACGCCTCGTAACGCAAAATGTTATTAGGTAGTGCTTTACGCTCGACATGTCAAGATCAAGCAATTTTGTATTCTTAAAATGCCTCTATCATAACCATATTTTTTTATTTCTTCTTTTTTACAAGCCGACCCCAGGTTGGCTATAGATATCCGGTACTTGATTTTAATTATGTTTTCAGTTTAGGAGGCTTGTCAGGGCCAAGCATGAACCTTTTACACTGTTTTTGAATATCTGAAATGCGTTTTGAATTAATTACGATAAAAATAAATTTCACTAAAAATTCCGTATAACGAAACGCAAATATGACAATTTTGTATAGTGTTATGAGATTAGATGGCAAAAACCGATGTAAAAAGTGTGAAACGGGACGGTGTTGACGGCCATAATTTAGGCAAACGTAAATGTCAAATATAATATATTATCTATGATGTCAAATATCAATTGTCATTCCGTTTCCCTAGTGATTACGCGAATGTTCTCTCTTGTGCTTCGTGCTGTATTTTCCCTGTTTTTTCGACGACTTCTGCTCTCTTTTTGAACTTTTTTGATTTGATTTAAAATTACATTGTTTCATTTACCACTATCATAGCAGAGTTTAGGGAAACCTGACTTTATAGATAAGATAGATTGAATCTTTACTAAAACTGAATTAGAACACCCCGAATCCACATAGTCTTGTCTGCCCTATCCCTAGAGTGTTATTGTAAAACCGTAGGCGCGGAGGGAGAGCAGCTCCCGCCCGCTGTAGCAAATCGCAGGCCCCTGTGTGAGCCGTAGCGGCTGAGGCTGGTCGCCGAAGGCGACCAATAAGCGGAAACTGCGGAGGTCATTTTGTGTCAATATTCCTGTGTAAAAAAGTGAGGTTATGATTTAAAAAAAAAATATTACTTATAAACTCTACATTTCCGCAAGGGGGGAAGGGTAAGGGGTCTTCCCCTGAACCCTCCCGCTCTCCCCTCCCCCTCCCACCCCCGAACGGGAGTACCAGATGTCTATAGTTTAACCCCGACCCCTTTTGTTTAAGAGACATTAGCCTTTCCTTTAGTAGTGAGGATTTGCCAAGACATATTTTTTTATGTATGTTCACTGATTACTCAAAGACACCTGAACCGATTTGGATAATTCTTTTTTTGTTTCAAAGGGTATACTTCCCAGATCCCATTTAAATTTAATCGAAATCGATTGAGAGGTTTTTAAAAAATCAACAATAAATTATATTCATATTGAAGTTGCCTGTACAAACTTAAATTTACCACTTGTTCTTAGTGGTCACTTACGCGGCACCTACAAGGAGATGTAGGTTGATAGTTTTTTACACTGTTATTGAAATTCGTAATCTTTGTCACTATATTAAAATACAAACATAAAATATTGCAACTGTTAATTGTAATTTGGATTTAAGTTGTTTATATTAATTTCCAGGAGGGATATTCGCGCTACAAGGAGGATCACAGTGACAGTAATACTCGTTGGTCAGATGAGGAGCGCGAGTACAGGCATCGACATCGCAGTCGAAGTGAGAGGGACAGGGATAGTGATAGGGACCGCGACAGAGATAGGGATAGAGAACGGTAAGAATGGTATTGATATTAAGCGTAATCTAAGTTATTTAAAATATTGCAAAAGGAAAATAGCAGACTATGTGGTAGATTGATAAACACTGTAAAAAGATTTTGATGTATTTTAGAAATGGTTAGTTGCAAAACGCCTTCAGTTTTCTTATGTGAGTAGACATTATTACTCATGGCAAATGTTATAGAAAATACGTATAATTTCGTGAGAACCCACTTCTATAAACTCAATAATGAAGATATTTCACATGTAGGGAATTTAGGTCTAAATGATATATTTTTTGCTATTATTTGTAAATAAAGATAAAAAACTAAATAAGGGACTCATTATTTGTACAAATTAAAATAGTATTAAGTAATTATTTTAATGTGGTAGAGTTTTGCTTTATTGTTTGTCATGCATACAGCATAGGAGTGCGTGTCTTCAATGCAAGACTAAAAAGACTTTTGTTAAGTCAGTGTTTTACCATTTTCGGCTGCATCACCACTTTCCATCAGGTGGGACAGTAGCCGAGCACTGGTTTAGAATAGATAGAAAAGAGTCATGCTGCAGCTTAGCTTATATGTGGTAAAACCTTCCTGCAGCTATATTATAATTGTAGCACGAATGGGTTGGCTCGACCAGGGTAGCACCACACTCGCATAGAATACCAGTGTAAAATAGCAGCTCAATTCCGCTGTTTCCTATGATGAGTGTAGAGAACTGGAGACCCACTTTACTGGGTTCGAGGTATTACTGTATAGATGTCTATGAGCCACAGCATCCACTTACCATCAGATGGGCTGGGTGTTAACTGGACATAGTTGTAGCAGGAATGGGTCGGATTTCTGCTCGATCAGGGAAGGATCACGCTCACAGAATATAGGCGTAAAATAGCAGCTTAATGCTGTTGTGTTTCGTAGACCCTTTTTACTGGAAATGTGGCATTCCATCTTATCACTCTGGGATGACAATGCATCTGAATTTTGATTCCTAATCAAGGATAGATGTAGATGTCTATGGGTCACAACATCTATATGCTCGTTTGTGTTATTCTATAACAAAGGCATCTTAGGTATCAAAATGGTACATATACATTTTTATATATAATCGTAAACATGTATTTAATGTTTAATTTAATCCCGCAAGCCGACGATGCAAAAGGAAATGTAGAAGAAAACAAAGGTAACAAAGATTTACAAGCTTCATAAGAGTATTATCAATAATCGAATCACAGATTGTAAAAAATAATATTTTTATTTAAAAAAAAACTAATATTAAAATTAAATCAAGCATATTAAAAAAATCATGAACATATTTTTAACATAAAGATAAAAAATTGTAAAACAAACTAACAAAACGATTTATTTGTTATATTGCTGTGTAAAGTTAGTCTGCATGATTTAATTAATTTTAAATATGATTAGGTACAGGGAACGATACGCGCGGGGAACAAGCGATACAAGTGAACCAGCTTATGTGGCTCCGAGCCATGCCTCCAGCCATGCCTCCAGTCACGCCTCCAGCCACGCGTCCAGCCACACGCCCAGCCTCGCCGCTAGCCACGTGGTCAGCCACGCCACCACCATCGCCGCCAGCCACACGCCCAGCCATGCTGCCGGCCACACTGCCAGTCATGCCACCAGCCATTCCACCAGCCATGCCGCCAGCCATATCGCCCCCCAAACATCTACCCTCCCGCCTGCTCATCCAACGGAAGTACCGTATACGCCTACAGGTCCTTTGCCCTATGACCCGTATTACCAACAAAGGTATGTTGCTACATATTTTATATCAATCATATTTGGTGTTTACTCCATTATGAATGTCAATTTATAAAAGTTTATTAACTCAGTATATCAAAAGTCTGGAAAGCGAGATACAAAAATGTAATAATTTGTGTACTCTCTAAAATACTTTTCGATTGAAAATGATAATAGATTTGGGTGATTTTAGCTTTACTTAACCGTGTAGATGGTGTAAGATATCCACTATCCCATTTAGTCCCATGGGAGACGACTGAGGCAAACTGAAACAGGATATGGACAGCATCATTTTCCTTATAACAACTTAAAAAACTACGGTTGACGATCCGCTGCCAATTGTGTCAATTATGACAAAATCCATAAGGGAATCATTGAGGGAGGCCTTTGTTAAGCAAATGGAATGAAAGTTAAGTTGAAAGTTAGACTTTGCAATAAGACCCGGGAGTATTTCATGATTAAAATGAAAATTAAAATTCTCGCTTACCAAACAATCTAACTCTTATGTAAATAAGTTTTTTTTATGGGATAGGGGTGATAAATTAGCCCACAGTCCACCTGATGGTAAGTGGTTGCTGTGGCCCATAGATATCTATATCTATCTGCGATTACGAATCAAAAGGCAGATGCGTTGTCACCTGTGAGGGCTAAGATGGAATGTCTCGTTTCCAGTATAAAGGGTCTCCGGTTCTCTACATTCACCATACGAAACAGCAGTGTTAAGCTGCTATTTGACGCTGGTATTCTGCGAGAGCGTGGTCCTTCCCCGGTCGAGCCGACCCATTCGTGCTACAACTATACTACTAATATAGCTGCAGCATGGCTCTACAACGTAAAACTCTATTGATTGTTGTGCCACTTCAAATTTAAGGTTTTAATTTAATACTTCTTAACTTTTCTTGATGTTGTTTAATTTATTGTCAGTTATGGTTATGGATATGGAGCGAGTCCAGCCCCAAGTGCAAGCAGTATGTGGTGGAACTGGCGACATCCCCACCACGCAACTCATCATCATCCACATGTAAGTTTTCTTAGTAAAATATAAATAATTCATGTTATAAAAAATGTGTTATAAATAAAGGTGTATAATAAAAATAAACCTAGCAAGCTAACAGCATAGCAAAGTGGCGAAGCAATAAGCTTTGTAGCGGTTTCTAACCTTTGCCGTTGAGCAATCAGTTTCAAAATAGGAGGTTCAGATGCCTGGGTGATAAGTAATCGATTGCTGAAAATAGAATTTGAAAATTCGAAACCGTTCTTGAGATAATCGTGGGACAGACGGACAGACGGACAGACATCGTGAAATCAATAAGTGTCTACGCAAGCTTCGCTACTTAATAAAAGAACTAGGTATAGGAAGATAAAACGAGTTAGAGCTAGTGGTTACTTCTCAGGTAAATTACAAAAACCTTGTTAATTAATTAAATGTAAAATATAATTGAAAATTGAAAAAATTTTAGAAAATCCAAAAATTTATAATTTAAAAATTTTATTGCAACAAATAATGTACAGACAAAGCAATATCTGGCGTTTGTATTAATTTTCCTCTTTGCTGGGCTATTTTACTCTCAGTTTTTTACTATACCTATTTTCTCAAAAGCACTTTATTACGTAATATATATATATATAGCTTTAAATAAATTATGACTAAAATATTATAAAAATGGTTGACTAAGAGGTTATAAACGAAACTGCTTTAACTGCTTTGCATAGTCCTCCCTTCATTGTAAGTGACTTATTAGCGAAACAAATTCTGCCACTTAGCTTCAGTAAATGATTGCGGATATTCGCATATTCTCGAATCTAATCTAAAATTCCCAGTCGTTTTTGCTCGTAGGCCATAACCGTCATCATCATATAAAAATGTATGCCTGTTTTTGTTTAAAATAACTGTATTGTTTGTTATCATCTCATTTTTAAGGTGAATGTGCACCTTAACACACCACAGCAGCCGCACGTGCCGCACGCGTCGCACTTAGTAATAGTTTCTATGTCACGTCGCACACGTATTCGAGCTGTCACGATCCGCACCTGATTATAACACGAAATTTCGAAGAACACTATTACAATTATCGACACAGCAGCGGAAATCATTTTAAAGCAATCTGACAAAAAAAGTAAAAGGTTAAAAAATCAGCATCAGTAAAATGCTTTATGCAGGCGGATTTATTTAATTCTTACGGTGTGGGACAGTTTTGATGACGTTAACCGCATATTGCCAAAGTTGTCAAAATTTATAAGCATTTCTTCTGGTCCCATTGGCATTCTTTATCTGGTATTTTGTCGTCTAATTATTCATGATGGCAGTTCGTGTGTTAGAGCCACGCTGTAGCTATATTATGGATGTAGCACGAATGGGTCGGCTCGACTGGGGAAGAACCACGCTCTCACAGAATACCGGCGTGAAAATGCAGCTTAAAGCTGCTGTGTTTCGTAAGGTGAGTGTAGAGAACTGGAGACGCCTTTCACTGGGCACAAGGGGTCCTCACGAGTGACAATGCATCTGCATTTAGGTTCATAGTTGGTGTTACGGCCAGCAGCTGCTTATCCCAGGAGTAGGGTCCCCCGCGGGCCCATAGACGGAGAACCTACAAGCAGATGCTGGTCGGGCCTGCTACAGGCCAAGGTGAAAAGTTTCTAATTACATTAAACGATCAGGGGGAAGCGTTGTTTTCTATAAGGGGAGCTTACTTACCTCTATCCAACGCGACTAGTCCCTCAGGATTCGGTCAGGTCGCGTGTGGATGTATAGTGCTAGGAAAGTAAGGGTCAGTGATGTGTATTTGGGTGTGGCTGGTAGTGTTATTGACCTTATTAGACCGTTATCCTCTGCAGCAGTTCGGCCCTCAGCACCTTTCCAAACTACGGTCTCCTTCCGCAGTCACTATCTTCGTTTTCTACGATGACAGTTCTTTAACTCTGTCGTACGATTAACTACCTTACAGAAGCCACTAACTCTCGTTTGTTATAACGCTTGACTCGCGAAATGAACACAGAACGTACGGATCAAAGGTCACCGTTATTTCTAGAATATCAAATACCGCACTAGTAACTAATATGGTCGAATCCACTTATACAGATTCTGCGTTAAACCTAAAAGTCCCGGGTAAAACTCTCAGCAAGGGGCACGCACTACGATTCCCAGTGGTATATTTACTATACGCGCCTATCTCCACGAGCTCCCGACCAAAAACGGACCGCGTGCTTATCTCTCAACGCGATGAATTGGACTGCCTGCTCCAGCGTGTCCCCGAAACGACGGGACGTCAAAAACGGTATCGTAGAGGCGCGCGCGCGCCCTCTGACGTCCATTATTGACATTAGCGCTTTTGCGCGAACAGTTGGGGATGGATGTATATGTTCATGGGCCACAGCAACTACTTACTATTAGGTGGACTGTGTACTCGTTTTCACCCTTATCTTATAAAAAAACAGCCTTTTTACTGGAAACGAGGTATTTCCATATTAGTCCTTAGGGTTGACAACGCATCTATCTGCAATTTGATTTTTAAACGAGAATAGATGTAGAAATGTCAATAGGGCACATCTAATTACCGTCTGGATTGTACGCTTGTTGGTCACTTTTTATTCTATAAATATCACCACCATAACACACGTTGATTCCAGTATTACTCTACGAAATACATGGATGCGGTTTGTGCGGTGCGTACTATGCGGATACGTGTGCGAGACCGTCAGCAAAAGTGATGCGTTTAAATAAAACTAGTTTTAACAGATTTTATTGCTTATTTTAACTTATTTTATATTCCTGACGTTTCGAGCATTTTACAGCACTCTTTTAACAAAAAAAAAAAACTAGTTCTATTTAAATGTGTAGTGTTCGCGTAAATATACAAAATCAAAATTGATGCGGTTCTTGCGTTGTGCTAAGTGTGTGTGTGTGTATCTTAAGTGTTTTTTTAGTCTTTTGTGAAGTTTTTTTTAAAAACATCCTAAAACGGTGTTTTCAAGAAAATTCTATTTTCTTTAAATAACAAGTGGTTTCTTGTGTTGTTTTTCACTTTAATAAACGTTTTGTTTTTGAACTTTTTTCATTAATGGTTTATTTGTTTCATCTCTTACTTATGATCATTTGTCTTTCAAATCACATGAAATTATTTACATATGTTGGTAAAAACTGTGGATGAGTTGAGTGGACATTTAACAATTTTTTTTAAATATTCATTAGCTAAGTTTACAAATAGTGTAATAACTACAAAACTTAGTTAAATATTAAAATAAGATTTTGATTTTACTGCTCTTACTGTTTTTGATCATGTAAACATATCTCAGTGTGAGAATCTTATCGTTCGTTGTATAGATTTACAAATGTTTATAAAGAACAACTTGGGTCACAATAATAATTGTATTCCACTGTGCACACTCGCAAGGCCACAGT
Organism: Parnassius glacialis; assembly: GCA_033319125.1. NCBI lineage: Eukaryota > Metazoa > Arthropoda > Insecta > Lepidoptera > Papilionidae > Parnassius > Parnassius glacialis. Next base: position 23,269,812 of record JAVANC010000003.1, read on the forward strand.
TTTTGCGCGGCGTGTGTCTGGTAGGTTTGTGTGTGAATGAACGGTGTGGTGTGGTGTGCGTGAAGGCTGAGCGGCGCGCGGGGCCGGCGTGGCTGCCCGCCGGCGCTGCCGGTGCCGCCGGTGCCGCGGCCGCCACCGCGCCCGCCACGCCCAAGCTGCGCGACCGCTCGCCCGAGCCGCGCGACCGCAGGACCAGGGACAAGGTCGCCACTCTCATGCATTACACTCATATATGAGAATGGTCTGAGCGTTAACCTCACAAAAGTGACCATTCTCTACAGAGAGACATAAGCGACTGTGCGACAAATACCTGTCTCTTTCCTGTAAGCTTCATTAGTCCATGCCCTGCAAGACGACGTTTTAGACGTGGTAGAGCCATGCTGCAGCTAAATTAGTAGTATAGTTGTAGCACGAATGGGTCGGCTCGACCGGGGAAGTGCCACGCTCTTACAGAATACCAGCGTAAAATAGAATCTTTACACTGCTGTGTTTCGTATGGTGAGTGTAGAAAACCGGTGACCTTTTTACCGGAAAAGAGACATTCCATCTTAGTCCTCACGGATGACAACGCATCTGCATTTTGATTTGCAAATGAAGATAGATGTAAATGTCAGTGGGCCACAGCAAACACTTCCATCAGGTGGACTGTGTGCTCGTTTGTCACCCTATCCCATAAAAAAACCGTGTGCAGGACGTGGGCGTGGTGTGAACCAAACAGAGTTCTAGAAAGAGACTACTACTGTCCGCACATTCGCTTTGTCTGCCTCGCACATTTCGGTCTGTACTTCACTGTTACTTTACTGCACAACTGAATACAGAACGCACAGTCCATTCTCTCTATGTCTATGATACCTATTGTACAAAATGTGTTAACAGTTTACGCCTATGTCTAGTTTCAGTTTTAATGCACTTAGACTAATCTTGATATTCTCCGAAATAATGTTACTATTTTTTTTTTCATTTCGGTGTAAAATATATTAAACCGAAATATAATTTCTGGTAACAGTATGATATTTTCAAAGACATGACTGTGTTTAAAATTTAAAGCATAGTACCAAAGACAGCATTTCCGTGTGATGTGTACGAAGGAACAGTCATTACAGAAAAAAAATTAAACTAACGATTACTGTAATGATTTATAACAAATTTAATTATTAATGATCGAATGAGACATAATTTTTTTTTAAAAATAATGATTTCCTTTACTCTGTAGTTCATGTACTAACCATTTTTATTGCAAACGGAATATACATTCACAAATTATTTAACAATTATAAACTATTCCTTCGCTTCTTTATTAGAGGATAGTGTATAGTATTATGATTGTTTACATACATTTCTGAACCGCTTAAATTAGTGCTTTTACTACATTATTGGTATTCAGTGCATTAAAATAGATTGTTGCAATGTCGGTTATATAAAATATATTTGACCTTTCAACTATTATTCTATTCTATCATTAACTTGTCATAACACGCTGCATGCTTATCTGTAATTAACTGCATGTCATGTTTAATTACAAATGTACAACAAAACAAATCTTTCATATAATATCACACATTACTAGCGTGAAATAGCAACATAATGCTGCTATGTTTCGTATATGGTGAGTGTTGAGAATGCGAATAGTTTTACTGGTAAAAAGGTATTCCATCCTACTTTAGCCTTTAAGAGCTACCATATCTGCTAAAAGTAACAAATTTAAATTATATGATGTAAGTATTAATTTCTTAATCATAACGGTAACTGCTCAGTTGTATGATAATCAATGTGGACGCATATTAACTAATTAGCGCTTAGATATCATGTAACTAAACTGAACAAAATCTATTGTAATTGTCGCTCTAATTAGTATATAGTTTGTATGATGTTGTGTATATGTCTTTCAGGATGTTATCATTGGGAAACTGAGGGAGCTGGAAACTGTCTGTGCGATACAAGATCATATTATTAAGAGCAATAATTATCGAAAAATCTATGTTTAATGTCGAACTTAACGACAAAATATCATCTCTAATTGTTCAACACTTCAACTATGAGTATTGGCCAAAGAGCTCTGAAATGCGAGCTCGTTATTAAATATTAGTATCTATAATACTAGTTGTTCCCCGCGACTTTGTGTAATTTAGGGTTTTAACTTTTTTGCGTGGAACTCGTAATTCTTTTTCTAAAATAAAAGTAGCCTAAGTTACTCCTTATAACATTATTTGTCTGCCAGTGAAAGTCTCGTCAAAATCGGTCCAGCCATTTCTGAGATTAGTCGGAACAAAGAGAGAGACAAGAATTAATAAAAAATTGTGTTTTTGTTATAAGTACCGTATACACTTTCATATGTCCACAGGAAATAGACCTGGTCGAGCCCCAACGGTTCGACAAAAAATGAGATTGACTTCATTATGACGACTAGACGGTAACTGTTCAGTGATGTTTCAGTGATCGCGAGGGTGACAACTGGTGGCGATCACCGAATGATTAGAGGCAGACTGAACCTAAACCTTAAGTAGGAGAGGTGTCGTCTAATGATGTCAACGCTCCGTCCCCCTAATGCTCTAATCCAAAGTCCCGAAACCTTTTAGCTCGAGTTACAAGACAGTTTTCAGTGCCTAGAAGATAGCAATGCAGTGGACGATATGAATGACAAGCTCGTGGAAACTGTCCATGCGGTCGGAGCTAAGTTTTGCAAGAAGAACACAAAAACTCTTCGATCACACTCTTAATTTCATGGCTGTTAGACGGGAATTGCAGCTGCAGTCTTCAGTTTTGACAGTATACAGGCAACTGATGAACCAGGTCTTTGCTAGAGATCTGTCTGTCAGAAAGAGCCAACTGTCGTAGCTGAAGATCGAATGTGGCAGCATCGTTTCTGGGACACCTCATTTGAGTAAGATTGGGAGGTACTTTGGGCAGCTGTACGCATCATCGTTGGAGCCACACGCAAGTGTGAGTAACGATCCAAGAGCAAGTCTTATCCGACACTATTCCGATGATATTCCGGACGTCAGTCTCTGCGAGATTAGAATGGTTCACCAGCACCTTAAAAACGGCGAGTGACCGAGCGAAGATGCAATTACAGCGCAGCTTCTAAAAGCGGTTGGAAAACCGGTACTTGAAGTCCTTCAGAAGCTCTTTGATTCCGTCCTGCCATGGTGGCACTACTCCGGAGGCATGGTACAGAAGTGCGTTCGTCTTGTTCTTCAAGAAAGGTGACAATGCCCTCTTAAAGAACATTGTACAGAAGACCGAGGAGTACAATTTGCCACTATGTCTTGTGTATGTGGACTATGAAAAAGCCTTTGATTCAGTCGAAATTTGGGCGGTGCTGTCCCAGTCCCTTCAGCGGTCCCAAGTTGACTGTCGGTATATCAAAGTGCTGAAGTGTTTGTACAGTAGGGCTACGATAGCTTTCCGATAACGGAACCAGAGTACGAAACCTATCCAACTGCAGAGAGGTGTAAGACAGGGTGACGTTATATCCCCGAAACTTTACATCGCTACATTGGAAGAAGTTTTTAAGCTACTGGACTGGAAAGGATACGGTATTAACATCAATGGTGAGTACATCTCTCACCTTTGATTTGCCCACGATATAGTCCTTATGGCAGAATCGCTGGAGGACCTAAGCACTATCCTCAATGACCTCAGTAGTGTTTCCCAACGGATAGGTCTTAAGATGAACATGGACAAAACAAAAATCATGTATAACGTCCATGTCACACATATGCCGGTAGTTGTTGGGAGCACTATGGTCGATGTTGTTGACGAGTATGTTTACCTGAGACAAATAGTCCGACTAGGTAAGTCCAATTTCGACGAAGGTCAATCGACGAATTCAAATCTTCTCGTCAGGTATACCTTAAAATTAAAAAAAAAGAGACTGTACAACCAGTGCGTGTTGCAGTGATAACTTATGGAACTGAGACGTGGTCCTTCACTGCTGGTCGTATGAGGAAGCTCAAGGTCACTCACACATATTATGCAACTAAAATAATTTTCAATCAACAACGTGGTTTTTAGTGCGTCCAGCAGTGAAATTTTACAGGCTGATAGAAAAAGAAAGAAGAAAGTTGTGTACGTTGAGTGTGTGAGTGATCAAGAAGTTGAGCATGGCTTAGAGCTTATCGTGGATGTTTAGTATCTAAAACCTGTGCTGCGGGAAAATTATTTGTACTGTATTTTGCATATGTTAGCATGTAAATGAGAGTGAGGAGGATAGAACGATATGTTTTGGCATCTAGGAGGTGCGTGCTGAGAGTACGTGTGCGGAGACGGAGAACTCGGAGCCGCCGCCGCCGGGCGTGGGGCCCGAGTACTTGCCCGACCCCAAGCCGCCGCCGCCCGCAGAAGAGCCCAAGAACGTCGACCTTGACACCAGGTCATACATTCATTGTTTTTGACATTACAGGGGCAAATAAATCTCGTCCCTTTGGATAAAATCAAATGTAGTAAAATTACAGACCACCTGATGGTAACTGACCACAACATCTTACCAAAAGAAGATGGCAGAGATAGATGTTTTTGCACGTGGTAAAGCCATGCTGCAGCTATATTAGTAGTATAGTTGTAGCACGAATGGGTCGTTTCGATCGCGGAAGGACCGCACTCTCACAGAATACCAACGTTAAATAGCAGCTTAACACTGCTGTGTTTCGTATGGTGAGTGTAGAGAACCGGAGACCCTTTTTACTGGGAAAGATGCATTCCATCTTAGTCCTCGCGGGTGACAGTGGATTTTGATTCTTTATTGAGGATAGATGTAGATGTCTATGGGTCACAGCAACCACTTACCATTCATCCAGGTGGACTGTGTGCTCGTTTGCCACCCTATCCTATAAAAAAAGACGTGGTGAATCTGATTTCTTGTTAGCCTGTTATTACCGTATCTGTCAAACTCAAACTGGAATGGCGTTGCATAGCATATTTTCTGACGATATTTATACTGCTTTTTAAGTTGAGATATATTCATTACTTAGTCGGTTCTCGACATTGGATTTGCTTATTCCGGCATCTGTCGTTATTGCCACAAGTTTTCTAGGTTTTACTATTTCTCGTTATCGAATTTATTATGTTCTTTATACGCCAGGCCTTTATAATTAGAATAGCGATATCAATCACTATTTCTAATTTAGCATTTGCAATCTTTTTTAGTGTTCGTTGTTTAATAGTAATACCTAGTACAAGTACTACTAAAATCGAAATCCATAAGGTTTAACTGGCATTACCATAGGTGCCTTTTACGGCACCCGCGAAACTAAATGGCATAAACTCTTACGCCGTCCTTATACTGCTGTACTATCCATAGTGATCGGCGATGAATTCTTTCACCAATAAGGGCTAATAATTTACCGCTTACAAGATGTCGCTACTAAGAACTGAGGTGAAGATAATGATATGAAAAAAATCTACTTTTTTTTGCCAACGTGGTGGCGCCACTTAAAAATGAGGTGTAATATTTGACGGTTTTCATAGCGGCGAAAAGTGTAAAGGTTAATGTTTCTTTTTGTACTATTAGTTATATTTTATATTAATTACAATAGTAAGTAAACCAAACCACAGATATTCATAAAAGTTGAAAAATTAAAAAAAATGTTAAACAAGTGCAAAAAATTGTGTTTAAAAAGTGCAGATCACTGAGGCATTGTTTTGTACATAAGTATAATATGCACAAAACAATGCCTCAGTAAATACTCTAGAAACTCATAAAATTCTTTTTTATTTAATTAATATAAAATATAACTAATATTTACGAATGAAACATTAAACTTTATATTTGCTTAATAAATTAACTTTCCCTTTATAAAATCTGACAAATATCCACTGAAAATTGGTTCTGCCACGGTGGGAGAAAAGTTGTAGATGGCCTCATTGCTACAATAAGTGGCGATTGGTTGATATATAGGATCGCAATGCTGCTCAAGGGTGCTAGTGGTGGCGGCGGGCTAGCGCCGCCGTTCCTGGCGCTGGGCATCTCGTCCGAGGAGGAGGACGACGAGCGCCTGCCCACCAACATGCCCGACCTCGACGCGCACCACCCGCCCTCCGACGACGAAGGTACGGCGCACACACACACGCACCTACACACGCACACGTTCCTGGCGCCGGGCATCTCGTCTGGGGAGGAGGAGGACGAGCGCCTTGTATATACTATTATATACAGGGAAATTTTTAGAAAAAGTTCTAAATTAATCTGAAAAATTAATATTTAGAAAAAGTGACGTTATGCAGTGGCGAAGCATGGGCTCCAAACTAATCCAACCCAAGATATGGTTTTGTTGTTTTTAGTAGTTTTATAAGAATACACCAATCTTGATCTGTCTCCACTCTTCAGTTTCATATTCAGTGCTGTCGAGGACGTATTTCACAAAGCACACAGAAGGCATACTACTGCTAGATAGATTGTATAACTATATGCATACCTTCGGTGGGTTTAAAAAGAGCCGTTTGGTTTTGCTTGAGCGAAAGAATAACATATTTACATACAATACAATACGTGAACAAAAGAAAAGCATGAACAAAGTACAAACAATGTATGAAATTAAAAATAATATTTATATTTCTAAATCGAATCGTCTCTCTTTCTTAAGGAAAGATTTGATTACGTCGCTGGTGAAAACACATGCATATATATTTCTCAACAAAGTTTAAAGATTTCACCTTTTCCTCGCCGATTAGCACTTTAACACACTTCAATTCCTCACAAGGAACACTATTATCCTCTATTTTCACTAACAATCTTTAAAAAAAGATAAATTTTCAACTCGCAATATTAATTCGCTCAAGTTAACACACATTGACAACATTGAAATGTGAAATGAAGTTGCAAACGTATCGCTATCGCCCGGGCGCCTCCGCGCTCGTCTAACCTCATACCAAAAGCTGAGCATTTGGCTCCATACTAGTTGCACATTTTGTATGGTTGAACATTTTGCCACAGGTTAGAAAGGGAGCGATCGTCTTCTCGAAAGCCCGGTGAAAAGCCCACGCGTGCGATAAAGACGACTAATCGCTCAACTCAACTCCTTTTTTACGACAGCAGTATCGCGCAGTAAAGCAATCTGCTAAGTGTTGACGTTACATAATAAGGCTACGAGGTCACGACCTGTGTAGAACAGAGGAGCTCTTTGAAATAGTTAACGAGTTACTTTATTAATTGATATTATTGATTGAGCAGTTTGATAGGGCAAGCCTGGCTTCTCGGCTTCTATGGAAGCTTCGCTACCAACCTTATGTGTGGTTAAGTAGTGTAGAAAACGGAAAACCTAGTAAAAAAAGAAAATAGAATAACTTTATTATTTTAATTTAATTAATTTTGCTTTTACAGCATTTTCAGCAAAAAATATGTTATGGAGCGAGTTTGTAAATACGTGCAACGAATTAGAAGTATAAATTTCGAGTAGTACGCGAATCCTCTTGCTTTCGTAGTACATACATATTTTAGATATAGTTGTCTATGGGCCACAACATCCAACATACGGTCGAATTCATTTGTTGCCCTTACTTGTATAAGACATTGTACCACTATTATTCTGCTTACTGACTGGACTAGTAGTCAGTCGTAAATGCGATTGCTGATCATGGGGTCCCGGGTTCGAGTCGGACCATAATCAGTTATTGGGTTTTCCTTTCAAGACATTTTCAGTAGCAGCCTGAAGCTAGGAAGTTGGCGGTGTTTCACCCCCGTGCCTCGGAAAGTACGTAAAGCCGATGATCCCGCACCTGATATTTCTCCGGTCGTGTCGAATTATCGTCCCATCGGACTATGAGAATTAGGGAATAGAGGCACTATAATCCTGTCCTGCGCAGATGGCTAGTCTTGAAATCGAAATTCGGTCTGGAGGACATTATTACATAATCATTCTGCTTACGTCATATTTAAATTTATTCTTCCCGTCTTCCTCACCATTATCTGTCCAATAAACAGTCTACTGCTGAACGGGAACCTCTTTGTGTCTGAAAATGGTTTAAAAATCGCAGTTCCAGACGCCTCGCACCTTGGACACTACTCCCCGTTGTAGGTCTGAGAATATTATATTTGACATAAAATTCGATATAGTTATACCACTTTTTCGGAAGGAAGTCTTAAAAGATGTTTTGGGCCTTTTCCTAAACTGCCTCTACTAGATTCACTGTGTGGTACGGGAATTTTCCTTCACTTGTACATCTGTAAGTACTTAATTTTTTTTAATAACATGTTCATCTTATTTAAAACAGGATCCGGCAGTGAAGACCGTGGAAGCATAATTTCAATAAGCATGAAGAAGGAAATGAACCCTGAACCGCTGTCAAACACACCGTCACCATTCTTAAGTCGAGAGTTCTACCTTGACTGTTTAAAAGTCACCGTTGAGAGGGTAAGACATAATATATAGGTTATTATATATCTCAATAAATAATATTGTATTTAATAAAATAGAAATGATAAAACTCACTTACACACACACATACACACACACACACACACACACACACACACACACACACACACACACACACGCGCACACGCACACACACACACACACACACACACACACACACACACACACACACACACACACACACACACACTTATTTTGTAATATTGTAATAATAATTGTTTGTGTATCATGTAAAATTTGTTTAGAAAGCATATATTTCTATCTACTCTAATTTGTCTGTTGTGGAGCAACTTTAAAAATCAAAATTAAAAATATGTTTTTAAATTAAGTATTGAAGTAAGTAGGTATCACATTAGTATTTGTTAATCAATGTTAAGGAGAGGGGGGATTTCTAACACAAGTATTTATTTACTTAAAAGAAATCCTCAATCATAACAGTGCTATGTAAAACTCTGATACTGAATAAATTATTTGATTTGATTTGATTTATTGCCTATTTACCAAAACACACATACGAGCGTGGGTTCACATGCGCGCCCACACACACATAATATACACTGCACACTGTTTCTGTTTCGTTGAATATACTCTGTTAAAGGAGGGCGAGGACCTTCTACCACAAGTATATTTCTACTTAAAAGAAATCCTTAAACTTGTACTAATTTTAAAAAAAATCTTGAAAAAATAAACTTTTTATTTATTATTCACATAAAACAAAGGAGACAATCGTTTTTTAATCCATTAGAAATTTTAACGTTACTTAATTTTATTACACATAAAAAATATACTAATTTATTATAGTAGACGGCCTAAAGATTTTATAAAAATCTAACCGGAATCATGAAATATGAAAAAGAGAGTCGTTTTGAAATTTGTGTTCTGGCTAATGTTATATAAAAATAATGCGTGTAACGAAGAAAGAACTACTTAAAGGATTTTCCATCGTTCGTAAAGTACCTATAAATGCTGAATGTACCTGGGCGGATTCACTATTTTTTTCATGTTGAGTTTTCGCTATGTCCCATGACTTAAGATAGTTGGTATCTGCCCAGGATAACTTTATTTTACATTATGTATAGCTATTGAGGTAGCTTAGTAGTTTTTAACACTCGTACACATAAAAAATTGGGGTGAGGAGATAAATGAAGTAGTTAAAATAATTTTAAAGCCATTATAATACAGCTTTTTATGATGTCCCATACCCAGGCTTTGGAAATAAATACCGTTTTTCTTGGTTTTTTTACTCACAAGGAATACAACTAGCACATAGCATTTTAAACATAAGATTATCATTTAATCAAAAACTATAGCAGTATTAATCATAAGGTCTGCGAATTTAAATAATATATCGTTAAAGTTTAGGTCGATAATCTGACCATGGTGGAAAACTCCATTCCGAAACCAAGATTTGTTACGTAGAAAAACTAAAATAAACTACCAATTTGGTTTTTATTTTATCGGTAACAACACATATATACAACGAAATAGCAACCGTCGTTTTGTTTTACGTCATTCGAGCGCTATGAATGTTGGCGTAGTGAGTGTCAGGCGATTGCATTTTAAAAGTTCCACGATCCGAAACCAAAATGAATGGTACGTTAAACTTGTTTTAATTGTACTATTATTTTAAAAGAATATAGATATATTAATAAAACCAATTTTCAAATTTAGAAATCAGAACAGTAAGTAGAATTGTGAGGAATCTTTCATATGTTGTGCAAGTGTTGATACCGTTACCTCCACTCCGAAACTTTATTGACGGTTTCGTAGAAGCGGAACAAAAAATGTAACGGAATGGAAACATAAAGCTTGGTTTACATACCTGCAGTAATTAATATATTTAATTTATATATAAGTACCTATTATATGTTTATAATCTACTCAAACCGCTTTCAATAATTTCATATTTGACTTTTGACGGAGTAATGAGTTGGTGCGCTGGTGGGCGCGGTTTCAAATCCCGCACGGAACAAGTATTTGTATGGCCTACAAATAATTGTTCCGGGTCTGGATGTTTGTCCTTGTGCAATTTGTGTTTGTAAACTGCCTCTACGATACAGGAGAAAATCCTAGTTAGGGAGAATTTTAAAAAAAAATTGTTGGCTTGTTAAGGGAGGTTTATATTTTTGACGAATACAACGTTTGGAATAGATTTTCGCGCCATTGAAGTATAACGTTCACAAATAAAAATAATAACCCAAGTCGGACTCACGCATGAAGGGTTCCGTACCATCCTAAATCAGGTTTCTAGTAGGGGGAGTCCCTTTTAATTTATTTTTATTATTTGTTGTTATAGCGGCAACAGAAATACACATTCTATGAAAACTTCGATTGTCTACGTATTACGTATCATGAGATACAGCCCGCTGACAGACAGACGGACGGACGGACTTAGTAATAGGGTCCTCTTAGGTTAGGTAGGTTACCCTTTGGGTACGGAACCCCAAAAACTATGTTTATACATTAAAATCGATGTCAGATATTAATTTTTGCTATTATCTTATTTCTTAACCACGTGATCCTTATCGGTTTTTTGCTGACTCGATTACGGCGAGCTATAACGTAATCAAACACTCACGTGTTGTGGCACTGATTCTATTTTCTAAACTTTTTGATGTTCTTGAACACTTTGAGAGTATTAAAATAAATATAAAAAGCACGCTTCATTTAAAAATTAAATTTTGAAACATTTAATTATAATCACGCAAATAGAAATCATTATCATCTTTAATTAAATATACTTATTACAAACTATGTGTAATTAAAGATTCCCCGATCGTTGAGTGGAATTGTAGGAAGTGTAAACAAAAAAAAATGGGAGCATTTTTTCTTCCTACATGTAAACTATTCTTTACAGTTCCACTCCGAAAGTTTACTATTCCCTTCGGTGACTGTCCTATTTTTGTTGATTACTTAATTTTACGTGTATTACTTTATTTACGTGGAGAGACATTTTATTTTGTTATTTTTAAGAATACTATTATTTTTTGTTTATTATAAAATAATAATTATTGTATTTTTTGAAAGGCATCGTATTTTTTTCGATAAAAATAGTGTGACAGCTGGTCAAATAGTAACGTAATGGAAATAAAGACAGACATAATTAAAGTCTGCTACTTTTATTTATTAAAATTTTGTACTATTTTATACAAATACAGTTCTTAAGACACATTAAAAACTGCTAACAAATTCAAATTGTGTTTGATTTGGTAAAACCACCATGCTTATTTGGTAACGGAATGGAGCGTTATTCATTGTCTGGCCGGATAAATACTAATAAAAGATTACTAAAAAGCAAATTATAAACTCAAAAATCTTCATATCATTTAGTGAAATATATAATGAATCGATCCTTTGCAAAAATTATACTGGATTCCAATAAAAAATAAAATACTGTTATTTTTCATCACTGTCACATTTTTGTGAAACCGCCCACCTACAGTTTTGTTTTATACTATTAATTATTGACCAGTGTACTATTTTAACTTATAATACCGGCGAAAACTGCTAGACAATAGCTTTTAGTTTATTTTTTGGTTATTGTGATATTCATATTTTAATTGTTAAAATCCCAGTATTCCCGTTAGATACGGTAAAACTAATATTAGGTCCTTACATTTGAAATTGGCGTTTTTCCGTTTACGGAAGGAATATATATAAGGTCAATTTTTTTTGTAAAATATATTTAATTAATCAAAGTATGCACCGTTGTTATCTATGCACTTTTGCCATCTCATAGGTAGTTCATTGATCTCTTTACTAAAAAAATCATGGGGGCGAGAATCAATAAACTCTTTGAAGGCAGTTTGGGCTGCCGCATTGGAGTTGAATTTTTTTCCTTGTAAGAAGTTGTACAAATTCCAGAAAAAATGGTAATCTGTTGGAGCGAGGTCCGGGGAGTACGGTGGATGTCGCAGACATTCCAATTGTAGCTCATCTAACTTAGTAGTTGTTTATTGTGCAATGTGTGGTCTTGCGTTGTTGTGAAGCAGCAGTGGCCTAGAGCGATTGACCAATCTCGGTTGTTTAGTAGCTAGTTCTTCCTTCATGGTTTGCAGTTGCTGACATTAGATATCTGCCATAATCGTTTGGCCAGATTTTAGAAAGCTGTAGTGAACGACACCGGCGCTAGTCCACCAAACACTCACAAGTAACTTTTTCTGAGTCAATTTTCATTTAGGGCAGGGTTTGGCTGGGTCTCCAGGGTTCAGCCATTGCGACGAGCGCTTCCGATTATCGTACAGTATCCACTTTTCATTACAAGTAATGATTCGATTTAAAATCCCTTCATTATTGTGTCGGTTGAGCAAAGTAACACAGCAGTTGACGCGTGTTTGCAAGTTCGATTCACTCCATTCATGAGGTACCCGTCGTTCTAGTTTTTTTAGTTTCCCGATTTGCTTCAAGTGGATTAATAGTTTTATCACTTACCCCGAAGCCTGCGGCTATCTCTGAGGGGCTTTGTGATAGATCCGCTTCTACAATAGCCTTTAATTCTTCATTTTCCACTTTGGTCTCTGGCCGTCCACGGGGTTGGTTCTGAAAGTCGAAATTTCCAGAACGAAAACGTTGAAACCAAAAACGTACCGTGCTTTCTTTTACGACACCAGCGCCGTACATGTCATTCATCCTTGGAGCTGTTTCTGCAGCATGGGGCCAGGGTAGAACTCGTACTAGTAAATATACCGATATTTCATGTTTCCATATTGCGGTAATAACGACGCTAAAGACAAAAAATAATGAGGAAAAAACAAATGAATGACTGTTTTCAAAACTCAAATGTACCAGCTAAATGAATTTATAAATTTGAATTTAGAACTCTTTACCAAAGAGGAGATATTCCAGATCAAAGTGGTCAAGTACGACAAAACGCTAATTTTATATGTAAGGACCTAATATTATTATTGTAATCTATAGATACAATCTAGGAATAAATCGACACCCTAATTCTATTAAAAAAAAAAACACGTATTTCATTAAGTTACGCCTTAATTTGTGGCGGGCTTATTCTTCATACAAAAGAAAATTGTCTTCTTTGAAGCCTACACTTTATCGTTATTTAATTACTAAGTCCTTTTGATGTTTTTCATTTGTAGAAAGCAAAAGTGGAACAGCAGAAAAAAGTGACGAGCCTGGACAAGATTGGATCGGATATTTCATCGTCGGAGGACGAATTGTTAACAGGGGAAGAGCCTCGACGTTCACCAGCTGCGCCCCCTGATAAGGACCAAGATAACCTGGATGACGATCAGGTATGTATAGGTTTTCTACGACAAGGTAATTAAGTCGTCGCACTGTTCGATGCAGGGCTTTTTTGTTGAGATAGTAATAAAATTTAACAGTGTAATTAACAGTGGTAGAGCCACGCGGCAGCTTTTGCTGTCGAACGGATGGGCCGGCTCGAACCGGGGTGGTACCACGACCTCACAGAAAACCAGCGTAAAGTAGAGGTTTACCTTTGCGTTTCGCTTGGTGAATGCAGGTGGCCGGAGGCCCTTTTTACTGGAGGTGAGGCATTCCATCTTAGTCCTCACGGGTGGCAACGCATCTGTGTTTTGATTCGTAAACGAGGATAGATGTGGATGTCTGTGGGCCGCAGCAGCCGCTTGCCATCGGGTGGACTGTGTGCTCGTTTGTCGCCCTTATCCTATAAAAAAATGATCATAAGCAGGCCGTGTAGTGACCGTCTGAGAATAACCACTACCCCAAATCATCCCGTGGGTGTCGTAAGAGGCGACTGAGGGAAACAAATCAGGAGCCGTGCAGCAGCGCCTTTCTATGTTTGCTTGCGCAGTAAAATCAGTTAAAATAATCCATTACTACGCATTTTGATTGTGAAAGATAAAAAGAACAGAATTATTGTGATTTTTTTCAACTTCTCTGCAAATTTGGCCGGTTATTGCAAAATAACCCTGTATATATAAAGATATTGCATCGAACAGATGTCGCTGTCATCGCTGTCGTCAACGGAGGCTAAGATCGAGGAGCAAGTGCCGGCGGAGGCGTACTTTTACCCTCCCGTCACCGCGCACCCGCCACCGCACCCGGCCTACTACCAGCCCATGTGGCCGCACACAGGTACTTGTCATCTACTTAACTCCATTGTCCATATTAACTATCATGATGTTCCCTTTTTAACCACAGGTGGTTTATTAACACAAAATACATACTAAATACATTACTTGTTAAAAAAAATTGAATTCAAAATTATATAGCTTAGGCTTATTTGATATTCATATGAACGTCAAAATAATAAAAACTGCGGTTGCTAACTCGCCTGCCAAGCGTGACTCCGATGGGAAATATTCCCCGTATGAGATAAATTATGAGTGGGGCCTATGTTCAATAGCAGACTGGGAGTCGACACCACCTCAAAGTATAAAATTCAAGTTATATGACAAACACTTATATGAGAAACTTGAATTTAATTGGAATCGTGTCTTAAAACTTAGTTGATTCCATTTTAAGTTAAACTAGCTGAGCCCGTGATTTCCATACTTGCAATCCATTTTGCGTCCTATTATTTTTTTCTTCTGACTTGGACACGAGTCATGTTTAGCGCGCTTTTAATGTAATTTTATAAAATCAAAGAAACATTTTTGTTCAAACGATTCATATGTTACGAACGCTTAATACCAATGTATGATAATGATAACCCAAGCAATACATCATGAATACATCACTAAAAACCAAATGAAATATGTTTACCTGTTGTGGAAATTAGCGTGCACAAACGTCGAAACAAACAGATATAAAGTCTTGATTAGATTTTTAGTAACTAAGATATACAAATAAGATGACAAATCATATTTTACATTTTTTTTTTTGGAGGTCGTGTAGTGGCGGTGTAAGAATAACCATTACCCCAGATTATCCCGTGGTTGTCGTATGAGGCGACAGAGTCAGCAGCGTCTTCCTAAAATTAAAAAACTGTGGGTTAGCACCCGCTTGCCAAGCGTGGCAACTATGCCAAATATCCCCCCTAAGAGGCTGTCTTTGGGGGAGGCCTATGTTCAGGAGTGGACTTTAATAGGTTGTTTGGATTTTTTTTACACACAACATTTGAAATTATTATAAAATAACAAATGTAATGGAATTATGTATTACAGTTTTTAATGCTTTGTGCTAGTTGATCAATGGCGCCGAAAGATTTCGTTATCCTCCAAGTAGTTATCAATCATCAATCAATATAAATACATCAATAAATTATTATAGGCCTTACCAATCAAGATAAATAATTTTATACATTTTTATGTAACTTCTCTCCAGAAATTTCTTGTATTCGTGGTTGATTTTCTTTCCGTAAAACGGAACTTGAGTTATGAATTATTTTATTATTGTAATGAGTAATAATTAAGCAATTGATCAAGACCAAGATCACTGTTTTCAAATATTTTATAGAAAATCAATTAAATATTTGAAACGACTTCAGGGATTATAGTTTGAAATATTGATTTAGTTTTTAAAAGACTAATATCCTTATGTCACTTTCAGCATATCCTCCGCCGACGTACACGACTCCTGAGATGGCCATGGCGTACAGTGCCGGATATCCGGCACCGTCCATGTTACCGCATCACTTCCAGCCCTATCCTCAGCCGGCGCCACAGCAACAGGTACTGAACTTTTAACTTACTTTGCAATGGGGTTTACACTTGTTGTCGTATCTATATGTGCATAGTTGTCGCACGTATATATGTGTTACGGTACCTATGCATTATGCACAAATTAAGTATTGCCTACTAGATCTACGCACACCTTATATAATTGTATAAAAGTTAATACTTAAATGTTCTCTGAACACTTGTCAAATCAAGTCTGTAAAAGTCTAGTTAATAGCACGACCATCACTGTTTTTTTTATATTTACACCAAATGTTAGCTGAAAATATAAACACAATAAAGTAACTTTACATCTCTTATACAAAGCAATTTTTTTTCTTACAGGAATTAGATAATCCACACTACCCGACAATCAACAGTGTGATAGAGCGAGTTACAGCTGAATTGAAGCAAATCTTAAAAAAAGATTTTAACAAGAAGATGATTGAGAGCACGGCCTTCAAGAGCTTCGAACTATGGTGGGATGAGCAGAGTCGTAAGACAAGGCAAACTAAGCCCACCAAACCCGAAGACACGAGTCAGCCGTTACAGGTAATCAATCCTTTCACGTTATGTTATATCCAATACACCGTTTCTAACGAGTCTTTTCCGGTACTCCTGCTCCTTAGGTGTAGTCCCGAAATCATAGAAGACAGCTTTTGTCCACCCGATCCCTAAAAAAGGCGACCGCTCAGACCCGTCCAACTACAGGCCTATCGCCATCACCCCCTTGTTCTCCAAAATAATAGAATCCGTTATAAACTGCCACCTCATGCCAGCTGCCAGCATCACCAGCTGATCAGTGACCGCCAATACTGTTTTTGTCAGGGTCGATCAGCTGGTGATCTTCTGGTCTACTTGACTCATAGGTGGGCAGAGGCAGTAGAGTCCAAGGGGGAGGCGTTGGCCGTTAGTTTGGACATTGCGAAGGCCTTGGATCAGGTTTGGCACAAAGCGCTTCTTTCGAAGCTCCCTTCCTATGGGCTTCCCGAGAAATTGTGCAATTGGATCACCAGCTTTCTTGCAGATCGGAGCATCAAGGTCGTTGTAGATGGTGCATGCTCCGACTACAAGCCTGTTAACGCTTGTGTTCCACAAGATTGCGTTCTATTACCAACGCTGTTCTTCTGCATATCAATAATATGTTGCAAACCGGTGACATCAATTGCTATGCGGATGACAGCACTAGTGATGCTCATACACCGGCCTTGCCAATATTTCTCGGGAAAACGTCGCCGAGTACCGGAACAAACTTGTGTCTAAATTCGAGTCTTTGCTTAACAAAGTCTCGGATTGGGGGCGACTAAATCTAGTCTAGTTTAATCCTCAGAAGACACAAGTTTGCGCGTTTACCGCTAAAAAGAACCCCTTTGTCGTATCTCCTCAGTTTCAAGGCACTCCCCTTCTTGCCTCAACCAGTATCGGGATCCTCGGCGTCGACATATCGAGTGACGTGCAGTTTCGTGGTCACTTGGAAGAGAAGGCCAAATTGGCCTTTAAAAAGCTTGGCGTGCTCAGCAGAGCGAGACAGTATTTCATGCCGGCACAACGCCTGCAACTTTACAAGACGCAGGTCCGGCCTCACATAGAATACTGTTCCCATCTCTGGGCTGGTGCTCCCCAGTACCAGCTCCTTCCACTTGACCGCATCCAGCGGATAGCGGCTCGAATCGTTGACGACCGAGTCCTTTCCGATCGGCTCGATTCATTGGCGCTGCGAAGAGATGTTGCATCTCTTTGCATTTTCTTTCGCATTTACCACAGGGAGTGCTCTGAGGAATTGTTCGGATTAATCCCAGCCGCCAAATTTCACGTACGCACATCGCGGCAGATCTCCCGATATCAACCACACTATCTGGATGATTGGCGGTCCACCACTGTGCGATTTAGATGTTTTCTTCCTCGCACGACTTCCTTGTGGAATCGATTACCGCCAGCGATTTTTCCGGACCGATACAACTTCAAGAAAAGAGCCTACTCCATTTTAAAAGGTTGGCAACGCATCTGCAATTCTCCTGGTTCCCCTGTTGTTGCAGTTGTTCATGGGCGGCGGTAATCACTTACCATCAGGTGAGCCACATGCTGGTTTGCCCCCTCTCCTATTAAAAAAAATCCGGCTCGAAGGACCAATATATGTTCGATACTGGATGAATGTTCAATAATAATTTAAAAAGTTCTTAAAAGAGTTTATTAAAAGTGTTAATAATTGCGATAAACAGATAAACGATGTTATACTATATTAAATGTTATTTGTTATAAGTATCATTATGTTTTGTTAATGAGTTCGCGTCCGTCTCGGTTGAAGTTTTTTGTTTTTATAATTAATTCTTATAATTGTTAAACTACAGCAATTATTATGCGTAAGATGTTGACGCCAGCAAAAAAAAAAGAGTCAGAGTCAGTGTAATTACAAGCTGTGACATGTTATTTTAGTGATTTAGTCATCATTAGCTTAACATGGAAACTCGAATCCGTGAAAACTTATAATTACAAGTATATTAATAGATATATACATATACAATATACAATACTTAACAAATATATCCAAAAACATTATCATTTTTTTGTTTTTGTGTTTTTCTAATAAGATTCACATTTTCTTTATGCAGGATATTTCGAATAAGAAAGAAGAGACGGTGGATTCTATAAAATCAATTATGGAATCACGAGACATAGGGCTTGAATTAGGAGGCTATGGTGTCGGTATTGGTCTGGGACTACGCGCCACCATTCCTAAAATGCCGAGTTTCAGACGCAAAAGAAAAATACCCTCGCCCGTTGTTATGGATGAAGACTCCTCTAAACGGCTCAGTGATCAGGTGAGAGATTGTATTTTGAACTAATATAATAAGTTTAGTTTTATTTCATTGGTATTCCATAAGTTATTCCGGTCATTTTAATCGTAACATCGCAGTAGGATAATATATCTTGTGCGTTGTAAGTCGTGAACTCCAACATTTTTCGATCCAAATTAGTCTTATAAACATGTATTTTAAATTAAAAGTTAAGAAATATTTTCACGTTTAATTTTTTTTTAGTTAAGAAAATATTGATACTTTTAAAGACAGTAAAAACGTTATTATTAATCTCTAATATTACTAAATAATGTTACAGGAAGAAATGGTGCAAAACTCCGATGAAGAGAAGGAACTGCCGACGAGTCCTCGGAATAGGACGACTGGGTCATACCTTTCGACGAGTAGAAGACGACAGTCGAGTAGCTCGTCAAGGTATGTAAAATTATTTGAATTAAAATTTTAATATATTGCGTACAAATCCAACTTATTAATTGTACAAAGCATTGACACGAAAATAGGTTATATATTATATTAATGTTTTAAGTTGATGAATCTATAGTCAAAAGCTAATTGTTCTAGTTGTGTTTTGGGGACGATGCCTAACGTCACATTATTTCTCCTATTTACATTATAAAATTCATGTCAATATAGTTATTTTCCTTAAACTAATTAGCAATTGGCTTCTATATACTCTTAAACATTTTAGGAGAAATTACAATAATTACTTATATTTTAGCCAGAAATATTTATGTCACTCCGTGAATAGATAATGATAATGTAGTAAGTGGCCATATGTGTTATGGAAATGAATATGGTATAGTTTATCATATAACTAACGGAATATGTTTCTTTTATATTTGAATATCAGTGACGGCAACGTTTAGTTCATACAAACATATTCCTTTGTTTACTCTCTGGGTAATGAACATTAGAGCAGATTATTTTTCGTTATACAATCTATGTCAAAAAATAAAAGAAAATATGCACACACAATCACTATCCATATTTAGTTTTGAAAAATAATTGGATCAGTTTGGAGAAGGAAAAATTAGGTATGATAATTTAGTCAATTTTTGTATAATTATTTTTTAATTAACTCAGTGGTTCATGCCATAGACATAGAGAGAGTGGACTGAGCGTTAGCCTCACAAAAGTAACCATTATCTACAAAGAGACAAAGTGACTGTGCGGAATACCTGTTTCTTTCCTGCAAGCCTTGTAGGTTGGACCAATCAGAATTCTCGAAAGAGACAACTATTGGTCGCACAATCACTTTGTGGCTCTCGCACTTTTCGATCTATATCCACTGTGCAACTGAATACAGAACGCACAGTCCATTCTCTCTATGTCTATGGTTCAGGCACAGTGCGACAGTAATAGATCGTTAAAATGCAATTCTACAAATAGCTTCCAGTTCGGATGCCCTCTTTATGTGACGTTACGTGATCAGTTGAACAGTGTGCGAATCTCATTTACACATGTAATGAATTTTTTTTATATTATTTTTATTTTTTTACTACCTTACATGCACAAAAAACAAAGTTAAGGAAGTGGTGCTTGTTCCAATAAATGAACAACGCTTAGAGAGATTTTCTTTTTAGAAAAGGTTTAAATTATTTATTAAGCAAAAATTGTCTAGTAAGGGTTATTATACTACTAAAGAGTACATGACTGACAATAACCCCTGGGAATGAGGTGATCACTGGCATGCTGTTTCTAAATGTTTTCATAACACCGGAGTGTGGTGCCACTCACGCTCCCCTCGCGGTTGCGTTCTGCAGGTTGCCGCCGTGTTTGGCATTACAGGTCGGCGGATTGGGACGGAATGCGGTCTTTCTTTGCATCCTACCCATGGGGGCGGGTTTGCTTCTCGCCGGATGATCCCAGTGCTGTTGCTGACTCTGTCACGGATGTGATGCTACAGGGAATGGAACTATTTATTCCATCATCTGTGGTACCCATCGGAAGCAGATCTCAGCCTTGGTTTGGTCGCTCCTGTAAGACTGCATTACGCAGTAAGCAGGAGTGTTATCAAGCCTGGGCTGCGGCATCGGCGACTCGGGATGTAAACACCAGCACACTTAAAAAGAAGTATAACTTCGACTCCAGGTCCTTCAAAAGAGTTATTGCCAAGGCAAAGTCAGAGCACATAGGCAGAATTGGCGAGAAACTAGTTCGCCTTCCTTCAGGAACCGGTGTATTCTGGTCTCTCGCCAAGGCTGTCCAAGGGAATTTCTGTAAGCCATCACTACCATCTCTGCACAGGGAGGACGACTCACTGGCCCAAGCCGCAAAAGACAAAGCCGACCTTTTAGGCTCGCTTTTTGCGTCTAACTCGACTCTTGATGACGGGGGGAAAACATCGCCAACCATCCCGCTGTGTGAGTGCTAAATGCCGGATGTGCTGTTCTCACAGCGTTCGGTTTGCAAAGCACTCCTCTCCCTTGACATCCAGAAGTCGAGTGGGCCTGACGGAATCCCCCCAATTGTGCTGAAGACGTGTGCTCCGGAGTTGGCACCGGTCCTAACGCGTCTTTTCCGGTACTCCTACTCCCAAGGCGTAGTCCCGAATTCATGGAAGACAGTTTTTGTCCACCCGATCCATAAAAAAAGCGACCGCTCAGACCCGTCCAACTATAGGCCTATCGCGATCACCTCCTTGTTCTCCAAAATAATGGAATCCATTATTAACTGCCAGCTCATGCGGGGTACCTTGGGGATCACCAGCTGATTAGTGACCGCCAATTCGGTTTTCGTCGGGGACGATCAGCTGGTGATCTTCTGGTCTACCTGACCCATAGATGGGCGGAGGCAGTAGAGTCCAAGGGGGAGGCGTTGGCCGTTAGTTTGGACATTGCGAAGGCCTTCGATCGGGTTTGGCACAAAGCGCTTCTTTCGAAGCTCCCTTCCTATGGGCTTCCCGAGAAATTGTGCGATTGGATCACCAGCTTCCTTGCAGATGGTAGCATCAAGGTCGTTGTAAACGGTGCATGCTCCGACTACAAGCCTATTAACGCTGGTGTTCTACAAGGCTGTGTGCTATCACCAACGCTGTTTCTTCTGCATATCAGTGATATGTTGCTAACTGGTAACATTCATTGCTATGCGGATGACAGCACTGGTGATGCTCTATACACCGGCCGTGCCAATATTTCTCGGGAAAACGTCGCCGAGTACCGGAACAAACTTGTGTCTAAAGTCGAGTCTTTGCTGAACAAAGTCTCGGATTGGGGGCGACTAAATCTAGTCCAGTTTAATCCTCAGAAGACACAAGTTTGCGCGTTTACCGCTGAAAGGAACCCCTTTGTCGTATCTCCTCAGTTTCAAGGCACTCCCCTTCTTGCCTTAGCTAGTATCGGATTCCTCGGAGTCGACATATCGAGTGAGGTGCAGTTTCGTGGTCACTTGGAAGAGAAGGCCAAATTGGCCTCTAAAAAGCTTGGCGTGCTCAGCAGAGCGGGACAGTATTTCATGCCGGCACACCTCCTGCAACTTTACAAGGCGCAGGTTCGGCCTCACATGGAATACTGTTCCCATATCTGGGCAGGGGCTCCCCAGTGCCAGCTCCTTCCACTTGACCGCATTGAGCGCAGAGCGGCTCGAATCGTCGACGACCGAGTTATTTCCGATCGGCTCGATTCATTGGCACTGCGAAGAGATGTTGCATCCTTTTGCATTTTCTTTCACATCTACCGCGGGGAGTGCTCTGAGGAATTGTTCGGATTAATCCCAGCCACCAAATTTCACGAACGCACATCGCGTCAGAACTCCCGATACCATCCACACCATCTGGATGATTGGCGGTCCACCACTGTGCGATTTAGAAGATGTTTTCTTCCTCGCATTGTGGAATCGATTACCATCAGCGATTTTTCCGGACCGATACGACTTAGGGACCTTCAAGAAAAGCGCGTACTCCTTTTAAAAAAACGCGGGCAACGCATCTGCAATTCCCTTCCTGGTGTTGCAGTTGTTCATAGGCGGCGGTAGTCACTTACCATCAGGTGAGCCGCATGCTCGTTTGCCCCGTCTCCTATAAAAAAAAGCAATTCTATAAAATATTATATTGTAAGTTGTGCTTTTTTTAAAAAAAAGTCTCGCTGGGATTCTTGCTGGTTGTTCCCAGGACAGTGGTTTTTTTGCGAACCTATTACTATAATCTATATTGAATAAAAATGATTCTATTCTATTCATACTATGTAGTGTGGTTGTGTTTGCATGTGCAATTGAGGTGACACTTGTGAAGTTTTTTAATCTTTAGTTACTGTAAAGAATGTTATGATGTTCGCTTTGTCGGTCAACGAATAAATAAATAAATGTTTGTGTGTGTGCGTGCAGGTCGTCGTCGTCGTCATCGTCGCGGTCGTCGTGGTCGGGCTCGGGCTCGGAGCGCAAGGGCGCGGCGCCACGTCTCTACTCCGACTCCGACATAGACACCGACCTCGACGAGGCTGAGGTGCGCTTACCAAACATTATAGCTAAACTTTTTTACACATTAAATGTAGCCAGCAAGAAGACAAGGCAAGGTAACGGCAAGGGACGCTGTAGATAGAAGTTTATCAACCTTAACTCTTTCCCTGTCCCATGAATCATATTTAAAAAAAACGTTACCCCCACACTAGGATTTTCTCCTGTATCGTGGAGGCAGTTTACAAACACAAATTGCACAAGGAC
The DNA here is from genome assembly GCA_033319125.1 of Parnassius glacialis. Lineage (NCBI taxonomy): Eukaryota > Metazoa > Arthropoda > Insecta > Lepidoptera > Papilionidae > Parnassius > Parnassius glacialis. The sequence goes on from JAVANC010000003.1 coordinate 23,293,257, forward strand.
AAACATCCAGACCTGGAACAATTATTTGTAGGCCATACAAATACTTGTTCCGTACGGGATTTGAACCCGCGACCCCCAGCGCAGCAACTCATTGCTAATCCACTGCGCCATGGAGCCGAACATTTCGATTGTTTAGCTATTGTGCCTGTTTCACGGATAGGGAAGCTGTTAGGCCATATATCGAAGATAGGCTTAATAATGGATGTAAAGAAAGCGAGAGAAGTGTTTAGGGGTAGTGCCAAATCAAATTCCGTAGTCTGAGTTTTCACGCAACCATTGCCACTCATTTTTGGTCCACCTCAGAACATTTAAAACACTTCGAGCCACACAGCAGCTATATTATGGTTGTAGCATGAACGGATCGCTTCAACCGGAGTAGAACTATTCTCTCATAGAATACCAGCTTAAAATAGCAGCTCAATGCTGCTATGTTTCGTTTGGTAAGAGTAGAGAACCAGCGACCCTTTTTAATGGAAACAAGGCATTCCATCTTAGTTCTCAGAGGTGACATTGCATCAAAGATTAATCTAGATATCTGTGGACCACAGCATCCACTTAACACCAGGTAGACTGTGTATTCTTTTGACATCTTATGCTATAAAAAATATAGATATTCAGGAAAATGCGAGCGGACAAACATTTTGTTTTTGAAATCATTTTCTTACCATGCTGGACAGGTTACTCGATGACCGCTAAGCTAAGACCCTCACGCTTGTACTGCTGCTCTATATCACCAACCTGTAAAAATTGAGTTCAGCGTATTTAGATGGATTTGCCGCCGTTAGTCGGTCGCCAGAGCCATGTCGGTCAATCAGTAGGTCGCACTGCGTTCAGATAAAGTTGGCACATATTCTCTTTTTCATTAGTCCGTAATAATCCACTGCTAGACATAAGTCTCTTCCATTGTAGACAAGATTAGCCTTAACCGTCACGCTTGGTAGGCGGATTGACGATCGCAGTAGCACACGTTGCACTGTTTCCCGTCGTCGCTCTGGCTTCTTTACGCCAGTCGTAAACAAGATGGTTGGTTATAACGCCATCTAGGGACGCCATAAGATCTTTGATCCATGTCGCCACTTACAACACCCACGGGACGAAATAGGTTTAATGAGTTCTCTTACGCTGCGGCTACACGGCATGTGTCCTTTTACACGAACTTTATTTAATTAGCTTTACAGTGTATGAATAGTACTGACATGCCGCAATAATTATCAGATTTTTAATAAAAAAGAAGATAATAGTGATAGTTCAGAAAATACCCTTTATCTGCATTTTTTTTACTTCATAAAGACAAGATATTGGCTTATCTATGAAAAATAATATATTCATGACTATAAATGTGGTTTTTCGCAGTTTAAGGTGGTATCTAACAAGGAGAGGCTTAGGAGAGTGTACTCCTCATCATCAGATAGTGAAGAGGAACAGAGTAGAAGAGGTTTGCTTGCATATTTTTTTGTAACTTTTAACTGATAAATAAGTTTTATTTGGGTAGATATGGCTTGTATTTTTGTATAAGTAGTGTATATAATGACGGTCATGTGGCCTAGTGGTCAGAGTCCTGTGTTCGAAGAAACCTAGCCAGAACTAAAAAGAACCTAGCCAGAATCAGCATTTATTTAAATACAAATAAGTTTTTTTTATAGGATAGGGTAACAAACGAGCACACAGTCCACCTGATGGTAAGTGGCTGCTGTGGCCCATAGACATCTACATTTATCATCGTTTGCGAATCAAAATGCAGATGCGTTGTCACCCGTGAGGACTAAGATGGAATGCCTCTTTTCCAGTATAAAGGGTCTCCGGCTCTCTACACTCACCATACGAAACACAGCAGCATGAAGCTGGTATTTGACGCTGGTATTCTGTGAGAGCGTTGTCCTTCTCCGGTCGAGCCGACCCATTCGTGCTACAACTATACTACTAATATAGCTGCAGCATGGCTCTACCGCGTATATGTATATGTATTTGTTACGTATAAGAGGTTTTTAACTCACTTCTATGCTTCTTTCATAAGCTTTTCTTGGGATATTATTAGCTCTCTTGATATTTTAAAAGTAAATTTTAACAAACTAGAGCGAAGCCAATATTTTTACTTATGATTCATATTTGGGCTTGTGAAACTTGATCACTTCTTAAAATTCAATAAACATTACAAGCGGCTATAGATTTGCCTTTGTAGTAATACACACATCTTTTATTTAGAGACAAATTTCTAGTCTAGGTTAAAGTATTTAAAAATAACCTTCGTTAATCCCTCAATCTTGTAACTTCACAGAAAAAACTCCAATACCTCCAGTGGAAATGGACGAGGCAGGTGAAGAGTGCACACCCCTCGAGGCAGAAAGGTTGGGCTCACCTATACTGTCACCTGAAGAAGAACCGAGAGATCTTCTACTTGATCGCGTATATTCTGACTCTGAAGAAGAACGTGAATATCAGGTAGTTATTGAAATTTGAATCGATATTAAGAAGTCAACATTATTACAATCCATCACACAGCGGTATTTTGTTACACATACAAAAAACGAAATACACTTCTTTTTAAATTGACTACTGAATATGGCATATTTGAAAATTTGTCCTTACTCAGTAGGCTGGGCAGGCGAGTTGGTAAACGCAAACTCACATACTAGTGATGTGCTGCCCCTCATTAATCTGTGGAAAATGTTTGACTATTTAAAATGAACACGTACACGTACGCACGGGCGTATGCGTGCATTTGCTCACAAACGCACATATAAGCGCATCACCACACTGCGCAGTAAGTATACGTCGCTCAATAGTGTGTAGCTCTCCTGAGTCATATTGTGATTTGTAAGTTGTGGAGGACTATTATTGGTTTTGTCAACGTTAATTTCTAAGCTAGTTTTATTCCGAATCAAGTAAAATAAATAAATATTGTTATTCTATATGTATTAATATATTGTACGGAGTATAGATAAGACTTGTATTTAGAAAATTTATTAAGTCCCCTTAGGAGTGGGTCCTACAATACAAAAAAAAAACAGGTTCATTCTACTTTCTCGCATTTTATATGGGGATAGTGTGATTCCTGCTCGAAAGTCTAGCCCCATTACCTATTTTTTTATTTATAAATTGAATGACCTTTCGTGCTAGAGTCATGTCAGGAGTCATTCACCAGCTATATGCAGTACTTACAGCTTAACTAACTAAATAGTTACTATATAAAAAAAAGTTTTATAAAAAATTGTGATAAATAATTATTCAGTCTACCTGAGGGCAAGTGGATGAATATGCACCATAGACACGGGCTTACTACTGTACCTTTATTTAGATACGGGATCACAATGCAGATGCGTGGTCACCCCTGATAAATTTATGCAAACGTTTTTTACATTTTCAGGAAAGAAGAAGACGAAACACAGAATATATGGAACAGATCGAAAGAGAGTTCTTGGAAGAGCAGCGGCGAAAGTTGGAAGGAGATACAAGACCACAACCCGACAAACCACCTGATGACAGGTATACTTTTTTTACAGAATTATTACATGCAAATCTTATTTATTTTAAAAACTCGACAAAAACTTGTGCCTTGCCAAGCATGTTCAGTTATTTCTAAAGTAGATTTCTTTCCGAACGGTATATTCCTTATTTTAGTTCACTTTATACCTTAACTTTATAATATTTTAGGATCAGAGAATAAATTTAAATGTTTGTTTTAATTATTTATTGAAAACATAGATTGTGGAAATTGAAACAATCTCATAATTTCCTTTTTTCTACAGCTTATTAGATAGTAAGCCTGAAGATATAAGCAGTCCTGTGAAAAACCATTTGAAATCACCAGAGAAAAGTAAAAAGACAGCAGATATGGAAGAGGGTGAGATCACTTCTGAGGAAGAGCCTCTGGATACCCGGCTGAAGAAAGACAAAAAACAAAAGAGAGAAAGGATAACTTCGGGTAGTGATGAGCACAGTCACATTGAATCTGCTTTTGGGGTCAATGGTATTAAGGAGGTAAGTACGGTATAAAATTATTTACTTCTTTATGCAAACTTGGCAATAAAGATGATAAATGTGCACAAAACAAAATCGCAGTTGAAAATGTTCCCTTCAACATTTTAATATGAAAGGTTTTTGGTCCTTCTGAGAGGTTAATAATTAAAAGAGGCGTTTTCGTAACGTTATCTGTAGTAGTCGTCGGTGATTCATATTTATCATCACCATCATCATTACAATCTAGCACACGTTTTCTGAATGAAAGAAAATAAAATAGGAATAGAGAAGTTGCATGTTTTTTGCAAATTAAAATTTAATTTCAATTTTATTACTTGAATAGATTGAAACTCAGACATTTTAAGAAATCAAAAAATGGGCTATATATAATTATAGTTAGTTAAAATGTTGTGTAGAAGACAAGCAGTGCATTGTCGGAGACATCGTCGCCCCAGTCGCAAGCGTCCCAAGCATCGCAAGCGTCGCAGGTGGCTCTGGACCACTCGTACTGCCGGCCGCCGCCCACGCCCGCCTCGCCGCATGAGCGTCGCGCCTCCAACCACCTGCACCACGACCATGGTGAGCCAGCCCACAACCACTTACACCACGACCACGGTGAGCCAGGCGACAACCACCTGCACCACGACGATGGTGAGCCAACCCACAACCACTTACACCACGACCACGGTGAGCCAGGCCACAACCACCTGCACCACACCATAGTGTGCCAGCCCACAACCACATACACCACGAAGATGGTGAGCCAGGCCACAACCACGTGCACCACGACCATGGTGAGCCAGCCCTCAACCACTTACACCACGACCACGGTGAGCCATGCCACAACCACCTGCACCATGACCATGGTGAGCCAGCCCACAATCACTTACACCACGACCACGGTGACCCAGGCCACAACCCCCTGCACCACGACCATGGTGAGCCAGCTCACAACCACTTACACCACGACCATGGTGAGCCAGGCCACAACCACCTGCACCACGACCATAGTGAGCCAGACCTCAGCCACTTATCCCACGACCACGATGAGCCAGGCCACAACCACCTGCACCACGACCATGGTGAGCCATCCCACAACCACTTACAGCACGACCACGGTGAGCCAGGCCACTATAGCCTACACCACGACAATGGTGAGTCAGCACACAGTCACTAACACCAAAACCACGGTGAGCCAGGCCACAACCTGCACCACGACCATGGTAAGCCAGCCCTCAACCACTTACACCACGACCATTCTGAGCCAGCCCACTAACACCTGCACCACGACCACTGTGGGCCAGGCCACAGCCACCTGCACGGCGGCCACGGTGAGCCAGCCAACAACTACTTGCACCACGACTGCGGTGAGCCAGCCCACAACCACCTGCACTACAACTACGGTGAGCCAGCCCTCAAGCACCATGCAACACGACCACGATAAACCACACTACAACCACCTGTGCCACGATCACGGTGAGCCAGCTCACAACCACCTGTACCACGACAACGCTGAGTCAAACCCACAACCACCTGCACCACGACCACGGTGAGCCAGCCCACAAGCACCTGCACCACGACCACGGTGAGTCAACCAACAACCACTTGCACCACGACCTCGGTGAGCCAGAATCGAACCACCTGCACCACAAGAACGGTGTGCCAGCCCACAACCACATGCACCACGACCACGACGAGACCGCCTCCACCACCTCCGCCACGACTACGGTGAGATACCTCACAACCACTTACACCACGATCACAGTGAGCCAGGCCACAACCACTTGCACATCGACCATGTTGAGCCAGCCCATAGCCACTTACACCGAAACCACGGTGAACCAGGCCATAACAACCTGCACCACGACCATGGTGAGCCAGCCTACAACCACTCACCCCACGACCACGCTGAGCCAGCCCACAAACTCCTGAACCACGACCACTGTGGGCCAGGCCACAGCCACCTGCACGACAGCCACGGTGAGCCAGCCAACAACTACTTGCACCACGACTGCGGTGAGCCAGCCCACAAACACCTGCATGACAACCACGGTGAGCCAGCCCACAACCACCTGCAACACGACCACGATAAACCATACTATAACCACGACCACGGTGAGCCAGCCCACAAGCACCTGCACCACGACCACAGTGAGTCAACCAACAACCACTTGTACCACGACCTCGGTGAGCCAGATTCTAATCACCTGCACCACAAGAACGATGTGCCTGCCCACAACCACATGCACCACGACCACGACGAGGCCGCCTCCATCCACCTCCGCCACGACTACGGTGAGATACCTCACAACATCTTACACCATGACCACGATGAGGCAGCATCCAACCACCTGCAACACGATCACGGTGAGCTAGCCCACAGCCACCTGCAACACGACCACGTTGAGCCAGCCCACAATCACTTGAACCACGACCACGGCGAGCCAGCCTCCAACCACCTGCACGACGATCACGTTGAGTAAGCTCACAACCACTAGCACCACCACCACGGTGAACCAGACTCCAACCACCTGCACCATGACCACGGTGTGCCAACGCATAACCACATTCACTACGACCACGACGAGCCTGCCTCCAACCACTTCCGCCACGACTTCGTAAGGCAGCGTCCAACCACCTGCAACACGACCACGGTGAATTAGCCCACAACCACCTGCAACACGACCACGGTGATCCAGCCCACAATCACTTGCAACACTACCACGGTGAGCCAGCCCACAACCACTTGCACCACGATCGCGGTAAATCTGCTTCTAGCCACCTGTACCACGACCACGGTGAGCTAGCCCACAACCACAAGCACCTCCACCACGGTGATCCAGTCCACAGCCACTTGCACCAGTACCTCGGTAAGCTAGCCCACAACCACGGTTAGCCAGCCCAAAACCATAAGCACCACGGCCACGGTGAGCTAGCCTACAACCAATTCACCACGACCACGGAGAGTCAGCATACAACCACTTGCATCACGACCACGGTGCGCCAGCCTCTAACCACCTGCACGACAATCACAGTGAGTCAGCCCCCAACCACTTGCACTACGACCACGGTGAGCCAGACCCCAACCACCTGCATCACAACCACGGTGTGTCTGCCCACAACCACCCGCACCACGACCACGATGAGACAGCCCACAACCACCTGCACCACGACCACGATGAGACAGCCCACAACCACCTGCACCACGATCCTGGTGAGCCAGCCTACAACCATCTGCACCACGACCATGGTGAGCCAGCCCACAACCATGTGTGCCACGCCCACGGTGAGCCAAATCTCATCTGCACCGGTACCACGATGTGCCAGCCCGCAATCATCTGCACCACTTTTATCATCAGCTGGTCTCTAGCCACCTGTACCTCTTTCCTAACACTAAGCTAACAATGAATAAAGGCATAAGCATATCCCTATATCGTCCCGTGGATATCGTAAGAGGTGACAGAAGGACTATGAAGCAGGAGATGGGCAGCAGCTTCTTCCTTATAACAACCGAAAAAAAATTGCATTTGCCGAATATACGAGACATTTTTTGGAGGAGACCTATCTTCAGCAGTGGACATTTGTAATGAATGAAAAAATATGTAATATCTTATGCCCCATGGCAGCCTCTCCTTGGGGAAGACTTTTCCTCCCGCCCTTCCTTCTCAGGTAAGGCGCATCAGGTACACAAGGCGCGCTTTCCTCCACGGCCTTTTACTGCAACTGCGAAATGAACTCTCTCGAGTCCGATACGCGGAGACCATGGGGCCAGGAAAAACGACCACTTGGAAGCACTAGCTCCGCCGCCAAACAAGATTCGGCAATAAACACCTGAAGCCAAACTAAATCAAACAACCTTCGGGTGCAAGATACATATTATTCAAACTGAAAGTGGAATCGCTGCTGTTCTAGAGCAGATATTCATAAGAAAGAGGTAAAAAAACATGCTCTGGTACCCGTACTATGTGCTATGTGGGAAAAATATTCCGAAATAAGAATGGGGTTACTTAAAATGTTAACAAAATATAATTTTAATTTATTTAAACTTCATGAGATTTTTACGCATTAATGCTGTCTCATTAGGCTATACTTGGATGGCAGAACCAGAGATCGAGTCTACGTTAGAAGAACTCAAGCCTAAGAAGGAGACCAAGAGGCCGTACAAGCGGAAACATGAAGCGAAGAAACTTGCAGAAATTCAAAACAAGTGAGATCTTATTCTTATCGTTAAACGTTTATTTATGTCAACTTAAAACCTTTAAAAGTAAGAGGATTACTAAAACAATTTTATCGAACTTTATCGCATGTAAATTTAAATTATTTAATTTCCCATTTTCCCATGCATAAAATAAATAATAGAGAATTAAGTATCTTACTACCCCTGTCACTATAGTTTGCTGTAAAACTATTAATCATGTCCTTAATTTAAATAGTAACATAGTCAGGGCCGGGCCTTAAACTTTTAGGTAGTAGGGAGGGTTAAATTTTTCCTAATTTTTTTTTGTAAGTATGTTAGGGCATGTGTACCTCTAAGGCTCCGATCGATATACTGGTTTCCGTTACGATTTCGATTTTAAAATAATTAACGTAAAATCCGTAACATGTATAACATTGCGTATACATCTATGTTGGCCTTTCATATGTTTACGCATTTGGTGAAATAAAGCATACATGATACACACAATGTGCCATTTCACAAAAGTATTACGGCTGCCCACAAATTAAGGTTACGTACACAGCCATTAAAAGGTATTCGCGTATGGGGAATATATTACAGGATATCATTTTGTCGATTGGAAAAAAGAAAAATAAAATAAAAAAACAAATATAATAAAAAAAAAAACTTACAAAACAAAAAAGACTTAATTTTTTTTTCAAGCTTAATTGTGCAAACGAGAGGTGAATAATTTATTTATGCGAGTAGCATATAAAGCGCCAATCGCATGATTCAGACTGCACGATTTGCTGCGTACGTATTGCTACAGAACTTGGGTGTGATTGTCAGAACTGGTCAGAACTCAGAATGCATGAAAACGGAGACTTGTATACTTTAATTTTTTTTAATAAAAATATTTTTTGCAGACGCTAACATTGATATGAGTATATTGGTATGTCGTTATGACAGTGCAAGCGAGAGGTGAAAAGTTAAATAAAACGATAACTGCGTGATTGTCATATTGTACGATTTGCTGCGGACGAATAGCTTCAGAAGTTGCCTTCTTCTATACATTATATCTACACACTGACTTCTATAGCTATTCTTTTAACTTTTTAATAAAAATATAATATAGTCGTTACCGAGGGGGGTGTAAGTGTAGACGACGACAGTATGAAAGTGTGCAAGTTAAAGAAAGCGTTAACCTTGTGGTCGTCAGATTGCACGAGCCGCTGCGCACGGAGCGCACGGAGCGCACGGAGCGGGAGGAGCGGGAGGAGGAGGTTCGGTTCCCGGCGCGCGACATGATGGCGGAGATGCAAGTGATGTACTCGTTCCTGACGCGCGGCGTGGACCGCGAGGACGTGCAGCTGCTGCGGCGCGCGTACGAGGCGCTGCTGGCGGCCGACGCGCGCGGCTACTGGCTGCACGACACGCACTGGGTCGACCACCCGCCCACCGACCTCGCCTACACGCCGCCGCGCAAGAAGTCCAAGCGCCACGCCAACATGTACGAGGAGCTGCAGGTACGCACTGCGCGGCTACTGGCTGCACGACAAGCTGCTGGCGGCTGACGTGCGCAGCTTCTGCCGAGACATTCCATGTAGCCCTCAAAAGTGACAATGCATCTACATTTCGATTCTTAATCGAGGATAGAGATACGTATCTGTGAGCCACAACATCCAATTACAACCGTGTGCTCGTTTATCACTCTTATACTACAAAATAAAAAATAAACCTAACAGTACGTGACTACTGCAGCCTGCAGGTGCAGTCAACTTCAAAGAAAGAGATCTACATATTTTGCATTGTCAAATCCTAGGTAAGAAAAAATCCTACTATCTTACGTTTTACGTTAGAAAGACTTAAAATAAAATACTACGAAATATGAATGAAATGAGATGATATGAGCCATGAAATGATATGAGCGATTGGATATTCTAACGCCATAACTACACGGCATACATACACCCAGTACGAAGTTGAATAAAAATTGGAAATACACTAATACTTGATTTGATGTTTTGCAGGGTCACTCTAGCGGCGCAGCGCGGACGGAAGGCTACTACAAGATGGACGCGCGGCTGAAGGCCAAGTACAAGTACCACCACGGACGTGGCGCCGCCGCCGACGACAAGAAGGCCAGCAAGATGCAGCTGTCGCGCGAGGCGCGCTCCAACCAGCGCCGCCTGCTCACTGCCTTCGGTACGCGACGTACTGCACTGTCCTATTGCTTACCTCCCTCCTGCTCACCGAGCACAAGAAGGCCAGCAAGATGCAGCTGTCGCGCGAGGCGCGCTCCAACCAGCGCCGCCTGCTCACTGCCTTCGGTACGCGACGTACTGCACTGTCCTATTGCTTACCTCCCTCCTGCTCACCGAGCACAAGAAGGCCAGCAAGATGCAGCTGTCGCGCGAGGCGCGCTCCAACCAGCGCCGCCTGCTCACTGCCTTCGGTACGCGACGTACTGCACTGTCCTATTGCTTACCTCCCTCCTGCTCACCGAGCACAAGAAGGCCAGCAAGATGCAGCTGTCGCGCGAGGCGCGCTCCAACCAGCGCCGCCTGCTCACTGCCTTCGGTACGCGACGTACTGCACTGTCCTATTGCTTACCTCCCTCCTGCTCACCGAGCACAAGAAGGCCAGCAAGATGCAGCTGTCGCGCGAGGCGCGCTCCAACCAGCGCCGCCTGCTCACTGCCTTCGGTACGCGACGTACTGCACTGTCCTATTGCTTACCTCCCTCCTGCTCACCGAGCACAAGAAGGCCAGCAAGATGCAGCTGTCGCGCGAGGCGCGCTCCAACCAGCGCCGCCTGCTCACTGCCTTCGGTACGCGACGTACTGCACTGTCCTATTGCTTACCTCCCTCCTGCTCACCGAGCACAAGAAGGCCAGCAAGATGCAGCTGTCGCGCGAGGCGCGCTCCAACCAGCGCCGCCTGCTCACTGCCTTCGGTACGCGACGTACTGCACTGTCCTATTGCTTACCTCCCTCCTGCTCACCGAGCACAAGAAGGCCAGCAAGATGCAGCTGTCGCGCGAGGCGCGCTCCAACCAGCGCCGCCTGCTCACTGCCTTCGGTACGCGACGTACTGCACTGTCCTATTGCTTACCTCCCTCCTGCTCACCGAGCACAAGAAGGCCAGCAAGATGCAGCTGTCGCGCGAGGCGCGCTCCAACCAGCGCCGCCTGCTCACTGCCTTCGGTACGCGACGTACTGCACTGTCCTATTGCTTACCTCCCTCCTGCTCACCGAGCACAAGAAGGCCAGCAAGATGCAGCTGTCGCGCGAGGCGCGCTCCAACCAGCGCCGCCTGCTCACTGCCTTCGGTACGCGACGTACTGCACTGTCCTATTGCTTACCTCCCTCCTGCTCACCGAGCACAAGAAGGCCAGCAAGATGCAGCTGTCGCGCGAGGCGCGCTCCAACCAGCGCCGCCTGCTCACTGCCTTCGGTACGCGACGTACTGCACTGTCCTATTGCTTACCTCCCTCCTGCTCACCGAGCACAAGAAGGCCAGCAAGATGCAGCTGTCGCGCGAGGCGCGCTCCAACCAGCGCCGCCTGCTCACTGCCTTCGGTACGCGACGTACTGCACTGTCCTATTGCTTACCTCCCTCCTGCTCACCGAGCACAAGAAGGCCAGCAAGATGCAGCTGTCGCGCGAGGCGCGCTCCAACCAGCGCCGCCTGCTCACTGCCTTCGGTACGCGACGTACTGCACTGTCCTATTGCTTACCTCCCTCCTGCTCACCGAGCACAAGAAGGCCAGCAAGATGCAGCTGTCGCGCGAGGCGCGCTCCAACCAGCGCCGCCTGCTCACTGCCTTCGGTACGCGACGTACTGCACTGTCCTATTGCTTACCTCCCTGGCGTGGTGAGCAGGTCACCACGCCCAGGTTCCACTTCGAAACTCAACCGGAGCTGTCATTTGTTCACATAAAAGTTGACTGTTGAGAACACGATTCGAAGTCTGGCAACATGCGTTACAGGAACACGGCAGATTATTTACTTTATTTCCCTCTTAGAAATGGGAGAAGGCTTGGGACCGCCAGTGGAACGTAAATAGGCTGCCTCGTTTTTTAAAGATTAATGATTTCTTATTATAACATCACACAGGCACATATTTAACATGCGCCTATATGATCTCATATTTAAACTGGGCTACTTTCAACTTAAAATATTATATACATTTTGTTATGATTTACGTAGAAGTCACAGTTTTGGTGTTTTGAAGTCTTGCAGTGGTATGCTTGGGTTATATATTATTTTATTAATCAGATGGTACCATTCAGCCATCTTTTGAATTAATTTCAATAGCCTCATGAAAAACCGTGGTATGAATCAGTGTGTTCTCTTGCAAGGATTTGTTGTCTATGGTTATGTAATGGCGTTGACAATCATGAATAGTTCACGTACTGCGAAGTTCCCGGAAGGGCGGTTTTTCATATCAGTTGTGACTGTCTTTTACGCAAGTTTTTATTAACCAATAAACGATCATAAGACAAAACTTTAATTGCGTAATATGTATGTAGGAATGCTAATTAAGTATAGTACAGAGACAAATTTTGTAGTTGGGAATAATAATTAATTCGTTTATACGAATTAATTATCCAACGAGTCAAGGATAAACTAGTAACGGAATACGACAAGCGCACCGTTCCACGTCAGAGCCAAGACTGTCTTAACGGCGGCCGCTCCGTCCATTTTATACAAACAAAACGGGCGCCACCGCAGGTGCAATGGTGCGGGTGCCGTCATGTACATAATTTTCAATTATATGAATTTAAATTTTGTAATATCTCCAGAATCGTTAATACTATTTTTTCAACAGGTACGGATACGGATTCAGATCTGCTGAAATTCAATCAACTAAAGTTCAGAAAGAAGCAACTGAAGTTCGCCAAGTCTGGTATCCACGATTGGGGTCTTTTCGCTCAGGTAAACTGCTATTGTGATATATTATGTATATTATACTCACAACTATAGAATGTTATGAATAAAGAACTAGAACTTTTTTCGTAAATGGTATTCTTTGCGTAATTTTAATATTACAATACGCACACAATGGTCGGTGGTTCTCCAAACACTTACAATCATAATCATAAATTAGAAATCTTTATTTGCAAGAATCACGATATAAAAAGAAGTTACAATTTATATAGTGCAGTCGTGATTCGCTAATAATAGCATGCAAATTATAATTTTAAAATGTTTAGACAATATTAATACATAATTATTTAAATATAAAAAATCTTTTAAGTCATAAAAGCATTCAATTTTTAACCAATCATACAAAATAAATGTTTCTTATTATAGTCTTTCGCTTAATAATTTAAATTCTTTACGTATTTTATTGTATATTTTTACACACATATTTAGGCAGCTTTTGTTATATTTAACGAGCCTAGGAATAACATCTAGGACAAGTTTGTCTGGGTCACGTTGGTTTCTAGGATATATATCACTTGCAAAGAATGACTTATTTTTAAAAACAAAACAAGCTAGCTTCATAAATGTATAGTGACGGGAAGGGTAATATACTAAGTCTTTTGAATAGCGGTCTAAAGGATTCTCCTGGCGATATCCCGCATATTGCACGAATACATTTTTTTTGGGCAACGAATGCTCTATTTCGGTTAGTACCATTACCCCATATTATAAGTCCCTAGCGTAAAATAGATTACATATGCGTGGTACGTTGCAATTGTCGTTTTAATATTTGTAATGTTTTTGACGTGTTTAAGGACATATACAAACTTATTAATTCTACTGCATACGCCATCTATTTGCTCTTACCAGTTTAAATCTTTATTCCCAGAAATTTTGTACATGTAGCTTCTTTTAGTTTTGATATATTAAATTTCATATTATAATTGGAATTGATAAATTTATTAAATTGTATATAATGGGATTTATCTAGATTGATTTTCAAATTATTTATGTCAAGCCATTCTATTAATGTGTCAATTGTATTATTAATGTCATCTTCATCATTTCTAATTGTATTATTATTTTTATTACATGTCACAATAATTGAAATGTCATCAGCGTATACAATACATTTATGATTCGTAATGTCAACAATGTCATTAATATATAATAGGAAAAGAATCGGTCCCAATATACTTCCTTGCGGAACACCGAATTTATTATATTAATCATATAAAGATGAATAAGACGTCAAGTTATTAATTTTATCTATTTTATCAATGATAACACATTGTCGTCTGCCATTCAAATATGACGATAACCACTGAAGTACTAGTTTTCTGATCCCAACTGTCTCTAATTTTTGCAATAATATATCATGTGAAATGAAATCTAAGGCCTTTGAGAGGTCAAAGAATAATCCTGTTGTCAATTGTCTATTGTTTATATAACTAAGTATTAGATTAGAATAGAATAGAATAGAATAGAATAATTTTTATTCAATATACATTACATGTGTAATTGTTATTGAAAGTAATTTTTTACTTTACCACTGGTTCGAAAAAAAACCCTCTGTCCTGGGAAGAACCAGCAAGAAACCCAGCGGGACAATTTTTTTAAAATAAATTTTATAATATAAATGATTACGAACTATTTACAAAATTTATTTTAGAAACTGCTTGGAAGCGACCACCTCATTCCCAGGGGTTATTATCAACCATGTATTCATTTATACTATAATAACCCTTTTTATACAGTTTCAGCTTAATAAAACATTTAAACTTGGTAATAGAGAGAACCTGTACACTTTCCGGGACCTTGTTGTAATAGCGTATACATTGCCCCAAGAATGAATTACTGACTCTGTGGAGTCGAGAAACTGGCATCACTAGCTTGTGTTTGTTCCTAGTGTTTACAGAATGTATATCACTTTTTTTACTAAAATATATATTATATATATAATATATATATAAAATATAATATTGTTTTTACTAAAGAAAACATGTCAAGTGAGGTCGATTTGTGTTTTTGAAACCCGCATTGTTCGCCTTTAATTATCTGGTATTTATCACAGTAATCAACTATTCTTTTATACCTACATTTTTCAAAAATTTTGTCGAGTATCAGTATAGCGAGTATCAAGGCGATTGGATGATAATTTTGAATATCATCCTTTCTCCCTTTTTTAAATAAAGGTTTTATAATTGACAACTTTAGTGCTTCTGGGAATTTTGCTGATAAGAATGATAAATTAATAAGATGTGTCAAATTTTTAGATACATTATCAGCGCATGATTTTAAAATGTTCGTGTTAATTTCGTCATTATCCCTCTGAGTTTGTATTGTTTAATGATAATATTTCCATTTTTACTTCACTTTCTCTCATAGGTTTTCGGTTCATCGAATTCACTTTTGAGTTTCTACTTAAATCGTATTTTACATTCAAATTATTTGTTGAAGTGTGATTTGTGGCCGTATCTATAAAATAATCATTAAAAGCATTTAGCAAAGCAATTTCTATGGGATTTGATAATACGTTGTTTTCAACTTTAATGGTCTTTATATTATCCTTAACATTCAGATTATGAATATCATTTTTAATAATTGTCCATGCTGCCTTGCATTTGTTATTACTATTATTTATATATCCAATATTATCAATTTGTTTGGATTTATAAATACATTTTTTTATAATATTAGAATAGTTTATATCGTCGTCATTTTATTACGTGTACTTTTTTGCTTATAGTATGTGTATCGAAGGACCCGTTTAGTTCGAGAACTTATTTTTAATCCTTGACTTATCCGTTTATTTTTCCTTGTGTGACAATGTGTGTTATTGCTGTCGATATTGCACACTTTGAAACCAAATGGCTTGTTGCAACTTTTTAATGTGTGCACTCTAAAATTTTGTTTGTATGCAGAGCAGCTGATGCTTTGCAATATTGTCTCATGTGTGTATATATATATATATATATATATATATATATATATACACAATGGCCCTCCTGAAAGAAAATATAAGTATTTATTAAGGATTAATATGTTATATTATACCCATATACTTTAATATGGTTATATATATGTATATATATATATATATATATATATATATATATATATATATATATATATATATATATATATATATATACATGAGACAATATTGAAGAATAATTTTCCGAAGTTTGTCTTTTCAGCCGATTACAATCTGGGTGATTTCAAGAAGTATGAATTTTTGCTTTTGTTATGCTAAGACAATGCGATTTGCCATCCAAGGCTTCATTACTGCTCATAGGGTTGTACTCAAGCACTGCCATATAATAATTAAAAAAAGGTTTGAAACGTTTGTATATATTGCACCGGTGGGTTGCAGGAGCCGATCGCGGCGGACGAGATGGTGATCGAGTACGTGGGGCAGATGATCCGGCCGATCGTGGCGGACGTGCGCGAGGCGCAGTACGAGGCCACGGGCATCGGCAGCTCGTACCTGTTCCGCATCGACCTCGACACCATCATCGACGCCACCAAGTGCGGCAACCTGGCGCGCTTCATCAACCACAGCTGCAACGTACGTCTGCTCAAGGGATATATATAGATATAGGCTTATAGGAATTTATTATGCATTATGTTATGCATATATAATATATCTCAATAAAGATAACAATTAACAACTAATATTTTGACGCTTTTGTATTCGAAACGTTTCTGAAATATTTATATTATTTAAATGCCCTACGCTCACTTACTTCCGCTCTACGCATACTTATAGTATGATATTTAAAACGTAATTCTTCGAATGGTTTACAACTCCCGCTTTGCAGCACCCATGGTTACGGTAACGCGATAAAACACGTAAAAGTTGTATTAAGCGTGTCACACACCACGCATACGGTACTGAACGCATATATTTCATTATCGTTTTCTATGAAATTCAATGAAATGTCACACACAGCGCTGATAATTTATATTTTATCGTTAAGTATCTGTAAGTACTGATATATATCGAAAGATAGTTACAATATTTCATATTCATATATAGATCATTTCATATTGTCTCCTCATACAGATATATCTGCAGATACAATTATGGCATAGGATTTTACCTGCAGATAAATACAAGTGGCCGCTGAAAAAATGCGATCTAATTCGTCTCGGTCCTTTTTTATGCTCTATATGACGTTTTATCCAAATTCTTCACCTTTTCTACCGACTTCAAACGGGAGGAGGTACACAATTCGACTGTATGTTTTTTTTTATATATTAATTTTATATAGTCGCATATAAATTTGATCAAGGTCTGACTAGTAGTTTTTGAGGTATTCTTAATAATTTATATTGAAGTCGGTTGTACAAAATTTTTAATTTTAGTAAATGCTAATGCAACACGTGCATAAAACTGAATCCTATTCTGACGAGCTTTCCAGCAAATCTAGAAGAAATATACGCCTACTCATTGTAGGCAACACTCTGTATAAACAATCCGCTCCAAAAACACGTCTTGTAAGTTCGGTGGATTTCGAGTGAATGTATCATTTCGTATATTATCGGTTATCGCATCTGCGTAGTGTGTGATACTTTCAGATAATTAAGTTTTTATACGCAGATAAAATATATCGTATCTATGTAGTGATGTGACACGCTTTATATTATTAATACGATACAATACGATGTTCATAATTGATAAAATTTTCCAAAAGTTGTTGCTTCCTACCTACAGAATCTTCTATGCTGTGTTGCATTTCATAGACCACTTACGAAATCCATGCATAATAAATAAACTTATTAAAATGTATAAGCTCTAATCATACATACATTTTCATTGACGGTCAAGCTTTCGATAGGCACATGGTAGTTTTTAGTAATCTTCTCTATTTATAACTAAAGCAATTGCTGTCCGTTAGCCTCCTCGCTAAACTTTGAGAACGGCTCGACCGATTTTGATGAATTTTTTTTTGTTATAATTAATAGAATCAGGCGTTACTTTGCGGAAATCCATTATAATGGGGTTGTTATAAATTAATTTGCTTAATTCCGCGTAAAAAAATTTTTTGTGTTTATGGATGGTTTACATTTATAATTGGACCCGGTAGGTGGCGCTGTTGTCAAAATTCAGAAATCACCTGCGCGAAGCCGGGGCGGATCGCTAGTTACTCATTAAAACAAACTTTTGACGTAGTGCGACTGCAGCTACTGTTTACTGATATATTATAATATGTGTTTACAGCCAAACTGCTACGCGAAGATTATAACAATCGAGTCGCAGAAGAAAATTGTGATATATTCAAAGCAGCCCATCGGCGTCGACGAAGAGATCACGTACGACTACAAGTTCCCGCTCGAAGACGAGAAGATTCCTTGCCTCTGCGGCGCCCCGCAGTGTAGAGGATTCCTAAATTAAACTGCAATTTAGGACAATAGAATGCACTCGATTTACTCACTGGGCACGCCGAAACAGAATTATATCGGAAAGAAAAGACTTCTATAAACAATTACGGCGCTCCAAAGTAAAATTGAAATTTGTTAGCAGAAAATGCATTGTCCAGTTAGTTTTGTCCTGTGTTTAACTTTTAATACAAATCAACTCAAATAGTTAAATTAGGAACGAACATCCTGTCAAAACTAGCTGTAATATAAAACTGGACAAAATGCAAGAGCAATTAATAGTAACCTGAGCTTGGGGCTGAATCTAACTTTTCTATCACATTGTACAGTTTATTCAATTGCTACCGCTGCGCAGAACTTTAACACGTGTATGTGGAGCAATTAAAATAAAATTGCATTTTTAACTTTTTTATATAAAAATATACTTCCTTCCTACCCTTGTTTTGTATAAAAAATTATCTTACTGTGAAAAAAGTTTCTATAATACAGTTTTCTTATGCGATGCATATTACGTTGCATTGGCAGCGATAATATTATTCAATCTCAAATGAGCGTAAGCCTACCGCACGGTAGGCGGCGCCTAAACTTACGTAATTATGAGGTGTGAAATTTTGTTTTGTTTACTTTATACATATGTTATTGCCGAACTGGAAATGTGCTAATTTGTACTATTCAGTTACAAATAATTTTTCTATATTAATGCACTTTTATTTAATTTATTATATATACGAAATATAGTTATTTATAAAACGCGTTCTGATAATGCTGTTTAGGTGGCCCGATGTCTAGACAATAAATGTGCTCTTCCAGTTAACGAACTGTTAAAATGGTATCGGATATACACCGCGACAAATTGCTAAAACTGCCTCAGATCGTATGTATGAATTTGTAGCCTTTCTATGTGTAAAATAATATAACGTGTGACTGTTACATGTGGGTCGGGATGTGTTATATCTATTGTCTTATGTGAAATCCCAGTGTATGTAATGAAATAAATTATCCATAAATATGATCCTTGTATTATATAATACTTTCTCGACTGAGTTTAAGATATAATTCAATAGGCATAGGTTGTCAGAGTTAACAAGGTGTAGTATAATTGTTTGTGTTGTACATTATTTTTGTGAATAAAAGAGATCTCTGCCTTTTGTCAGATTTATGTAGTACACTTTTTAAGTACATCCCGTTGTTGAAATCGGGTTTACGAAAACATCAGTTAGGTAAAAAGCGTTTAACGAACGAGTCTCGTAGTCTCTATAAGAGATGAGAATTGAAGATTATTGGAAATTTGGTTCGACTCCGACCGCACTTCACATAATATAATGTAAAATGTATAAGATTGTAAATAAAAGATTCCAGAAATTCTCATTACTTATTTTGCCGAATATCAATAAAAGCCAAACTCGAGTCTTGACGTCTTTCAAGACCATGTATACATCGGATAAAGAATGGGATTAGAAATGGCGGCTCATCGAGCCAGTACCGTAAACATGAACTGTACTAATAACGATAACACGCTAATATCGGTATATCGTTATAACGTTATATTATTTGGGTAATTGGAAAATTTTCGTTAATGGCAAAACATTTGAAAGGAATTGTATACGTAAGTAGGTACATTAATTTTAAAATAACATCAATATCTAGCAACCCGCTTTGATTAACCACGTGATAAATAAACAAATGAAAACATCGTGAGGAAACATGCATGTAATTTGTATAAAATAGTAATAATAATAGTATAGTGCATAAAATGTTGTCTAGATCACTCCTGGTATTACTCTCTATTTGTTCTTGAAGTTTTATTACAATCGGTTTAGCCATTCCGAAGATTAACACGGACAGACAGACAAACTAAAATGAAAAAATTGTTACTCATGTTTCAATGGCATGTACCGTCAATAAAAGTTATGACGAAATCTCAGAACGTGTTGAAGCTTACAAATTCAGACTGAAAAACTGCAAAACCGTACTGATTCTTTTTTTGTAGTTTATGGCATTTTGTTATCATTGATTTCAAAGTTGGACTGAAGTTATAGAACGTACGAAAAACGCATTTCGCAACCATGAAGTTAATAACTTCATGATCGCAACGTATTTTTTTGCAGTCTACCGGCGGGTATGAGTATAGTTAGCGACAGTGTGAGAGCGAGAGGTAAATAGAGGCGACGCCATTTTTAATCCCATTCTTTAACCGCACGGGTAGTATTTGGGAATGACCTAAGCAGCCTACAGCAGTCAACTTGTGATGGGCTTTAATGGCGTTAATGATACACAGGTTAAGTATGGGTAAAAAGTATTCGATATATATTTTAAAGTAAGCTGTGCTATCGAGCTTTCAATATTGAAACTTTTCATCGCCTTTCAACACGTGATTGGCGGTGAAGAGAAACTAAAGATAGATTCATGATATGCGATATCCGCCAACACGCAAGGGGCAGCGGTGTAAACTGCACTGTTCTAAAAGCCTTTCAGATATCAGACCATTGCCAAACAGTAGGGCGTATTAAGATTGTTCATTCATTCGTTCATTACAATCTACAAAAGCCCCCCAGGTCAGATGCTGCTGCCCATCTTCTGTTTCGGTTTTGCCCCTCTGTCGTTTCTTACGACGTTAGGTAGTTACACTACCCGTAATAACACCGCTGCCACTACACTAAACAGATACGCTTACGTGTGTGTCAAAGTGATTGCTATCTATCGTTAAAAGCGAGCCGATGATGGGAGTTATGCTTATATTTGTATGCGTAAAATGCTTGTTCACGTTAACTCGCGGGTACGGTGGCGGGCGCGATAACGAAATATTAAATATAAAGTATAATATGCACGTGTTTACGTATAAAGGATGACTCACGCTAGACCGTGTCGGCCGTAGCACGGTCACCGAGCCGGTCCCGTGCATGTAATTGCAAAAGACGGGCCTCGACCGAGCAATTACCGTTGCGCCGTGATGCAGTATACTCGTCCGAGCAAAAATACTGTTGTAACTAGACTACAATCATGTTGAATATTGACGATCTGGAATTAGCGGCTATTGCGATCACTCTGGACGATGAAGAATCTGATAAATCTTCTACTACAAGGAAACGGCCGAACCGAGTTGTTTCCGAGCGTTGTCCGTTGCTCGTCCGCCACTCGGTTGCCGCTCGGTATAGCGTGAGTGTGTCCATACAAAATATATGTAATATTAGTTGACCGTGCTACGGCCGACACTCGGCTCGGACCCGACACGGTCTAGCGTGAGTCATCCTTAAAACGCAGGTGCTGTGGAAATAGCTGGCCTATATGGTGGCTATACCATATACATATATTACATACATACCATAACATATACCACATACCATAGGCTATAACTTTTTTCTGGTAACAATACATTTCAAATTTTTATAATCTATTACAGCGTTTGATGTATTCTTTTTTGCTGATGATCTTCTAGATACTAAAACTAAAAACAAAATATTCAACAATGCCCGTATAAATTAAAAAAATAGAAAAATACCGGCTAAGTGCGAATCGGGCTCGTGCATGAAGGGTTCCGTACCGTCGTACAAGATTTAATACTATATAGGTTATTATTAAATATAATTTTATTATACTATTTTTAGCGTATATATCGATACAAGATCTGTGAGCATCCGAGCAAAAAAAAGCCAAAAAAAACGGCCAAATACGAGTCGGGCTCGCGCATGTAGGGTTCCGTACCATCTTACTATATTTAATACTATGTATTTAAAAAATAACACGTTCCTAGTAGGGGAGCCCCAATTCTACTTTTGTCATCTCTCACTTTAGGTAAGAATTTTCGATTAAAAATATAAAAGTATCGTCCATGTTTACGACCTCTGACAATACGCCACACTTAATACTCGCACAAACGCCTGGCGGCTAATGTGAACACGCGCTCGTTCATACCACCGCGCCCACTGCTGCCCCCACGCCCACGTGTTCTAAGTGGACTAGCACTAATATACCTACTTCGCTACATACAAGTGAACTGGTAGTACAACCATATAGAAAGTAACTATTGCAGCCCAGGACCACAGAATAAATAATAGTACTACGTACAGAAATTGCACTCCTTTGATGTTGACACGTTGCCGACGATTTAATAGTCTACATAGTTATTAATCAGATAAACGCGCACGCAAGCTAAATAAAACTTTATTACTGCGCGCGAGTGTCCGTATTACTTTGCATCTTTTCTCCTTCCTACGTCGACTACGACTTTCCCTAATTACTAAGGGCTGTTGATAAAGAGTAAAAAATACATTGTGAAATTGTAAGTTACTTAGGTAAAGTACCTATTTTGACTATGATCGACCATATTTCCGCTACTATCTAAGCTCTGTGATACTCAACGCATGCACCTTGCAAGGACATTCGTCAGGAACCGCGATGCTTGGCTCGTAAGAAATAGTTAGATAGTGTAAACAACAAATAAACGCGAAATATGATTCCTAACAGAAATTTGATCGTATTATACTTAGTTAAAAATCTTGTAAACAGTGTTTTAATTTCAGTATTTTGTGTTATTATAACTTAAAGTATTTTAATTAAAAATACAAGTATAGATAGTGAAGTAAATTTCAACTAAGTTTCGTAATAAAGTACTTAGGTATTACCTTTGTAGTTAAATTATTACTTAATTATTTTTTCACTATAAGTACCTATCTAACAAAAAATGAAATAAATTCACCTTTCATTATCCTTCGATCGTAGATGATGGCTGATCGAAAGAACGCCTCAGCCAGTGTTAGTTTGCACGAGTTCAAATGTAATCGCCTTGCGTGAGTAAATGTCCAAAGATAGGAACAATGTAACTATTCGTGTCAGGATAGACGAGCGGATGAATTGGTAATTAATAGGATTTGTTACAGGAATTCATGAAGATACACGCCCGAGGACGGTCGTATGTCAAGTTCGGCTGTGTAAGCGCGTCTATAAAATACCGGTTGTGGCGCGTCATATCGATGGTAGCGAGTGGAAATTGAGGGTATTTCGAGAAACACCCCCTCCCCTACCATTCGTTTGTGCAGTATAAAGTTTAGTTTAGGTGCAGAGCGCGAGAGATTCCGACTCATTCTACGAGTGCTAAGATAGTGTCGTGATTCTGTTCATTGTAGTAATTCTTCTAGTGAAGGCAAGGAGGATGGTGTTGCTTATAGGCTTTTTTACGTGGTTTTATGCTGCAGCTATATTATTTGTACCACGAATGGGTCGGCTCGGCCGGGGAAGGACCACGTTCTCACAGAATACCAACGTAAAATAGCAGTTTAACGCTGTTGTGTTTCGTATGGTGAGTATAGAGAACCGAAGACCCTTTTTACTGGAAATGAGGTACTCCATCTTAGTCCTCACAGGTGACAACGCATCTGCATTTTGATTTGTAACCAAGGATAGATAGATGTAGAAGTCTATGGGCCGCAGCAACCACTTACCATGAGGTGGACTGTGTGCTCGTTTGTCACCCTTACCCTATAAACAAAAGGCTGCCTTGTGTTACACTGAGATAAGTAGTGTTGCTGTTGGTTTGCATACTTTGGTGTTATCATGTAATTACGTACCTCACGTTACACTGGTGTGTGATTATGGCGGGATCGTGTTACGGTTCGGTCGAACTATAATTACACTATACTGAATGTATAGTGCGTTACGCTGTCTTATTACTAATAATGAATAATTGCGTCAGCAAGAGAGCAAGTTGAACATCCGCTCTCACACTTATTATTTTTAACAATTAATGCTATCCTGATATGTATTTCCGAAATCAAAATTGGAATTCTCTGCTGAATCTCCAACATATACATAAACAAGTTTATTTTTATTAAAACTTGCATAAAATAGAAGTAAAAAAAAATAAAAGTATAAAAAAGTTGTTACAAATATCTTCATTACTTTAAAATATGAGATATTAATGTATGTACCTAATTAAGAAAATAAACCAACGACGGTGGCGCTTGTCAATAATAAAAATTAATAGATCCATTATGTACGGCACGGCATGATCACGTAGTACTGGCACCACTATGTTGACCGGGAATTAAGTGTTCTGTGCCGGGAATGGTGTTATGTGTCCAGACGAGGTGGATAATCGGAATTCACTTTAATTTGCTTTTTACGACTTTTAACCCAAGTACCTACAGTACAATTCATACACTTTAATATTTAATTATTAATAAATTTCTAATAACCACAAACTTAAACAAAAATCATATTACGTATTGCCGTTACCGTTACCGTTACAGCCTAATATAATCCATATGTTACGTATTGCATTTAAATCAAAATAAGCTTCTTCGTTTTAAATATTATTATTACGTAAATAGTGCAGGAAATTACCAACACTAATTTCATTATAGAGTAGAAGTATCCAGGATAACAAATTACGTCAATTTAATATCCTGGATAAATTCGTCACTTTTAATGTACCTACATTTGCAATAGTTTTCTAAATTTTTCTGCTACTCGTATAACAGATGTTGGCAAAAATTGGGCAAGTATTCCAAAAAGGTTACTTTTCGATGTTTGTCTTTAACTTCATTTAAAATTGTTTGAGAAATGACTATACACATCCGAGGGAGAAAATCGGAACAAAAATAATATACGAATTCCGATTATCTACCCTGTCTGAAGTGGATAGATAAACACGCGTTTCCGAGATGCACAATTACTGTCGACACATATTTCTTTCCTTGCTAATGCATGAGTTTGGAGACAGTAATTTTGGTACAAATTAAGCGCTTAGCCACTTTCTTTTGTTTTAAAAATGGAAATACGCAAAATGTATTTGGAACTAATGACCTGCACCCACATTGCGTCGCAATGCAACGCTGCTTGCTGTACCGCAGCGTCTTGGTATAAGTGAATCGGTATTGGGTGCGATCTGTATTATGTCCAAACAACACTGCATTATTGCTCCGGCGTCACAGCGCATCGTCCTTGTATGTCCTTATCCTACTCGTGTCTCTGCTCCCAAGCCAGGTGCGCGTGCTACTGAGCGCCGTACAACATCGCAACGCACTCACTCACTGTGATCTAATTGTAGGACGCAGCGGCACTGTAGAGACGCCTCAACGCATCGGCAACACATCATCTGGCTGCGCTTTTACGCCGCGTCCGCATGCTTGGCAAACCTCAACAAGTAGCCAAAAAAGTAGTGACCTCATTCAAGGGTGTGGTTAGTGTTAAGCATGGTTTGCGTAGGTTTGAAAATGCTTGCAGCCAATCCGACCGTGTCGGTTTTTTGTCACAAATCAATTTGCCGCAAGCGCTTGCGAAGCGGTTATACGTTTGTACACACTCAGTCTCGTTGGTGCACTGGTGGCGAAAATAAGTACCTATAATAAAATAATTTCAAAATTGCCTAGTACGGTTTTTATGAATTTTTAACATCCACCATCTGTTTTGCCGTATTTTTCGTTTTCTTGTGTAATAAAATAACCTAAGCCAAATGTTATGACCAAAGCGTAGAGGAAGTATGTACAACCGCTTGGTTTTGTACTACGTAAATAGTTGAGGTTTTGTATACATGCATTTTACTAACTACTCTAATCATGAAATTTTTTAAATATTTGAATTCAACTGACTTCACTCCGTCTACAACAGCTATATTCATATCGTAGTTTTTCAGACGCCACCGCTATTGTGGTAGGTTTTAGAACCACTATTTTCAGTATATAGTGGGACACTTTCGACTTTCGCACCTTCTAAGATGGTTCTCCTTCTACTATACACTCCATATAATTAAAGTGTATGAATTGTACTGTAGGTACAAATTTTAATTTTAAATAAAGTTAAAGACAAACATCGAAAAGTAACCTTTTTGGAATACTTGCCCAATTTTTGCCAACATCTGTTATATCAGAAAAATTTAGAAAACTATTGCAAATGTAGGTACATTAAAAGTGACGAATTTATTCAGGATATTAAATTGACGTAATTTGTTATCCTGGATACTTCTACTCTATAATGAAATTAGTGTTGGTAATTTCCTGCACTATTTACGTAATAATAATATTTAAAACGAAGAAGCTTATTTTGATTTAAATGCAATACGTAACATATGGATTATATTAGGCTGTAACGGTAACGGTAACGGCAATACGTAATATGATTTTTGTTTGTTTGTGGTTATTAGAAATTTATTAATAATTAAATATTAAAGTGTATGAATTGTATTGTAGGTACTTGGGTTAAAAGTCGGAAAAAGAAAATTAAAGTGAATTCCGATTATCCACCTCGTCTGGACACATAACACCATTCCCGGCACAGAACACTTAATTCCCGGTCAACATAGTACTGCCAGTGCTACTTGACCATGCCGTGCCGTACATAATGGATCTATTAATTTTTATTATTGACAAGCGCCACCGTCGTTGGTTTATTTTCTTAATTAGGTACATACATTAATATCTCATATTTTAAAGTAATGAAGATATTTGTAACAACTTTTTTATACTTTTATTTTTTTTACTTCTATTTTATGCAAGTTTTAATAAAAATAAACTTGTTTATGTATATATGTTGGAGATTCAGCAGAGAATTCCAATTTTGATTTCGGAAATACATATCAGAATAGCATTAATTGTTAAAAATAATAAGTGTGAGAGCGGATGTTCAACTTGCTCTCTTGCTGACGCAATTATTCATTATTAGTAATAAGACAGCGTAACGCACTATACATTCAGTATAGTGTAATTATAGTTCGACCGAACCGTAACACGATCCCGCCATAATCGTACACCAGTGTAACGTGAGGTACGTAATTACATGATAACACCAAAGTATGCAAACCAACAGCAACACTACTTATCTCAGTTCAACACAAGGCAGCCTTTTGTTTATAGGGTAAGGGTGACAAACGAGCACACAGTCCACCTCATGGTAAGTGGTTGCTGCGGCCCATAGACATATACATCTATCTATCCTTGGTTACAAATCAAAATGCAGATGCGTTGTCACCTGTGAGAACTAAGATGGAGTACCTCATTTCCAGTAAAAAGGGTCTTCGGTTCTCTACACTCACCATACGAAACACAACAGCGTTAAACTGCTATTTTACGTTGGTATTCTGTGAGAGCGTGGTCCTTCCCCGGCCGAGCCGACCCATTCGTGGTACAAATAATATAGCTGCAGCATAAAACCACGTAAAAAAGCCTCTAAGCAACACCATCCTCCTTGCCTGCACTAGAAGAATTACTACAACGAACAGAATCACGATACTATCTTAGCACTCGTAGAATGAGTCGGAATCTCTCGCGCTCTGCACCTAAACTTTATACTGTACAAACGAATGGTAGGGGTGTTTCTCGAAATACCCTCAATTCCCACTCGCTACCATCGATATGACGCGCCACAACCGGTATTTTATAGACGCGCTTACACAGCCAAACTTGACATACGACCGTCCTCGGGCGTGTATCTTCATGAATTCCTGTAACAAATCCTATTAATTACCAATTCATCCGCTCGTCTATCCTGACACGAATAGTTACACTGTTACTATCTTTGGACATTTACTCACGCAAGGCGATTACATTTGAACTCGTGCAAACTAACACTGGCTGAGGCGTTCTTTCGATCAGCCATCATCTACGATCGAAGGATAATGAAAGGTGCATTTATTACATTTTTTGTTAGATAGGCACTTATAGTGAATAAATAATTAAGTAATAATTTAACTACAAAAGTAATACCTAAGTACTTTATTACGACACTTAGTTGAAATTTACTTCACTATCCAAGTACCTACTTACATACCTATACTTGTATTTTTAATTAAAATACTTTAAGTTATAATAACACAAAATACTGAAATTAAAACACTGTTTACAAGATTTTTAACTAAGTATAATACGATCAAATTTCTGTTAGGAATCATATTTCGGTTTTATTTGTTGTTTACACTATCTAACTATTTCTTACGAGCCAAGCATCGCGGTTCCTGACGAATGGCCTTGCAAGCTGCATGCGTTGGGTATCACAGAACTTAGATAGTAGCGGAAATATGGTCGATCATAGTCAAAATAGGTACTTTACCTAAGTAACTTATAATTTCACAATGTATTTTTTACTCTTTATCAACAGCCCTTAGTAATTAGGGAAAGTCGTAGTCGACGTAGGAAGGAGAAAAGATGCAAAGTAATACGGACACTCGCGCGCAGCAATAGTTTTATTTGGCTTGCGTACGCGATTTATCTGATTAATAACTATGTAGTCTATTAAATCGCCGGCATCGTGTCAACATCAAAGGAGTGCAATTTCTGTACGTAGTACTATTATTTATTCTGTGGTCCTGGGCTGCAATAGTCACTTTCTATATGGTTGTACTACCAGTTCACTTGTATGTAGCGAAGTAGGTATATTAGTGCTAGTCCACTTAGAACAAGTGGGCGTGGGAGCAGCAGTGGGCGCGGTGGTTTGAACGAGCGCGTGTTCACATTAGCCGCCAGGCGTTTGTGCGAGTGTTAAGTGTGGAGTATTGTCAGAGGTCGTAAGCATGGACGGTACTTTTATATTTTTAATCGAAAATTCTTACCTAAAGTGAGAGAAGACAAAAGTAGAATTGGGGCTCCCCTACTAGGAACGTGTTATTTTTGCATACATAGTATTAAATATAGTAAGATGGTACGGAACCCTACATGCGCGAGCCCGACTCGTATTTGGCCGTTTTTTTTTTACTTTTTTTTTTGCTCGATCTTACTAATGGCAACAAGTAGATGCTCACAGATCTTGTATTGATATATACGCTAAAATAGTATAATAAAATTATATTTAATAATAACCTATATAGTATTAAATCTTGTACGACGGTACGGAACCCTTCATGCACGAGCCCGATTCGCACTTAGCCGGTATTTTTCTATTTTTTTAATTTATACGGGCATTGTTGAATATTTTGTTTTTAGTTTTAGTATCTAGAAGACCATCAGCAAAAAAGAATACATCAAACGCTGTAATAGATTATAAAAATTTGAAATGTATTGTTACCAGAAAAAAGTTATAGCCTATGGTATGTGGTATATGTTATGGTATGTATGTAATATATGTATATAGTATAGCCACCATATAGGCCAGCTATTTCCACAGCACCTGCGTTTTAAGGATGACTCACGCTAGACCGTGTCGGGTCCGAGCCGAATGTCGGCCGTAGCACGGTCAACTAATATTACATTGTAGTGTTATGCAACTTACATTTCATTGTACACTAATTCTCCATTCTGCTTTGATATTCTGCATTCATGTTTTGCATCACTTTATACTATTTTTTTCATTCTGTTTTTGATTCTCTGCATTTATATTTTGCATCACCTTTATTTATATAGGATCCTGTAACGTTTTTACACAATAACATATCATTTTACTGCGTATTTTCACACTATTTAGTACTTTTAAACTAGCTGTCAACGAAGTCTTACCTTTTTTTTGGTCTTTTATTGAATTCTCTGTAACTCTACAATTTCAGGCTTAGTGTACGTTGTCGTGCATTAGTTTTTCCTATGTGATTTTTATCTCGTTTCTTACTTAAATGTAATAGTTTCTTAATAAGAGTCCTAAAACTAAAAATTCCTCAATTTGACAACCATTGTTTTTGTGGTTGTTATGGTAACTTTTATTTAAATTCGTCTCTGGTATGATGTTCTTTCTACATAAATACTTTTTGGCTGTAGGTCATTTACAATAAATTTCGTTTTAATTTAAATAATTTCTCGTTCTCTCTAAAAAGGTATAAAAGCCAAACAATTGGAGAATACAGGACAGTCTCGCTTCGGTTCTCAAACGAGAAACATCTACTAAAGGCCTTATCCCGGGGCCGCTTTGCCCCGGGATCCTGCAAGCCTCCATCTACACGTGAAGTCGTCGGTGAATTCTAATTCAAGTGCGGGGCCACACTACTCCGCGCGCTACGACTGCTTGATCCAGGCGCTGAGTGCAGCCTACTGCCCGCGCTACCTTCAGGCGCGCTTCGACTGCTGGCTCCAGGCGCTGCGTCACTACTGCCCGCGCTACCTCTGGGCGCGGCGACTACTTCTCCAAGAACTGAGCGCACCTACCCAGGCGCTACGTGCGCCGGCTCCGGACGCTGCGTGTGCCCAGTCCAGGCGCTGCGTGCCGTCGCCGCTGAGAAACCTCAAGCTCTGCGTGTGCCTACTTCTACAAAAGCAGCGAGGCTCCAGGCTCCACTATAAAACTATATTGTCCTATTCTCCAACCTTTATTTTTTTTAAACCTAATTGTAATCTCATTTCATCCATCACCTTCATATTACATTTTTTTTATAAGATTGTAAATACCTTTTAAAAAATTATAATATATTATTTTCTTGGTCTATTTTGTTGTATTGCTGTTCTTAGGTTAGGTTCTTTCTCTTTTAATTGTCGCTTCACGACAACATATATTTTGTATGGACACACTCACGCTATACCGAGCGGCAACCGAGTGACGGACGAGCAACGAACAACGCTCGGATAAAACTCGGCTCGGCCGTTTCCTTGTAGTAGAAGATTTATCAGATTCTTCATCGTCCAGAGTGATCGCAATAGCCGCTAATTCCAGATCGTCAATATTCAACATGATTGTAGTCTAGTTACAACAGTATTTTTGCTCGGACGAGTATACTGCATCACGGCGCAACGATAATTGCTCGGTCGAGGCCCGTCTTTTGCAATTACATACACGGGACCGGCTCGGTGACCGTGCTACGGCCGACACAGCTCGGACCCGACACGGTCTAGCGTGAGTCATACTTTATACGTAAACACGTGCATATTATACTTTATGTTTAATATTTCGTTATCGCGCCCGCCACCGTACCCGCGAGTTAACGTGAACAAGCATTTTACGCATACAAATATAAGCATAACTCCCATCATCGGCTCGCTTTTAACGATAGATAGCAATCACTTTGACACACACGTAAACGTATCTGTTTAGTGTAGTGGCAGCGGTGTTACTACGGGTAGTGTAACTACCTAACGTCGCAAGAAACGACAGAGGGGCAAAACCGAAACAGAAGATGGGCAGCAGCATCTGGCCTGGGGGGCTTTTGTAGATTGTAATGAACGAACGAATGAACAATCTTAATACGCCCTACTGATTGGCAATGGCCTGATATCTGAAAGGCTTTTAGAACAGTGCAGTTTACACCGCTGCCCCTTGCGTGTTGGCGGATATCGTATATCATGAATCTGTCTTTAGTTTCTCTTCACCGCCAATCACGTGTTGAAAGGCGATGAAAAGTTTCAATATTGAAAGCTCGATAGCACAGCTTACTTTAAAATATATATCGAATATTTTTTTTTACCCATACTTTACCTGTGTATCATTAACGCCATTAAAGCCCATCACAAGTTGACTGCTGTAGACTGCTTAAGTCACTCCCAAATACTAGCCGTGCGGTTAAAGAATGGGATTAAAAATGGCGTCGCCTCTATTTACCTCTCGCTCTCACACTGTCGCTAACTATACTCATACCCGCCGGTAGACTGCAAAAAAATACGTTGCGATCATGAAGTTATTAACTTCATGGTTGCGAAATGCGTTTTTCGTACGTTCTATAACTTCAGTCCAACTTTGAAATCAATGATAACAAAATGCTATAAACTACAAAAAAAGAATCAGTACGGTTTTGCAGTTTTTCAGTCCAAATTTGTGAGCTACAACACGTTCTGAGATTTCGTCATAATTTTTATTGATGGTACATGCCATTGAAACATGAGTAACAATTTTTTCATTTTAGTTTGTCTGTCTGTCTGAGTTAATCTTCGGAATGGCTAAACCGATTGTAATACAAGTTCAAGAACAAATAGAGAGTAATACCAGGAGTGATCTAGAGAACATTTTATGCACTATACTATTATTATTACTATTTTATACATACTACATGCATGTTTCCTCACGATGTTTTCATTTCTTTATTTATCACGTGGTTAATCAAAGCGGATTGCTAGATATTGATGTTATTTTAAAATTAATGTACCTACTTACGTACACAATTCCTTTCAAATGTTTTGCCATTAAAGAAAATTTTCCAATTACCCAAATAATATAACGTTATACCGATATTAGCGTGTTTTCGTTATTAGTACAGTTCATGTTTACGGTACTGGCTCGATGAGCCGCCATTTCTAATCCCATTCTTTATCCGATGTACACATGGTACTGAAAGACGTCAAGACTCGAGTTTGGCTTGATGAGCCGCCATTTCTAATCCCATTCTTTATCCGACGTATACATGGTCCTGAAAGTCGTCAAGACTCGAGTTTAGCTTTGCAATGAAGTTATTAGATTTACGATAAATATTAATAGCAAGGAAATAAGTGCACTAATTAGGCGCTGCAAGTATAGGCAATAACAAGGCGCCCCTAATAAAAATAAAGTCGTTATTCAGAACAAAGCAGATGCAAATTCAGGTTTTCTGAAAATCAGAATAGAATCAAAAATGCTTTTAGAACAAGCCCAAATTAGGGGCTTTTAGGTGCTAATTAAGTACCAAGTTTAAAAATTAGTTACTCTATAATTTTCACCGCAACCACAGAATAAATCGTCGCAACGAACGATTGAAATTTGCGTTGCTGGCAAAACGTATCGCTAGCCACGCAATGACGTTATTAGATATACGATTCGAAACCCGATACAGATTAACCGGTGTCTGCGCCCTCTTTTCCCAAAAGAGGGTCGCTTCAGATACGGCATAAGAAGCTTTAAACAGCTGGTTGCCAGTCCCCAAAGGCGGTTTTTAGGGGGTATCACTTAGGTTCCCCTTGTAGGCAGTGAGTCCCCCATAACCACGATAGACCGGCTATCGTGGTATGCGTAATGCATTTTCCGCCTCCCTACGGGGTAGCCCTTTTCCAAATTGCTTCGGGCGCAAAAAAAAAACAAAAAAAAATTAACCGGTTCAGTGCGGGCGACACGCCCGGCGTGCCATCGAATACTTTTGTGTGTGGCGTATGACACGCGAGGCGTGTCTTTTTTAATCGTTATAACTCGCTCAAATTGCTTTTGCATACCTTAAGCGAAAGCGCAAGGTGTGTTCTACTATCGCCTAAAAATTAAGATTCCAACATTTTATCGAATAAAATCGTATCTAGCAATCATATTATACATATAAATGATATAAAAAGCACATTGTTAGAAAGATAAATGATTGTTGAACTTATTAATAATTTTTTAAAATCGATTAATTGCTATTTTTAAATAAAAAAAAGGGTTTTAGTGGCTTATGGTGTGGATTTATCATGTCCCTGTGGCTTGTAAACACAATAACTTTTGAAAATATTAATTGTTTAACTCAATCTATTTTTTAATATCTTCATCGATCATGTGGGAAGCCACTGAATGTAAATGGCAGTGTAGATTTGTTTTGTTTAGCTATAATTAATTTTTTTCGGCTCCAAAATGGCGAAATTTTCGTTGATTTGTGAGCCTCGTATACAAATTAATTCTGTAAATGGGAAGCTACAGCCACAGAGTAGTAATGAGTAGTTTAGTTTGGCTCACAGAGTACATTATATATAGGGAATAATGTAAAATAAATAAATTATACTGAAAATTTAATTACAAATTTGTTTTGTAACAAAATAGTAAGTTAGCAAGGTTCGATTGTATTTTAAACTATTAATTAATTTGTTTGATTCTAAATTGGCCTAGCATGGCTAAATTAAAAAAGCGACATCTACTGCAACATGGACAAACTGTCATGACATAATAATACCTCTAAGAAAAATTATAATATGGACTGTTATGCCACTGGTTTGGCTTCAGTCTTGCTCACAGAGTACCTTTATATATACTGAAAGTCTGAAAGTCTTGCTGCAGTCACCTTCGTGAGTGGACATTGTATATTGTATCGGTTGTTTGCAGCGGCTCAAAAAGATCGCTGTACAAATACACAATATTCGAATAACCAAATTTCTTAAATACTTAATTATAATAATAATAAGACATTTTTTTATTACAATATTTAAAAGCACAGAATAAATAATAGTAGTACGTACAAGCAAGTAGTATAATTTTTTTTGTCATGGGTGACATTTTCATGGTTTTCGAGGGTGTTGAAACCGATAGGGTTGTCGAAATGTAAATCCAAGATGGCGGCCGCAATAGGTATCAATTTTTTCATCATGGGTGTCATTTTTATGGTTTTCGAGGGTACTGAAGCCGATAGTGCTGTCGAAATGTAAATCCAAGGTGGTGGCTGCAATAGGTATAAATTTTTTCATCATGAGTGTCATTTTCATGGTTTTCGAGGGTGTTGAAGCTGATAGTGCTGTCGAAATGTAAATACAAGATGGCGGCTGAATTAGGTACCAATTTTTTCATCATGGGTGTCATTTTCATGCTTTTCGAGGGTGTTGAAGCCAATAGTGTTGTCGAAATGTAAATCCAAGATGGCGGCTGCAAAATATATCAATTTTTTCATCTTGGGTGTCATTTTCATGGTTTTCAAGGGTGTTCAAGCCGATAGTGCTGTCGAAATGTAAATCCAAGATGGCGGCTGCAACAGGTATCAATTTTTTCATCATGGGTGTCATTTTTATGGTTTTCGAGGGTACTGAAGCCGATAGTGCTGTCGAAATGTAAATCCAAGGTGGTGGCTGCAATAGGTATAAATTTTTTCATCATGAGTGTCATTTTCATGGTTTTCGAGGGTGTTGAAGCTGATAGTGCTGTCGAAATGTAAATACAAGATGGCGGCTGAATTAGGTACCAATTTTTTCATCATGGGTGTCATTTTCATGGTTTTCGAGGGTGTTGAAGCCAATAGTGTTGTCGAAATGTAAATCCAAGATGGCGGCTGCAAAATATATCAATTTTTTCATCTTGGGTGTCATTTTCATGGTTTTCAAGGGTGTTCAAGCCGATAGTGCTGTCGAAATGTAAATCCAAGATGGCGGCTGCAACAGGTATCAATTTTTTCATCATGGGTGTCATTTTTATGGTTTTCGAGGGTACTGAAGCCGATAGTGCTGTCGAAATGTAAATCCAAGGTGGTGGCTGCAATAGGTATAAATTTTTTCATCATGAGTGTCATTTTCATGGTTTTCGAGGGTGTTGAAGCTGATAGTGCTGTCGAAATGTAAATACAAGATGGCGGCTGAATTAGGTACCAATTTTTTCATCATGGGTGTCATTTTCATGGTTTTCGAGGGTGTTGAAGCCAATAGTGTTGTCGAAATGTAAATCCAAGATGGCGGCTGCAAAATATATCAATTTTTTCATCTTGGGTGTCATTTTCATGGTTTTCAAGGGTGTTCAAGCCGATAGTGCTGTCGAAATGTAAATCCAAGATGGCGGCTGCAACAGGTATCAATTTTTTCATCATGGGTGTCATTTTTATGGTTTTCGAGGGTACTGAAGCCGATAGTGCTGTCGAAATGTAAATCCAAGGTGGTGGCTGCAATAGGTATAAATTTTTTCATCATGAGTGTCATTTTGATGGTTTTCGAGGGTGTTGAAGCCGATAGTGCTGTCGAAATGTAAATCCAAGATGGCGGCTGCAATAGATATAAATTTTTTCATCTTGGGTGTCATTTTCATGGTTTTCGATAGAGTTGAAGCCGATAGTGCTGTCTAAATGTAAATCCAAGATGGCGGCTGCAAAAGGTATCAATTATTTCATCATGGGTGTCATTTTCATGGTTTTCGAGAGAATTGAAGCCGATAGGGTTGTCGAAATGTATATCCAAGGTGGCGGCTGCAATGGGTATTAATTTTTTCATCATGGGTGTCATTTTCATGAGTTTCGAGGGTGTTGAAGCCGATAGTGCTGTCGAAATGTAAATCCAAGATGGCAGCTGAAGTAGGTACCAATTTTTTCATCTTGGGTGTCATTTTCATGGTTTTCGAGAGTGTTGAAGCCGATAGTGCTGTCGAAATGTAAATCCAAGATGGCGGCTGCAGTAGGTATCAATCTTTTTATCATGGGTGTCATTTTCATGGTTTTCGAGAGAGTTGAAGCCGATAGGGTTGTCGAAATGTAAATCCAAGATGGCGGCTGCAAAAGGTATCAATTTTTTCATCACGGGTGTCATTTTCATGGTTTTCGAGGACGTTGAAGCCGATAGTGCTGTCGAAATGTATTTAAACTACTTTAAAAATTCCGTATAATCATGTTATACGTAATTTTTTTAATGCGCTTAAGGTATGCCCAATTGGATTTACCAATATATTTTAATTTGTACATGGTACCGTTTTTACTTTATAGGTTTTTAAAACATATTGTGGAAAAATACTCTAATAAGAAACAAATGAACAAATAATAGCACTCATTGCGATCGCTCACGAACTCAAGTTGTAAACAAGTTTCTAGAAAATAACTCTCCTGTTAAAAAAAAAACAATGCCTTTATCTCTTTTGCTTAAAATGGTTGAAGTGCCGACTTATTACTATAATTTGACCGAATGGACGTACGAAGTATCATGTGCTCTTGTGATATGGTATAAGGTTTATTTTTCTGAAACAGTTCGAAACCGTTCATGCATAAAAAAAGTTCGCTAATAAATAGTCTTTTGTCAATCCGCCGCCGTATAGCGCCGGCGTTTTTTCCTTTTGAAAACACTTGTTTTATTCTTACTAATTAGACGTTTTCAGATCGACTTTACTTTTACATTTGTATAACATTAAATAATATTTAACATTTGTAAATATCAATAAATGATATACCTTTTTTTTTTTTAAATTAAGGTTCTTCATTGTTTGATATTTACAATTGTTATTATTAGGTGAAAATTTAATTTAATAAAAACCAAGGTTTCCAGGGTGATTTAGCTGTACCTACTTATATAAATGTTTTTTTTTATAACAACAAAAAATAGTACAAAAGGTTTGTCTATCTAATCTCTTCATAAAAAAGTCACTTTCTCTCAATTTCAAAGAAAACGCGTAAAAAAAACACGTAGTTACCCACTAAAAACAAGTATCCTTCTATTTGTATCTTATGTTTGATGTCAAATAAACTTAATTAGGTCTAAAAGAGTAAAAAAAGCATAAAAAAGAACATTACTTTTACACATGGCGGATGACACAATAGGCGTGTCAAATTTTTGTCTGTGGCGCTTGACAAGCCCGGCGTGTCTTGAAATAATTGTTCGCCGCCACAGCTAAAAGTTGTCGAAAATTGGTGCCGCAACGAATCGGTTAAGATATTATTCTGGGAATTATAGGGTCCATGATCACCATTACCTTACCATAAGGTGTGAACGGCATTTTATGTTCTTTATTAGAGCATAAAACTTGTGCTAATTAGGTGCCAAGTTTAAAAATTAGGTGCTTTAAAATTTTCAGCGCAACGAACTGTTGAAATTTGCGTTGCTGGCAAAACGTATCGCTAGCAACGCCAGTGACGATAATAGATATACGATAAATATTAATAGCAAAGAATTAAGTGCTAATTAAGTGTCGAAAGATTATTGGGGTCGGATGTAGATGACGGTAATATTCTGGGAGCCGTAGAAGCTGAAGCTGGTCACCGAAGGCGACCAATAAGCCAAAGCTGCAGAGGTGAGCACGGTTGCTTGTGATTTGCTACGCAAGGACGAAGGGGCTGCACTCCCCGCAGCGCCGAAGCCATTGCAGAAATAACTATGTCAATATTCCTGCAACGTAAATTTCCACAGTTGGTTGCGGTAAAATTTTAGAGCAACTAATTTTTAAAATTGATACGTAATTGAGGTACCGGTCTAGATATTTTACTCCTTGTACAGCGTTTGTTAATCCGGCTGAGAATCGTAATGTTTATGCCAAATCCTCCTCAGAACGTGAGAAACCCATGTCCAGCAGTGAAGTTACAGGCTGATTCAAATGATGATAATTTAGCTTGGGTTAAAATTATTTGGTAAGGAGTCCCTTAATCGCGGCGCTACATATTCGCAATATTTGACAAACTCAAATTCCATACTGTAAATATTAGTGCCCATTTTTTCCCGCGAGACTTCTTGGAACACTGCGTTTTACTAGTGATTATATTTCTTTGGTTTAAACCTGAGACTAATATTATTACAAACTACTTTTTAAAATAAGAAGGATATTGTTTATTTAATGGTTGGTATCAGTTAAAAAAAGCGATTCATTCATTTTTAAAAATATAATAAACAATAACATCAGTTACCATAAATTACAATTAAAATTATTCTACTGGTATTAGTCTTAAAACATTCATCATACTAATATGCTGTATCAAATCACAGTAAATTATTAAACATAGTGACGAAATTCTTATTTCAAATAGGCAAGCACCTTCATACTTATCAGACCTAAAAATTTAGGAATTCTAACAAACTAATTCTTAAGAAAAAAAAAAATCAGGCGATATTTAGATTAGGACACCTGCAGCTATCTCCAAAAAGGAGGAGACAGGTGCATTGTGGTATAAGATGAAATGCTCAGTCTTTCTAATAAAACTCGCTTTCTTACCTTTTAAACTAGAACACAGGAGTGCGAGTGCTGCTGCTGGCTGATAAAGATAAGAGGTTGGTATCTACCCAGAAGGAACTTAGGCTAAAGTCCTAATAGTTCAATGTCAATATCATTACAAAATTATTAAAAAAGATGTCAATTACAAACTTTATAAGAATTCTAAAAATAACGGAAACATTTCAATCTTCAAGTAATAAATAAAATTAAAGTACTAACAAATGACTAAGAAATAAATACAAATATTGAGCAAGGCTCAAACAATTAAATCTATCAAAATACACACAATTAAAAAAACAACTTCACAAACTGTTATTTCTGATGACTTGATCATGACATAATGTTGCCGTATTTAAATATATTATGAGATTATTGCAATTATTTAATTAAGGTATGTGAAGTCAACTGAGCAAAAACTGAGTAAATTAAGCATTTAACAAACTACAGATTTGCACCACACAATTATTCATTGTGATTACCTGTAGAAGGATATGGTATTAAATAAAATATAATTATAGCAAATACGTACATTATGTAAACGTTTCGAATATTATGTATCACAAAATCCTATTTGAACCGCACTTGCCTTGCAAACATTTCAGCACATAAATCAGCTGTTCCCTTCGTAGAGCCAGTTCCTTTCTCATCGGATTCAGAATCGGAATCGAACTCCGAAGTTACTGCTGGAGATTTTCTTCCAGATGACACTCGCTTCAACCCAACTTCCGTAGTAAGAATTTCTTTGATGACATCATCAGAAGACTGTCCCTTACGATTTGCATTGCGAAGCTGTTTCGCTCGTTTTCTTATATCGGCAAGAAACCCCGTATTCACTTCTACACTTTCATTAGACATTTCGTGTTGTGACAAGTCAGTGCATGAGAGTGTCAAGTCAGTGGAAGAGCCTTTCGACTCTGAGGTAGTTTCTAGTGATTCAACAGAGGCGCCTAT
Organism: Parnassius glacialis; assembly: GCA_033319125.1. Classification (NCBI taxonomy): domain Eukaryota; kingdom Metazoa; phylum Arthropoda; class Insecta; order Lepidoptera; family Papilionidae; genus Parnassius; species Parnassius glacialis. The sequence goes on from JAVANC010000003.1 coordinate 23,333,051, forward strand.
GCTTCGAAATGCTGCGAGACCGTCTACTATTGAAACTGAGTAACCGTCGTCACCCTTCGTGCTTATTATTATTCCATTAGGTGCAGTTCCGAGTAAGGCGGGTTCATTCACTTTATAATTGAACACTTCTGGCATATAACATTCAGAGGCAGTGGAAGTTGTGGATGACGTTTCACAGGTACACGGCGGGGCTCTGTATGCTTCTTCATTGAGGTATATTATGGTAACTCTATCTGTTCCTACAGCGTAAAGGAAGGGAGCCACAAACTCCCAACTGTGTACTGCCGAACTCCATTTAGGGTCTTCGTTACGTGTACGCCTACCGCTTTCGTCCACGAACACGCCACATTCCGCAAAACAAATTAGTAGCTCAATGGGGTCGTTTCTTACAAGGATAATTGCTTTGGGTGACGAGTGACTTTTTAAGGCAGCTGTAACGGTCGGGTCGTCTACGGCGAAGGTTTCCAACGCGCCGGAGGGCAAATTCACTTTGAGAGGCTTCTCCCCGGCGAGGAACAAGCACTTAGTCGTGAGCAGTAGTGAACTTGGTGGTCTGTCAATCGTGAGCGAGCGTGCTATCTTGAACTCAGTGCTAACTGCGTCGAAGCGTAAAATAAAAACGCGCCGGCCGCAGGCGACCACAGCACATGGACCTTCAGTTGCTTCTTCAGAAAGTACCTGGGACGAGAGATACTTGTTTAGTTTATTTTTATTTTACAGAAAGAATATTGTTTTTATTTATCTATTGTTACGTTTTATTTTCAAATGGCGATGGTTTCTGCAAGATTAAAATTAAATTAAAGTTAAGAGTATTTAAGTAATTCTACAAGCATCTAGAATTAGAAATAAAATAATATAAAAATTCCCCCTTTTATGAGCTTTACTTTTACCTGTCCCAATGTTTGTAATCAAATCTTGCAAGTAATTTTTTTTATTCCCTACTATGGGAAAAGTCCATTACCAACTAGGCGGGAAGGGCTTGAAATTAGCTTAATATGATAACTTTTTCAAATAATTATGTGATAATACATAATTTGAAATAATAGCAATAAGGTGTATGTTTTACCTTAAAATAACCTTAAAATAAGATTAACACTGGATAAACTTAATGCCTCATGAAAATTTCTACCAGTTAATATTGAGTAATTTAACAAATTGTGGTCAACGTTCAGAAATTAGAAATGTTTATTTATTTTAAACATGGTAGTACAAAGATCATAATATAGTGATATGTCCTCATGTTTGACTCATAACTGTGATGCAAATTTAAAAGTAGTTACATTTTAATCTACTTAGAGCTAAAAATAAGTTAATAGACTAGTCTTATTCTAGATTGTATGATCCTTTCTCAAAGTCTGGTAAGTTTATTTTTGTATTGCCCTCTAGTGATAAAATAATGAGAGTGTTATCATACAAAAATACACATTTGTTTTATATACAGGCACGGTAGCGGTAGGATTCAGAGTTTCTTGAAAAGAGGTTTACGTTAACTTCATTACTTACTTATGTTTGAGGTTATGTTATAAATCAGACCGATAATAATAAAACAATATAATAATGGCAGCAAGTACTGTTGGCCAGGTCAGCAAAACATAGTACGTACCTATAAAATATTTTCCCCGGTCGTACTAATCATAATACTTTATGTTAGAAATCACTGTTATTGCATTAAACAAAAACAAAAGCTAGTTTTTCTCATTAATTGTAACTCAATAATAATTACCAAACAGTTATAGAAATGAAAAGATGTTTCTAAATTAACGTAGTGTGGATAATTAATCAAAGCTGAATGTTTTTTGTTGCTACATTCTCGTGATGTGTAAATAAAGATGCAACAATAGAGTGAGCGAGATAATAAGCGAGCAATCGAGCGGACGTCATTTTTAATATTTATTTATGGGCGCGGCTTATACATTGTTAAAACATTACCAGTATCATTGTTTAGAACATATACAAAACACACACAAGCTACTATCTACTAAAATGAAGTCGTAAAGTGTTACCTTGACTAGACATGGGGCGGAAACTTCAGGCAACTGTACTCTACTGAGACTGACGGTGGGCTTGAGGTTTGTTGAGCGTCGCAGAGCAGAACCCAGTGCTAAGAGGCCGCCGTGAGCCAGTATACCACTGCATACAAACAACGCTCGTCCGTTCGTCGACACTATGCTTTGCACACAGTTTACTTCGGTTCTAGGCGGAGACACGTCACTGTCCCACTCGATTCGTACTGGACCGCGGAGAGAGTGTAGACCGTCGGAGCACCCTGCATATTGATGTGTTTATTGAATTTACGATTATATTGTATCATTAAGCGATCCTAAAATTTTATAGGTAAAATACTATTATCGAACAAGCACTATTTCTAAAACTAAGCAAAAAGAAAGCAAATCCTTCCTGTAGCGGAAGAGATCTACGTCCAAAAGTAGACATTTGTAGGCTCATTAGAAGAATATTTCATAATTCTATATATTACTATACTGACAATATATTCTATATATTGTAGAACAGCGGATTTATTGCTATATAACTCTCTTAAAAATAAGGGGAGGCCTTTGCCCATAAGTGTCGCTTTACATTTCCCATATGATGAGGAGAAGGGTATTAAAGATGCGAAATATCTGTTATTGCGACTGCTACAAATTTTTCGAAAAAGCTGAGTCATCAGGTCAACAGTGTATAATTACAACATATATATTCAAATCAAAATGTCGCCAGTATACGTGAGCGAATTTAGAGCATCGATATTAATGCATTGCCGAACTTTATGCACAGTTTGGTGAGTATGAACAAATTTTAATCAATAATTCATTTATGTCTTATGTCATAATTGGAAAGATAAGATGATAAATAAAACAATTATTCTCCCTCGACCCAATAGACAACCCTTAAATATGTGCGGTATGCTGAAGGTTTTGTCTCATAACTAAAAAAATTATAAGTAAACTAATATAATTACTGTCTTAAAACATTTTCCATTACATTTTGAATACCGTTTCGTTCGTTCAGACCATTTTTGAAAACATATTAGCCCTTGGTCTGAGGGCATGTTTTTCACGTGCTGGTTGAGAGCTACCTCAGCCTCTTTTGGCAACGTCATTGTCAAACCTATCATCAAATCTTTGATTTTTATGAAAATGAAAAGTCGCATAGTGCGATTCATGGACTGGAATTTGAGCGGGATGGGTCACGATCCCCACCTTTTCAGAAGCCAAAAATGTCTTTGTCTTGTTCGCCATGTGAGCGTAGTAGCGCGGTGAAACATCTTGATCGTTTTTCCCTAGTTTTGTGAAAGACATTGGGCAAACAAATTGTGCTGTACCTTTCAACATTAACTGACTTTTGCTCATTAAGTGGGATCATTCAGAGAGGACCGATATGGGAAAAACGCAATATTTTTTTTGAGTACGCTTTTTGTCTGCCTTAATTTAGTAGGTTTGCTGTTGCCTTCGAACGACCTATAGTCTATACCGAAGACTGTTGCTTTCTTTCCGGAATGCAGCGTGTTTGTGAAATGCTCCCGAAAACGAAGACAGATGATAGTACTAACGATACCTTTGATGATGAGTCAGAAAAAAAAAATCGATCATGAGGAAAAAATCATCTTTTCACAACATTTTATTAGCTTTACGTAGTCTGCTCTAAAAGTATCGGGAATGGAATATTTCCACTGTTCCTGTCATATTAAAATCTTTTTAATTGAAAACTCCTTGGTTTTAAAAATCGAATACCATTTATTTATTTAAAAAAGATTCTCGGTATTGTCACAAGGTTTTGTCAAACTTGTTTAGTCGTTGAGAAAATGGAATTGACTCGAGAAAATTCAAGAGCTATGATTTATTATGACTTTCGAAGTGGTTTAACACAAAAACAGTGTGTTGACCGGATGATTTCTGCATTTGGTGATGAAGCCCCATCCAAAACCACAATTTATCGCTGGTTTGCTGAATTTCAACGTGGAAGTGTCAAGCTCAGTGATGATCCCCGTCAAGGTCGTCTAAAAACTGCAGTCACCCAAGAAAACGTTGATGCTGTGCGTAAGCTGATTGAGGAAATCGACATGTGACATACCGCGAAATTCAGGCAACTTTAGACATTGGCATGAGTCAAATACAAATAATCTTGCATGAACAATTAGGTGCAAAAAAGTTGTTTTCCCGATGGATACCACATTCGCTCCGTGAAGAGCAAAAAGCGGCTCGCGTTACTTGGAGCGTCAGAAGTCTCGAAAGATTCCATTCCTCATTCCTCAAATGCTGTATATAACATCGTATCAAGTGACGAATCCTGGATATACGCGTACGAACCCGAAACAAAAAACCAGTCACGAGTTTGAGTGTTCGAAAATGAGTAAAAGCCAACAAAAATTGTTCGTTCACGGTGTTGCAAAAAAAAAAAATGGTGGCCACGTTTGTCTCCAAAACCGGCCATGTTACGACTATTCCTCTTGAGGGACAAAGAACGGTTAATGCAGAATGGTATGCTAGCATTTGTTTGCTACAGGTTGTTTCTGAACTCCGTAAAGAGAACTGCAACCGCCGCATCATCCTCCATCATGACAATGCGAGTTCTCACACCGCACACAGAACAGAAGAGTTTTTAGAGCAAGAAAACATAGAATTATTAGACCATACGCCGTACAGCCCCGACCTAAGTCCTAATCATTTCTATACTTTCCCTAAAATAAAGAATAAATTGCGTTCACAGAGATTTTCATCACCTGAAGAAGCTGTGGACGCCTACAAAACGGCTATTTTGGAGACCCCAACTTCCGAATGGAATGGTTGCTTCAATGATTGGGTCCATCGTATGGAAAAATGTGTCAAATTTCGCGGAGAATACTTCGAAAAGCAATAAATACATCTTTAAATAGTAATGTTGTGTCACTTCCTTGATTCCCGAAATTTTCAGTGCCGCCCTCGTATTCACGCTCCATCGTGTTAGTAAAGCTAAAAAGTGGAATTTAAAGTTAATAAATCTGCTGATTAGGGTCAATATACGCGCGGACGCCGAATTCGTGCGGCACGCAGCTAGGCAATCGTACCAGTACCTAATAATTTACAACACCTGTCTAAATACCTAACTTATCTACTTAACCTACTATTTTGCCCCTGTGCTTGTCTCCACCTAGCCACTTTAATTCGAATTCACATGTTAAATAAACCAAATACTCTAGTTTCCGTTTACCGATTCCCCGCTAATGAAAAAAATACTTAAATGAAATGTTAACAAGGATAGTCATGCTTTTTTATCCATCGTGTAGGTATGTTTATTATTCTGATGTATTCAGTTATGTATCTATTCAGATCAGTGCAGTACTAAGTTATTTAAAAAAGATTAGGTATGAAATAACTTACCAATGTAAATACTCTGTGGCCTTATTGACATTCTATAAGGCATATTAACATGTTGCCGTATTCACGAGCACTATAAACGTACGCGTTAGGCATTATTAAAACAAAACAAGAAACACAAAAAGTAACAACAAGAATAATAACAACAAGAATTTAATAAACAAAACGAATTTACTGTCACTCACGCGTACGTGATAGTCAACACGGAACTGTCTCAAAAACTAAAATTAATAATCAACCCCGCCAAAACAAATGCCTCCCGATAAGTGCGTGCATCCTAACGTTCTTGCAGTAAGCACTTTGATAATTTCCACAGATCATTAAACCTTTTTATTTATGTACGAACAGCTATGCAAGTCTAGAAAGACCAGTATCACTGCGACCTAAAATATCTATTGTAATCGCTGCTATGTCTATAGTTCACCGCTAAGCCATATGTCCTCATTGAATAGAAGGAGTTGCTTAGCTGTGAGTAATTTCACTTCTTCTGAGCGAAATACATACGCAATTCATCAGGATGTGTAAAGGCGTTTCCTCCTCTAGGAACCAAACCCGACACATGTTTGAGCTGCTCAGTCCCAGAATGGACATGTGCTTCTTAAGACAACAGTGTCCGGTCAGAGCTATGACCAGAATGCGCAATTAATTTTTACCTAATCCCAGGGCTTCCGAAGCGAATTTACGATCGAAAGCCCGGGTTAAGGTTTTAGAATGTTTTTAGCCTGGTGTATCAGACCAGATCTTAAGTCATTTATTGTGGTAAAGAGTTTCTAGGGTCAATCGGGCGAGGCTTTTTGAGATTCCACAAAATAGCTCGGGTCCAAATTGTGTACTCTTTGAGCCCTCCCGAGCGAGCTTGTTGGCAGTTTCATTGCCTAAAATACCCGTGTGACCCGGAACCCATCTTAAAACGGCCCTGTTGTTACCTCCCAGGGCGTTTAGATGGTTTACGTAGTCTGCAACTAGCTTCGGGTTCACCAAGTTTGATCACAGCGCTAGCAGTGCTGCTTGACTGTCAGAGTTAACATAGATTATATGTTTAACGTAGTGTTTTATATAGTGTATATAGTGTAGATTTCCACACACTAAAGTATGGCGAAAATTTCTGCCTGGAAGATGGATGTGAATCTACCCAAATTCACTACTAAGTTTGAACTTAGAGCGTTGCCTATAAATTTCAAAATCTACGCCGAGGCCCATTTTTGACCCACTGCTACATCATACAAGGCTTCCGACCTCACAGATGACCTGTTCATTCAGTCAGTCTTCTCTGGAGGGTAGTTCCACTGTACACTTTGTGTTGAAAGTATATATAGTGGACGCATGATATCAGAGATCATGCATAGGACCGGTGTTTCCTTAATTGAGTCGAGCATCGATTTCAATCTATAGGAAACATACATACATTGCTAAGGTGAGAGTTCCACGTTAGTTTCTGGTCGATTGTTACGCCCAAGTACTTAACTTCAGTGGAGAATGGTACTTCTTTACTATTAAGTTTTGGTGTGACTAATTTGTCCAACCGTCTCTTTTTGGTAAAGGGCATTACAACAGTTTTATCAGCATTAACTGATAAATTGTTATTCCTGCACCAGTTGTTTATGGTCATTAGGGCTCTTTGTATGATTAATGATAAAGTACTTTGCAAAAGCCCCTCGTAATGATCACAAGGTCATCAGCATAACCCATTCCTTTTCGGGAGTGTTTCACAAACACCCGGTTTATCCATGTTTAGTTACTTGTCAGAATGTCATTTGAATGTCCGTGATCATATTTTAACAACATTTTTTTTTACACAAATCAACTCGAGCCCGGTTTTGTTCTGGAGTGAGTTCATGAAAAATCCAGCGACAACAAGGTGTTTAACTTTTAAATGATGATGTAATTTTTTTTGAATTTGTCTCAAACATTACCCAAATGTCCTAGAATCTTTGTATGATGCGCCGGTTTCTTCAATTGGTTGTTTGAAAGTGGTATTTTTAACATTTTCCTCAGTGATCGCAGTTGAGGGTCGATCTTCAAAAAATCCACCACGCATGACGGCGCTCAAATTATTTTGAAGACGAGCAGTGCAATCATGTGGAGAGGGTGAACTTTTAAAATCATCACAATAAATCATCACCCTGAGATCTTTTCGCGTTGATTCCATTTTGCTTCGGATGACAAACTTCAACTTGGGCACAACTGCAGTTCTTATGGCGTCACGATTTGAAGGCGGAGCCTAATAGATTTCGACGAGATACGACAAAAAGTAAGAATATCGAGATCTATACGAATCCGTCTTTAAATTGTGATGCCGTAGGAACTCTTTAACTTGTGATAAAGAACAATTGACATGCGGCTTCCCTCCAAAAATTATTTTAATGAATATATATAAGAATCTTACGTTTAAAAATATATAACATTCGAAATTCAATCATTTACGAGCGTCCAGAAGCGTAGAAATTTGCGTTAATACACATAACTGAAAGCACCAACTGCAGTCAAATCACGGGTATTATACCCGTGATTTGACTGCATTGCAAAAGTCGTTTTAGAGGCGCGCGCGGCGGGGCGGGGAGCGTGCAGTGCGCGTGCAGTAGCGCGGCGCGGTGTGTACACTGTACGTACCTAGCGCGAGCACGTGCGGCGCCACGTGCAGCGCGGCGAGGGGCGGCGCGCGCGTGGCGCACAGCGGCGGCGGCTGGCGGGCGCGCGCGGCGGGGCGGGGAGCGTGCAGTGCGCGTGCAGTAGCGCGGCGCGGTGTGTACACTGTACGTACATAGCGCGAGCACGTGCGGCGCCACGTGCAGCGCGGCGAGGGGCGGCGCGCGCGTGGCGCACAGCGGCGGCGGCTGGCGGGCGCGCGCGGCGGGGCGGGGAGCGTGCAGTGCGCGTGCAGTAGCGCGGCGCGGTGTGTACACTGTACGTACCTAGCGCGAGCACGTGCGGCGCCACGTGCAGCGCGGCGAGGGGCGGCGCGCGCGTGGCGCACAGCGGCGGCGGCTGGCGGGCGCGCGCGGCGGGGCGGGGAGCGTGCAGTGCGCGTGCAGTAGCGCGGCGCGGTGTGTACACTGTACGTACCTAGCGCGAGCACGTGCGGCGCCACGTGCAGCGCGGCGAGGGGCGGCGCGCGCGTGGCGCACAGCGGCGGCGGCTGGCGGGCGCGCGCGGCGGGGCGGGGAGCGTGCAGTGCGCGTGCAGTAGCGCGGCGCGGTGTGTACACTGTACGTACCTAGCGCGAGCACGTGCGGCGCCACGTGCAGCGCGGCGAGGGGCGGCGCGCGCGTGGCGCACAGCGGCGGCGGCTGGCGGGCGCGCGCGGCGGGGCGGGGAGCGTGCAGTGCGCGTGCAGTAGCGCGGCGCGGTGTGTACACTGTACGTACCTAGCGCGAGCACGTGCGGCGCCACGTGCAGCGCGGCGAGGGGCGGCGCGCGCGTGGCGCACAGCGGCGGCGGCTGGCGGGCGCGCGCGGCGGGGCGGGGAGCGTGCAGTGCGCGTGCAGTAGCGCGGCGCGGTGTGTACACTGTACGTACCTAGCGCGAGCACGTGCGGCGCCACGTGCAGCGCGGCGAGGTGCGGCGCGCGCGTGGCGCACAGCGGCGGCGGCTGGCGGGCGCGCGCGGCGGGGCGGGGAGCGTGCAGTGCGCGTGCAGTAGCGCGGCGCGGTGTGTACACTGTACGTACCTAGCGCGAGCACGTGCGGCGCCACGTGCAGCGCGGCGAGGGGCGGCGCGCGCGTGGCGCACAGCGGCGGCGGCTGGCGGGCGCGCGCGGCGGGGCGGGGAGCGTGCAGTGCGCGTGCAGTAGCGCGGCGCGGTGTGTACACTGTACGTACCTAGCGCGAGCACGTGCGGCGCCACGTGCAGCGCGGCGAGGGGCGGCGCGCGCGTGGCGCACAGCGGCGGCGGCTGGCGGGCGCGCGCGGCGGGGCGGGGAGCGTGCAGTGCGCGTGCAGTAGCGCGGCGCGGTGTGTACACTGTACGTACCTAGCGCGAGCACGTGCGGCGCCACGTGCAGCGCGGCGAGGGGCGGCGCGCGCGTGGCGCACAGCGGCGGCGGCTGGCGGGCGCGCGCGGCGGGGCGGGGAGCGTGCAGTGCGCGTGCAGTAGCGCGGCGCGGTGTGTACACTGTACGTACCTAGCGCGAGCACGTGCGGCGCCACGTGCAGCGCGGCGAGGGGCGGCGCGCGCGTGGCGCACAGCGGCGGCGGCTGGCGGGCGCGCGCGGCGGGGCGGGGAGCGTGCAGTGCGCGTGCAGTAGCGCGGCGCGGTGTGTACACTGTACGTACCTAGCGCGAGCACGTGCGGCGCCACGTGCAGCGCGGCGAGGGGCGGCGCGCGCGTGGCGCACAGCGGCGGCGGCTGGCGGGCGCGCGCGGCGGGGCGGGGAGCGTGCAGTGCGCGTGCAGTAGCGCGGCGCGGTGTGTACACTGTACGTACCTAGCGCGAGCACGTGCGGCGCCACGTGCAGCGCGGCGAGGGGCGGCGCGCGCGTGGCGCACAGCGGCGGCGGCTGGCGGGCGCGCGCGGCGGGGCGGGGAGCGTGCAGTGCGCGTGCAGTAGCGCGGCGCGGTGTGTACACTGTACGTACCTAGCGCGAGCACGTGCGGCGCCACGTGCAGCGCGGCGAGGGGCGGCGCGCGCGTGGCGCACAGCGGCGGCGGCTGGCGGGCGCGCGCGGCGGGGCGGGGAGCGTGCAGTGCGCGTGCAGTAGCGCGGCGCGGTGTGTACGCTGTACGTACCTAGCGCGAGCACGTGCGGCGCCACGTGCAGCGCGGCGAAGGGCGGCGCGCGCGTGGCGCACAGCGGCGGCGGCTGGCGGGCGCGCGCGGCGGGGCGGGGAGCGTGCAGTGCGCGTGCAGTAGCGCGGCGCGGTGTGTACACTGTACGTACCTAGCGCGAGCACGTGCGGCGCCACGTGCAGCGCGGCGAGGGGCGGCGCGCGCGTGGCGCACAGCGGCGGCGGCTGGCGGGCGCGCGCGGCGGGGCGGGGAGCGTGCAGTGCGCGTGCAGTAGCGCGGCGCGGTGTGTACACTGTACGTACCTAGCGTTACCGAACTACGTTACCGAAGAACACAAATGGAGGCGTTCATCATCTCACATGCCCTCACACTGGCTAATATGCCCGGTCAGCCCTACACCTTCTCGGGGCCTGGTGGGGAGTCCAATGTGGATTTGACCCTAACCACTGGGGACGTTTACCTTGCCGATTGGCGGGTGCGCGAGGGGATCTGCGCCAGCGACCACAACTTAATTACTTTCACTGCCTCTATCAACAGGCCGACCACGCGCGCAGCACCCGTTAGGGAGCCCCCTCGTTTTCGCGACCGAGGGGTGGATTGGGACAGGTTCCGGGCGATAATCAAACTGCGAATGGGATGGCTGCATGTGGAAAAACCCGCAGCCCTCCTGGCGGAGGAGTTCTCAGAGGTCATCGTCCGCTCCGCGGAGGAGGGCCTAGGGGAGCGTCGCCCCAGGGGGTCGGGGGGGTACGAATGGTGGACGGCTGAACTCGATAAGACTAGAAGGTTACAATGTAAACTCAGGCATGCATGGCAGAGTAAAAGGCGTCTAGGAGGTAGGTCAGAGGAAATAGCCAGGATGGCCTTCCACAGCGTGCGTGCGAGATACAGGAAGATGATGGTGGAGGCGCAGCAGTCGCATCATATGAGGGTTGCCAACTCTGGCAACGAGGACCCATGGGGTATGGCGTACAGGGTGGCCAGCGGGAGGGTACGACCGCCTGCAAACGTGATCAATGGGATCGCTTTTGCGGGTGGGCACCCGGACAATATCGAGGCAGCGATGGTCAACCTAATGACTGCACTCTGTCCGGATGACAGACCTGATCACGATATGCCTTACCATCAGCAGGTTCGCCTACTGGCGGCTTTCATGCCGTCTGGTAAAACTGCGTTTCCGCCTGCGGTTGGGGATCTGGAAGGAATAGTCAAGGCCTTGCCTAACACAGCTCCGGGACTCGATGGAGTGAGTGCGCGAATTGTGAGGAATGTTTGGACGGCTGCACCGAGGGAATTTCACTCGGTGTACGCCAAGTGTGTGGTGGAGGGGGTCTTCCCCAAGGTATGGAAGGACGGAAGATTGATTGTCATTCCAAAGGGTAATGACAAGCCGCTCACCGACGCCAAGGCATACCGTCCAATTACGCTCCTCCCTGTTTTGGGAAAATTGCTGGAACGCGTAATGCTGAAATGTGCTCCTGCGATTAGTCGTGGGATATCCGAATACCAGCATGGATTTTCTCCGGGGCGATCTACGGTAACAGCGCTGCGTGTCTTGCTCAGCACGGCTAGGTATTCTCGAGCATGCTACGTGCAGACAATCTTTCTGGACATCTCCGGCGCCTTTGACAATGCCTGGTGGCCGATGATGATGGTCAAAGCGAAACGAGGTGGTTGTCCACCAAACATTTACAAAATGCTGGTGGACTACTTCACCTCCAGACGTGTGGGCCTCTACATCGGGGACCGGGTAGAGTGGAAGACGTCGACTATGGGATGTCCTCAAGGCTCTGTGCTGGGCCCTACACTGTGGAACGTATTGATGGACGACCTACTCCGACTCCCTCTACCTGAGGGAGTAGCCATGACTGCCTATGCTGATGATGTTACAATCTTGATTGAATCTGATACCAGAGCGGGTATCGAATCCAGGGCCAGAGTTACCCTGGACCTTGTACGGGAGTGGGGGCTAAGGAATCGACTGGAGTTTTCCTCATCAAAGTCGACCACCATGACTATTAGAGGGAAACTTCAGCGCCCCCCCGTTATCAGACTGGGTGGAGAGTCTGTAAAGACTGTAACTTATGCTAAGGTACTAGGTGTGGTATTGGACTCAGGACTATCGTTTGTGCAACATGCGTCCGATATTTCTGAAAGAGCGACCAAGGGATTCGGCAAGATGACTCGCGTATCGACATCATCATGGGGTGTCCGATACCCGAGCCTAAAAATAATATATAGAGGAGTGTTTGTATCCACGCTCACGTACGCGGCGGAGTGCTGGTACGAGCGTGCGAACATGTACACAGTTCGCAGCGTACTGCTGAGATCGCAGCGATCAGCCCTTATATTGCTGACTAAGGCGTATCGATCCACCAGTACGGCGGCCTTACCGGTGCTGGCTGGCGTTCTCCCTTCTGACCTGGAGGTCATCCGTGCTGGTAGGATGGGTATGGCACGTTTGACCGCGCCCAAAGAGGAGTTGAGCAGACGGAAGCGCGAAATTTGGACTGAGGTGATCGGTGTTTGGCAGGATCGATGGACGAATGAATCGAAAGGACGCGAGCTCTATCGGTTCTTCCCGGAAGTGGCGTTGCGACTCAGGTATACCTGGGTCGCACCGGACTATCAAACCTCTCAGATTCTCACCGGGCATGGATGCTTTCGGAAGAGACTGAGTGAAATGCGACTGTGTGAAACAAGTATGTGTGAGTGTGGTGCGATAGAGGAGGACGTTCACCATGTTCTATGGGAATGTCCTCTGTATGACGACCTAAGAGCGAAAATGATGGATGGATTAGTTCGTACGGTTCAAGGACCGATTTACTACTCGGATCTCGTCAGCGATGGGGTGAACTACGGGCTGTTGCGCGAATTTGCGCACAGGTGGCATGACGTTAGAATAAGGCAAGACAGACTGTTGGCAGAAAGGCCTGACGACGTAGGCGTTATAGTGCCGTCAGCCCCAGAAGGGGGAGAATGACAAACTGGGACAAGGAGTAGATTAAATAACTTGTAGAGAGTCAAGAAAGTGCATGCGGGAAAGAGCCCTGAGCAAGTACCGCGTGCATCTCTCGTGATTCGGCCCATATAACCGCAAGGTTGGTGGGGCCATGGGAGGTGGTGGGTTGTACGTACCTAGCGCGAGCACGTGCGGCGCCACGTGCAGCGCGGCGAGGGGCGGCGCGCGCGTGGCGCACAGCGGCGGCGGCTGGCGGGCGCGCGCGGCGGGGCGGGGAGCGTGCAGTGCGCGTGCAGTAGCGCGGCGCGGTGTGTACACTGTACGTACCTAGCGCGAGCACGTGCGGCGCCACGTGCAGCGCGGCGAGGGGCGGCGCGCGCGTGGCGCACAGCGGCGGCGGCTGGCGGGCGCGCGCGGCGGGGCGGGGAGCGTGCAGTGCGCGTGCAGTAGCGCGGCGCGGTGTGTACACTGTACGTACCTAGCGCGAGCACGTGCGGCGCCACGTGCAGCGCGGCGAGGGGCGGCGCGCGCGTGGCGCACAGCGGCGGCGGCTGGCGGGCGCGCGCGGCGGGGCGGGGAGCGTGCAGTGCGCGTGCAGTAGCGCGGCGCGGTGTGTACACTGTACGTACCTAGCGCGAGCACGTGCGGCGCCACGTGCAGCGCGGCGAGGGGCGGCGCGCGCGTGGCGCACAGCGGCGGCGGCTGGCGGGCGCGCGCGGCGGGGCGGGGAGCGTGCAGTGCGCGTGCAGTAGCGCGGCGCGGTGTGTACGCTGTACGTACCTAGCGCGAGCACGTGCGGCGCCACGTGCAGCGCGGCGAAGGGCGGCGCGCGCGTGGCGCACAGCGGCGGCGGCTGGCGGGCGCGCGCGGCGGGGCGGGGAGCGTGCAGTGCGCGTGCAGTAGCGCGGCGCGGTGTGTACACTGTACGTACCTAGCGCGAGCACGTGCGGCGCCACGTGCAGCGCGGCGAGGGGCGGCGCGCGCGTGGCGCACAGCGGCGGCGGCTGGCGGGCGCGCGCGGCGGGGCGGGGAGCGTGCAGTGCGCGTGCAGTAGCGCGGCGCGGTGTGTACACTGTACGTACCTAGCGCGAGCACGTGCGGCGCCACGTGCAGCGCGGCGAGGGGCGGCGCGCGCGTGGCGCACAGCGGCGGCGGCTGGCGGGCGCGCGCGGCGGGGCGGGGAGCGTGCAGTGCGCGTGCAGTAGCGCGGCGCGGTGTGTACACTGTACGTACCTAGCGCGAGCACGTGCGGCGCCACGTGCAGCGCGGCGAGGGGCGGCGCGCGCGTGGCGCACAGCGGCGGCGGCTGGCGGGCGCGCGCGGCGGGGCGGGGAGCGTGCAGTGCGCGTGCAGTAGCGCGGCGCGGTGTGTACACTGTACGTACCTAGCGCGAGCACGTGCGGCGCCACGTGCAGCGCGGCGAGGGGCGGCGCGCGCGTGGCGCACAGCGGCGGCGGCTGGCGGGCGCGCGCGGCGGGGCGGGGAGCGTGCAGTGCGCGTGCAGTAGCGCGGCGCGGTGTGTACACTGTACGTACCTAGCGCGAGCACGTGCGGCGCCACGTGCAGCGCGGCGAGGGGCGGCGCGCGCGTGGCGCACAGCGGCGGCGGCTGGCGGGCGCGCGCGGCGGGGCGGGGAGCGTGCAGTGCGCGTGCAGTAGCGCGGCGCGGTGTGTACACTGTACGTACCTAGCGCGAGCACGTGCGGCGCCACGTGCAGCGCGGCGAGGGGCGGCGCGCGCGTGGCGCACAGCGGCGGCGGCTGGCGGGCGCGCGCGGCGGGGCGGGGAGCGTGCAGTGCGCGTGCAGTAGCGCGGCGCGGTGTGTACACTGTACGTACCTAGCGCGAGCACGTGCGGCGCCACGTGCAGCGCGGCGAGGGGCGGCGCGCGCGTGGCGCACAGCGGCGGCGGCTGGCGGGCGCGCGCGGCGGGGCGGGGAGCGTGCAGTGCGCGTGCAGTAGCGCGGCGCGGTGTGTACACTGTACGTACCTAGCGCGAGCACGTGCGGCGCCACGTGCAGCGCGGCGAGGGGCGGCGCGCGCGTGGCGCACAGCGGCGGCGGCTGGCGGGCGCGCGCGGCGGGGCGGGGAGCGTGCAGTGCGCGTGCAGTAGCGCGGCGCGGTGTGTACACTGTACGTACCTAGCGCGAGCACGTGCGGCGCCACGTGCAGCGCGGCGAGGGGCGGCGCGCGCGTGGCGCACAGCGGCGGCGGCTGGCGGGCGCGCGCGGCGAGGGCGCCGGCCGGGGAGGCTCCGTCGCGCAGGCGCTGCAGCCAGGCGCTGCGTTCCGCTATGCCCGCGCACACCACCGTCGCCTCCGCGCGGGGCTCGCTGCACCCTTCCACTTTTATCTGCACCAAATACTCTTTAAGCAGACTTCAAAAAAAGAAAAAGGTTAACAATTCATCTGTATGTTTTCTTCTTTGTCTGTAAAATACAAGATATCTTGATCGATGGCATCCACGGCTTTTTTGCCACCAGGGCGGTGCCACTATTAGAAATAAGCTGAAATATTGTTCGGACTGATTTTGCTTGCGTTGTCGCCAACAGATGGCGTGGGGCATTATTTGTGTCGCGATGTTGTTTGATACACACAGTTTACTTAAGGACCGTGAGATTGTTGGCATTGTAGGTTCACCACCACGTGTTCCTGCCCAATCCTATTCTATATAATATAGGGTTGGACAGAGATTAATCATGGTCCTTCGAGCCGAATATGGTCCCTCAAGGTGTTACTATGAAAAGGATTGGAGGGCTGACATTCGTCTTTCAGTACCGAAAGTGAACCGGACCCTGAGGAAGAGGACGTCACCAGGAGGCTGCGGGGAGCGGAGGAAGCAGGGGGCTGAGATCAACGTACCGACGTCACGATAACGAAGACAGGAGGCCGCGGGGAGCGGAGGAAGAAGACGACTGGCATCAACGTGCCGACGTCAACAGGAGGCCGCGGTGAGCGGAGGAAACAGGGGGGCCGTGAGAACGTGCCGACGTCACGAGTCCGTAGATAAGAAGACGTCAACATGCCGACGTCACCAGGTGGCCGCGGGGAGCGGAGGGGTCGTGAGGTCAACGTGCCAACTATGTTGGTTCTACTGCGGATATCCTCGTTTTTAAGTCTATCATCCAGAGAAATCTCGAGCTAGCTCTTTCCATAGCTTGCTGAGCAACTTTAAGCTTCCTCTTACGGCCAGCAGTGAAGGACCACGCCTCAGATCCAAAGGTCATCACTGGCAACACGCACTGGTTGTACAATCTTGTTTTGAGGTATCCCTGACGAAAAGTTGTGTTGTAGTCTTCCGAACGATGCCCAGCCGAATTGCATCCGTCGATTGACCTCTCGGTCGAAGTTAGACTTACCTAGTCGGACTATTTGTCCCAGGAAAACATACGCGTCAACAACAAGCACACACTTCAAGCTTAGTGTTCCCAACAACTAGCGACATAGGTATGACATGTACGTTACACATGACTTTCGTTTTGTCCATGTTAATCTTAAGAACTATCCGTTGGGGGACACAACTGAGGTCATTGAGAATAGTGCTTAGATCCTCCAGTCATTCTGCCATACGGATAATAAAGTCGGCAAATTGAAGGTTAAATTGAATTGATTGACAGTTGAAGGTACTCGCCATTCACGCTAATACCATACGTCTCCTTTCCAGTCCAGTAGCTTGAAAACGTCTTCCATTTCTGCAGTGAAGAGTTTTGGGGATAATACGTCATTCTGTCTTACACCTCTCCGCAGTTAAGTAGGTTTCGTACTCTGGTTCTGTACTCGGATAGCTATCGTAGTCCTACTGTATAAACACTTCAATACTTTGATATACCGACAGTCAACTTGGCACCGCTGAAGGGAATGCAGCACCGCCCAAATTTTAACTGAATCAACGGCTTTCTCATAGTCCACATACGTAAGACAAAGTGGCAGATTGTACTCTTCAGTCTTCTGTACAATTTGCCGAAGGGTATGTATGTGGTCTATGGTACTAAAGCCTTTTCGGAAAATGGCTTGTTCAGAAGGCTGGAAGTCGTAGTCTGCGTGCGAGACGATTCGTAATGACTCTCGAAAACAGCACGTAAACGCGGTCAGAGGGGAAATCGGCCTGTAGTTCTTCAAGAGAGCATTGTGGCCTTTTTTTGAAGAACACGACCACTCTACTTCTGCTTCAGGCCTTCAGACTAGTGCCACCATGAGGACGAAATTAAAGAGCTTCTGAAGGACATCAAGTACCGGTTTTACACCTGCTTTCGAAAGCTCCGCTGTAATTACATCCTCGCCCGGGAACTTGCTGTTTTTAATATGCTGGAGAGCCATTATAATCTCGCTCAGACTAATGTCCGGGTTATCATCGGCATAGTGTCGGATAAGACTTGCTCTTGGATCGTTACTTACACTTGCGTATAGCTTCAACGATGACATGTACAGCTGCCCATAGAACCTCTCAATCTCACTCAAAATCTCAGGTGTCCCGGAAACGATGCTACCACATTCGGTATTTAGCTTCGAATGGCTGTTTCTGGCAGACAGATCTCTGGCAAAGACTTTGGAGTCCTCGTTCTGCTCGATCGTTTCTTCAATACGATCTGTATTAAAATTGCGTAAGTTCCGCAATATGCATTTGGAGATCTGTCTGTTCAGTTGCCTGTATGTTGTCAAATCTGCTGCAGTTTCATTTCCCGTCTAACAGCCATGAGATTAAGAGTGTGATTGGAGAGTTTTTGTGTTTTTCTGCGACAGATCTTGCAGAACTTTGCTTCGACAGCATAGACAGTTCCCTCAAGCTTATCATTCATATCGTCTACTTCATTGCAGTCTTCTAGGAACTGAAGACGATTATGTAATTCGAGCTGAAAGTTTTCGGGACTTTGATTAGAGTACGGGGGGGGGGGGGGCGTTGGCTTCATTAGACATGACCTCTCTAAGTTAACGTTTAGGTTTTTATTTATTGTCGAACCGTCGGGGCTCGACAAAGTCCACTTTATGTGGGACCGCTTCTGGAAGAAAGAGTTCATAATAAAGAGTCCCTCTTTCTCCATAAAGTCGGCCAGCTGCAGGGCTCTTGATTTCCGTTGTCCTATCCCGAATTTCCCTACTTTCAGCTCACTGTTCTCTCTTGTGCCTAGTTTTGCGTTGAAATCGCGCATAAACATCGTATAGTGGGTTTTGGATGAATGCATAGCTCTAGAGATATCCTTATATATTTTCTCCAGCTCCTCATCGGGATATGCCGAGGTTGGTGCGTAAACTTTTATGACCTTCAGCGAGTGCCATTTGGTGATACTGAGAACCCTCCTTGGCACACTTCCAATCTTTACAACGTTGTTAATGAGAGACTTGTGAACGATAAAGCCGACACCTCATTGGGACAGATGATCGCTCTCCCGGTGATAGAGCAAGTTGCCGCGTTCGGGGATTATTTTGTCCTCTCCCTCTCTTCAGATCTCAGATAATCATATAAATATATATCTCAGCGCAACTTGTCTAACTCTTCTTTCAGCTGCAGGATCTTCTCGTTAGTCCTCAGGGTGCGTGGATTACATGTTGCCAGGTCGAGCCAACTTAGGTGGCAACCGAATCTCCAACGGAGATTCTTATCATTCCCTGCCCCGCCGTAACCATGGACGCCATCGTAGTCAGGAATAGCGGGGTCGCCGTGGACTGGAGGCCGCTCATTTGTAACTTTTAAAAGAGCGGTTCCCAGGGCATATTGCCGTAGTTGCCACATTTAGCGAGCAGGGTGACAACCGCAGTTTTTTATTATTTTTTGCTGATATTAGTTATTAGAAAGATGCTGCTGCCCATCTTCTGCCTCAATTTTTCGCTGTTGTCTGTTATGATACCCACAGGAAGATATGGGGTAGTGGGTATTAGTAGCGGGTAAGAATATTTAGCACAATTAATTTACTATTAGAGATACAGATATAAATTCATAAGAAATACTATCCATTGCTCATTTTTTAATTTAATTTACTTAATATATTTCAAGTTACAACAAATAGAATGTTTCTTTTCGTTGAGAATAACTGGCAAATAATGCTACATAACAATAAATTTTCATTGTTCACTTGAGTTTAGAGATACGTACAAAAAGGATTTATACCTTAATCGTCACGCTTGACAAGTGGTACCTTTGACGCTGCTCCCGTCGCGGACCTGGATATTTCACGCCTGACGTAAACGAGATAATTATATCGCCATCAATCGCAGATTTTTTTTTATAGGATAAGGGTGACAAACGAGCACACAGTCCACCTGATGGTAAGTGGTTGCTGCGGCCCATAGACATTTACATCTATCTTCGTTTGCGAATCAAAATGCAGATGCGTTGTCACCCGCGAGGACTAAGATGAATGCCTCATTTCCAGTAAAAAGGGCCTCCGGCCACCTGCACTCACCAAGTGAAACGCAGAGGTAAACCTCTACTTCACGCTGGTATTCAGTGAGGTCGTGGTACCACCCCGGTTCAAGCTTGCCCATCCGTGCGACAGCAAAATCTGCCGCGTGGCTCTACCACTGTAAAAAGATTATTAGTTTTCTAACAATTCCTATAGGCATCTTTTACGAGACCCCGGGAAAGGAAATGGTGTGCCGAATTCACACATGGCTAAAATTTAAGTTAATAAAAAAATGTATACCATGAAAGCGCGGTTAGCTTCGTTGTGCGGCAAGTTGGTAGCGTCGGGCGAGAGCAGGCGCGCCCGCAGCTCCGCGCCCGCGCGCGCCAGCACCAGCGCCGCGCCCTCGCAGCGCGCGCTCAGCCGCTCCCGCACGCCGTCCGACCTGCCGCACACACACAACACTACCTTTTCGCACCAACAGACAAAACACTCGTGTCTAATGTCCACTGGCCAAGTTAAACCTATACTTGTTGTTGTTAGGAACACTATGTCTCGTACTGACAAGCATAGCGTTTGACTAGACGGAGTGAAGACCTATTGAAAAATGCAAGTTGTTGCAGCCGATGGATGCTTATAGCTCAGGAACATTCTTTGTAGCAATCTATGGGGAAGGCCTATGTTCAGTAGTGGACTTGTAAGGGGCTGTAATAATAATGGATTAAATTCTTAAAAAGAATACTTACGCCTTCAACTTAAACTATATAAAGAAGTTTATCTAATTGAAAACTATTGTATTAACAGAGCAAAAGGCATAGTTATGAAATTGTTTTTATAAAGGTTTTTTTATAAATAAAAATAAAATATCTTTATTTCAGGCAACACAGGACCCATACAAGAATGTTAGTAACAGTCAATGAAATATAACTTAAATTATAGTGTTAGTAATTAAATTAATTTACATAAATAATGATGATAAAATGTAAATGGAGATGTTTGAGACCAGCCGCCACGAGGGTACCGGTGACTTATACCGTGGCATGTAGCCGTATCCAGCGCTCAAGCAGCGGCGAGTCCCACCTATTTGCCATTGTGTTGAGAATGCTATTGGAGCTGCCACGCAAACGTTTTAGCATGGATGCAGCACGCTTTCTAATAATGGCGTGGAAACCATCAGTGTGTATTTCAGAAAACACTACTGACGCACTGCAAAAGCGCGGCAGCCCCATCAGCATCCTAAACCCATTATTATACTGGACACGCAACGCGCTGTACACCCGCTGCGTATACTTAACCCATAGGTTGCCCGTGTAAAAAGACTGGCAGTAGGCTTTGAAAATAGTAATCTTTACCTGCCTACTGCAACGAGCAAACCTACGGGCCACCATGTTACATCTGATGGACAGCGCCCTACGTTCCCGCTCGATATCCATATTATCACGCAGATCCTCGGTGACCCAGTGACCCAAATACTTAAAATGTGAGACACGCTTTAGAGGTGAGTTGTCGAGGTTGAAGGTAGTCGCACATGGTCGGGATTTCACTCCCGCCTTGAACATCATAAACTCGCTCTTTTTTACATTGTATCTGAGTCCATGGGACACTGCATATGCTTCACATATCTTTAATAATTTATAGGAGAAGGGGGCAAACGAATATGGGGCTCACCTGATGATAAGTGACTACCGCCGCCCATGAACAACTGCAACACCAGGGGAATCGCAGATGCGTTACCGGCCTCTTAAAAAGGAGTAGGCTCTTTTCTTGAAGATCCTTAAGTCGTATCGGTCCGGAAAAATCGCTGGTAGTAATCGATTCCACAAGGAAGTTGTGCGAGGGAGAAAACTTCTTTTAAATCGCACAGTGATGGACCGACAATCATCCAGATGGTATAGATGGTATTGTGAGTTTTGTCGCGATGTGCAATGGTTAAATTGAGCGGCTGAAATCAGGCCGAACAATTCCTCAGAGCACTCCCCGTGATAAATGCGATAAAATACGCGATAATAGAGATGCGACATCTTTACGCAGTGCCAGTGAGTCAAGCCGATCAGAAAAAACTCGATCGTCGACGATCGAACCGCTCTGCGCTGGATGCGGTCAAGTGGAAGGAGCTGGCACTGGGGGGCCCCTGCCCAGAGATGAGAACAGCATTCCATGTAAGGCCGAAGGCTGCGCCTTGTGAAGTTGCAAGGGGTGTGCCGGCATGAAATATTATCCCACTTTGCTAAAACGCCAAGCTTCTTACAGGCCAATTTGGCTTTCTCTTCCAAGTAACCACGAAACTGCACGTCATTCTATATGTCGACACCGAGGATTCCGATACTGGCTGAGGCAACAAGGGGAGTGCCTTGCAACTGAGGAGATACGACAAAAGGGTTCTTTTTAACTTTTGTCTTCTAGGGATTGAACTGGATTAGATTTAATCGCCCCCAGTCTGAGATTTTGTTCAATAAAGTCTCAACTTCAGACACAAGTTTATTCCGGTACTCAACGACGTTTTCCCGAAAAATATTGGCACGGCCGGTGTATAAAGCATCACCAGTGCTGTCGTCTACATAGCAAAGAATGTTACTGGTTTGCAACATATCATTGATATGTAGAAGAAACAAGCGTTGGTGATAGCACACAGCCTTGTGGAACACCGGCCCTAATGGGCTTGTAATCGGAGCATGCACCGTCTACTGGGACCTTGATGCTCCGATATGCAAGAAAACTGGTGATCTAATTGCACAATTTCTCGGGAAGCCCATAGGAAGGCAGCTTCGAAAGAAGCGTTTTGTGCCAAACCCGATCGAAAGCCTTCGCTATGTCCAAACTAACGGCCAACGTCTCCCCCTTGGATTCCACTGCCTCCGCGCATCTATGAGTTAGGTAACCTAAAAGATCACCAGCTGAGCGATCTCGACGAAAACCGTACTGGCGGTCACTAATCAGCTGGTGATCCTCAAGGTGCCGCATGATCTGACTCTTAATAACGGTTTCCATTACTTTGGAGAACAAGGAGGTGATAGCGATAGGCCTGTAGCTGGACGGATCTGAGCGGTCGCCTTTTTTAGGGATCGGGTGCACCAAAGCTGTCTTCCATGAGTTCGGGACTACGCCTACGGAGTAAAGAGTACCGGAAAAGACGCGTTAAAACCGGTGCCAACTCCGGATCACACGTCTTCAGCACAATAGCACTCACACCGCGGGATGGTCGGCGGTGTGTTTTCCGTCCCCCCCCCCCTCCCCTCGTCATCAAGAGTCGAGTTGGAAGCAAACAGAGAGCCTATCAGATCGGGTGTCTCCTTTGCGTCATGGGCCAATGACCCAGTGCAGAGATGGCAGAGATTGGCTGGCAGAAGTTCCCTTGGACAGCCTTGGCGAGAGACCAGAATGCATGTGTTCTCGAAGGGAGGCGAACTAGTTTCTCGCCAATTCTGCCGATGTGCTCTGATTTTGCCTTGGCAATAACACTTGTTGTCAAAGACAAATGTTTCCCAATCCTTTTCTACAAGTTTTTATTAGCTTGACTTGTAGGCATGTAATGTTTTTGAATTTTGTTTTCAAAGACTTCAGATCATGAATCTAAAATTTTCAAGAATATTACAAACCAATATCAATTCAATAAGTTCATGACTATACCCTTACTTGGTCGATCACAGTCCATGATCAGTGTGCGTTGTTTTAAATTTTATAAACTCTAATTTTATTTAATGAAGCAGTATTTATTCTACCTACCACACAATAAGCAGCGAAGACTCCATCTTCTCGTCTGATAGATTTGCATTTATTCTGTAATAAGAAAATAAATTAATAAATCGTCGTTTTTTTTTTCTAAACAATCTACTATTGAACCTCCCCAGTGCTGCTGAATCTAGGCCTGTTTCTAAGTATGGAGGATGTAGCGTAATCCTCACGCTTGGCTTGGTCAAATGCTCATTGGCGATCTGAGTACCAGCTGTGTTACACATTCGACGGTGGTCCTTATAGCTGGTATGGGTATTATATGTCAGACGTACAATACCCATATGACAACCAAAATTTAAATGATGTAAAGGGGATTACTTCTTGAAATCAATATCACCTTTGGTGGCCTACAAGTGTGTTTTTTCGCATTCGAAGATATACAACCCGTATTCCAAAGACCAATGATGGAGAGAAGCTTATCGGTTGCGCTCACCAACCTGCCCAGCGCGATGATTATAGACAAATAACTTTTTATTTAAACTATTTTTATAATACTGAAGTGACAAATGAACTTTGAAGTCCACTTGAAGTCAACTTCGAACAAAGGCAGGCGTGTTGCCACCTCTGACATTATACCAGAATATATCATAAATAAAAAATTATATTACTTCTTACCCATTAACTATTTTCTTAGGTTTATCAACCGGTTTCTCGCGTCTGGGTGTAGGCGGGCTGTAATAGAATACATTATAATGTGACTACAATTTCAAAAATATATTCGAATAATTTTAATATGGAAAAAAAAAACATACATGTCATTAGCTGCAAGCTTGGCTCGTAAACGCTCAACTTCTTCACGAAGTTCCCTGTTAAAAAGAAACACATTGTATCAAACGTAAACAAATTGCCACACTGTGTCGCGCGCGCAATCCCCATTGTGTCGCATGCATGGTGCTTTAAACTCCTTAATGGAGACAGTCCCGGAATGTGACTTAATGACACACTCAAGGTGATCATGTCAAACTGTCTCATGTTATGTGAAAGCCATGTTTGTTAGGTAAATAAGTTGTATGTTGTTATCACTTTATTCTGTTTTATATTATTTTATTTCCTCTAGTTATTGTTAAGTATGTTTGATCTCTGACTTGTTATTTGTTTTTGAATTATGTTAATTATGTTATATGTTTAGTTTTACCTATTAATTAGTGTCATTGGCACAAGCCGTTGTAATTAATTATAAATAAATAAATATATGTCCTACTGCTGGGCACAGGCCTCCTCTCATTTCTGAGAGGGTTTTAGGGCAAGAAAGTGTCCGCCGCGCTGCCGACCTGCGTATTGGCGGACTTCACATGTCTTCAAAACATTTTTTTTGTGGCAGAAATTTCCAAGATAAAAGATAAGGTTGTTACACCATCAGTTTCATCAAATGCAATGGTACATAAAGAAGTATCTATTTTTTTTTAATATCTACCATTTGGTGTCAAATTCTTTGTTTACTTATAACGAGTGACACACAGGCTAGTCCATCTGAATGTAAATGGCTATTTCAGACCATGGCCTCCTACGCAGTCAACTAAGAAGGCCACAGATATGCGTCACACCTAAGAACTAAGATGGAATGCCTTTGTTTAAATTGGTGTAACTTTGTATTTGTACTAATGTTTTAATAGCAATATTACCTATTCACTCGCAGCAACGGCGGCGATGCGGCGGCACGACGTCCTGAACGCCCGAACAATTTATTACTAAGTGAGCATTTCTTGCGATTTGCTTCTTCCACTTTAGCCTGTAATAAGAAGTCGAAGCTTACGTATGACATGCAGTGGTATACTAATATAAATATTATTTATTCCATTTTAAGCAAATGGTGTATCTTCGATTATGTAATACGTATATAACACAATTAAAGTAGTTAACTTCGAAATCAAGCCTAAACAGCCAGTTCGGTGTGTCTATAAATATCAATCTTACCTGCACGAGCTGATCTCTGCTATTACGAACAAAGATCTGGTCACCGTTCAGAATTTCTAAACCGAGAAACGTGATTCTGGTGATAGTATATTACATGCCAAGTGCAAAGCGCGTAGTTATGTTCTACTAGCGCCTAAAATCAAGATTCCAACGTTTTTTCGAATGAAATGGTATCAATGAATCGTAAAACCCACTATACGGTGTTAAAGGGAGACTTCAATGCAAAACTAGACACGAGAGACAACAGTGAGCTGAAGGTACGGAAATTACGGAAGTACGGAATAGAGCAACGGAACCCAAGGGGCCAGCAGCTGGCAGACTTCATGGAGAAAGAGGGTCTCTTTATGATGAACTCTTTCTTCCAGAAGCGGACCCACAGGAAGTGGACGTGGTCGAACCCCGACGGTTCGACAAAAAATGAGATTGACTTAACTAGACGGCAACTGTTCAGTGATGTCTCGCGAGGGTGAAAACTGGTAGCGATAACCGAATGGTTGGAGGCACACTAAACCTAAACATTAAGTTGGAGAGGTCTCGTTAAGTCAACGCTCCGTCCCTCTCGTCCTCTAATCCACAGTCCCGAAACCTTTCAACTCCAGTTACAATACCGTTTTTAGTGACTAGACGACTGCAATGCAGTGAACGATATGAATAACAAACAAGTGGAAACTGTCCATGCGGTCGGAACTAAGGTCTGCAAGACCCACCGCTGCAGATCTTAGCTCCGACCGCACAAAAACTCACCGATCACACGCTTAATTTTATGGCTGTTAGACGGGAAATGAAGCTGCAGTCTTCAACAGATTTGACAGCATACAGGCAACTGAACAGACAGAGCTCCACATGCATGCGGCGGGACTCACGCAACTTCAATACAGCTTGTATTGAAGAAGCGATCGAGCGGAACCAAGGCTCCAAAGTCATTGCCAGAGATCTGTCTGCTAGAAAGAGCCAATTGTCAAAGCTGATGATTGAGTGTGGCAGCATCGTTATATTTGAAGTCCTTCAGAAGCTCTCTAATTCCATGCTCCGTGGTGGGGCTACTCCAGAGGCGTGGAACAGAAGTGCGATGGTCTTCTTCAAGAAAGGCGACAACGCTCTCTTGAACTACAGACCGAGATCCTTTCTGAGCCGCGTCTACGTGGTTTTCCAGTCATTACGAATCGTCTCGCACGCAGACTCGACGACTTCCAGCCTCCCGAACAAGCCGGTTTCCGAGAAGGCGTTAGTACCATAGACCACATACATACACTTCGGCAAATTGTACAGAAGACCAAAGAGTACAATATGCCACTTTGCCTTGGGTATGTGGACTATATGATTCCGTCGAAATTCGGGCGGTGCTACAGTCCCTTCAGGTGAGCGAAGTTGACTATCGGTATATCGAAGTGCTGAAATGTTTGTACAGTAAGGCTATAATGGCTATCAGAGTACAGAACCAGAGTACAAAATCTATCCTAACTGCAGAGAGGTGTAAGACAGTGTGACATAATATCCCTGAAACTCTTCACCACTGCATTGGAAGATGATTTCAATCTACTGGACTGGAAAGGATACGGTATTAACATCAATGGCGAGTTCATCTTAAGACCTATTCGTTGGGAGATACCAACGAATAGGTCTTAAGATGAACATGGAGTAAAACAAAGATCATGTTCAATGTCCATGTCACACCCATGCCGGTAGTTGATGGGAGTACTAAGTTCGAAGTTGTTGATGAGTATGTTTACTTGGGACAAATAGTCCGATTAGGTAAGTTGAACTTCGACCAAAGGTCAATCGACGGATTCAATTCGGCTGGGAAGCGTTCGAGAAATTATGACACATCTTCTCGTCAGTTATACCTCAAAACCTGACAACGAAATTGTACAACCAGTGGGTGTTGCCAATGATGACCTATGGATCTGAGACGTGGTCCTTCACTGCTGGCCGTATGAGTACGCTCAAGGTCGCTCTCTGCGAGTTATGGAGAGGGCTATGCTCGGGGTTTTTCTGGGCCTCGTACCGGTAAGCGAAACGTAGGGCGACCCCCCACTAGATGGAGTGACGACCTGGTAAGACATGCAGGAAGTCGATGGATGCAGGTGGCTCAGGACCGTGCTTTGTGGCAATTCTTGAGTAAGGCCTATGTTCAGCAGTGGACTTGTGACGATGATAATGAAGCTTTTGTAGACAGTAAATCGATCGTAAGCTATATTTTCATAGCTATTGTGAATAACAGTATCGAGGAGTATATATTGCAGCGTGCGTGTTCTTGTGGCATTTTACAAAGGGCAACAACATCTTGCGACCTATGTCGCATGCGATAAAATGTTTTTCTGAAAAGGTTTTATTGCACAAATCATTTTGTGGCATGAAGCAACAACAAGCCGCAATGTTGTAAGGCGTTGCAAGTCCGACATTCGTAGGACAGCCAGACTGCCACTGAAAGCAGAATCATGATATAATCCGCGAGCGTTTTGAATGGAATGCGCGGTGCCTGCTTTTGATATTGACGCTCGAGCTAGCCGCCTGCCAGTTGCAACGACTGCAAACATACGTGAAACTCCACACATGTTACTAGACGCGGATTTTTGCTCGTCTGTGGTATTACTATTTTCTACTAAGAACTTCGAATTTTTTCGCTAACCCTTCTTCACTCTGGAAACGTCTTTTACAATTAACTTCCACAAGGTTCCATCACAGTCATATTGTGCGCGGTTTACACTAACAGAATTTTATTTAAGAGTAATAATGTCCTCCTCTACATCGAATTTTGGGCAGCCGACCAGTCTCATCAGAGACTAGCCATCTGTGCATGACAGGGTACAGTGCACGAGTGTGATCGGAAGCACAGGTGCATTTTTTATTCCCACAATTTCATAGTTGGATAAGATGGTGGATGATAATCCGACATGACTAGAGAGATCAGGCGTAGGGCTAACAGCCTTATGTGTTTTCTGAGGTACAGGCAATATTGTTAATTTTCTGACTCTGAGCTGCTACTGAGAATTTCATGAAAGAAAAGCTCAAACTATTTTTCGGCATAACCCGGGACCGCATGATCAATGGTTGCATTTCTAACCACCATTCCGAAGAAGTAGTCATAACACGCCAATGACGCAAACTTAACGAATCGAACGACCAATTGCGGTAAGCTCAACAATCTCGTTTGCTGAATTATTGTTGACATGTTGACTCCGGGCTGCTACTATGCTTTTCAGATTTTGGGGGGAGCCAGGATAGGAAGCCGGGAGTACACGATGATCAGTGGCGCTGTGGAGGCAATGCGCACCTGCAGGAAGTCGATGAGCTTGGCCTGCTGGCGGATGGTGGCGTCGGCCTTGGTGTCGCGCGTGCGCCACCACGCCGCCGCCGCCTCGCCCGCCTCGCGCGCCGCCGCCGCCTCCTCCTGCGCGTCAAAGTGTACATGTTCAATGTGTACATGAACTTTAAGTGTGCCTTCTGAATTACAACGCATCGCGCGTGCAGATTGCGGAGCGTAGAAATGAGCCGATGGCTGTCCTTAGTATGTGCCGAACCTTCGCAAGCGTACTATTATTACGCTGTGTTTATCATACCTGTATTCATAATGTTGCTATATATTAAAATAATTAAAAATCTATTCATTATTTAAAAACGGACGCATCACATCATAACAGACAAATGCAATAATGATTGTACTCAAATTCGTAATGCGTCCATTTTACAAAGTAAACATAATGTACGTGACCAATTCGTATGGTATATATTATAAAATTTTCTGTAATATCCTACGCCATTTGTATAAATCTAATTTGATGTTTCAAGGTGCTTGGACATGTAAATTAAAGGTTTTTTCATCACCGCTGTGATAGTCTTACACAGGAAACTCTTCACTTGACATAATACTCTTGAATGAATTATAAGACGTTTTTTGAGTTAAGCACACTTAAAACAACTCCGTTTATTAAGTTTTTTTTATAATAAAGGTGATTATCAATCAATTAATGGAAAATATGTTGAAATCGATTGGCAAACCGAATTTTCTTCGAAATCTCTTAATGATTCCATTAAATATTTTTATGAAATATTTGAGAAATTAAGAGATAAGCACATACCGTCAAAAATAATTAAACCGGACTCCTACCATACGTGGTATTCCCCAGCATTAAAGAAAGCAATTAAAGAAAAACATAAGTACCTTCGTAAATTCAGGACCTACGGTAATAGATCCGATGAAGAATCTTATAAAATACTGCGCACTCGTGTAAAATATTTGGAAGATATGTGTCATAAAAACTACATATCAACCGTTGAAAGGTCAAT
This sequence comes from Parnassius glacialis, assembly GCA_033319125.1. Taxonomy (NCBI): domain Eukaryota; kingdom Metazoa; phylum Arthropoda; class Insecta; order Lepidoptera; family Papilionidae; genus Parnassius; species Parnassius glacialis. The sequence continues at coordinate 23,362,359 of JAVANC010000003.1, forward strand.
AGAAAAAAATCCTAAATATTTCTGGTCATATGTTAAACGTAAATCAAAAACTCACTCTATTCCAAGTAGTCTCAATTTAGGTAGTGTAATTTATAACACAGGACAGTCTATTAGTGACGCGTTTGCAACTTATTTCAAGTCAAATTTCTTATACCCGGGCGCTCAATCAACTCCAAATATTTCTAATGTAACATCAAAATCGACTGCAAATATTTCAAATATAGAAGTTAACGTTAAGCACGTGTATCGGTTGTTGAAAGCTCTTGATCCATCAAAATCCGCCGGACCTGATAACCTACCAGCCACTTTTCTTATTAATTGTGCAGAGACGTTAACACTACCAATAAGTTTGCTATTTCGCAAATCGTTGCATGAATGCTCAGTTCCTGATATTTGGAAGCGTGCATATATCACCCCTGTGCACAAGAAGGGTCTTAGGACCGATGTCGCTAATTATAGGCCAATTTCTAAGTTGTGCATCACTTCCAAAGTCTTTGAAAAGTTGATTTATGAGCAGGTATATCCGTTACTAAAACAAAGCATAAGCCAGTCTCAACATGGTTTCTTCAAGGGTAGATCTACCGTCTCCAACTTGGTGCTCCTCAATTCTTTCTTGACTAAAGCCATGGATGATGGTCATCAAGTTGACGTTATTTATACAGATTATAGTAAGGCTTTCGACCGGATTGAACATAATTTGCTTTTAAAAAAGCTTCAGTATGTTGGTATCTGTGGAGACCTACTGCGGTGGTTCTCCTCTTATATCGACAATCGCTCGCAGGCTGTAGTTGTTAACAATTACATATCAGGTTGGGTGTCAATACCGAGTGGTGTGCCACAGGGGTCCTTGATGGGGCCGTTGCTATTTCTTATATTTGTCAACGATATTGAAACCTGTTTTAAATCATCACACCTACTGTGTTTTGCTGATGATATGAAAATATTTTCCACAATCTCATCTCAGGATGATGCTGAATTACTGCAGCGAGATCTACTAAGATTGGAAGAATACTGTAATATCAATAAGCTTGATCTAAACCCATCAAAATGTACCCTTATTACATATTCACGCAAGCGAAACTTAATTAATTTCGGCTATCACCTTAAAGGCCAGGAGTTACAAAAAGAATCTGTTGTACGTGATCTAGGGATTTTCCACGACTCTAAGTTATTATTCAACACCCATGTTGACAATATCATAACTAGGGCATCTAAGGCGTTAGGTTTTGTCATGCGTACTGCAAAGGAGTTTAATAATATTAAAACAATTAAAATCTTGTACTGTACTTACGTCCGCAGTACGCTTGAATATGCTTCACAGATCTGGAACCCGATGTATCATACATACATTTCACGGATTGAAAATATCCAACGTAAATTTATACGATATCTTTGCTATCGTACCAATACGAACTACCGATCAGAAGACTACTTATCCTTATGCAAACACCATCATCTGCTACCTCTGATAAAGCGTCGGGAGATTGCTGACATTGTATTTTTATTGAAAATCTGTTCTGGCAATGTTGACTGTTCTGATTTGCTATCACAAACTTCACTGAGAACGCCTATAGTGAACCTTAGAACGAATGCATTACTCTACTTACCAGCTTCATCAATTAATTATGGAAGAAATACTTTCATGTATCGGTCTATTAATAATTTTAATAATTTATGCAAAAAGCATGATTTTGATTTGTTTAATACTAGCTATATATCGGCAAGGTGGGCATTAAGTCGAGAGTTTTTTATGTCATAATTTAATTTATTTTAAGAAAAAATATTTAGTCCTGCTTTTTCTTTTCTTTTGTGGCTACTATTGTTAGTTTTACTTATTAAATTTATGCATGTTGTTCATTTAAATTAGACTCCATTTTTGTTGCTCATATTTGTGCTATGTCCTTTAAGCAACGAAATCGATTATGTTACTGTATTTCTATTAGTGAGAACCTGTTATTGGCTTTTTTGTAAATTGAACATGTTATTTACTTAAGGTTTGTAAGCTGTTGGTTTTCCATACCATAAAAATAAAAATAATAAAATAAGACAGATAAAAGAAGCGCATTGACGACCGGATTCGCCAGCATAATGCGCCGGATCGTGTGTAGGCCCGTTTGCAGTCCAGACAGGTTCAAATATGTCGAGTATTTGTTTTGGACGCGGAGGATAACGTATGCGCGATTCGGAGGATAACGCATGCGCGATACGCAGTGACTCATGACGTGACACGGAGCATATACTATATGTATAAACGTGTGTGTGTGTGTGTGCGCACCTGTGCATCGGCGAGCGCGGCCTGCAGCTGCAGCGCGTGCGCGTGGTGGTGGTGCGCGCGCGTGCGCAGCGCGGCGCACTCCTCCTGAAGGTCGCGCAGGCGTCGCGCTGCACTGGCCATTGCTGCCGCCGCGCCTGCACTCTCGCCCTCCAGTTGTGCCACGCGCGCCTCCAGCTCCGCCACGCGAGCCTCGCGGTTCTCTAGACGTTCCTGTGCGTAACGCATGTCCATAATGAATGCAATCGTAAATGCTTGCCAATTTAGTGTTAGCACACTTGTACATTATTCGTATCTCTGTTTCGCCCGGTATTTTTAATAATTTTTTGAAGTGAAAACGACATTAAAAAAAGACAAACATGTACGTCTATACGATTTATACTGCATGAGAATGAGATAGAATATTTACAGTGTTTCCTTTTATCTCGGTCTCCTTTTTTCAAGGTTTCACTTCTATCGCGTATGAACAACACGTTTTTTTATATTTTCATAATTTATGATTATGAATATTTATCATTATATTATATTATAATATTTATTAGAATATTTATCATTATATCGCTGCGCCGCGAGCCCGGCGGCCGCGCCGCGCTCGGCGCTATGTAATGTATGCGTGTGCGTGTGCGTGTGCGTGCGTACGTACGCGCAGCAGCTGCAGCTGTGCGTGCGCGGCGCGCGCCTGCTCGCGCGCCTCGTCGCCGCGCTGCGCCGCGAGCCCGGCGGCCGCGCCGCGCTCGGCGCCCGCGCGCTCCGCCTCCGCCAGCCGCGCACGGCACGACTCCAGTTCGCTGCGCATGCGTTGCGTCTCGCTCTGTCGCAAAACCAATACTCGTACATGCACTCGTTCCACTATTCACATAAACAGACCTACTTGGCCAAAACAGCCGAATTGGCTCGGTGTTTCGGGGTATTCCTAGTAGTCTTACCAAGCAGAGTGCTACCAGAGCAAGAGTGCTACCAGGCCTGGGCTGACGCATCAACGTCTCGGGATGTAAACACCAGCGCACTTAAAAAGAAGTATGATTCCGCCTCCAGGTCCTTCAAAAGCGTCATTGCCAAGGCAAGGTCTGAGCACATCGGCAGAATTGGCGAGAAGCTAGTTCGCCTTCCTTCGGGAACCCGTGCATTCTGGTCTCTCGCCAAGGCTGTCCAAGGGAACTTCTGTCAGCCATCTCTTCCATCTCTGCACAGAGAGGACGACTCACTGACCCATGCCGCAAAGGAGAAAGCCGATCTGTTGAGCTCTCTTTTTGCGTCCAACTCGACTCTAGATGACGGGGGGAACACACCGCCGACCATCCCGCGATGTGAGTGCTCCATGCCGGATGTGCAATTTACACAGCGCTCGGTCCGCAAAGCACTCTTCTCCCTGGACGTCAACAAGTCGAGTGGGCCCGATGGAGTCCCTCCCACTGTGCTGAAGACGTGTGCTCCGGAGTTGGCACCGGTTTTAACGCGTCTTTTCCGGTACTCCTACTCCCAAGGCGTAGTCCCGAATTCATGGAAGACAGCTTTGGTGCACCCGATCCCTAAAAAAGGCGACCGCTCAGACCCGTCCAACTACAGGCCTATCGCCATCACCTCCTTGTTCTCTAAAATAATGGAAGCCATTATAAACTGCCAGCTCATGAGGTACCTTGAGGATCACCAGCTGATTAGTGACCGCCAGTACGGTTTTCGTCGGGGTCGATCAGCTGGTGATCTTCTAGTCTACTTAACTCATAGATGGGCGGAGGCAGTAGAGTCCAAGGGGGAGGCATTAGCTGTCAGTTTGGACGTAGCGAAGGCCTTTGATCGGGTCTGGCACAAAGCGCTTCTTTCGAAGCTTCCTTCCTATGGGCTTCCCGAGAAATTGTGCAAATGGATCACCAGTTTCCTTGCTGATCGGAGCATCAAGGTCGTAGTAGACGGTGAATGCTCTGATTTCAAGCCTATCAACGCTGGTGTTCCACAAGGCTGCGTGCTATCACCAACGCTGTTTCTCCTGCATATCAATGATATGTTGCTAACTGGCAGCATTCATTGCTATGCGGACGACAGCACTGGTGATTGATGCCTTATATACCGGCCGTGCCAATATTTCTCGGGAAAACGTCGCCGAGTACCGGGACAAACTTGTGTCTGAAGTCGAGTCTTTGCTTAACAAAGTCTCGGATTGGGGGCGACTAAATCTAGTCCAGTTCAATCCCCAGAAGATACAAGTTTGCGCGTTTACCGCTAAAAAGAACCCCTTTGTCGTATCTCCTCAGTTTCAAGGCACTCCCCTTACTGCCTCAGCCAGTATCGGAATCCTTGGCGTCGACATATCGAATAGTGTGCAGTTTCGTGGTCACTTGGAAGGGAAGGCCAAATTGGCCTCTAAAAAGCTTGGCGTGCTCAGCAGAGCGAGACAGTATTTCATGCCGGCACATCGCTTGCAACTTTACAAAGCGCAAGTGCGGCCCCACATGGAATACTGTTCTCATCTCTGGGCCGGGGCACCCCAGTGCCAGCTCCTTCCACTTGACCGCATCCAGCGCAGAGCGGTTCGAATCGTCGACGACCGAGTTATTTCTGATCGGCTCGATACACTGGCACTGCGTAGAGATGTTGCATCTCTTTGCGTATTTTATCGCATTTATCACGGGGAGTGCTCTGAGGAATTGTTCGGACTAATTCCAGCCGCTCAATTTCACCATCGCACATCGCGACAAAACTCGCGTTACCATCCATACCATCTGGATGATTGGCGGTCCACGACTGTGCGATTTAGAAGAAGTTTTCTCCGTCGCACGACTTCCTTGTGGAATCAATTACCACCAGCGAATTTTCCGGACCGATACGACTTAGGAACCTTCAAGAAAAGAGCTTACACCTTTCTAAAAGGTCGGCAACGCATCTGCAATTCCCCTGGTGTTGCGGTTGTTCATGGGCGGCGGTAGTCACTTACCATCAGGTGAGCCGCATGCTCGTTTGCCCCCTATTCTATAAAAAAAAAGCAGTCTTACTTAATTTCAACATTTTGCATCACAACAAAACTATCAATACCATCCATACCATCTGGATGATTGGCAAACCACCACTCTGCTACTCAGAGATCTCAGTGCTACAACACCTAATTTATCAAAGTCTATAATAATTTTGTCATACTGGTCATTAGTTCTGTGAAGAGAATTAATTACCAGTATGACAAAGAAGAGACTACCCCAGCACCAAGTGGTGTAGCCCCATCAAAGTTGCGGAGGATAGTCGTGTGGCGCATCGCTGAAGTGATATAGGGACAGGATTGTCCTCTAGCATATCCATTCCACTAACACATTTCCAAGATTTCAACAAGCCCACTCAGAGTGGCCACCCTGGGTCAGCCCTACACTTCGAGCCAGCCATGACATGGCAGGAACCCGTTTAGGGAGAACTATTTCTTACCTATACTCACGCAAGCTCACTAAGGGCATTAATAATTTTGCACTCCCATTATAAACCGTGCCGTGTAGTGGCGGTTAAGAATATCCACTACCCCATATCTTCCCGTGGGTGTCGTAAAATGCGACAAAGGGACACAGGCAGGAGATGGGCAGCAGCATCTTCCTGATAACAACAAACTTACAATAAAAAGCTGCGGTTGCCAACCCGCTCTCGCCAAGCGTGGCAACTATGGCAAATACCCCCCCCCCCCCTATGGTGAGAGTAACAAAGAAACGGCCCCCAGTCCCCGGCGGCCCCGCTATTCCTAGCTACGGTGGCGATCATGGTAACGGCGGGGCAGTGGGTGCTAAGAATCTCCGGTGGAGGTCCGGTTGCTACCTAAGACGGCTCGACCTAGCAACATACAACGCACGCACCCTGAGGACTGACGAGAAGATCGTGGAGCTGGAAGAAGAGATAGATAAGTTACGCTGGCATATTATAGGATTATGCAAAGTCCGAAGAGAGGGGGAGGGCACGGTAATCCTAGAATCTGGCAACTTGCACTATCACCGAGAGGGCGACCATCTGTCCCAAGGAGGTGTCGGATTTATCGTCCACAAGTCTCTCGTTAACAACGTTGTAAAGATTGGGAGTGTGTCGACGAGAGTTATACTTACTATACTTTATACTCAGAATCACCAAACGGTATTCACTGAAGGTCATACAGGTTTACGCACCAACCTCTGCACACCCCGATGAGGAGGTGGAGGAAATGTATGATGAAATCTCTAGACCCATGCATTCCTCCAAAACCCAATATACGGTGTTAATGCAAACTAGGCACAAGAGAGAACGGTGAGCTGAAAGTAGGAAAATTTGGAATAGGGCAACAGAACCCAAAGGGCCAGCAGCTGGCCGACTTCATGGAGAAAGAGGGACTCTTTATGATGAACTCTTTCTTCCAGAAGCGGCCCCACAGGAAGTGTACCTGGTCGAGCCCCGACGGTTCCACAAAAATGAGATTGACTTCATTATGACGACCAGACGATAACTATTCAGTGATGTCTCCGTGATCGCGAGGGTGAAAACTGGTAGCCATCACCGAATGGTTAAAGGCACACTGAACCTAAACGTTAAGTTGGAGAGGTCTCGTCTAATGATGTCAACACTCCGTCCCCCTCGTGCTCTGTTCCAAAGTCCCGAAACCTTTCAGCTCGAGTTACAAAAGCGTTTTTAGTGCCTAGAAAGTGGACGATATGAATGACAAGCTCGTGGAAACTGTCCATGCGGTCGAAGTTAAGTTCTGCAAGACGCACCGCAGAAGAACACAATAACTCTCCGATCACACTCTCAATCTCATGGCTGTTAGACGGGAGATGAAGCTACATTCTTCAACAGATTTGACAGCATACAGGCAACTGAACAGACAGATCTCCAAATGCATGCGGCGGGACTTACGCAACTTCAATACAGCTTGTATTGAAGAAGCGATCGAGCGGAATTAAGGCTCCAGAGTCTTTGCCAGAGATCTGTCTGCCAGAAAGAGTCAACTGTCAAAGCTGAAGACCGAGTGTGGCAGCATCGTTTCCGGGGCACCTGAGATTTTGTGTGAGATTGAGAGGTTCTATGGGTAGCTGTACACGTCATCGTTGGAGCCACACGCAAGTGTGAGTAACGATCCAAGAGCGAGTCTCATCCGACACTATTCCGAAGATATCCAGGACGTCAGTCTGAGCGACATTAGAATGGTTCTCCAGCACCTTGAAAACGGCAAGGCCCCAGGCGAGGATGGAATTACAGCGGAGCTTCTGAAAGCGAGTGGAAAACCGGTACTTGAAGTCCTTCAGAAGCTCTTTAATCCCGTCCTCCATGGTGGCATTACATTGGAGGCATGGAGCAGAAGTGCGGTGGTCTTGTTCTTCAAGAAAGGTGACAACGCTCTCTTGAAGAACTACAGACCCATTTCCCTTCTGAGCCGCGTCTACGTGCTGTTTTCGAGAGTCATTACGAATCGTCTCGCGCGCAGACTTAACGACTTCAAGCCTCCCGAACAAGCCGGTTTCGGAAAGGGCTTTAGCACTATAGTGTGTGTGTTAGTTGTAGAAGTGACATAATATTTTCTTTTGTTTTCTTTTCAGTACAATTGTTTGGTTTTATTATTTATTACTGTTCTAACCATTGAACTTGTTTACACAACTTTTGTTTAATAAATTGATGATGTTTGATGGCTTTTTTTACACACAAAAATATTGTTTCAAATAATAAAATTAATCCCTCCCTCTCCTTACAGTTTCCTTCCACTGCTGGTCACGGGCCATGGAAATAAAAGGGAGCACAGAATTTTACTGCCACAAATATCACCCACCTTTGCAACGCTGCCCTAAACATCGCACGGAGTATCCGCATTTCACCGAGATTAAATTTAGAAAAAATGTTCGCCTTTTTTCCTCCTACATTTTTTTTCTTATCACTATTACAACAAACACCGTTACATCCTAAAAAAACCCACTGAACATAGGCCTCCACTATATTCCTCATAGAGGGTATACTTGTCATAGTTGCCACGTTCTGTTCCACGGTACACATACCTTGTTACAGTAACAAGGTACATGTACCGTGGAACTTAACAGTGGATCAGTCGCCTCTTACGAAACCCACGGAATGATATGAATATTCATACACCCCCACTACACAGCAATTGATAATTTCTCGAAACATTTCATTTATCGACAAATCGTCTTGCAAACGTCGTTACTCTAGCGCTCACTTGACCTTCATACAAATAATGCGATATTTTAATTGTTGATATTTTTTTATATTTGGATAAGAACTTAGTAATGACTAAGTTATATTTACCTTCATTTAAAAAAATAACTAGAAACCATAGTTCTGACTAAGTATGTCCAAAAAAATGTCAAGTTCTGAGAGGTTAAATAACACAACAGACTTTGGCAAAGTGACATAATAATGTCAATTTTAGTTCCCGGTACGGACAATGAGGGCGCTTCAAATCGGAAGAAGCATTTTGTATGGTACAGCTAGTTCAGCGTATTTGTTTAAATAGAGGTCAGTGTCTATTGGCCACAGCATCCACTTACCACCAGGTGGACTATGTATGTGCTCGTTTGTCACCATATTCAATAAAAAAAGTCAATTATTACCATTCTATTTAGATGCGAGTGATGTGAAGAAAGTTTTTAAAATCATCCAGTTATAGCAAAATAATTTAGCAAATGCCAAATTCCATATAAAGATACATGAATTCAAAAACAATTAATGATATTATTTATTTTTGTAATTTGGCTTAGTACCTAATAAAAACAATATCTCCCTAAATGGGATAACGGCAGTATCGAAAGAAATTTCAATATAATCCGCGTGGGACAACAATTATAGTCTTTTCTTAAGATTAGTGCACACTATAATGAAAAATAGGATTAAACTCACCTCGAGATCTTTGTTTTTAATTTCATGCAGGTCTGTTAACTTCTCTAATTCTGTCAGTTGATCTTCTAATAAACTGCAAGCTTCTTGTAAAGCCTTATTATTCTGAAATATATATATAAAAATACATTTAAGTAATGTAGATGACACTTCCTTGCCGTTGTTTTACTTCGTTACCATTTTAAATTTATTTCAACATTTTTTGAAGTCGAGTAAATGATTTCGAATATTATACCGTTTTTAAATGAGTGTGTATGGCTGCAAGTGTGGTATCGACAGCGCGGCAACGACCCCGTAGCAAGTCCGCTGCTAATGCTAACCGCATACGTTGTGTCCACGGGTTAGGCCCCGCGACTCTAAGATATGCGGGTTTGGGTTTCACGATCGGTTTCTCTCCCGTTACTTTAAGTTTACAACGATTCTGAAGAGACTCCATCGCGAAAGTAGCTTTATACCGTATTCTTTTTATCCGCAATTTTCATATGTATTTTAAAATCTAAAAGAGATCACGAAAAAGCGATTTTTACTACTAATAATGAATATTATATATATTTTCATTTTAAAAGCTTTTCTAAAATACTATTAACATTTTTTTTAACACGTCCGATACTCGCGTTTCTTTGAAATTAATACAAGTTAACAATGGAATCGTGGGCTAAAGATGACTGCAATGTTTACAAACATTTAAAATACACAATACATTAAAGAATTGATGAACGGAATCATCTGACCACTTGTTTATGTAAACAATAAACAACATAAAACATATATAGCTTTAATAAGAATAAGGATGTTCATACCTTAAACACTAGGAACAAACATAAGCTTGTAATGCCAGTTGCTAGACTCCACAGAATTAGTAATTCATTTATGGGGCAATGTATACGCTTTTACAACAAAATTACAGAACATGTTCCAAGTTTGTCAATAAACAAGTTTAAAAGTTTTATTAAAGAAAAACTGTACAAAAAGGGTTATTACAGTATCAAGGAATACATGAATGAAAATAACATCTGGGAATAAGATGAACGTCACCATGCTGGTTCTATGAAAATTCATTTAAAGTTGTATAAACAAAATTATTGTCAAGTGAAATTATGTTTAAAAAAGTCCCGCTGGATTTCTTGCTGGTTCTTCCCAGGACAGAGAAATTTTCCGAACCAATGGTAAATAAAAAATGACTTTCAATAAGTATTATGTAATAATCAATATTGAATAAAACTCATTCTATTCTATTCTAATAAACACCGTAGTACATATATATAAAAATATTTTCGTTTCGCTATCAGTGGTATGTAAATATCATAACGCTTAAGGGCTTAATTGAACTGATTACGACTCGTCTAAGAATCTCGATTTGTTCGACCTGGTGATTCGAAAATAAAATTCAATTTGATTTCCAATAAATTTATTGTATTTTACGTTTTTTATAGGTAATAATATGTACGTATAGTATATTCGTTTAGACGCTTAAATACGGTCACCTTTGAGTCACACCGCCTTGGCATGTGCCGCATTTTGTCAAAGGCGTCGCCGCGTACACCCAAAGGAGAATTTGGTATTTTAAAACGAAGCGCCGCGTCGCAGTGAAAGGTTCTTTGCTACTTAACTTGTTTTTATTATTAATATACGTATTTTATTACAATAACCGTAAGAATAAAATAGTATTCGTTGTTATATGCATATTTAACAAACACAGTAAAAAATAAAAGCAAAATAATAGGTGCGCCTCCAGATGTACCGACACTATGTTAGCGAACAGACTATACTGTGTACTATCATTAATTTTATCTAGCACATTGAATATAACATTGGACAAAGGATAGGATCAATGTTTACTTGGAAAATTATTCTTACCAAATAGAGTAAGCAAATTCCACAAACTGACCAAATTATTTTTAGGTAATAGTCACGAATGTCTACTGTAAAGATTATTTCATTCAGTAGAAAGTTTAAAAAAACTTATGTTGAAGTTATACAGGATTTCCGGTTTAATATTTTTATTAAAATAAATGAAAAACGTTAAAAATTAATTAACTAAGATCAGCGTAAAAAATAAAATAAAAATGATATCTTGCTTAGTTTCTTCTGGCTAGGTTATATTAATAACGCAATTGCATGTTAAATAAATCTTTAATGAAAATATATTATCAAGTTAAATAATTATTTCAATATAATAATAAAATATTCATCCACCTGCCATGTGATAGGGTTGTAAGAGAATCTATTACTCTATCTCTTCCCGTGAGTGTCGTAGGAGGCAATTTTGTTGTTTAAATGCAAAAAATTCTCTCTAAAATCTACCCTTCATAGGAAGCCTATACTCAGTATTGGATCATTTACGGGCTCAAGTCAAGGACTAAATGCTAGTTGAAAGTCATTGAAGAACAACGGGAAAATCTATCAGTCTGCTTCTAGTGTCTGTAAAAAAGACCCTAATCTCTTAGCAAATACAATAAGCTTTTATGTTTTGTTGTCTTATTATATGATATGTAAGCAATTAATAAATATGCGAGATGAAGAGGAAGTGGAATTCCCATCCCTATTAACAACCTTACTTCGCACCCATTTTACATACTTAAAAATAATATTGTTCATATGTTTACGCAGTTTCTAGTAACTTTAAATAAAAAATTGGAAAACCTGTCCTTTAAGAAATAGAATTGTTGCGTAAGATACAAGCTTATTACTTAGAAATTATATTATTATATTTACCAACCATTACTAGGTCGTTGTTTTGTGTCCGGAGAGTAGTCAGCTCGTCGCGGAGTTGCGCGCGCTCCCGACTCGACAGTTCCTCCTGTTCTTCGGCGTGAAGCCGGCGCTTTTCGCTGTATTGCAACTCACTCTTTAACTTGCGAATATCGTTACGCGATCTGTAACATCCAAACAATTACGTACAGATTAATTTTAATGAAAATTTTAGGTCACCATTTTCGTCATAAGAAAATGCATATGTATACATGGAAGAGCGCAAAAAAAAATAGAACCATGATAGATTTCATAACTGTGGATGGAACAAGGTGCGCGGTTGTAGATTTATACGTGGTAGAGCTACGCTGCAGCTATTTTATTGTTGTAGCACGAATGGGTCAGCTCAACCGGGGGAAGGACCACACTCACACAGAATACCAGCCTAAAATAGCAGCTTAATGCTGCTGTTTCGTATGGTGAGTGCAGAGAACCGGATACCCTTTTTACTGAAAACGAGGCATACCGTCTCAGTTCTCAGGGGTAACAACCCCCCCCCCCGAACGGGTTCCCGCCTTGTCGTGGCGGGGGGGGCTTAGTAGCCGTGGCTTGGTCACCCACGGAGAACAAAGAGGAACCCCTTGGCTGGCCCGTGGTGTAGGGCCGGCCCGAGGTGGCCACTCCGAGTGGGCTCGCAACCACTTCGGATGTGTGTCGGGGGGCTGCGGTGAGAGGGGAGTCCGCACCCACACCGCTGCAGCCGAGTTGGAGTCGCGGAGGAAGAGGAGTGTTGGTATGGCGATGCGCCACTCGCCCTTTCCTCCGCGACTCAGACGGGGCCGCACCGTTAATTGATGCGGTGGTGGTGGGGCTGCGGGGGGAGAGGAGTGCCGGTATTGCGAGGCGCCGCTCTCCCTATCCTCCGCAGCCGAATCCTGGTTGGCGGCGGAGCCATAGACCAGATCCGCCGCTGGGGTCAGGAAGGCTGGTGCTCCTGAGTGCTAGTTTTTCCTGGCCCCATGGCCTTCGCACATCGGACGCGGGGGCGTCTGTTGCGAATGTGAAATTGGAGGCCGAGGAGGAGGGCGCGCCATGTGTTCTGGTGCGCCTTACCGGAGAAGGAGATGGGGGAGGAGTGGTCCTCTCCTGAGGAGGGGCCGCCATGGGGTGGCCAGCGCAGGTGGGGCCGCGGAGGTGTGCGAAAGCGTTCCCGTGGCCCTGCCAATATGCGACGAGGGTGGAACACCATGGGGTTTTAGTCGGTGCGAGTCCGACATAACCCGTCCTTGCCCCCGCGAGGCGGGTATGCGTAGGCATTTCCCCATGTAAAAAAAAAGGGGGTAACAACGCATCTGCATTTTTATTCTTAATTGGGGATAAATGTAGATGTTTATGGGCCACAGCATACATTTACCATCGGGTGGACTGTGTGCTCGTTTGTCACCCTTATTCTATATATAAAAAAAATGTAAAATAGTATTGCAGTACAGTTCACAATAATATTAATAAAGAAACGTTTGATTGCAAGATGTTATAGATACAAAAGGAACATATGAATGAGCAATTGAATTAGTAGACGGGCACTGCAAGGAGCAAGCAAGCATTTATTAATTGAAATGCGAGAGTACCCAGACGGCTACAAAAATCACCTTCAAATTTATAGGCGGCAGGCGAGTCTTCTTGCCTATTTCCTCGCAAGGAAAAAAACAAACAGGTTTGTTCCGGCACGTAAACTATGGACAGAATCTCGTTATAAATGCTCCATTATATTTTTTATGTTTTATTGCATTCGGAAGTAAATGACATTTGAAATCAATACATTTTAATAAAAAGGGCAATTTCGTTAATTTATTAAGTCTGTATTAAAAACACAATATTATATTTTAGGTGGTTTGAATAGCACCACTCTCAACACCGCCAACATTTACATTTATTTACAGTAACACATTACATCCTGCATGAGCACTATGATTACACACCACATCTAAAACCATGACAACCACAACGAATATACTTTCGGATACTGTGTTTGTTTCAAACATGAAGCAAATATAAAGAGGAGACGGCATAAGCAACTGTACACTGTGATTATAAGTAGGTCGTGACGTTATCATAGTGGGCGTGGCTTTAGTTAGTATACTGTCAGCATTCGTCCTGTGCGCTTATGTGTTGAAAATCGCAAGTCGGTGTATTTTCGTAGAAATAAGAAGAAAATGATGAAGTGTTGTGTTTTATCGTGTAAAAACTACTCAGATAGACGCTCTGATGCACTTCATTTGTAAGTAATTTTACACTTAATTTATTAAAATAGTTCTAGAAAAACGCCTTTGCGTCGGCTTTCAAATATAATTAAATATATACGACACTAGATAATAATACGAACGTGCTGAAATTTGTTTTGCATTCAGTGCTAAAGAATTTTTAATCGCCAAAAAATTATTTTTATAGTTTTTGTAATCATTTTGTGAACAGGCCGCCATCTATCGTCAAGGTAGTTAAACTACACTGCAACATCGATATGGAACGATTCGAGTAGTTTTACTATTTATCGGTAGATGTAGATAGTGTAAAGTGGGCGGGGTTTTCATTCTCTCACCCCGCAAATTTTCACACGTTGTTACATAGTGAAATCTAATTACAACACCTCCTCTTTGTATTTGCTTCATGGTCTCAAAACAAGGCACTATCTGGTAATAGAATTATACTCTGCGATAGCTAACCGCAAATGTAGTTTAAAAATTTCAAGAATTGCATGGCGATTTGATTCTGTTAATAATAAAGTAACTATAAAACGGTTACTCCGTGACAATGTCTGTAAAAACTGTGAATACACTAAAATGTGTCAACTGCAATATAGTTATAAGTGAACTATTATCATTTATTCAAAATAAGATCACAGTGATAGATATGAAAGCTTAATTAGGATTTGTGCATCTGCGTTTTCTGAGGTGGAGGTAGAATATGCGAAGGCTTTGCTGCTTAGTTCGCTAAAAAGTAATCAAAAGAAAGTATCCAGGCGAAAAGAAGGCAAAAAGCAAAGAAATTTAGAGGATATGATATGTGTTTTTAAAGTGACTGAACCCGATCTTATGCCGGTTTTTGTGGCGCGTGACCTACAAAAGTTACCGCCTGTTACATTTGATCATGTCGATTTGACTCAATTGTTAAAGGACTTGCTGATTATGCGTAACGAAATCAGTGATATAAAAACAATTACGCTACAGTGAAGATGTTGGATGAGGTGAAGAAGGAATTGGAATCTAACAGGCCAGTGGCATCATTTTTAACCAGTAATATCAACATGAAACAAAGAGGTGGGTACATGCTTGATAGTGGCCCGGTCGGTTTATCACCGGCAGGTAATGACTCATTGCCAAGGCACTCGAATTCGCAACACAGTGTACCATCCAAATATCGCTCACTCGCTCGCGTCAGTGATGCCGAGAAGTCTAGTGCGACCGCACTGATTAATTCGACGTTATTGGATAACGAAATATGCACGGCGTTACCTGAGTCACCTGTTTGCCATATATCGAAAAGTGAAACAAAACAGCCGACCATGGCGCAAATTGTAAGTGACGGTGAGTGGAGAACACAGAACAAACCAAATGATGAATGGATAACAGTTTCAAAAAAGAAGGTATAGAAACCGGTTTGCGGGAAAAACGGGGAAAGCAGTCATAGACCTCTCTGAGAAGTTTAAAGCGGCGGATATAAAAATACCCTTGTTTATATCCAATGTAAACAAGGAGACAGCGGAAAAGGATATTTGCGAATACATTAAAAACAAAACCTCCGAAACAGTTTCACTTGAGAAAATTTCAATGAAACAAGAACGGCCATACAATGCCTTTAAACTATATATAAACAAAAATAAGCTAGACATATTTCTAGATGATCAAATATGGCCAGATGGGATCAAATTTCGGCGTTTTATTCATTTTAGGAACAGAATAAGAGACGATAATAACTTGTCTCAGAGTGGTGGCATAACAAAAACACTAAAAAATGGATAGTGCATCAAAATTGAACATAATATCATTTAATTCTAAAAATGTGAAGAGATCTGTGAGCTGTGAGTTGTGTACGTTCACTGTGCAGGATGGGTGATATTATTTTATTACAAGAGACGTGGTTATATCCACATGATCTATCCTGTCTAGAAAATATAGATCAAGAATTAAGTTATACAGCCAAGTCTTCAGTGGACACTTCAGCTGGTATTTGTAAAGGCAAACCATGAGGAGATCTTGCCATACTGTGGCGCAAAAGTGCATTTAGTTACGTGCGTGTGGTGCAAAGTGAGAACAACCGGATTTGTGCTGTTAAAATAGAGGTGAATAACCGAAGTTTTATGGTTATAAACATATACATGCCAACTGACTGCGGTGAAAACCTACCACATTTTACAGAATGTCTCAGTGAAATGTATTCTATAATACAAAATAATAATATAGAATCAGTGTTTATCATTTATTAAAAGGTGTCGAGGTAGACCGAGACTAACTTTCGAAGACCATGTGAGCAAACTGCTCGAAGAGGGGAGGGTCAAGAGTACTCGGATACCTAGACGTGCATGTATGAAGAAGATAATGAATGTGAAAGAAGCGAAAGAGGTATGTAAGGATCGTGACACTTGGCGATCTGTTCTCTCTGGCTACCCCGTCAGGGATTGTGCGTGAAGATAAGTAAGTAAGTTTATCATGGGAGACTTCAATGCACACCCGGGTGAGTTATTTTGTAATGAACTTCTTAGTTTTTGTACCGAACAAGATTTATTATGTGCGGATATTAATTATTTGGGCTTGTTATCGCCAACGTATACATTTATAAGTGACTCACACGGGTGTAAGCGTTGGTTAGACCACTGTCTGGTTACACAGTCGGCTGCAAAAACAATTGCAAACATTGAGGTTATCCGAGACTCTTTTTGGTCAGATCACTTTCCGTAAAAAATAGAATGCAATTTATATGTTATTAGAAAAAAAAAATGTGCTGTACAATATACTTATAATAGTATTCATTGGGGAGAAAGAAATACAGAAGAAATAAATAAATATTACTCTTTGTGTAATAATAAGTTAAAAAATTTTGATTTTCCTAATGTTTTTGAACTATGTGCGGATAAATTCTGTAATAATCCAGAACATAAAGTTCTGTTGGATAATATGTATAACAAAATTGTATTTATATTATGTGATGCTGCCAGAAACAGTAGAGCCCCGGGGGGCATTGGAGGTAAATATAAGGGTATAAAGGGATGGAATAAATATGTAAAAGAATTTCATAACAAGGCAAGGATTAAGTTAAAAATGTGGATGTGGTATGGTCAACCTAGTAGAGGGCCCATTTTCGAAGATATGAAACTAACGCGTAAAATATTTAAATTAAAATGGTGTATTAAAAATCAAGAAAAAATTAAAATGGATATTTTAGCCTCACTCCATTCTAAAAAAAATTCTGATCTTTTTGGAAATGTACTAGGAAGTTAAACAATACTCCACGTCTTCCAGGTAGCGTGGAGGGTAAGAGTGATTATACTGAGATAGCAAATCTCTTTAAAGATCATTTTGAAGTGAGCTCACCTCTTGAAACTGTGCATGGAGTGAACGATGCAGAGTCAAGTCAGACTGAATCCCCACTGAGGATAACATGTAAGGAACTAAAATCCATTATTAAAAGTATGAAGAGGGGTAAATCTCCTGGACATGACGGACTCAGTATCGAGCACCTTCAAAACGCTGGAATACATTTACCAAGAGTGTTGACCATGTTTTTTAATTTATGTTTAGGCCATTCTCATTTACCACAAGGAGCTTCTGGATACTATAGTCGTACCTATTGTTAAGAATAGGACGGGAGACATAGCAGACAAGTTTAATTACAGACCTATTTCACTGGCGACTGTAATAGCCAAAGTATTTGACAGTGTGCTCGATTCTCGCTTCAGTGAATACATAAAGATACACGACTCACAGTTTGGTTTTCGCCCGGGACTATCCACTGAGAGTGCTATTTTTGCATTGAAGCACACTGTCAAATATTACACTGACAGAAAAACACCCGTGTATGCTTGTTTCCTGGACCTTTCAAACGCCTTTGATCTGGTTTCATACAATGTTCTGTGGGGAAAGCTTCGGGAGGCGGGAGTACCTGCTTCATTAGTGTCTATATTATCTATGTGGTATGACAAGCAAAGAAACTTTGTAAGGTGGTCCAATGTATTGTCTGACCCTTATAAACTTGAGTGCGGTGTGAGGCAGGGAGGTCTTACCTCTCCGAGGCTTTTTAATATCTATATTAATAAACTGATTGACGACCTTAACAGCACCCATGTTGGTTGCCATATAGACGGAGTAAGTCTAAACAACTTAAGTTACGCAGACGATATGGTGCTACTGAGCCCGTCAATACGTGGAATGCGAAAGTTGCTTGCCATTTGTGAGGATTATGCTGATCAACATGGATTGAATTATAATGCTGATAAAAGTGAACTGTTGGTTTTCAGAGGTAGAAATAAAAGTCCAACATATGTCCCTCCAGTAAAGCTTAACGGTTCACTTTTACAGAGAGTAACCCAATTTAAATATCTGGGTCATATTGTAATAGAAGACTTGAAGGATGATCTAGATATCGAAAGGGAACGCAGGGCGCTAGCTGTGAGAGGTAACATGGTGGCTCGAAGGTTTGCTGCTTGCTCTGTACCGGTTAAAATTACACTGTTCAAGGCTTTCTGCCAAACATTTTACACCAGCAGCCTTTGGGCCAATCATACCATTTGGGCAGGAAATACCCTGCGTATCCAATATAACAACGCCTTCAGGTTGCTGTTGGGGCTTCCACCTTATTGTAGTGCATCAGGCATGTTCGCTGATGCGCATACTGACGATTACTTTGCGATCATGCATAAAAAAGTGGGATCACTGATGCACAGAGTGAGGAGGAGCTCGAATAGTCTCTTGAGGGTCTTTGCGGAACGGCTAGATGGCCCGACACTGGGTAGGTTTATTAAGCTACATTTATGAAATGGAGCTTGATAAAACCCCCAAATTTTTCACATATTTATGTCTTGTTTTATTTACTAACATTAGTTCTTAAGTTTTATTTTCTATTACTAACACGATATGGGCCTACGATGCCTGAAAAATAAAACATTTTTATTTTATTTTATTTATTTATTTATTAAAACGATACCTGTCTACTTCATTCTGCAGAGTTTCATGGTCCTTCTGCAGCTTCGCCAGTTTGTCCCTTAAGGTGATGAGTTCTGCATTCGCCTGCTGGTGTTCCGGCCGTAGTGAACTAATCTCTGATTGCAGTGCAGAGACTTTCTGTTCGGCCGCCTTGCGAGCCTCTAACACTGCAGAGAGACGCTCTTCAGCACGTTTCAACTCCCGAGCCGTTGCTTTTGCATCCATCGATAACTCATTATATTCACGCTCCTGTAAAATTGGAACAATATCGTGACAATAACGGAAAGTGCATGCGGTAACAACGACTAGAAATGCGAATACACATATTGCAAGGTTACAATTACGTACATATTTGATTATTGTTATTATTGAATATGATTCGATTTAATTTTTCATTTCTTTTTTTGTTTGGTGTGTAAATGTAACATACCGTTTTAATACAGTAATTATGATAATGTGCAATTAAATATTACTTAGTACTACTACTACGACTACCTGCGTATTTTATCAGGTCGTCACTCCACCTAGTGGGGGTCACGAAACACTGTGTATATAATGTTCTTGTGAACACTACAAGAACATCATCATCAGTCTACACTATTGTGCATTTTGGATAAGAAGAATAAAGTTAATAAAGCATAAACTATGAACTAATACATTACCTTACGCCATCTTGCTAAATTAGCTGCGCGAGTTTCTTGACGCAATGTTGCAATTTCTTCGGCTCGAGCCTATGTACGAGAAATTCATTAAATACATAACAATTATTTTGTGTCCTAGAATAGAAGAAGGTTTCAAGGATAGGGCACAAAAAGGGAGACAATTAAATTAGAAATGAGCTCTAAAATTTTAAATAACTCTATTTTTTTTATTAAATTATGGATCTGATGGATGATTCTTTGTGAATTTCAAAGTTATTTAAAATATAATATGAATTTTATTTTAACTTATAATAAATGTTGAATTCAGAAATTTTATATAAAGTTATATTTTGACTAAACCTGCTCACTAACAGAAAGGTATGTTCTTCAGTTTTAAGTAATGAATGAATGGTAGAAGGCAATTTTAATTAGTGACTAACCGAAGATTTGATTTCGGTTTCAGAAGGTTTCGGCAATAAAATCTAGTTTCAGTAATAGTCTCCGTTTCGGCAAAAAATCTGCCGAACCTTTGGCGGCGTCGAAACTCAGTGAGATTATGTGCGTCGTTCGGATGAGTTCGTATTATAATTATATTAGGTTAATGCTCTCATTGAATAATATATTAGTTTTAACAATATTGTGAACACAATAAAGTATGTTCTCAATAAGCGGGTAACTTTTTTGGGTGTGTGTAGTTTTTTTACAAAATTTACTTAAAAAGTATTTCTTAACGTTAAACTATTGAATTTTTACTTTAAAATAAATAAATATATTGCTACATGACTATTACAATTGCTGTTTTTTATTAACATGCATTACCTATCTCTATATATGTATAAAAATATACCAGTTTGAGTGTACAATAAAAAATTGACATGTCTAAATAAGTTTCGGTTTCGGCCGAAACTGACACCCAGACCGAAGGTTCGGTTTCGGTTGAAACTCATGTTTCGGTCGAACACTAATTTGAATGTTTCACGTGAACAAATAAAATAATTTTATTAATTTGTTAGAGGGTTCGGTGTGAGTGTCACACCTGCAGCTGAGCCTCGGCGCGCTCCAGCTGCTCCTTCAACAAGCTGACGTGCACGTGCACGTGCGCGTGTGCATGCGCGTCGGTCACGCTCTCGGTGTCGCTGCGGTCGCCGCGGTCGCTGCGGTCGCCGCGGTCGCTGCGGTCGCCGCGGTCGCTGCGGTCGCCGCGGTCGCCGCGGTCGCCGCGCACGCGCTCGCTCTCCGCCGCCTCCGCCTCCGCGTTCGCTTCGGCGCGCGCGGCGCACTCCGCACACGTGCGTTTCTCTAATGCGCTCACTTCGCGTTCCAGTTGACGGACCAACTGCTCCAAGCTATTAACCTAAAGTAAATTTACATTTTAAAAATTATTTCAAACTTTTCTGTCGATTTATGTATGTGTGTTAAAATAATTGTATTTGCAAGAAATTTCAGATCAATCTACAAACCAAAAGGCTAATGTTTATCACAGCTAAATTTATAGGCTTACGATAATGATTATGTTGATAACCAATAATATAATAATATTCACTACTCACCGCAAAATAAATAAAATGGAATATTCCTTAAAATATTTCTTGTGACATTTATCTGACTACATATAAAATTATATACTTTTTTTGGGATTTTATTAAAATCATCACATACATAACCTTATCAACTTTTGTAAATTGTTTTATTGAAACAGAGATATATTTATTATTAGGTACTTATTTACCACGACGTAAAAGTATCGATTACCCTATAATATCATATCATGAACGTCGTAAGAGGCGACAGAGGGTAATTAAACAAGAAATAGACTGCATCTTCCTGATACCAACTTAAAATAACAAAAAAACTTCGGCCACCCATCAACTAAAGCGTGACAATTATGGCAAATATCCTCTATTGAGTAATCTATTGGAAAGGCTTATGTACAGCAGAGGACTTTGATAGACAGTAACATTATTAATGAATCTGTAGTGGTCGGAGATTCGAATCCCGTACAAAACAAATATTTATATGGCCTACAAATAATTATTCCGGTTCTGGAAGCAAATCCTTATGCAATTTATCTTTATAAATTGCATCCACAATACAGCAGAAAATCCTAGCGTGCTGGTAACGTTTTAAAAAAAAAGGAAATGATGATGATGAGGGTGACGACAGTACTCCTCCAGGCGCTCCCGCAGGCGCGCCTCAGTGCGCGCGCACTGCTCCTCTGAACAAATGATGATGATGATGAGGATGACGACAGTACCTTTTCCCTGAGGTGCGAGTCGTCGTGCAGCACGGCGGAGGCGCGCGCCTCGGCCTCCTCCAGGCGCTCCCGCAGGCGCGCCTCGGTGCGCGCGCACTGCTCCTCTGAACAAATGATGATGATGATGAGGATGACGACAGTACCTTTTCCCTGAGGTGCGAGTCGTCGTGCAGCACGGCGGAGGCGCGCGCCTCGGCCTCCTCCAGGCGCTCCCGCAGGCGCGCCTCGGTGCGCGCGCACTGCTCCTCTGAACAAATGATGATGATGATGAGGATGACGACAGTACCTTTTCCCTGAGGTGCGAGTCGTCGTGCAGCACGGCGGAGGCGCGCGCCTCGGCCTCCTCCAGGCGCTCCCGCAGGCGCGCCTCGGTGCGCGCGCACTGCTCCTCTGAACAAATGATGATGATGATGAGGATGACGACAGTACCTTTTCCCTGAGGTGCGAGTCGTCGTGCAGCACGGCGGAGGCGCGCGCCTCGGCCTCCTCCAGGCGCTCCCGCAGGCGCGCCTCGGTGCGCGCGCACTGCTCCTCTGAACAAATGATGATGATGATGAGGATGACGACAGTACCTTTTCCCTGAGGTGCGAGTCGTCGTGCAGCACGGCGGAGGCGCGCGCCTCGGCCTCCTCCAGGCGCTCCCGCAGGCGCGCCTCGGTGCGCGCGCACTGCTCCTCTGAACAAATGATGATGATGATGAGGATGACGACAGTACCTTTTCCCTGAGGTGCGAGTCGTCGTGCAGCACGGCGGAGGCGCGCGCCTTGGCCTCCTCCAGGCGCTCCCGCAGGCGCGCCTCGGTGCGCGCGCACTGCTCCTCTGAACAAATGATGATGATGATGAGGATGACGACAGTACCTTTTCCCTGAGGTGCGAGTCGTCGTGCAGCACGGCGGAGGCGCGCGCCTCGGCCTCCTCCAGGCGCTCCCGCAGGCGCGCCTCGGTGCGCGCGCACTGCTCCTCTGAACAAATGATGATGATGATGAGGATGACGACAGTACCTTTTCCCTGAGGTGCGAGTCGTCGTGCAGCACGGCGGAGGCGCGCGCCTCGGCCTCCTCCAGGCGCTCCCGCAGGCGCGCCTCGGTGCGCGCGCACTGCTCCTCTGAACAAATGATGATGATGATGAGGATGACGACAGTACCTTTTCCCTGAGGTGCGAGTCGTCGTGCAGCACGGCGGAGGCGCGCGCCTCGGCCTCCTCCAGGCGCTCCCGCAGGCGCGCCTCGGTGCGCGCGCACTGCTCCTCTGAACAAATGATGATGATGATGAGGATGACGACAGTACCTTTTCCCTGAGGTGCGAGTCGTCGTGCAGCACGGCGGAGGCGCGCGCCTCGGCCTCCTCCAGGCGCTCCCGCAGGCGCGCCTCGGTGCGCGCGCACTGCTCCTCTGAACAAATGATGATGATGATGAGGATGACGACAGTACCTTTTCCCTGAGGTGCGAGTCGTCGTGCAGCACGGCGGAGGCGCGCGCCTCGGCCTCCTCCAGGCGCTCCCGCAGGCGCGCCTCGGTGCGCGCGCACTGCTCCTCTGAACAAATGATGATGATGATGAGGATGACGACAGTACCTTTTCCCTGAGGTGCGAGTCGTCGTGCAGCACGGCGGAGGCGCGCGCCTCGGCCTCCTCCAGGCGCTCCCGCAGGCGCGCCTCGGTGCGCGCGCACTGCTCCTCCGAACAAATGATGATGATGATGAGGATGACGACAGTACCTTTTCCCTGAGGTGCGAGTCGTCGTGCAGCACGGCGGAGGCGCGCGCCTCGGCCTCCTCCAGGCGCTCCCGCAGGCGCGCCTCGGTGCGCGCGCACTGCTCCTCTGAACAAATGATGATGATGATGAGGATGACGACAGTACCTTTTCCCTGAGGTGCGAGTCGTCGTGCAGCACGGCGGAGGCGCGCGCCTCGGCCTCCTCCAGGCGCTCCCGCAGGCGCGCCTCGGTGCGCGCGCACTGCTCCTCTGAACAAATGATGATGATGATGAGGATGACGACAGTACCTTTTCCCTGAGGTGCGAGTCGTCGTGCAGCACGGCGGAGGCGCGCGCCTCGGCCTCCTCCAGGCGCTCCCGCAGGCGCGCCTCGGTGCGCGCGCACTGCTCCTCTGAACAAATGATGATGATGATGAGGATGACGACAGTACCTTTTCCCTGAGGTGCGAGTCGTCGTGCAGCACGGCGGAGGCGCGCGCCTCGGCCTCCTCCAGGCGCTCCCGCAGGCGCGCCTCGGTGCGCGCGCACTGCTCCTCCGAACAAATGATGATGATGATGAGGATGACGACAGTACCTTTTCCCTGAGGTGCGAGTCGTCGTGCAGCACGGCGGAGGCGCGCGCCTCGGCCTCCTCCAGGCGCTCCCGCAGGCGCGCCTCGGTGCGCGCGCACTGCTCCTCTGAACAAATGATGATGATGATGAGGATGACGACAGTACCTTTTCCCTGAGGTGCGAGTCGTCGTGCAGCACGGCGGAGGCGCGCGCCTCGGCCTCCTCCAGGCGCTCCCGCAGGCGCGCCTCGGTGCGCGCGCACTGCTCCTCCGAACAAATGATGATGATGATGAGGATGACGACAGTACCTTTTCCCTGAGGTGCGAGTCGTCGTGCAGCACGGCGGAGGCGCGCGCCTCGGCCTCCTCCAGGCGCTCCCGCAGGCGCGCCTCGGTGCGCGCGCACTGCTCCTCTAAAGCCGCTTCGCGACGCGCAGCTTCCTCCACGCCACGCTCGAGCTCCTGTAAATCACATGAACTTATTCTACTACCTTCTGATGGCTATATTAAGTACAATGTATTATTCTAATTAGAATCGAATAGAAACTAGAATAAATTAAACGTATTATTCTATTTAGTTTTGACAATAGAACACGTGCTTGCAGAACTTTTAAAGTATGAAAGTTGCTTGTATACAACAAGCAAACAAACTTTATATTTCAATAACGTTATATTTCATGTTTAAATAAAAGGGTTAATTATTAGATAAGAAAATTTATTTTATGGGCAGAGAAGATAGACACAAGTAATCAAAATTAATTTATTACCTGAACTTGTGCAAGTAGGGACTTTGTTTGCATACGCTCCTGCGTCAGTTGCAATTGCACTTCGTTCAACTGTTGCGTCGCTGCCTCTGATGTGCGCCGCTTTTCGTTCAGCGCTTCCTAAAATTACAAATAACTAAAATTGTTATATATATTTATTAGCTTTGTATGTATATATATATATATATATATATATATATATATATATATATATATATATATATATATATATATATTATAAAAAATGCCCCAGGTTTTCGGACAAAATATAGTCTAGAACTGGCATCGCTATCTATCTATTTGTGAAGTTTCTGAATAATCGATTCAGTTATTTTAAAGATTAGCCTGGACAGACAAGCAAAAATTTTAAAAAGGGCTATTCATATCTTAAAAGCACGCAAATAACCACCTGAGACTAATAGAATCCAGTTATTTTGATATTACAAACATAAACTTCCATTTTATTTGTACATGTATGGATGTATTTACCATGTAGTGGCATAGATTAGATAATAGTTATTTCGTAACTGATACATTTTTCCCATACAAAAGCGAAAATACCTGTGGTATAATAGCCTACAAAATACTCATAATAATCCCAAACGTTAGCTGCAAGCAGACATACATCTTCTGTATGCGTGATGCGTGATCGGGAGATGAGGATACCTTTGTCCGTCGCGCGACCTATGTATAGATGCGTCATCTAGCGAACGCGCTAGGGTTGTACAACGATGATAAAATAAATAATAGATTAGAAGTAATGAAATAATTCTTTTATTTCTTTTTTAATTGAATGTAGTGGCGGTGTAAGAATATCCACTGCTCCATATCATTCCCTGGCTGTCATAAGAGACAACAGACAGAAAGAAATCAGAAGATGGGCATCAGCGTCTTCTTAATAAAGGCTAAAAATAAAAAACTCCGGTTGCTAACCTGTTTGTCATGTGTAGCAACTATGACAAAAATACCCGTTGTGAGGTAATATATGGGGGAGACTAATGTTCAGTAGTGGATTTTAATAGACTGTAATGGTATAGATGTACAGATGGATAACATTTTAAAATATTCTAGTTATTAAATACCCTTTTATAGTACAAATTCAATATAGCTCGAAGGGGAAAGAAATGGGGGAAAAAGTTCTCAAATGGCAGTCTCGTACTGGTAGGCGAAGTATAGTGTGATCCCATATTAGATGGAGTGATGACCTGGTAAGACATGCAGGAAGTCGATGGATGTAGGTGGCTTAAGACCGCGTTTTGTTGCATTCCTTGTAGGAAGCCTACGGTCAGTAGTGGAGTTGTAAAGGTATGTAATGATGATGATGGAGTTGCAAAGGTATGTAATGATGATGATGGAGTTGTGAAGGTATGTAATGATGATGATTGAGTCATCGAATATTAAGTTTATAAAGGGTGGTGGGTAGTGGTGAACAATAACCTGTGCAGCAGCTAGCTGTGCGCGGGCGTCGTCCAGGTCGGCGCGCGAGGCGTCGACCTCGGCGTCGGCGGCGGCCAGGCGCGCCTCGGCGTCGGCGCGCAGGCGCGCCTCGCGCGCCGCCGCCGCCTCGGCGCTCGCCAGCCGCGCGCCATCACCCTCGCCGCCGCTCAGCGTTTGACGACGCAGCGCGCGCTCCTTCGCTATCGTATCCTACAACATTACAATTGTTTACTGCATGTCACATTACTAATTTAACATGGTACATTATTGATAGGTATACATGTGACACCCTGCAAGGGAATAACGACACTAAAGGGATAACTACTATCTAACTTTTAAACATATATTATAAAATACTAGCTGGTACCCGACACATTGCTGCCGCAGAAGAAATAATTGAGGCAATATCGTTTTTAAATTTGTTTACAAATTCTCAGTAGCAGCCCAGAATCATCGGATTATGAGAGTGACGAAACAGAAAATGCACCGCGCACACACACACTCGTGCACAATAATCTTACTTTCACTGCTAGTCTCCATTGAGACGGCCAGCCTCACGATCTGAAGAACATTATGACCATTATCCCTGTTAGTTCACAGATTTTGATTATTTTTCCTAGAATACACATTTAAACAAACTAATGATAATTTTAAATCAGTTTATATCAATCTTTAAATCACCTAATTATAATAATAAAATGTGACTACTAAATAAAATGTTTGAGTTATTTGTCTAATTATTTGTAATGTTGATCCGTTCAAATAATGTGTTATAATAAACACAATTGTTATTTGTGAGTAAATTATGGTATGGCTAGTTTTTCTACAATAAATAATATAATGCTACTACTAAGCTACTAACTATTGTACACTTATAAATTAACTCTGAAAATATCTTCTACGATATATCCACTACATCAAGCAGCTACAGCTAAAACAAGCAAATACAATCACTTACAATAGCTCGGACATTGATTTCCGTGAGCCTCCTATGCCTCAGATCTTGTGCGTGTTGTATAATATCCTGTTAAATACTATTAAACTTAAAATGTGTTATTTCTTTCTTAGTTTAATAATTACGCGCGGTTACTAACTTTTGGCGAATATAAAATGAGGGCTAAGTATTTTCTCTTTCAAGCTGATAATTCACATGATTTAACATAATAACGAAACGGTTATGATTTTACTGCTACCCATAGGCCTTTTGACTATGGAAAGAATAGGGGATATTTCTCACCGGAAAAGGTGTTCAACCTGAGGAGCGGCCAATGCTCCATGTTTTTCTTTTTATAGATTAAGGGTGACAAACAAGAACACAGTCCACCTGTAAGTGGATGGCCCACAGACATTTACATCTTCTATCCTTGAATAAGAATTAAAATGAAGATACGTTTGCAACCCCTGATAACTAAGATGGAATGCATAATTTCTAGGAAAATGTGATTTAGGCTTCGGTTCCTTTAGCTTGTGCCACGAAGCGCTGGTGCAGGTTGCCGTAGGAGCGAGGACGACGTAAATAACTGTATAATCGGATTGGCGCGATTTTCACGCCACATCCTCGCTCAGCACTAGAAACTTTTA
The DNA here is from genome assembly GCA_033319125.1 of Parnassius glacialis. Taxonomy (NCBI): domain Eukaryota; kingdom Metazoa; phylum Arthropoda; class Insecta; order Lepidoptera; family Papilionidae; genus Parnassius; species Parnassius glacialis. The sequence goes on from JAVANC010000003.1 coordinate 23,390,288, forward strand.
TCATCATCAGCCCGCAAGTAGTCCTCTAGTAGACCTGACATTGTACCGTAGTAAATAGATTGCTGTAATACATAAGGCAGGTAGATTGGTGATACCTGTACCAGACGTCTCCCGCCTTTAAAGATATTTGCCTCTCTAAGTATTTCTCGAGGGGCATAGGTTGTATATTAGGTACTCTGTCACCCATAAGAGGTATAAGATCTTTCAAATGTTTTACCGTTACCACGCAGCATAAATAATTTCATTAAATTGAAATTATTATAATATTTTTACATTAGGTCTTGTGTTGCACATAAGATAATGTTATTTTGTGTCCGTACATAGTTGAAGTTTCGTATTTAAAGTTATATGATGTGAGCAGCATTAATTAAAACAGATCATAACAGATGGATTGAAAAAGGCAAACACACATCAAGATGCTGCTGTTGTCAATAAGTTTACTAGATATTTTAAAGTTCACGAGATTTATTAACACTGACGAAATTTTTGACGACACCCCAGAAGAACAGATACATAGTTTATGCCAATTTAAAGCATAATTGATTACATACCTTATAATGCTTCTGTTGAGCGCGGGCATTTTCAGCGGCGGCATTGGCTCGTGCATTTTCAGCTTGAAGCTCAGCAAGGCGGGTCTCCAACCTATTGACTTCTTCCTTCAATGATTCCTTTTCTGCTAGTAGTTCCGATATATAAGCTTGTTTAGCGCGCAGTTCCGCATTGCCTCGCTCAGTGATACCAGAAGCTAAATCCTGGTTGACGCGTTGCAAGGCCATGCGCTCCTCTTTCTCCACTTCTACTTGTCGTTCCAGACGTCTATAAAAAATAATGCCTTATTAACTCTAAAATATAGGTATCGTGACAATCATACACAACTGTGTATGAAAGTTCACATAGGGATATAGTTTACAATAATATGATTATCATTACCACAGCCTCCCTCATTGATAGGCTCAATACACTCTCCTCAGCTAACTGCATCCATCAAATCCCCGTACGACAATTCCTGTTGTCTTTGTTGGTATAATAACAAAAGAAAATAATGTTTTTTTTTATTTTCTATTCAGTAGTTTTTAAGTAAATTGTACAGCCATTTATTTATTGACACGAGAGAACACTGAACGTACATGAATCTAAGGCCAAATATGATTAATTAGCATATATGTGCCTGTATAGGCACATTTGCCCATGCGATACAGACATATCGCGAGGGATATGGCCATTCGAGACAATGCCCGACTAATCCTCGCACTATTGTAGGAGCTCTTCAACGCATCCGCGAAAACCGGCCAGTGAATCCTAGGTCGTCCTGATCGACCGCCTACACGTCAAAACCCAATTTAGTTAACTAAAAATGTGATAAAATATTTCGAAGACCAACTCAAAACTAGCCTCCGCAAGAGCGCTAGGTATTTTCAAGTCCATCACAGAACCGTTCTTAGGATATTAAAGCGCGAAAAGTGGCACCCATTCAAGTTTAGAAAAGTACAAACTCTGCTATCGCGTGATAAATTAATAAGAGTGAATTATTGTCAGTGGTTACTGAGTAAAATTGAGAAGGACAGTGATTTTCATTCTTAAATTTGTTGGACTGACCAAAGCACGTTCACCAGAAACTGCATGTAGAACCAGCACAATCTGGACTATTGGGCACCCAAAAACCATAATCCACGCGTTTGGCGGGAGTCAGCCCATCAGTACAGATTTTCAGTAAATGTTTGGGCAGCTAGCCCAAATATTTACCGAAAATCTTCGTGACATTCTTCATTTTTGTGTGACATTCACGGTGACAAAATTATTGGACCCGTATTCATTGACGAAGCATTGAACGAAGTTTTTTAATCTAATAAATGATACGGTGTCAGAATACACAAACAACCTAAACGTCCATCGATACCAACGAATGTGGTACCAGTTAGAGGGCGCGCCAGCACACTCTGTAACAACAGCCAGACAGTGGCTAAATGACATGTTTGGTGCACAATGGATTGGTAGATTTGGACCTCATAGGTGACCAGTAAGATCGCCAGACCTCACGCCACTCGATTTTTTTCTGGGGGTGCATCAAAGATGATGTGTACGCAACGTGGATTCGGTGGAACAATTACGCCATCGAATAATAAATGCATTTCATAAATTGAGGGAAATGGCTATAAGTGACAATTTATTTTGAAATGTGCGGGAAAACATGAAACGCCGTTTAGCTCTTTGTATCCCGCCAACACGGTGGTCTCATTGAAAATAAGAAAATTTAAAATAAAGACAAATAAAAGCCGTGATTAGTGATGACAGTTATAACTAATAGTAACAAGACAGAGAGATATGATAACGTGTTTGACTAAGCACCTCCGCTGTAGGTCCAAGACGCGTTGCGCGGTTGCCAGCGCGCGAAGCAACGCGTTGCCGCTCCGAGTTAACGTAAGCCAGCTAGGTAATTAATTACATGAATGAATTTTTGCAAGGGTAATTCCAATTTTAGTTACTTTTTTATTATTTAGTTTGTATGAATTTTTTTTTTTCCATTTAAGGACGAGTTTGCAAAATTGATAGGTATAGAATCGAACTATTACATTGACACGGGTCACACACACAAGTGTACGCACGGTTAGCAGCGGGAATCGTAATCAAGTAAAATATTTTGATACTTTGAAAGATTGATTTTTTTTCTCATTTCTTATACCTATCAAAATATACTTAGATACGAAATTCGAATACCTATCTATGTGATCTGAAAGTGTACTTCGGTGAGTGCTGCTGGAACTCTTGGACGAGTAGAATAAGGTGTGCCGCGTTTGGGCTCGATTTGTTAGTTATGATGAGGCCTTACCTCCGGACTTGATGGAGAGACCTGATGGTGTACTTCAGTGACTGCTGCTGGAACTCCTGGACGAGTAGAACTAAGTGTGCCGAGTTTGTGCTCGTTTTGTTAGTTATGATGAGGCCTTACCTCCGGACTTGATGGAGAGATTTGATGGTGTACTTCAGTGACTGCTACTCTGTAACTCCTCGACGAGTAGAACTAGGTGTGCCGAGTTTGGGCTCGACTTGCTACTTATAATGAGACCTTACCTCTAAGCTTGATGGAGAGACCTGATGGTATACTTCAGTGACTGCTGCTCAGTAACACCTCGACGAGTAGAACTAGGTGTGCCAAGTTTGGGCTCGATTTGCTAGTTATGATGAGACCTTACCTCTGGACTTGACGGAGTGACCTGAAGGTGTACTTCAGTGACTGCTACTTTGTAACTCCACGATGAGTAGAACTAGGTGTGCCATCCGTCCATCTCGTCCTTCAAACTCGGAGGTATGGTCTCATCATAACTAACAAAACGAGCCTAAACTCGGCATACTTAGTTCTACTCGTCCAGGAGTTGCAGTAGCAGTCACCAAAGTGCACCTTCAGGTCTCTCCATCAAGTCCGAAGGTAAGGTTTGATCATAGCGAATAAAATGAACCCAAACTTGGCACACCTAGTTGTACTCGTCCAGGTGTTCCCGTAGTAGTCACCGAAGTACACTAACGGGTTTTTCCATTAAGCATGGAGGTAAGGCCTCATTATAATTATCAAGTCGAGCCCAACCTTGGCACACCTAGTTCTACTCGTCCAGGTGTTCCCGTAGAAGTCACTGATGTACACCTTCAGGTCACTCCATCAAGTCCGGAGGTAAGGTCACATCATAACTAACAAAATGAGCCGATACTCGGCACACCTAGTTGTACTCGTCCAGGTGTTCCCGTAGTAGTCACCGAAGTACACCACCGGGCTTCTCCATCAAGCCTGGAGGTAAGGTCTCATCATAACTATCAAGTCAAGCCCAAAATTGGCCCTCCTAGTTCTACTCGTCGAGGAGTTACAGAGTAGCAATCACTGAAATACACCTTCAAGTCACTCCACCGAGTCCGGAGGTAAGGTCTTATCATAACTAACAAAACTAGCCCAAACTCGGCACACTTAGTACTAGTCGTCCAGGAGTTCCAGTAACAGTCACTGATGTACACAATTAAGTCACTCCATCAAGTCTGTAGGTAAGGTCTTATCATAACTACCAAAACGAGCCCAAACTCGACACATCTAGTTCTACTCGTCGCGGAGTTCCAGTAGCATCACCGAAGTTCACCTTCAGGTCACACCAGTCCAAGACGAATAGGTATTTCTTGATAAGCATCATTACAAGTCCATTGCTGAACATAGACCTCCGCCAAGGAATGCTACAAAGCACGGTCCTGAGCCACCTGCATCCATCGACTTCCTGCATGTCTCACCAGGTCGTCATTCCATCTTGTGGGGGGACGCCCTACACTTCGCCTTTATTTATTTATATGTAAAATACACTTTTAGCGAAACAAAATATTATAATAAACATGATATGTAATATTATTGTATCTTGTCAAGTACCTATGTATCAAATTCCAATATTTTGTGTATGTACAGCGATCTTTTTCAATATGAGCCCCTGCAATCAGGCGATACACTATCATTCACGATGGCGACCGAGCACGGACTGTGGTTTCATCGAATTTTTTGTACAACAAACCAAAACTGGCACCAAAAACAAAATAACCCTTAATGCAATATCTTATGATTCATCCGTATTAGCAAAATATGTGAAAAAATAAGCATTAGTTTTTATTTTTTTTACGACTATTTGTGACATTTTGATAAAAAGTAAACACCATTATTTTTTATTGAATATGTCTACCTACTTAAAAGTATTTTTAGAAATCTTATATATGTTGATAATAGAACAAAAAATGTACCTAAACATGAACCGGTATCGTTAATTTTGTAGAAAATGGCTAGGAAAGATCGTTTTTACAATAAAAGAAACTATTATTTTCAACAAAAAAGTTACCACCATTTGAAGATGAAGAAACAATCTATACGTGGTACTTATTAGTTATATCTGATTCGGTTTAGTTTTGTCACAAAATGTACCGAAAGAAAGCATAATTTTGCCCGATTTGCAAACGCGTCCTTAAGTTATTTTAATTTATCAAAATTAATATGGTTAATGAGCACTAGCCCTACCCATGTGTTAAATTAAAGTCACCATTGTAGCGGCCACGTTGTATATAGTAATTCTGTATGATCCGACCACAGTGAGATCGCTTCTTTATGGAATTTTTTCATAGATTATAAAGGTTCAGATAAAATAATATGCGTTTGTGAATCCCGATTTAAAGCCAACGAGTGCAAGTAGGATCGTTGTGTACGCTTTGATTGGTAGTTCGATTCGTTGCGTGTCATTGGGTTATTGAACTATTATGATATTTCAAGTGTTTATTTCTTACAGATAATATAATACATAAACGCGAAAATTCAAATATTATCTCGTTATCAATTTACATTCGGTTAACAGGGCTTGTTGGATTTTTGGTTTGTATGGAAGTACCGCCACTGTTTTGTAGGTGTCGTAAGGCAACAACAGGCAATTTAGGGAAAGGCTCGGATCTTGTGGCTTGTGATAGATAATTTTTTAATAAAATTAAAGATAAATTTAGAGTATATCTAATCTTACGTGGCTACTGCAGCCCGTGGACACCAGCAAAGCTCTGAGGACTAAGATGACGTGTCTCACGGTCTGAAATTAAATTGATTCTCTTCTTGTTGAATAAAACTGTTTTTTACGGATTTTATCGCGTTTATTTTATTATTTTTATTCCCGACGTTTCGAGTGCTTTTCAGCAACCCATGGTCACGGGGGGGACTGAGATGTTTGACGTCCCGATGTCACAGTTAGCCCGGCTACCTTCAGTTTCTTTTTTTTTGTAAATTAATATTAAAATTATTTAATTAATATTAAAAAAACTGAAGGTAGCCGGGCTAACTGTGACATCGGGACGTCAAACATCTCAGTCCCCCCCGTAACCATGGGTTGCTGAAAAGCACTCGAAACGTCGGGAATAAAAATAATAAAATAAACGCGATAAAATCCGTAAAAAACAGTTTTATTCAATGTGTAGTGTTCGCGTAAATATAAGAAATCATGATTCTCTTCTGCTCTTTTCAGGAAAGGAGATAACAATTCAGGCAATGCTACTTAGCGTTTATCGCTTTTTATTTTTTTAATAGTCCTTTAATGAGCCTAGATCATTCCTGGTAATAAAATAAAATAAAATGAACCTTTATTATTTTCTCCCACAAATTGTACATTGCATATTTTATCTTTTAAAAACATATATATTTTTTATAAACAAAACAAAGAGTGCATAAATTTGTGGGAGACGGGAGTCCAAACTAGGATACCCTGCGTTATGGATCTACCGGCTCTCCATTGAGGATGATCAACTAGATTTTTTTCTTTTTATTATATATAACAGAGACATTTTTTTTCCGTTTGCGAGAGAGCATACGCGTAAGCGGTTTAATCTTATTGTTTATATGCGTGTGTGCGTGTGTGTGCGTGTTTGCGCGTGTCTCTCTCTCTCTCTCTGTGTGTGTGTGTGTGTGTGTGTGTGTGTGTGTGTTCTGTGTGTGTGTGTGTGTGTCTCTGTGTGTGTGTCTGTCTCTCTCTCTGTGTGTGTGTGTGTGTGTGTGTGTGTGTGTGTGTGTGTGTGTGTGTGTAGGTCCGTGCGTGCGTGCGTGTGTGCGTGTGTGTGTGTGTGTGTGTTAACTCGTAATTTCTCTCTTCTCGCGATTTGCAGTTATTGTTCTATTTTTTCATAATCAAATTTAAGCAACCAATCTGGTAATGGAATTTATCTGTTTGTGAAGTTTCATCACAATCGTTTCAGCCATTCCGGACATTATCCCGGATAAATTGACAGACAAATAAAATTAAAAAAAAACACACAGCCATATTAATATATTATACGTGTATAGATTAAATGACCAAACTAACAGGAGGTAGTAATAGCGTTAGAGAAGCTATTGCAATCCACCTGGCAAGCGTCGCAATGCGCAGTAGAGTGTGTAGATGCAGAGTGAGTGCAGTAGTGTGAGTAAATGAACGGTGTGCGACGGTGTGCATACTTGTTCTGCAGAGTGAGCGCGGTGATGTCGGCCTGCAGGCGCGCGCGCTGGCGCTCGGCGTCGGCGTCGGCCTGGCGGCGCGCGCGCTCGGCGCGCTCGGCCGCCGCCGCCTCGGCCTCGGCCAGCCGGCTCTGCAGCGACGCCACCTCGCGCGCGCGCATCGCCGCTAGCTTCTCCGCCGACCTGCATCATCATCGCTCTTTTTATCACCACGGACACATTTTATTACGATGCTTTTATTAACTCACATTCATATACGTATGTCTATGCGGGTCGAATTTAGTAAAAGTTTAAAGGTTTTTTAGATTTCGATAGCACTTCCCGATGAGCTAAAACCTTGAAATTATGAACATAGCTCAGAATCGAATGACATTGTAAAAGTATAAAATACTATAATTTGCTATTTATATATATTTAAGAAAAATAATAAATTTACGATATCTAATATTAAACATACAAATACCACCAATGTGCTCTTAAATAAGAGGAGTTGCGTCTTGTGGATACCACTGTTTTTCTTGGAATTACTATTGACGCAAAGCTACAATGATGCCCCCATATATCTAAATTAACAAGCAGACTTAATTCTGCAGCATATACTGTAAGAAAAGTTAGATGTCTCACCAATGTTGAAACACCTCGATTAATTTATTTTAATTACTCTAATAGCATAATGTCTTATGGAATTTTGCTATAGGGTAACACAATTGACATTGCGTCCATATTCGTATTGCAAAAGAGGTCCGTAAGCGCGATTCATAACTTAAATTATAAAGTGTCCCCCAGCGAAAAATTTAAAGATATAAACATATTAACTGTAAATTGTAACATATCTATGAAAATGATAAGAAATGATATAAATTTATGTACATAAAAACATGAATAGCTTTGATAATAATAATAAATATGTTCATACTTTAAACACTAGGAACAAACAAGCATTTAATGCCAGTGACTAGAGTCCACAGATTTAGTAATTCATTTATTAAATGAATTACTAAATCTGTGGCACCAGGGCAATGTATACTTTTTTTTTTTAATAAGAAAATAAATGTTCAGTTTGTCAATAAACAAATTTAAAGGTTTTATTAAACAAAAATTCTATAAAAAGAGTTACTATAATATCAAGGAATACATGAATGAAAATAACCCCTGGGAATGAGATGATTGCCACCACGCAGCTTCAAAGTTGTCCAAAATTATTGTACGGTATGTTTCAAAAAAGTATAATCCTGCTGGATTTCTTGATGATTCTTCCCAATACAGATATATTTTCCAACCAAAAGTTTATAAAAAAAAAATATTTTCATTGAGTATAAAAATCATTCTATTCTATTCAACCACAAGCTAATTTTAAGGTTTTGAGGTATGTCTGACTGGTATTGTACAACCAGTGCGTGTTGCCAGTGATGACTTACGGAACTGAGACGTGGTCCTTCACTGCTGGCCGTATGAGGAAGCTTAAGGTCGCTCAGCGAGCTATGGAGAGGGCTATGCTCGGAGTTTCTCTGCGTGATAAACTTAGGAATAAGGATATCCGCAGTAGAACCAGAGTAACCGACATAGCCCAACGGATTAGTAAGCTGAAGTGGCAGTGGGCCGGCCATATAGCTCGAAGAACCGACAACCGATGGGGAAGAAAGGTTCTCGAGTGGCAGCCTCGTACCGGTAGGCGAAGCGTAGGGCGTCCCCCCACGAGATGGAGTAACGACCTGGTAAGACATGCAGGAAGTCGATGGATGCAGGTAGCTCAGGACCGTGCTTTGTGGCATTCTTTGGGGGAGGCCTATGTTCAGCAGTGGACTTGTGAAGGGCTGTAATGATGATGATGATGACAAGCTAGTTACATACCAGTGACTCGACTCCAGAGTCAGTAATTACTTCATGGGGCAATGTGTACGCTTTTACAACAGACCCAGAAAATATGCAGGACATATCTAGCAAAACATTTAAAAAATTTATGAGGCAAAAATTGCTTAATAAGGGTTACTAAAGAATACATGATTGATTGGGAATATGGTGATCGCTACCATAGTGTTTTTAAATATTTTCTTATTTAGTTGTACAATATAACATAAGTTACATAAACTCTTATCAGGACAGAGGTTTTTTTTGGAACAAGTGATAAAAGCATAAATGACTTTGAATAAGTATTCTTGCAATCTAAATTAAATTAGATATTGTGGCGTAAATTAAAAAAAAATAATTACTAAAATTGGTAAATGAAAAATTCACATTTGCCAAAGATACTGTGTTAACGATAACGAAAACAAAGAGTAGAATAGAATAAAATTATTCTATTTTTTTTTATAGGATAAGGGTGGAAAACGTGCACACAGTCCACCTGATGGTAAGTGGTTGCTGCGGCCCATAGACATCTACATCTATCCTCTATTACAATTCAAAATGCAGATGCGTTTTCACCCGTGAGGACTAATGCCGCCTCTACACGTTGGCCAACACGCTGGCGAATGTGTTGGCCAACAACGATGGCCATCGTGTGGAGCGGGTGTTTAAGCTACGTTGGTACGTATTGGGACGATGGCCCATAAGTTGGCGCGAGATCCGTCTGATGTCGGTTTTTTACAAAAGATCAAAGGGTTGTGGCAGAGTATTGGCCGCCGCGTCCACACGTTGGGCGCACGTTTAGTTTGCTACGAGCTCTCAGAGTGATCGCACGCACGCACGCTTAAATTTTATATGCACGCATCGTAACTAGTGTCTACATAACGGCAGTAACAATGACCAATGAATAAACTTTTCGCTTTATAGAGCCCTACCAAGCTGAAAATTGTTTGTAAAACACAAGTCTTTTTAAAAAAAAATGTTATTATACACAGGATTTTCTCCTGTATCGTGGAGGCAGTTTAGAAACATAAATTGCATAAGGACAAACATTCAGACCCGGAGAAATTATGTGCAGGCTATACAAATACTTGTTCCGTGCGGGATTTGAACCCGCGGCCCTCAGGGCAGCAACTCATTGCTAAGCCAATACGCCACGGAGCCGTCAAGAAATAAAATTTCTTTTTTCCATTTCTTTTTGATCACCCTTATCTTATACACATTCACGTTGTAGTGATTGATGTATTCATTTATTTATTGATGTATTAATGGTATATTATAGGTAGCATACTAAAATCAAATTAAAAAGTAGGATACTAAAATCATGTTTTTACTGTCTTTATTATTCCCTATTAGTTTCTTTATTTCGTTAATAATACTTTAATTTTTAGCTATGGAAGAGCGAAGCCACCTGTTACAGGCATTATTTTGCTTACTAGGTGACCTCGATCACTGATCGTATAATGTAACTTTAATGTTTGACAAAATAAATTATTTATTATTATTATTATTTAGTTTTATTCTATAATTATATAATAAGAATAACCCTTTTTAAAAAGGCTTTGTTTAATAAAATTTTACAACAGTTTTATAGACAGGCTTCGAATATTTTCCAGGCCTTAGTTGTAAAAGTGTTAATTATACCTATGCCTAGGTGTGTTAATGTTTATATAGTTTACTTATCTGTATAACGTTAGTGTATAATAAAGAAATATTAAAAATTTATATTAAAAATATTAAATATTAAAAATAGTGAAAATTAAATAAAAAAATAGTGGTATGCTGTGAATAAATAAACCGCAGCAGCCGTTAGCGCTTCAATAATCATTTTAATAAATTCGTCCGCACATTGGCCTGAACCGAAGCAAACTGAACGACCTTCCAACGTGTGGACGCGATCACAATTTCTTGGCCAATATCTCTGCCAACACATTCGCCACTGTGTTGGCCAACGTGAAGAGCCGCCGTAAGATGGAATGCCTCATTTCCAGTAAAAAGGGCCTCCGGCCACCTGCACTGACCAAGCGAAACGCAGAGGTAAACCTCTACTTCACGCTGGTTTTCTGTGAGGTCGTGGTACCACCCCGGTTCGAGCCGGCCCATCCGTGCGACAGCAAAAGCTGCCGCGTGGCTCTACCACTGTTTTCTATTCTACTCTTTGTTTAATATTTTTAATTTGTTTTCGTATATATGTTATGCAGTATCCTTGTCAAATGTGAATTTTTCATTTACTAATTTTAGTATTTTATTTTAATTTAGGCCACAATATCTCAATAGTGATTTCATTTAAATTTCAAACAAAAACTTCACTCCTATATGTGGAAAATAATAAATGAAGTTTTTAATGACGTGAAGACTTTCTAATTATAAACTTGAGCTTGTGATGTTCCTTAGTCCACGCAACAGTTTAAAAAAAATAAGTTTTTAATAAAAAGTAATAACAGACTTAAAGAACTAAGAATATTAAAAAAAAATCTAAATTATAACTTCTGAAGGCGGGGATTTCATCCTTCAACAGACTTAGCACAATTGACATTAAAAATAACTTACTTAAAAGTAGCCAAGTTGATTGCCGTGCAATCATGCGACGCATTGAAACCGCCACTACTATCCTCATTTTCATCTCGAGCTACGAAGGAATATCCTGCAAAGACAAAACAAAAACTGAGAAAATAAACATATTTCTAAAAGTATTGAGTAAAATACACATTAAGGAAATGAAAGGTGACAATGACCGACAAAAGGCAGCTGTCCCGCGAAAGGTGGTCGCGTGCGGAACGGTGCCGCGGAGGGCGGCGGCGTGTCCCGCGACGGCGGCGAAAAGTACGACGCGTCTTCCGGGCCGCGAAGGTGAGGAACCCATGGCGGAGCCTGTAATTAACCACAAGCTAAAGTAAAACGACTGGGGTAAGATCCTTAATGATATACAGGGGATTTCATTTATCACGACCTTGGTTGTAGCGACCATTTACCTATAGCGACGTTAAATCTACGTCCCTTGAATTTAAAGCATATTTTGGTACAAAATTCATGTGGCTATAGCAACTCTGGATGTAACGCCGAGAACGGATGTAGCGACTGTTTTTAATGAATCATTTGTAACAATTTACTAGAAATCCCATGCAGATATTGCGTCCAGTCGGCCGCCAAAGACACAAAGATTTCTTTCTTTCACAAACATTTCTTATCTTTTGTTTACATCCACACAGATGGTCGATCAGCAAGTGTGTAGACCTTTACCTTTTGTTTATAGATATCAGCTAAGTAGGTAGGGAAGCGTGTATGTTTCGGATTCGGAGTTAAATTTATGGTAGAGTTACAAAGTGATATTCTGAGTAGCGACTGTAATCTATTAAATTTGTTACCTCTGCCTGTAACGACTTCCGGATATAACGACGAAAATAGAGTGGTCCCTTCATCGTCGTTATACCCGAAATCCACTGCAAATGTATTTATAAAATTTAACAATGTCGATGCGCGACATTGTAAAGTAAAAGTACAGTGTTAAAACTAAAAATAAAGCGGTCCAGCAGTGTTGGCTAAGACAATTTTCTACGATTGTTAACGCTATACTCAGATTAAAGAATAGACAGATGGAGCGCGTAGAACACGAGAGTGAAGCCACGAAAGCAAATACAAATTCAGAAGCGAATACAATCTCGCGTCAGTACTAAACTACGCGTCGTACTGCTTACACCACAGAGTACTTTTTATATACTGAAAGCTTACACGTCACAAGTGATTTATTATTTTATGTTAAAACATGCCGTCTTGTGTTTTTAAACATTGTAAAAGTTGTTCCCAAAAACAAAGAAAAGAAGATGGAGTATCTTTCCACAGGTAACTATTGCTTATTTTAATGGTTTGTTATTTATGTTCCCTCTAATATATTTGGCTCTCCCGGAACACAAAATATTGTCAACAATTGGTCTGTGTTGCCAGTTTACATCGAAATAGGTCTCCTTGAATTAGGGGAATGTGCATTGGACATAGGAGGATTGATTAATTTATACATTTATATACGGAAATAACTTATGTATATATATTATATCTTTGTTCGAAAATCTTGTTATTTATTTTAACCCACCAATTAGTGTTATGTTTTTCAATTTTGAGATTTTCTATCGGCCGCTCTATTTTATTGTTATATACAATAATTTGACTTATGTTTTTGCAGATTGCCGACGGATCTAGTACTACGCGATGAATGGGTTACTATTATTCGTCAAAGTAGGCAGGATAATAATTGGATGCCTTCAAAATTTTGTGTTGTATGCTCATTGCATTTTAAAGAGGATGATGTATACTTTACCGAAAAAGGTCGTCCATTGATTAACAAAAGTGCAAAACCGACCAAAAATTTATGCACGTTGCCGCCATCACCGGAAAAACCAAGTTTGGACCAAGTTGGTCCTTCAAACTTACTCGAAGCTAGTCAACTACCCGAAAAATCTATTAAAGATAATTCTGTATTACCTGAATTTAGAGATTCGGACCTGGACTTTATATTCTATACACCTAGAAAAAGTAAATTAAGAAAAGATTTAAGAAAACATAAGTTGTTACGAGTTGCTACTAAACAAAAGTTCAAAACATTACAACAAAAAAATCGACGACTAAAAAAATGAATGATTCACTAAAGAATATTTTAAAGGATTTAAAAGATAAAAACTTTATAAATTGCGACACTCATAGCTTGTTAAGTGAGAATATTATAGCAACTGAATTTTTTCATAATTTACACATGCGAAGCTCCGGTAAAAAAAAAAATTAAATATTCCCCGGCCATCAGAAAATTTTGCTTATCTTTAAATTTTTACTCTCCAAAGGGCTATGATTACGTCAGAAAAGCCTTCAATAGTTGCCTGCCTCATCCTAAAATGTTGACAAAATTGTATACCCACATTAAAAGCGAACCTGGATTTACCCAAGAAGCATTCACAGCGTTGCAAAAAATGGCAGAAGCTTCTCCTCATAAACTTATTTGCGCACTTATGTTTGATGAAATGGCGTTGCGCCAGCAGAAGCTGTGGGATGGTAAACGGTACGGTTGTCGATATGGGCGATGAATTAACAGAGTGTACAACTTTGGCATCTCAAGCATTTGTATTTATGCTAGTAGGAATAAACCAGCGATTCAAGATACCTTTGGGATACTTTTTGACAAACAATTTGACTGGGGAACAGAAATCTAATTTAGTTAAACTATGTCTCATGAAATGTCACGAAGCTGTAGTCAAAGTTGTATCACTAACATTCGATGGGCATGCTACAAATTTTACTACCATGGAGCTACTTGGTTGTAATATAACTGATACTGAAAATATGAAAACAACATTTAAGTATCCCTCAGATGCTACCGAAGTTGCATGCTTTTTAGATCCCAGTCATGTAATAACATTACTTCGGAGCCAGCTAGAAGCAAAAAAAGAATTCTTAAATAAAAATGAAGAAATTGTAGACTGGAACTTGGCTTAGCTTTCCATTGACGTCAGTGGAGTTTGGTGTTGATACGTATTTTTACAGAAAGATTACACTATTATAAGCACACACACAATGTCTCAATATACGGAAACGCGTAATTTTTGAGAAAAGAATAATTGAAAATCAATTATTCTTGCAATGTTTACGTCTAATTTGCTAATAAACTGGCGCCATTTTGTAATGTCATTGTCGACGTCAATAGGGATGTCGATTCTTTCCGAAAAAGGTCGATTTTTAAATCGATTCAAATCGTAAGCTGATGTATCGGTTCACAAAAAATCGATTTCTAAAATGTCTATATTTTTTTAATGTTTCTATTTATAATGTAAATATAAACCCATTTTATGAAAAACAAGAAAGATACCATGATAAATGATCTCTTATTGAAATTTGTTTTATTTAACAGTACCTATTAGGGCAGATAAATAAAATAGGTTAGGTTCAACTTATGTCAAAGAACCGAATTGATTGACCCCGACTCCACCTGGTACGAGTCTGTCCTACCCCTAGAGTGGTTTTATAGAGCCGGAGGCGCGTAGGGGGAGCAGCCTCCGCCTGCCGTAACAAATCGTAGGCATCGGACGAGCCGGAGCGGCTGAGGCTGGTCGCCGAAGGCGACCAACAAGCCGAAGCTGCGGAGGCGAGGAGGGATGCCTGCGATTTGTTACGCTAAGGCGTAGAGGCTGCTCTTCCCGCAGCGCCGGAGAGGTAGCAGTCTCAAAATAGATACAGAAATCCTTCTGAATCAGTCCCCCTATATTTTATGATGAAGGGGATTTTTTTCTCATAAAATGGATATATATTTACATTATAAATGCAAACATGAAAAAAATATAGATATTTTAGAAATCGATTTTTTAGGAATCGATACATCAGCTTACGATTTGAATCGATTTAAAAAACGACCTTTTTCGGAAAGAATCGACATCCCTATTGACGTCGACAATGACATTACAAAATGGCGCCAGTTTATTAGCAGATTAGACATAAATATTGCAAGAATAATTGATTATCAATTATTCTTTTCTCAAAAATTACGCGTTTCCGTATATTGAGACTTTGTGTGTGTGCTTATAATAGTGTAATCTTTCTGTAAAAATACGTATCAACACCAAACTCCACTGACGTCAATGGAAAGTCGTACCTGGAACTTTTTAGCTAAACTAAACCAGTTGCAAGAAGATGAGGGCCTACACTTGGCAAATAAACTTTCTAGAAAACACATTTCCTTCAGAAACCAAATTATGAAGGTAAAGCTTGCTACACAGACGCTAAGCAGGAGTGTTGCGAAAGCACTGCAGTTTTGTAGAACTGATCTAAATCTTTCAGATTTGAAACGTTCGCAACCCACTGAAGAATTTGTTCAATTAATGAATGACATGTTTGATATTTGTAACTCACGAACTATGTCCCATTTCGATTACAGAAAACCTATATATAAAGGAAATAAAACTGAAATTTATGCACTTTTGGACCGGCTTCAGGATTACATACAAAAATTGCAAATAAAAAGTGTCACCAAAAGAAAAGTTATTAAAGACCGTCGACCAACGTACGTTATAACGCGATTTTATAAGAGAGTTGTGGAAACAAGATGCAAACCTGGTTTTATTGGAACGTTGATAAATATATCAAGTTTAAAGTCACTTTATGAGCGTCTGATAGAAAAAGAAAAATGTATGGTGTTTTTACCTACTTATAAACTTAGCCAAGATCATCTTGAAATATTTTTTGGCTGCGTCAGAATGCATGGGGGCCATAATGATAATCCAAACGTGAAACAATTTAAAGCCATATATCGAAAATTGTTAATGCATTTAGAAATGAGAAGTCTAGAAACTGGAAATTGCATTCCTCTGGAGAATATCGCAATATTGACGTGTACTTCCGCTACACAAATTATTAAATTAACAACTTCATCGTACCGACAAGAAGACACTGATAACTCTGAAAGTGTTTCTTCAAGTTTTCTAAAGGACTTGCCAACAGATGTCAACAATTTAGCACAGTATTTAGATGTGCCAGTTTTTAATGACATGAAAAAAATGATTGTTGGATATATTGCTGGATGTGTCATACGGTACGTCAGAAAAGAAATCAAATGTGAATCTTGCTTGACACATTTGGTATCTATGGAAAAACAAGATTTCACAAATTGATTGGCTCGAGAGATAGAGGAGGTTTAATTTTTCCATCCATAGACACTTATAAAGTTTGTACAGCGGCTGAAATTGTAATACGAAAAATTAAAAAAAAAAAACGTTGTAATAAAAACAAAAAATGATTATAGGCATGTAACTTCACGGGTTCTAAAGAGTTTTATTGGCAACCAAACGATTTTTATGAATCTGGAGAATGATCATCAATGTTATGGAGTTGATCACAAAATTAATCTGGTAAAATTATTAATAGAAAAGTATTTAATGGTTCGATTGCACTATATAGCAAAATTAGAAACGAATGCTCGATGTTTAGACGCTAAACGGCAATATTATAAGAAATTAGTGCAAAACAAAGGCTGTTAAGATTTTAGGTGTGTAAAATAATTGTTGATTACAATTATTTTTTACACCTAACTTTAACTTTAACTGTTGTAATATGTTGAATTACTTATGATTTTCAATTATAGTATACCTATTATATGATAATAGAGAAATGTCCAAAAAGTGTTATAAAGTATTTTTATTGTCTGATATAAATTAATAAAATCAATTAAATGTAATTAATTATGCGTATTTAACTTTTATTGCATCATTAATTATTTGAAAATAATTATTCTGTCCAAATATTACTTAATTACCTATAAAGCAAATGCATATTTTTAATTTGGAGTTGGGAAATTGGGAGTTTTTTCTCAATATCTGGTAACTTTACACACACATAGGTGCACGTGTCCCAACAATGCCGCTCCTAGCTGTCACGCACACTTAAATAATAAGTGGCTTCACATCGTTTGTTGTGCATGTTCTATCTGCCTATTTCTATAATCTGAGACGCTATAGAAGACTATAAAATTTAATATGAATAACAGATATGAATGTGACCATTGAAAACCTGAGAATGAAAATGAAAGTTTTTTTTTTATAGGATAAGGGTGACAAACAGTTCACCTGATGGTAAGTGGTTGCTGCGGCCCATAGACATCTACATCTATCCTCTATTACAATTCAAAATGTAGATGCGTCGTCACCCGTGAGGACCAAGATGGAATGCCTCATTTCCAGTAAAAAGGGCCTCCGGCCACCTGCACTCACCAAGCGAAACGCAAAGGTGAACCTCTACTTCACGCTGGTTTTCTGTGAGGTCGTGGTACCACCCCGGTTCGAGCCGGCCCATCCGTGCGACAGCAAAAGCTGCCGCGTGGCTCTACCACTGTTAAAAAAAAGTGGACGAAGCGAAACAAGTATGAAAGGATCGTAGCAAGTGGAAAGAAGTGGTCTCTGCCTACACCTACGGGAAAGAGGCGTTATTATATGTATGTATGTATGTAGATATGAATGTCATGTCAAGTGACAGTAACTTAGCGTTGATTAACTCAGTTTTATCGTTTTCTATATCATTAACGATCGTAGAATGTCATCTTGGCTAACGCTGCTGCTGTCCAAATCATCTGTACTCGTGGACAACTTGCTGGTTGAAGTAGAGATATTATGTGTCATTGCGGTGCGATGTCATTTAATGGGGTGGGGCGTGTCTGATCGCGGTTATTGTGAAGGCAGAAGTTTGAGGAGTGTTAGTGTAGTGAAGCGAGGTGGGGCGCGCTTGATCTCGGCTGGTGTGAAGAATTCTAGTGTTATAAAGCTAGGTGATGCGTGCTTGATCACTTAAATCCTGCAGGCGAGGTGCGGGTTAATGTGGTGTGATGTTGTGTGGTGGGGTGGAGCGCACCTGATCGCGGATGGAGTGCAAACGGAGGTGCGCCAGCGCGGGCTGCTGCAGCGTATCCAGGTAGCTGAAGCGGCGCGCGGGCGCAACCCGGAGCAACCCACCCACCAGAGTGCGCCACACGGGTGACGGACCCTGAGGCAGAGGCTCGAACGGAGGCTCAGCGTCTGTTTCACGCTCATATCTAGAAAAACAATTCTTCTAAACTTGGTAACAACTAATAATAAAATAAATAGAATTTGAACTGGGAGATTGGATAATTCCCAGAAGAGATTCCCGGTAGAGGCCATTGCCCATGATGCTCCTAACCTGCCTTGCAATCCCAGGGTTTAAACTAGCGCGTTTCTTGCAGAAACAGCACATGGCACACGAAACTCAGGAATTCTAATTATATTAAAATAAAATGCGATGAAATCCTTACAAAAGTTTAATTACATACATAACTTTAATTACCCATTTTGGTTGTTAGGAATTGTTATAACCAAAACAAATAAACCGGAAATATAATCAAGTACCACAAAAAATGTTACTAGTAATGCGATGATGAGCTAACGGTTTCTTAGAGATGATGAAAAACTGTAAATTAACAAATTCGTAAAAAACACCATACCTTTGAATGTTGGCTAAGATCTGTGCCAGGGAATCGTCGTCACTGGATGAGAACGGCTTTTTCAGTGTCACAAGTTCAAACGCCACCACGCCGAGCGACCAGTAGTCACAGGCGGACTATACACAGAGAAAAATACATAAAATATGTATATACATATAACCAGAATTGGGAATTACGAATATAAATTCGACTAAACACTATTTTATACTTGTTTATATATACAAATTGTAAACTTCAAAAAATGATTACTGCGTGTTTGGCTCATTCTTTTCTTAATAACTTATATTTTCAACCGAATGCAAAAGGGAGGAAGTACTCAATTGGACTGTATTTTTTTGTGTGTTAACTCATAACTTTTTTTGTCCCGATGAACAGATTTCGATAATTCATTTTTAATTTAAAAGCTGGTGCTTCTAACATGGTGCCATATAAATTAGATCAAGGTTTTCGAGTCCCCGCTAGTTTTTGTGTCATCCTTAATAATTTATATTGAAGTCGGTTTACGTTTTATTAACAAGTAATTGTTTACAAAAATTAGGATACTCTGTTTTCAATCTACACAGTTTTGTTTACTATTAAGTTTTATGGTAATTTACGAGTGAAGGTCAAAAAATTCACGGAATGGCGGGGTTGACGAGGGTGAGTTAACTCATCCAGGTAGGCGCTAGTTGAGTGACTCATTGTTAGTATATATACCAAGTTTCAGCCTAATCGGGTCTGCGCCCCCATTTTCCTAAAGAGGGTGGCTTCCGATTCGGCAGAAAGGTCACACAAGTCAATGCCAGGCTCACAGGTGGTGTTTAGTAGGTAGGCACTTAGGTTTCGCAGTGAGTCCCACATCACCACGGCAGCCGCCTGTCATGGTATGCTTAGAGCATTCACCAGCTTCCTTCCCCGCTTCCAGGAGGGTAGTCATTTCCTTGCTTCTGGGCGCAAAAAAAAACTAATCGGGTCATTAGTTTTTGAGTTATCAACGAGTAAACAAGTCAATAGGGAAGAAACTAGCCACTATGGAGAAAATTAAATATCGCGTCGTCATCAAATTTCTCACCTAACAAGGAAAGACACCTCAAACCATTTTTCAAGAGATGTCAGCTGTATATGGGACTCCGCTCCTGGGAAAACCATGATTTATAAATGGCACGCCCTTTTCAAACAAGGGAAGGACTCCGTTGAAAACGACCCCCGGCCTGGACGGCCGATTGAGGCTACCACGCCAGAAATAATATAAAAATTTAAAAACTTGTATCGGAAGATGTCCGGCTAAAGAAAAAACAGCTTACAGCATTAGTTGGAGTATCAGAAACAATCATTTTAAACATCCTACATCTACACCTTGGCATGACTAGTGTGTGCAAGATGGGTTACGAGCTTCCGAGAATGCTTTCTGCGCATCAAAAACACGAGCGTGTCGAAAGTTGTCCGAAGTTTTAAGACCGTTGTGGACAACAAAGGGAGGAAGTTATGGCCCGAATTGTAACTGGCGATGAAACTTGGGTTCACCATTATGAATCTGAGTCAAAGCAAGAATCGATGCAGTGGCACAAAAAGGAACACCCCCACCTAAGAAGTATAAGGTGTTTCAGTCGGCCGGAAAGATCATGGCGATGATCTTTTAGGATAGGGAGGGTATCCTTTTGATCGATTATAAGGAACGTGGTGTTTCCATAGCGGGAGAATACTACGCTTCTAAGTAGATCAATTAAAAGAAGCTATTAAAGAAAAAAGGCGAAGAAAGCTTACAAAGGGCGTGCTTATAAGCCATGTTGCGACGGCTGCCATTCACCGGTGCGGTTTTGAACAACTGCGCCAACCACCCTAAAGCCCAGATCTGGCCCCAAGCGACTATTATTTGTTTCCAAAAATGAAGAAAGAGCTGCGTGCGAAAAAATTTGGCGGCGATGATGAAGTGAAGTCGGCAATTTCGGCCTATTTTGACGCCCGAGACAAATATTTTTTTAGACGGTATTAAGAAGTTATTTGACAGATCTAATAAATGTATTAGGATTAAGGGAGAATACATTGAAAAGGAAAAATTGTTTAATGTTTCATTTCAGTATCCTTCTCTGTCATTCCGCGAACTTTTTGACCTCCCCTCGTAGATATTTACGTTATTAATGTAACTAATATTACATATGATTGATGGGATTGATACGTTTTCAAAAATTACAAAAGAAAATACATGGAAAAAGATCGCGTTATATTAAATTATCGCAAGTCAAAAGATCTTTTTGGCATATCCTATTAGCGCCTTTTAAGATTCTCATGGGAAGAAATATGGCAAGAAATTATCTTACGCCGCCAGCTTACGGTAAACTAGTGGTCAATTTGTCTACCATGCGTGACAATATTTTTTTTTTAATTTTTGTATCTTAATATCTCTTAACTTATAAAGATTAAATTTAAAAAAAAAATAATTCGAATCTGGGTTGTAAAGGGGAATTATCAAGTTTGGTGATCTAATGGTCCAGGCGAATGAGATGCATCAGCATGCTGCTCAACAACGGATGAGGCAGTGGCGATTAATAACGGCATATACATCCAAAATTGCTGCACAATAATCCCACAGAAAGAGTGGCGTAGGACGGCGTAAGAGTATTCACTAATCCATATCATCCTATGGGTGTCATAAGAGACGACGAAGGCAAATAAAACGGGAGACGGGAAGCAGCATTTTCCTGACAATAACTCAAAATAATGAAAAAACTCAGGTGGCAACTATGGCATGTATCTCCCCTATGAGGCAATCTAAATGAGAGCCCTATGTTCAGCAGTAGACTCTGATAGACTAATTAATGAATGAACAAAATCTCAAGGAGTGGTGATAGAAAGCAATGCATTACTAGTGCTAGAGTATCGGTTCTGAGCTACTATCGTGCCTGTTCAAAATTAAAAAAATTATAAAAAATGCGATCAAAAATGTAATCTTACAGTGATTAAATTTAATTTCCAGCACCACTGACACCTCAAACCAATTAATTACAACCAAACTGTGATAAAGTGTACTTCTTAAATGATAATTAAGTCTGGTGAAAGAATAATAATATCATAATATTATGATGCTAATCAGTTTATGCAACTATGATAAAGCTTGTCTGGCTTCAACTTTAATTGTACATTATACCACTAAAAATATATAGTATAACACTATTAAATTTGTGGATCAGATATTTGTAACAACTGTTTACGTGAGTTTGGAGTGAAAGGACTTCACATCTAATAATTTTTGTACACATGCATTGTCTCTTCCAATACAATGCACTGTATTAGCTAGAAAACATCTACCTTATTTCAAATGTTAAAATCACACATAGTTTTTAGGATTTAGTAACTAAATAATTTCTATATTAGTTATTTTTCAAAAACATGCGCATATAAACAACACTTGATTTACTTCACCTTAATTATTCTCATCAACAAATGTAAGTGCACTAGTGCTCAACTACAAAATTATTTTACTTACAAACAGTGCCCGTGAGTTAATTAAATTAGTTTGCTATGTTACAATACTCTAATGTCTCATTCTAAACCTTGGAAAACTAATAAAACAATATATAACACTAGCTGGTCAAGCAGACCTTGTTCTGTCCTTTGCGCCGACCCCCTGTCCTATAAAAATCCTTATATTCACAATAAAAAATATTGATGTTCACTTATCGCGACAAAACTATTCTATCTCTTAAGCTAAGGACCAAACTGCACTGAGTGTGCAAAATTTCATTGAAATCAGTTCAGTAGTTTAGGAGTTCATCGCGGATAAACAATGTGACACGTAATTTTTATATATCTAAAGATGATAACATACCAAGCTGAAATCAACAATAACACAAATGCTAATCATGATGCCCAAATAATATTAGGAAGTTATCAATTGTGCAGGACATTTTATAACACCAGAATTGTACGCGTTACCACAGAAGCATATGACTTCGAACACATTCGCGTCCGAACAAGAGTAACACCCGAGCGATAAGATTGGAGGTATATTTGGATGCAGTGCCAGTGATATGTAGGCATTTACAATATATCCACACAACGCCACAAAACTAAAGATGTTTACTGCAGCTCAAGTTAAAGTTAAGCTAAAGTTAATTGCTGAGCTACACAATCCTGCTGTGTAAGCTAAGTTGACTTTCTACAGTTGTTAATGCTAATAGAAAAACTATAAAAATTAATGAAATCAGCATTGAAATTTGGCATTCTCATTTAAATTTACCTATAGTTTTATGATAGCCTATTTTTGCTTGTGTTGTGAGTTAAATATTATAGATATTTACACACACTCCTAAAAACATTAAAAAATTATATGTGTATAATATATATGTCCATTCTGGATTATTACTTACTTTAACGTATTCAGACCACTGTTTCACACCCTTCTTTCATCAGGACCGCAAAGATATCGGCCAATATTATTTATTAGTACATATTTTAAGTGCTGATTTACCACATGCTCGACGGTGAAGGAAAAGTTCTCGAGGAAAGTTGCATGTATTTCGAAGACATGTGAAGTCCGTCAAAACGCACTGAAGCTGTAGCACATGATACTAATTGCAGCATAATCCTAACAGAAATGAGAGGTCTGGGACATATAGGCTGTTACTATACTTTCTTACTTAATTACATGTTACACAAACTCTTTCATACATGTGGGTGTTAACACTGATATACAAGGTTCAGCATCTTCCATAGTGAAGCCCACCGCCTGGATGCTGTACATGTACACATGTGGATAGACCTTAAAAGGAATAGGATATACGAGTATACCATTCGACCTTTAAGACTAACACCCATCAGTACACTCAAACCCACGACAGACTGCACAAACAAAACACGAGGTTTAGAAAGAGACACGGAGCGTGCGAAGCGAGTGCGTGCGAGCGAACCCACAATAGCGGTCTGTACGCCGCGGCAGTAGTCGAGACAGACGGTGTGAGCGCAGTCGGCGGCGGCCAGCAGCTCCGGCGCCACGTAATCGGGAGTTCCCACCGCGATGCCCGACGCCCCGCCTTCAGATAGACGAGCGCACGAACCGAAATCACCGAGCTTCACGTGTCCGCATCTGATAAAAATACACAATTGTTACCGTTACAGCCTATTAAAATCTACCGCTGAACATAGGCCTCCTTCATAGATTGCCTCATAGAGATATTTGCCATAGTTGCCACGCGTGGCAAGCAGTAGGGCAACCGCAGTTTTTTATTTTTAGTCGTTATTAGGAAGATGCTGCTGCCCATCTCCTGATTTGTTTGGCCTGTCGTATTTTACGACACCCACGGAATATGGGGTTGTGGATATTTTTACTCCGCCACTACATGGGGCACAATTGTTAAACAACTTATAATACGGGTCCGTAATTCCTCGGGTTGAATATCGGTAGCAACTAGAACTGTGCAATAAAGTGTCTTTTCTACTATTGAAGACAGAATCCTCTTGCATAGTACGAAATATTTGATGTCACTATGAATCCTTGTTAGCCAACTCGGTATGTGCACCTTTGTCGCATTTTTTTTTATAGGATAAGGGTGAAAAACGAGCACACAGTCCACCTGATGGTAAGTGGTTGCTGCGGCCTATAGACATCTACATCTATCCTCTGTTACAGATCAAAATGCAGATGTGTTTTCACCCGTGAGGACTAGGATGGAATGCCTCATTTCCAGTAAAAAGGGCCTCCGGCCACCTGCACTCACCAAGCGAAACGCAGAGGTAAACCTCTACTTCGCGCTGGTATTCTGTGAGGTCGTGGTACCACCCCGGTTCGAGCCGGCCCATCCATGCGACAGCAAAAGCTGCCGCCTGGCTCTACCACTGTTACAATGTTATAATTACAATATTATATTATAATATTATCCTTTTTTAAACTCTTTGTTCAATAAAAAATAAAACTTGATGTTAGATCGACCCTCTCTATTTTCTGGGACTTAGTTGTAGAAGCATAATATACGTTCCTCTATGAAAAATGTATTACTGACTCTGTGAAGTCAAGCGACAGGTATCACTAGCTTGTTTGTGTGTTGTGGTACAGAATAAATAATAGTACTACGTACAGAAAGTGCACTCCTTTGATTTTGACTGCTTGCCGACGTTTTAATAGTCTTTTTTTTTTATTTCTACATAAAACTTTGTCGCTGCGCGCGAGTGTCCGTATTACTTTGCATCTATTCCCCTTCCTACGTCACGACGGACTTTCCGTGAAATGAATCATCCCATCTCGTGCCACTGTTTACAACTGGTTTAATGAGTTTTAACGTAATCGCACTAATCTCACCGATGATCTGCGTGAGGGACGGCTTTCTACGGCGATGACTGAAGATAACACCAGTGTTGTGCGGCGTATGATAGACTTTCAAAAGAGTGACATATCAGCAGATTCGAACAAGCTTAGGCTTCGGTATAAGGAAAGTGCAGATAATCCTCCATGAACATTTAGCGGTCAGGAAGCTTTGTGCCCAGTAGATAGTTCATAATTTGACAAAGGCCCAAAAACTCCGTCGTGTTGAATGGTGTCGTAAAATGGTTCAAAGATTTAACGGGGTGACTCAAATGCTGTGTTCGACATACTTACGGGTGACGAAAGCTGGATTTATTATGATCCTGAAACTAAGAGACAGTCTGCTGTCTGGGTGTTTCCTTCCGAGGAGTTGCCAACTAAAGTGAAGAGAGGTCGAAGCGTGGGAAAAAAGATGGTGGCCTCGTTCTTCGGAAGGACAGGTCATTACGCAACAATTGTTTTAGAGGATCGAAAAACAGTTACTGCAGAGTGGTATACTAACAATTGTTTGCCACTTGTCTTGGAAAAAGTTCGGGAGAAACGACCTCGCAGTAGGATCCTCCTTCACCACGACAACGCCTCGTCGCACACCACCAAGCAAACAATCGACTACTTGACGACATCAGACGTGGAATTAATGGGTCACCCGCCCTATAGCCCCGACCTTCTTCCTTGCTATTTTTATTTATTTCCGAAAATAAAAGGAAAACTTCGAGGAAAACGTTTTATGGACGCCAAGTAAGCAGTGGTTGCGTTTCAAAATGCCGTCGAAGAGACCCCTAAGGACGAGTGGGCAAAGTGCTTTCCGCAGTGGTTCCATTGGATGCAGCAATATATTGATATAAAAGAACACTATTTGTAAAAGATATAATAAAACTAATAACTTGCTAGTTTGTTCAGTTGTTGATTTTCTAAGAACTTTCAGTGTCACCTTCGTATTATTCTTAAATTACATTAAAACTTTTTCAACAATTTTATTCTACAATTAAATACTTATACTAAACACTAAACAAAAACTATTTCGACGAGTATTTGAACAAGTATTTACAAAAAACTATTTACGTAAACAGCGTTAAAAATTTTAAACATTCAACCGCCTAGAACGCGCTAACCCCGACTGCGTTGTATCCCGGGGGCGCCGGGGGCGATTGTAGGTAATTATTTCACGCACGTAGCAAGAGAGACAAAGGCCTGGTTGTGGTTACAGAATGTATACTTCTTTTTAGATATTACAAATACTATGTACTCAGCAAAAATGTTGACAACCAAAAATTGTGTTATTGAGTTGTTACTATATGCAAATCAAAACATTTGTTGCTGAACATAGGCCTCTCTCACTGTAGAGATAATTTGTTTTAATTGTCATGCAGAGCAGGTTGATTAATAATCTTAGTACCAAACGTATCACTACCTTTGATGCTGTTCCTTGTCCAGCACATATCGGAACTCACAAAATTTGTTTGCACTTCCCATATCCTCCTCTTACGACACAGGACGAAATGGGGTAATGGATTCTCATGGCATAAATTATTATACTTATATATAAATAGCTGAGTATCATAAAATAGAGCCATGCTGGAGCTATATTCATAGTAGTTGTAGCATGAATGAGTCGCCTCGACCAAGGAAGGACCATGCTCTCACAAAATACTAGTGTAACATAGCAGCTTAACACTGCTGTGTTTCGTATGGTGAGTGTAGAGAACCGCCGGAGACCCCTTTTACTGGAAAAGAGGCATTTCATCTTAGTCCTCACGGCTGACAACGCATCTGCATTTTGATTCGCAAACGAGGATAGATGTAGATGTTTATGGGCCACAGCAACCACTTACCATCAAGTGGACTGTGTGCTCGCTTGTCACCCTGATTCTATAAAAAAAATGCATTAGCCAATCTTATTTCGTAAACCCTAACGACCCCGTAAGCTCGTAAGAAACGACCTGAGCCCGGACGGTCTTGTGACATCTGATAGATGGTATATCATTTTGTATACATACCAGACGTAAATTATCTCTACCGGCAGCGGTGAATTGCGTCTAAGGTGTGAGACGTCCGGCAGTGAGATCGCCAATTCGCCTGGCAAGCAAAGCGATTACGGCAAATCGTTCTCATTGTGAGAGAAGCCATGTTCAACAAAAATGTTTACAAGCTAATGAGGAAGAGAACGCATGAATTACTTGCCTATCAATGAAAATATTTTGAGGTTTGACATCTCGATGCACGTAGCCCATAGCATGAATCGTTTTTAGTGCGTGTGCCACTTCAGCTACATAAAAAGCTGCGTCTCGCTCCGACAGTGGATGGTTGCGCCGCGCCATCAAACCTGCTAAATCACCACCGTTGCATAGCTCCATGACCAGATAGAGGTTACTACTGTCCTGTAACAGAATTGAAATAGGAAAATTGATGGCATTATCTATTGTAAGACATGCGAAATTTCAAAGCATAATACACAAACACTTAAATTACTCTCTATTTAAGGAAGTTGCTATTTATAATTGTTTTACAATTTATGTGTGTTTGTTGGGCTAAAATAATAGAAGGTTAATGTCCACGCAAAACATATTATATCTTTTTCATATAATACAACATAATAGTTGTATCAAGAATATTAATAGTAAGGTGAACGCACATTTATCAGCACAGTACACGCCGTACGCCCCGCATTTACTGATGGCCTCGCACATTGTCACGTATGCGCCGTACGTAAATCTTTAGTATTGCCAACAACTTTTGAAAATTTTTCTAACCACTGGTGTGAAACGGTACAGTGACATTGATTTAGCTATGGAGAAAGAATTGTAATAGCCTGTTTATTGACAAAGGAAAAAATAGAATTCGAAAAAGAAGATTCTGGATTTACCATATTCATATAAAAAGGTAGTTGCATGTCTTGTCTGACAAATCACTGTTGCATACACAGTAAAAGTAAATACTCCTGAAATGAAGTAAACATATATTTAGAAACATGCAAGTGGCTTAATGGTGGAGTGATCATTTTGCCACTAATTAAAACTTTTAATTCTACTGAACCACTAGAAAAAACACCAGCCACTAAAAGCAATAATTCCTATATTAACTAGAAGGGGCGATGAAACCACCAGTGTTAGCGGGCGGCTGGCGCTGGTGGGGCCGCGAATGTGTGCGAAAGCGTTCCCGTGGCCCTGCCAATATGCGACGAAGGTGGAACACCATGGGATTTTAGTTGGTGCGAGTCCGACATAACCCGTCCTTACCCCCGCGAGACGAGTATGCGTAGGCATTTCCCCATGAAAAAAAAGGGATTCTTGCCGCAATTACACAGCGCTGACGTTGACAGTTAACCTTATTACACTTATTTCAATGCTGATACCAAAGGGCCTCAAGGTAGGGTTTGGGATTTACGGAACACAACCCAACTTCATTCATATGGGGAACTTCTTACAAAGCCCAAAAGAAGTCAAAATGGTCATGGCTAAGCAGCTCCTGCAATTCATTATATATAAGGTTGGGGAAAAGTTTTCTCATATCAATTTCAAGATATTTTTCTCATAATTTAATTAAGTAATTATAATATATATGTGCCATGTTGTACGATAACTTGTTGCCATCCTGCAGGTAGTGACATAATCCCGTTGCTGTAGAAATCTTGGGATTATTGATCAAAAATGCGACAGTCCTCTCTTGATGTTAACCTAATACTACCCGAAGAATTCTGAAGAGACTGAAACAAGGTGAAAATCTAAGGATGCAAGGTCAGAACTACATGATGTATGCAAGCTCTCTCAATTTTTGCTGAGTGACCAAAGATGTGTGTGTTTGGCATTATCATGATGAAAGACCACACCTTTCTAATTTCTTGCATGAGTCTCATTAGTTGCTGGCAGTAGAATTTTGGTTGGTTTAGATGGTTTTGTCCGGCGGTAAAAGCTCATAATAAACGATGCCCTTCCAATCCCACCATACACACAGCATCACCTTATTGCATGTTAATCCGAGTTTTGTTACAGTCTGTGGAGCTTGACTACCCTTTGATCTTGATCTTTTTCGCACATTCTTGTCGTAAGTGATCACTTCTTCACACCTTTCATCACTAGTGATCAATCTTTTCAAAAATGGTTCGGTTTCATTATGTTTCAATAGAGAATCGCAAATGAGTACACAATTCATTCAGTTTCTTTCAGTGAGCTCATGTGGTACCCAAATATCGAGCTTTTTTGTATAGTGAGAATTTTTCAAATGGGTCAAAACTGTATTGTGGTCAATCCTCAATTCCTTCGCTATGTCGTAACTACTAACATGCCGATCTTGCTCTACTTTTTCAAAACTGGCATCAACTTTATCCGTATGAGGGCGAGCTGCATCTTTGACATCAAAATTCCCAGACTGAAAATGCTTGGACCAACTTTGTGTTAATCTTACTGACACTGCATTAGGTCCATAATCTTTTTTCGCGGCTTAAGTCGCATTTTTCCCTTTCATGTAAGAAAACTTCAGAACGTATCGAATTTCTTCGTAAGATTCACTCATTTTGGTGGCCAGAAAATCAAGTGAAAAATGGCAGAAATTTTTTTTTTTTAATAACGTACATGTATTGATCTTAAAACCAGCCAGATACAAACAGTACAACCAAAGATATTTTTCTCCAATTTCATATAAACAAAATACGAAAAAACTTTTTCCCCAATCTATTATGTAGTTCTTAGCGGCAAACTAATGCCATAGCAGTAATCATAATAGATCATACTGGTTGGTCTCAATAATACTGCTCCTGGAAGACCTGTCTAGTTTTCACACAAAAAAAAGAATGTTTTATATGCCTAAAATAAAAGCAAACCTGAAATGCATATTGCAGTTTTGGTATCCAGGGACCGTTGGCGTTCGCTAACACGTCCCTTTCGTCTTCTGCTCCACTCGCCGCTCGCTTACGAGCTTGCTCTTTACGCATTGTCTTCAATGCATACACATCACTGGTTTCTTTCTCTCGTACCATCTGTAACAATCATTTATGATTTTCGATGAAATTAACCTATCCAACATTTAGAACACATTTTTGGCGCTTAAACTAACCATTTGAAAAATCTAACAAACCTTGCACTTAAGCTATTTTGGCTACAGGAGGCAGCATGTGTTGTTCTATCAGATTAAAATAGTGGATATCTTTAAGGTAAGAGTGAATACTTTTGTTAAGCTAAGTCAGTGCATTTTACGATCTTCGTAGTTTTGTGTAGTTCGCGAACGCTTAACGAATAGGAAACGTATCTTAGCACTGTATTAAAAGAAACGTTTCCGAATGCTGATTGTTAAACGGTCTAATAACTCTCTTCGTACACCTACACTCGCAAGACGCTAGACCGCGCGTACGAGAGCGAGTGAGCGAGCGAGCGAGTATGTTATTCAAACAAGAGTCAACGTATAAATGCTACCATTGACGAAGAGAGACGACCTCTAATGCTACCATTGACCGAATCCGTTGGAATTAGACGTTAAAGAAAGATACATGTTAGGTATATCAATGCAATAACATCTATTTTAGTTTATGATACGAAAAGATGCGGGACTAGCCGTGTTCTCAGATTAATGTACTTATTATACTTAATAAATAAAAACAAACAAAAATTTGCTTGACTAATTTTCGGCACTTACGATCGCGTAAAATTTTATAAAGTTGAAGTTATATTATATCAACTATTGAGGAGTGTCTTATGTGTTGTTTATCATTGTTTTAATACTCATTGCATGCTTTTTTATTTTCATATGCTATGGATATGTGATTTCATTTCAGTAGCACAAAATTATTTTTTCAACACTATTTGCTTTAGTCTTCTATTCTGACCAAGATATTATAAAGTGTGTTTGTACGAGTGATCAAACAACATTACAACTCGAGCAGATATGGACCGACTGAGATAACCATTCCATACCAATAGATACAGTTTAAACTGTTCAGTGGTACTAACAATCGAATTGAGCAAATAGAATAAAGCAGTTCACTGTCCAAAATGAACTAGTATAGAGCTATCTTTAAAATGATGGAGTAGGCCCAACTACATCTTCGGCTACATCACCACTTACATCAGGTGGGATAATAATCAATCACAGGTTTATTCCAGTTAAAAAATAAATAAAAAGACAATTAATCCTTACATGAACTTCACCAAAATGACCCCTCCCAATAGTTTGTAGTATTTCAAAATCAGAATAGCAAACACGGGCGCAACGCAACTCTGCCAGTGTACTGCGATCTGGAATATAGAAATAATTTTAATGTAGTCATTATATATAATATGTAGTAGTGTACTCATTACTTTTATGTATATGATGTAATCATCACCATACTATGCATTTTTCTTATAGGATAATGGTGACAAACGATCACACAGTCCACCTGATGGTAAGTAGTTGCTGTGACCCATAGACATTTACATCTATCCTGAACCACGAATCAAAATGCAGATGAATTGTCACCCATGAGGACTAAAATAGAATGCCTCGTGTCCAGTAAAAGGGGTCTCCAGTTTTCTACACTCACCATACAAAACACAGGAGCATTAAGCTGCTATTTTACACTGGTATTCAAAAAATATCACTGTCAAATCAAATTAGTATGGTAATGATTTGCATGAAGATCAAGGTAACAATTTTGTTTGGAACATTATGTACAGCTGTCAACTGTATAGCTTACACTAGTGGTAACTACCTAGACTACATTAGTGGTGCACACTAGTACACTAGGAATATAGCATAGGGTATTATTGCAATTAGTGGACAAATAATGCCCTGCAGACTAAATATAGGTCATGGTGGATTATAGTCCATGGGTGCACAAGCACAGCTACAGTCTCTATTCCCTTACACTCAGTACAATGGAATGGCATTTTGACAGGACCAGAGATCAGGTGCAAGACTAAATGGGAGTTAAACACTACCAACTTCCTCATTCGAGGCTGCAACTGAGAATTTGTTGGTAGAAAAAACAAATATTTAATTTTGGCCTGTCCTTGGATTCAAACCCAGGACTACATTTCTACAGTTCAGCAGTTGTGCTTACGACAACTAGATCAATGAGGCAGGCACTAGTGTACACTGAACATTATTCACAAAGGTTGAGATTTTATGTTAAAGTTAATTCCTCTACTGAGGGAAAGATTCATGTTTAGTGACAGATAAGACTAGAAAAATCACATCACCTACAATCACAAAATCAGCTAAAAACTGGATTGTATCTATAATTATGCATAAAATTGATATTAGTTTTGAGAACATAATATTTATAATATGCTTTGGAACAAATAGATTGTATGTTTCTATTGTTATTCTAAGCTGTGGCATAGTCCACATACCATCTGCAGTCTACAACTTTACAAAATAATGTATCAAAATCTTAACATATAAATTAACACGTTCACTGTCCGCTTTTGAAACACAATAGTAAGACAATAGCAATGACCTATATGTAGTGCACGGGACAGCGAAAGGGTTAAAATGGAGTGTCTGTCTGTAATATAGAAGTAATTGGCTTTTCTGCCGACTTCCAAAAAGGAGACGGTACTCAATTCGAGTGTTTTTTTTTTTTTTTTTTTTTTTTTATGTGTGTTACCTCATAACTTTGTACTGGGCGAACCGATTTCGATGATTCTTTTTTTATATGAAAGCTAATAGTTCTCGTGTGGTCCCATATGAATTTGATCAAGGTCAGACCAATGGTTATTGAGTTATTCTCAAATAACCTATATTGAAGTCGGCTGTACAAAATTTTTAATTTTAAATTATATTTATATTATGCTCAGGTGGTTATTTGCATGCTATTAAGACATGAATAATAACATTTTTTTTAATTTTCTGTCTGTCCAGGCTAATCTTTGGAATGGCAGAACCCATTGTGATGAAACTTCACCAATATAGAGCCAGCCGGAGCCAACTGGGCCAACATAAATCAATGCCAACTATATATCTAGGCTAAAGTTATAGCTAAAGCTAAATAGTTTAAGTAATTTTTCTTATGGCTATTTACATCCAACTAATAAAAGTTGTTAGTAGCAACTGATCAAGTTATTAAATATTACTGTTTATAAGATAATATTATGATTAAAACGCGAGTTTTTAACTGCTCCCATTAGGAAGATGTTCATGTTAGGAATTTGACAGGTAAAAAAACCACGTTTAAAAAATAAGAACGTACACTTATCCACAAAGGCTCGTACGAGTTCATCACATTTCTTAACCGGGTCATCATTGCACTCATCATACAATACTGTTAGAGCATCCAACAAAGTTTCACGGTCTATCTTTTTGTTCAATTTATTTAGACCACTAGTGACTTTTCCTATTATCTGACGGTTTAATCGTGTGATGCGAACTGCAATCGCTTCCTTCGAAGGTTCCATGTTTCTCCTGTATTTAATCTTTAATGTATTTTCATGGTAAGCTTTGTTTATTTTACTATCCAAACCGATATTTTGTTTTGTTCTCTTCTCAACAGCCCGGTATTTCTGCCGTTATATTTTGAAAATTGAACAGAACTCAAAGGCAGGCAAAGGTCTTAGACTATACAGCCTCTCCTGTGCTCTCCTGATTTATATTTTGTTCACAAAACATTTCATAATGTGGGCTAATAATCTTTCGCTCACCGCTAGTTGTATCACAGTGAGTTGAAGTCACATGAGTATAGAAATCATACCGTACAGAGACAAAGCTTCATACAACCGTGCTGTGATAGGTACATTACGAGGGTGCGTTTTTAAGTTGGCGAAATGGGTAGGTAGGTTATAACTGGGGATGCCGCTGAATGCTACTGAGTGCTAATTGAAAATACTCATAATTAGTATAAATACCGGGTTTTATTGTAATTAGATCATTAGCATTTGAATTATCGTCAACCAAACAAGGCATTCGGGAAGAAATTGTGAAATATGGAGAAAATCGAGTTCCGTGCCGTTATAAAGTTCCTTACCAAGCGCGGAAAATAAATACAAACTATACCGGAAGAGATGTTATGGTTTATAAGTGGCATACCCTTTTTAAACAAGGCAGAGAGTCACTTGAAGACGACCCACGGCCAGGAAGGCCAATCAAGGTGACCACTTCGGAAATTATTCAAAAAGTCGAAAAATTAATATTAGAAGATACCCGACTAAAGAAAAAACAACTGACAGAAATGGTGGGAGTATCAGATACAACCATTTTCAAAATTCTTCATGACCGTCTTGGCATGACTAAAGTCAGCCCAAGTCGGGTGCCTAGAATGCTCAAGCTACCTCAAAAGCAACAGTCGATATATCGAAATATCGATATTTTTTTAATAAAAAAATATTGATATATATCGTCGATATTTTAAATCGCGATATATCGACACATCGATATTTATTTTGGAGTATCGAATTCGTATCAATTTCGATATATTTTAAAATGTTGTATCGTTTTTTCGTCGTCCAACCGTCAGTAAATAAAATTTTGGACCTTATCTTTACATCATTCAAATGATGACGATATATCGATATTTAGTACGCGATATATATCGATGCTGTTTAAAAATATAGATTCAAAATATATCGATATATTTTTTCCCTTTGCCCATCCCTATGTGTTTTTTTTATAGAAGAGGGGGCAAACGAGCATGCGGCTCGCCCGATGGTAAGTGACTACCACCGCCCATGAACAACTGCAACACTAGGGGAATTGCAGATGTGTTGCCTGCCTTTTAGAAAGGTGTAAGCTCTTTTCTTGAAGGTCCTTAAGTCGTTTCGCTCCGGAAAAATTGCCGGTGGTAAACAATTCCACAGAGAAGTTGTACGAGGAAGAAAACTCCTAGTAAAACGCACAGTCGTGGACCGTAAAGCATCCAGATGGTGAGGATTGTATCGTGAATTTTGACACGATGTTTGTTCGTGAAATTTGACGGCTGGAATTAATCCGAACAATTCCTCAGAACACTCCCCGTGGTAGATTCAATAGAAAATGCAAAGGGATGCAACATCTCCACGCAGTGCCAGTGTATCGAGCCGATCAGAAAGAACTCGTTCGTCGACAATTCGAACCGCTCTGCACTCGATGCGGTCAAGTGGAAGGAGCTGGCAATGGGGTGCCCCGGCCTAGAGGTGAGAACAGTATTGCATGTGAGGCCGAACTTGCGCTTTGTAAAGTTGCAAGCGATGTGCCGGCATGAAATACTGTCTCGCTCTGCTGAGCACACCAAGCTTTTAGAGGGCAATTTGACCTTCCCTTCCAAGTGACCACGAAACTGCACACTATTCGATATGTCGACGCCGAGGATTCCGATGCTAGCTGAGGCAGCAAGGGGAGTGTCTTGAAACTGAGGAGATACGACAAAGGGTTTCTTTTTAGTGATAAACGCGCAAACTTGTATCTTTTGGGGATTGAACTGGACTAGATTTTAGGCGACCCCAATCCGAGACTTTGTTCAGCAAAGACTCGACTTCAAACACAAGTTTGTCGGGACAAACTTGTGTTTGAAGTCGAGTTTTTGTCGTTTTTCGTCGCCGAGTACCCCGGTAAATTTGTTTTCCCGATAAATATTGGCACGGCCGGTATATAAGGTGGTCGCCCAAAGACGAAAATCACATAAAATGCGCAATAAATGATGTCATTTCATGGTTACATGATAATAATTTAAAGATCAATATCGCCAAAACCTGTTATGTTCAATTTTATTTATGACAAAGTGCAAGAAAACGAGTACAGTAACTGGGTACGCCTTGCACGTCACGGAGTTTTTATAGTTTTATACCTCTGCCGCACTTCCACTTGAAAAGGACCTACAGCATCAGTTCCCTACTTAGATTCCTTATCTGAAAGGATCCAATGAAACTGGGATTAGTCTGTTAAACGTTCTTCCCAGAAACACCTAGTTGGGTTCCGGTGGTCAACGAGGTGGTCGTGAACCCCGTGAAAAAGTATCACAAGAGAGTGCCTGAAGTCTCTTTCTCAGAAGAAAAGGTCAAACGTCGGGAATATACATATTTAAATATATGTATTTAAATATGTATATGCATGTATTTACATATTTGTATACAGTATTTAACAAAAACCCCGTTGGTCGTTTCAGGGACGTTTAGGTGTGCACATAGGCATTGCAATTATGTATATCGAATTTTTTTTTGGTTACTATAAATGGTATTTATGAGTTTTTTATCAGATAACTTACTAAATTTAACATTTCTAAAAATGTTATTTGCTTCTGAACTTACCGACACGTGCTGACATATTATTATCTACGGCCGCTGTGAGGTCACTGACACGGCTGCCACAAAGCAAGCCGCTGCGCGGCGAGCGCCTCCAAGGTTTTTATGTAAATGGTTATACCTATTTAGACACAGTTATTCTGCGAAAAGTTAAATTTAATAATAACAGAAATTATACTGAAATATATTTTTTTTAATAATGTGTTGGCTGTTAATGAATATTCCATTTCCCTTCTTGAATACCTAATAATATTTGATAAGTTAATATTTATTTTATATTTTATAATATCTTACAAATATCATTTTACGAAAACACTTAGCGAGGAAAATTCTTAGAGCCCTAAGTAGATGACTATGTTTTGACGTGATCTAACAGTCTGAAAATATTTTTTTAATTTTTTTTTAAATATGGTACCTCCACACTAGCATTTTCTCTTGTGTCGTGGTGGCAGTTTATAAACACAAATTGCACAAGGACAAACATTCAGACCCGGAACAATTACTTGTAGGCCATACAAATACGTGTTCTGTGCGGGATTTGAACTCGCGGCCCCCAGCGCAGCAACTCATTGCTAAGCCACTGCGCCACGGAGCCGTCTAATATAGAAATACGTTCATTACAATCTATCATATATCATACATTTGCCATACTTTCCACTTTTTGCAAGCGGATTGGCAACCGCAGTTTTTTTACTTTAGATCCAGTTGTTGTTAAGAAGATGCTGTGAAGATGGAGTCACACCCACGGGACTATTTGGGCTAGTGGATATTCTTTCAACGCCAATACACATTGTTGTTTAAATTACATATGTCATAAACTTCCACTTTATTACTAAATAGATCTGAAAAAAATTCTTAAAAAATGTTATTTCAAGCATAAAATATCCTAATTAATTCCAAATTTGCAACTATTTGTAGGAAAAATTTAGCATGTAGGTATTTTTCATATGAAAATTTATTCGATAAAGAGTATGTAACAGAAATTATTTTTTAAATAAAATCATATTACAAGAATTTAATAAAAAAAAAAACAAAATTACCATAAAATACGTGGCGTTTTGCGCGCTAAACAAAACTTAAATAAGTACCGTTAGCTGATGGAGGACTTAGGTATAGATATTGGAAAAACCCCACAAACACCATTTGAGTGATCAAAGGTAGCGTCCACTATACGTCGACTAACTTGTTTTGATCTACCTAATATCTATTAATTATACTGTGCTAATATTTAGTAGTAATATTTAAAAACATGAGAAGTTTTATGAACATAAAATTTTGACACAATTCAGTAGTCAAGAATAGAAATAAAAATAAGGATTGTGTATCCTTAAAAAAGGCTAATTAGTAGATTTTGAAAACACAGCAGCATAACAGTTTAAGCATTACAGTAGTATTTTAAATGTATTTTTACTAATCCCTAGCTACAATTTAATTTGTTAATAACATTTACGGGCTCTACCTGAAGTAAATAGATAAATAATAACTACTACTAAAAATTACATCAAAAATCACACCAAATTTCCTAGATTCAGAAAAGATCAAAATTACGTTGTAGAGTATAGTCGCTTTGCCTGTGCCACGCCCACTAACAACAAACAAAAGCTTCAATATTGCGCGTGCGTTGATATTGATAGGTATTTCGCCCGCGTAAATTATTTCCGGACTGATCTGTTTTTTATATTGCGAAATTAAGTATCCGCCGTGAGTGA
Organism: Parnassius glacialis; assembly: GCA_033319125.1. Lineage (NCBI taxonomy): Eukaryota > Metazoa > Arthropoda > Insecta > Lepidoptera > Papilionidae > Parnassius > Parnassius glacialis. The sequence goes on from JAVANC010000003.1 coordinate 23,428,248, forward strand.
CTTGTGTTGTGTGCGATGTCTTACTCAAACGAGGAATATTTTAATATGTTGATGTGTCTCGGAAAATGTGACTGCAATTATGCAGAAGCACGAAGACTTTATGAGGAGCGCTTTGCTACTCTACGAAATATACCATTGCCGTCGGCGATGTCGTTCCAACGACTTCACATTCGTATGTACAACACTAGCAGTGTGAATGGCCGTGATCAACAACGTACTGATTCAGGAAGACCGAAAATGTACGACGACGACATCGAGGAGTACATTCTCGACATGTTTGGGTAAGATCCGACGCGGAGCACTCGCTCGGTGGCACGTGAACTAGGTGTGAACCATATGCGTGTTTGGAGAGCCCTCAAAGATGATGGCCAGCACCCGTATCATTATCGTCGAGTTCAGTGTCTTCTTACCAACGACTACGAGCCGAGAATAGATTACTGTAGATGGTTACTCGATAAGGTTGAAAGAGATTCTGAGTTTTTGAACCGCGTACTTTTCACGGATGAATGCTCTTTTGTTGTATACGTGTTCATTATGATCGTTAAATACGCCTATTCTGTATTTAACGATCATAATGAACACGTATGGTCGATGACTAGCCCGCATTCCTATAAACCAAGCCACTTTCAACACCGATGGAAAATGTTTGGGCGGGAATCATAGGTGACATAATTATTGGTCCGTATTTTCTTGACCACACAATGAGCGGTGAAAACTACGGACGCTTTTTGGGAGAAGAACTAAGTAATGAACTTGACGAAATAACTCTAGACCTCGTTGGTCGCATGTGGTTTCAACACGATGGCGCACCAACGCATTTCTCCCATTGTGTAAGAAATTTTTTGGACACTGAATTCGGTGCGAGATGGGTTGGCCGCGTTGGGCCGGAAAACTGTCCGGCGCGATCACCTGATCTCACAACTTTAGATTTTTATCTCTGGGGTGCGATTAAACAGTCTGTATTCCAAAAAACATGCGATACCGAGGCGGAAATACGTACACGAATAGTCGCATCCTTTGAAAAAGTAAAGGCCGAAATATCTGTTATACAACTCTCTATGTATGCAACGCGTGCGTTCAGACCACAGAGTAAAGAGTAAGAACCAGAGGGGAAGCTTCTTAACAACGTCGAAAATGTATACCTATTCTGATCATAGAGATAATATAGATAGAGTGGAGAAGCCATATGCTTTTCTGCAAGTGGAACTGACGCGCTGTTAGAAAGAGAAAGAAGATGAGAGTTGCTGTCTGTCCTTCTCTAACAACAACAGAGCGCATGCGCGGTATTATTTTGTCATGTTAGGTTCATAGAGATAATATCATAGAGATAATATTCTCTATGGATAATATAGATAATATCTATATTATCTCTATGGTTAGGTTAGCTTGACAGCTGAAAGGTTATAGTTATGGTATATCCGATTTCGAGTGTATGTAAACAAATTAAAATATTAAGAAAAAAATATTTATTTACCAATAAAAAATGTCATGTATAGTCTGCAAGAAGTTGTGGGTTCCAGGATGTACTCACACTTTTCATAAGTAAGTTAATAAATTAGTTTTTAAATCATAAGATCATAATCAAGTTCAAACATCAACTTACAAAAATAGTAAAAAATTACATTTCCTGATTTTATTCTCTTTTAGATTTCCAAAAGATCTTCAACGAAGACAGAAATGGATGGAAATAATTGGTATTTCCAAAGTAACGAATAACTCATTAGTGTGTAGTGATCATTTCTCAACTAAATCGTACCATGAAACGGATGGATACACAACAATAAAAAGATTATTGTCAACAGCAGAGCCAGCTATTGATACAAATGCAAAAGTTGATGTTAAAAATGAAACAAAGAATTTAGAGAATGATTTCCATAATGAAAGTAGTAATTCTGAGTGCAGAGAAATTATTAACAGCAATAAAGAGTCCAATAAAATTGTTGACAATAGTACGCTGATAAAATCCATGAATGAAACTCAAACTAATACTAATGAAAAGTCTAGCAGCGTTCATCAAAAAGAAAGATTATTATTGAGACTAGACTCTGTGAGTGATGTTATTAATGATACTGTGACAAAAGAAATATGCCTTAAACGTAATATCTTAAATGTAAAAGTATTAGAAAACATAAACCAAGTAGATTCAAACACAAGTTGCAATAAGAGGAAAAATTTTGAAAATGACCAGGAAAGTTATCCAAATAAAAGATTTCGTTTTATGGATGGTTATACAGCTAAGACTATTTCAAGGGAAGATTTTAAAACGGATAAAGGATGGAATAATTTTATGAGATATGTAACTATTCAAAGAAATAAAAATTCGGTTAATCGTCGTAAGCAACTGAGGAGTAGAAACAAAATAAACAGTTTTAAGGATCTTATCAATAGTTTGAAAGAAAAGAACACTGAAGCATCAGTACAATACTTGAAAGTAAGACGTACTATACACTCATAGTTTGATAAGAGTTAGATTGAAAAAATTTAAATCTTTTAATCATGTTTAGTAAAATTCTTTTTGTTCAGAATTTGATAAATTATATACACATGCCTGTCTTCATCGCAATATTTACTTGCATTAATTTATTTAAAGTTATTTATGATCTTTACACATTTGATTGAAACACTAAAAATTATACCTTTTACAGTATTAGACAATAATGATCATTCTTTGGAACAAGTATTTTTAAACGATCATAGACAAAAATTAATTTATATAATTATTGAAAACTACATTGATAATAGACTTAAGCATGAAAGTTATAAAATGGGTGATTTAAAATTTAGAACACGTATGTTATATAATAAACTAACTATTTTTAAAGGCGAATGAAATAATTTAAAATAATTATCTGTGATCTGTGATTTCAATTAATTATAGTATAAGTAATTATAATATGATCTGCGATATACAGTATTCTTGAAAACCAATTGACTTAGTGTTGAAAAAAATGTGCTTTACAAAAATATAAGAATGTTGCTTATTAACTTATATATATTAATGATATTTGTTCAAAAAAAATAATTTAAAAATATTGTTAAACGACATGGTTTTATTATATGTATACGCATAATCACATTGTATATTCATTTTATAACTTATAAACTCGCTGTACTTAAAAAATAAATTACTTTATACAAAGACTTTTTAAATGTGTACTTATAATACGTACAATATTCAAAATTTGATAAACACGATTCAATATTTTAGCCATAATATAACCATTTGCGAATTTGAATATTTAATATTTATCAGTATATAATTATATTATAAAAAAATCTACCCTGGGTAACATTGCTCATGCATATTTCATTTAATAATGTTCATCGTTCATTATTTATTTAATGTTATCTAATTATATTCATAACAAATGTATTAAATTAAATGTTAACCTGTATATATTAGAACATATGCTCATGGCCGTACTGCGCATGCGTCGTTAGAGAGAGACAGATAGCAATCTTGATCTTCTCTCTCTTTCTAACGAGGTCACATTTGCGGCTGGCTTCCCTACTCCATCTATATTATCTCTATGATTCTGATAGGGTTGTCACATGATGCATGTGAAAAATTTAAGGAAAAATTAAAAATATTGTACAACATAAGACAATATGTTTATTAATTATAACTTATATTAATGTAACAAAATATCTATTGATTGTTCGAAATCAAGAGTTTTAGTGTAAATGGTGGTAGTGGTAGTAATGGCTGTGATGGTGGTCGTGGGCAATGGCGGCGGTGGTGGTGGTGGTGATAGTAATGGTGGTGTTGATGAAGCCACTGTTGGTCCACTGCCTACTACCACTACCTACGATACTACCACCTCCACCACCACTGACACCATCAGCAACACTATCCACCAACACCAGCACCATTTCCACCAACACCAATCCCACCACCCCCACCAATGTCAGTCGATTGTATTCCAACTATAATGCAGTGGTATTTACCCCTGGGGTCGCGACTCGCAAAAAGTATCTTATATTTTTCCCCAGGAAGCAACCTACCTCTATACTAAAGTGGGTAGATAAAGTCACACATTTAGCCTTCTTACGTAGGATATTCTGCCATCTACGGCACTGTCAAAGTTAGACTAACGTTTCAAGTAGGTGAGACCGACTTCATCACGCGGCGACATACCTTTCTAACACATTCTCACTTGCCTATCAATGTTATTACCTAGTTTTATTGTATACTAACTGTCCCACGCTACTTCGCCCGCGTATAATTTAGGGTTTTAGTTATGTTGCGCAGAACCTTAATTATTTTTCTAAAATATAAGTAGCCTAAGTTACTCCTTATAACATCAGCTATATGCCAGTGAAAGTCCCGTCGAAATCGGTTCAGCCGTTTCGGAGATTAGCCGGAACAAACAGACAGACAGACAGACAAAAATTTTAAAAATTGTTTTTTTTTATAGAATAAGGGCGACAAACGGAGCACACAGTCCACCTGATGGTAAGTGGTTGCTGCGGCTCATAGACATCTACATCTATCCTCTATTACAAATCAAAATGTAGATGCGTTGTCACCCGTGAGGACTAAGATGGAATGCCTCATTTCCAGTAAAAAGGGCCTCCAGCCACCTGCACTCACCAAGCGAAACGCAGAGGTATAACCTCTACTTCACGCTGGTTTTCTGTGAGGTCGTGGTACCACCCCGGTTCGAGCCGGCCCATCCGTGCGACAACAAACGCTGCCGCGTGGCTCTACCACTGTTTAATTGTGTGCTTCAATATGCATTTAGTAAAACGCTGTTATTTTGACATTACAAACAAACACTTCAATTTTATTTATTTGTATAGATAATACGTAAAAAGGTATTTACTTCACTTGATCTCTCGGGTACAAAAAAAGGAAACATCCTTATTTTGTCTAGAATTATTCATGCATACTGCACAACTATTAGGCATTTTTGCTTAAACACAGCACTTATTATTTATCTATATAAATTTATAATAACTTAATTCTTAATTATTTTAATTAAAATACTTAAATCTAATCATTTAATAATTGCAAAAAACTTAGTAAATTAATTGATGTATAAAATTTCGAAATATTGTTGATCTATTTATTTAAATGCGCATGACTAACAGCCCTTTCATGGATACTCTGACTGAGCCGGCGCAAACCGGTTTGTACCCCGACGGAGCTTCGGTGAACCTGTCGGTGAGAGCTCACGCACACAGCGCTGCGCTATGTGTGGGTGTACTCGCAGCGAGTCGTTAGTATGTAGCTTCCCCTCTGGTCGGTTTCTTTACTCATGTGTTCAAACATTATAATCCGGTGTCGCAAATGCATAGAGGTACAAGGCGGACATATTGAACAATATCTTCGTTGTCGTCAAGTAGACATAGTCATAAATTAGTGTTTGTGTATAATTATTGCCACAATCGGTCGAAATACAATTTTAAAAGTTGTGATAATCGACCACTAAAGTGATTACAGCTGACTGATGTGCCGAGGTCACGACCTTAGTGAAGTTAGTGTAGGTAAGACGCGCGCGCGCGCGCGCCCTTTCTTTGAAGTACGTCGCCGCAGGCCGCCGCTGCTTGCTGCTTTGCTTTAGTTGCTTGATACTTCCAGGCAGAGGTAATCAATCCACATAAAATTTACAAATATTATTTAATTAAAATTTAATTTGATTATTTTTATGTCGAGTTTTCTGAAGTAAAGTTATTTCTATACGTTTCAATACTGATTCTGATAACGCACTTAACGGGAACCACAGGGTTTTTGTTACATATTGTATATGTATGTAAGTATAGGTCATATATGTATAGTTTATTTATTAGAAAAATGTATATATTATTATGTAGTTAATTATCATTTTTCTTTTCGGTTCTTTTATTCTATATAAATACAAATATTTTATGGGTAGAAGTATGTAATGTTTTACAGCGTGTGGGCCTTATCGTTTCGCGCTTCGTTTACCGAAATTCAACAATACAAAAATTACTTTCCCTGATATTTCATTCACATGTTAGATAATACTAAGTGTTACAGCCAGCAGCTGCTTATCCCAGGAGTAGGGTCCTCCGCGGCCCATAGACGAAGAACCTACAAGCAGGTGCAGGTCGGGCGTCCTAACGCCAAGGGTGAAAGTTTCTAATTAGAATAAACAATCAGGGGGAGCGTTCTATTCTAATAAAGGGAGCTTACTTACCTCTATCCAAGGCTACTGGTCCCTCAGGATTCGGTCAGGTCGCATGTGGATGTATAGTGCTAGGAAAGTAAGGGTCAGTGATGTGTATCTGGGTGTGGCTGGTAGTGTTATTGACCTTATTAGACCGTTACCATCTGCAGCAGTTCGGACCTCCGCACAGCTCCAACTGCTCTCCGTCCACAGTCACTTTCTTCGTTTCTACGATGACAGTCCCTTCACTCTGTCGTACGATTAACTACCTTACAGAAGCCACTAACTCTCGTTTGTTATAAAGCTTGACACGCGAGACCGTATCAACGGTCACTACCGTTTTGCGTGGTCACAGTTATTTCTAGAATATCAAATACCGCACTAGTAACTAATACAGTCGAATCCACTTATACGGACTCAGCGTTAAACCTAAAAGTCCCGGGTGAAGCTCTCAGCAAGGAATACGCGCTACAATTCCCAGTCAGTATATTTACTATACGCGCCTATCATTACGAGTTCCCGACAAAATAGACCGCGTGCTATCTCTCGCAGCGATGAATTTGGACTCTTAATTTTTCTAGCGCGTTTTCGACACCCACCGTTCAATGCGCTCGGACGAACTTTATCCCGTATCGCGCCGAGCCTAGTGCCATCTAACGTCGATGCTTGACATTAGCGCTTTTGCGCGAACAAACCCCCGTCCCGGACATAAGGATTTAGGTCCGCGAGCAAACCGGTCAGCGGGACAGGGTCGCGACGGCAAGTTGCAAGACCGAATCTACAACTAAACTAGGCCACCTTACGCACCCCATCAGATCTCGCAACCCTAACCAACGCCTCAAAATTACAGCTACAACGTGGGCTAGCCGGAGGGTTGAACTGGATGCCCTTCCTGGACATCGCAGCACATAAATAAGTCCTATTATATTCCTAGACAGAAGTCCGACGACCTCTTGAAACACCTATCTGCGCTCCTATGATTAGTTCCGCAATCTGACCGGATCAGGTCTGCAAACAGCGACGCGACACGAAACGGTCCAGAGGGACCTCCTAAGCTTCAGTGCAGAGAGCACCCCCAAATTCCCCATGAACGTCGTCTGTGGAGAGCCGAACGAAACGAACAGATAGTCCCTAGTATGAATTTTCAAACAAGTAGGCATAACCAAGCCATCCACCATAATATAATCATTTACCAAATGGTGCGACAGCTGATTTCCATCTGATAATCTACAAACCAGATAGCCCTTTAGGCAGGTAGTCCTATGCTCATATTTCAACTAATTTTTCAAAAGCATCAATGTTCAACTACAGAATTAATTAAGACAAAATAATCACTGATGCACATAGGTCAACTTGACAAAGTTAACAAAACAATAAACGTAAGAGATAGCCCTGTTTCTCATTTCAAATAAATATCTTAGACAGTGCCAACAAAATGTAAACCAAAAGAGAATTGACTCTTATTCCCTTCGGCACAAATAAGGTTATCCTTTTCACAAAGCAAAATGATTAAACACTATCACAAAACATATACCTAATTTTCCAAATCGCGTCATTCAATCTCAAATGAATTCAAACTTTCCTTTCAGCAAACAGACGCAACAATCAAATACAATTACAAAGCATACGCACAAGCATTCAAAAAGGGCACGTAATTCAATTTCAATTTTCCGTGCAACAACAAACAGTGATCAAGTATATTTACAAAATATATGCAGCCGCATTTAAAGATTATTCTAAATTCAATATTTTAATCACAACCGCTACAACCAGGAATTTCGCGGAAAACCCAAAGCATTTTTAATTTTCAATTTAAAGCGTCGTTAATTAAGTACTCGACCAAACCCAAATCTAACACCCCTTGACAGCGTGATTCAACGCTCCAGGGGGGCCCTAATCTTCCCACCACCAAGTGGAGACCACACCGCGTGAACCCGAGACCAATAGAGCGCAAACCGCTAACAGTCTCCACTCGGGTTGTACGCCCTCACTGAGGCCGTCGGCAACAGAATAGCTTGACAAGTGGACTGTTGACGGCTTAAGGCTCAGTAGAGGCGGCCGTGGTGGGATCTAAGGCGGCAGCTAGCTAGGGCAGCCTCCATCAAATGGGGTACAGTGGTACACCAGTCGCGGCCACTTAGCTAACGGGAGTGAAAAGGGTCCAGCGGACTGATGAGTGGCCGTGAAGTTCCTCTCCACACGCTGAGGGGGGTGATGACACCCCCGCCCCTGGGGGAATTACCCCCCGACTGGTCGGGGGAGGGACCCCTTTCAAACCTAGGAGCCTGGTGGCTAGCCGGCGGGCGCCGAGCGTCGCCTGTCAGAGGGCGTGGCGGAGCGCCCCCGCCCGTGGGGGTCGAGGGCGTGGCAGCGCCCCGAGAGGAGACGCCGTTCGCACCCAGGCACAGTACGGCATGGTGATTGCCCTGGCAATGCAGACAGGGCCGCCGGTGCGGACAGTCTCGCTGAAGGTGCCCTTCCAAACATGAGCAGCACCAGTGGCGCTCCTTGGCGATAGTTCGCCTCGCCGGAACCGGCTTACCTAATAATTTCGGGCAAGACGTTACCCGGTGATCAGATGCTCGACAATAGGAGCAGGGGGGGGGGGGGTTGACGACGACTTGCCCGGCGGATTCCGCCTCTCACTGGGCACGGCTCGTAAGTCGTCGACGGTGTCCGCCGCGTGCTCGATCTGTCGGCACTGCTCCTCCAAAAACCGCAGCAGGTCATAGAAGGGCGGAATATAGGAGGCCTCGTCCCCGCCGTACCTATCCTCAAATTGTATTCTAAGGACGAGAGGTAGGCGGGCCGGCACGATGCGGAGCAACAAAAAGGCCCATTCGCTCACTAGTAAATCCAGCCGCCTCAACGTATTACAGGCCACCAAGACTGGATCCAACAGGTCCGGACGTAGTCTGGCCCGGTCACTAAGTAGCGGGAGGCTCAGAAGCTGCTTAACATGTTCGTCCGCAATTCGCCGGACGTTGGCGTATCTTCTGGCTAGGAGGTCCCGAGCAGTCTGGTAGGCGTCGTCCGACAATCTCAAATGGCCGACGACGCTCCGGGCCTCCCCCTCCAGTGAGACCAGGAGGTACGCCATCTTCTGGCTCGGTGTCAAGTCACTCCGGGCGTCTACTAGGCTGTCGAAAATACCAACGAAGGTCAGCCATTCGGAAAGGACCCCGGAGAACCTTGGCAAGTCCAGAGTTGGGAGTCGTCCCAACAGTTCCGGCTGAGGCTGCTTCCGAAAGGACTCGGGCAGGCCGCTCGTCCGAGCTTCACGCGCCTCCTCGGCATACCTGCCTTCAGCCTCGATCAACCCGTCCGTGGGCGAAAAGAACTGCTCGTAGTCCGCGAAGCAGGATTCCCTTTTCCACATCCGAATCCTCGAGCTCAGCGTAAGCCTCCTCCACTGCAGCCCTTCGAGCATCGACCTGCTTGAACCGCTTCATCAAGTTATGGGCCCTATCCGGTCGACCTATCAAAGCATGGGCGCTAGTGGCCCAGCGTTACTCAGTCCGCAGGCAACGGATTAGTATCTTGTGCGAGGACATCACTACTAAATACAAATTACGACGCGGCTCGAGCACAATTACAAAAATAACAAATAACAAATACAACAAAAAATTAACAGTTAACAAATGCAGTTCCTATCAAATCGAGTTGAATAGAAATTATACAAATACGAATTACTACTTATCAAACGAAATCCATGTTAGTACAAAAGAAAAGACACAAAACAAATTACAAATAACAAATACTAGTGCGATCAAATCAAGTTAAATTCAAATTGCGTAAATACAAATTACTACTCTTTAGTTCAAATAGAAATTACAATACGAAAGATACATAACGAAGATACACATCACGGTCGATCAACAAAAAATGCCTAGTTCGGAAATCGACCCTTCGATAAGTAATCCACTACAACTATCCGATAACGATAATTAACCGATTACGTAAAAATAACCATCTACCTACATGACGCAAACTCCTGCTTGCGCACTAACCGGGCGCGGCTTTTCAAATTTACCCGCTAACAACAAAAAAGCAAGCCACCAAAGAAAAGAATTTTATTATTACGTATATAATTAAAAAAAAATATTTTTACGTATTACGGACGGGCGTGATTGTAGACACAAAATTAAACCAATCAACCCAACGCTCCCTGCCACCAAAATTGTTTAATTTTTATCAAACACTATGGTCGGTGGATCGACCGGGAATCGATCCCGGAATCGCGCTCTTGCTACCAAATGTTACGGCCTGCAACTACCTATCCCAGGTGTAGGATCCTCCGCGGCCCATTAACGGAAGAACCTACAAGCAGGTGCAGGTCGAGCCTCCTACAGACTAAAGGTGGTAACGTTTCTAATTACAATAAACAATCAGGGGGGAGCGTTCTATTCTAATAAAGGGAGCTTTTACCTCTATCCAAGGCGACTGGTCCCTCAGGATTCGGTTAGGTCGCATGTGGATGTATAGTGCTAGGAAAGTAAGGGTCAGTGATGTGTATCTGGGTGTGGCTGGTAGTGTTATTGACCTTATTAGACCGTTACCATCTGCAGCAGTTCGGACCTCCGTACCGCTCCAACTGCTCTCCGTCCACAGTCACTTTCTTCGTTTCTACGATGACAGTCCCTTCACTCTGTCGTACGAATAACTACCTTACAGAAGCCACTAACTCTCGTTTGTTATAAAGCTTGACACGCGAGACCGGATCAACGGTCACTACCGTTTTGCGTGGCCACAGTTATTTCTAGAATATCAAATACCACACTAGTAACTAATACAGTCGAATCCACTTATACGGACTCAGCGTTAAACCTAAAAGTCCCGGATGAAGCTCTCAGCAAGGAATACACGCTACAATTCCCAGTCAGTATATTTACTATACGCGCCTACCATTACGAGTTCCCGACAAAATGGACCGCGTGCTATCTATCGCAGCGATGAATTTGGACTCTCAATTTTTCTAGCGCGTTCTCGACACCCACCGTTCAACACGCTCGGACGAACTTCATCCCGTATCGCGCCGAGCCGAGTGCCATCTGACGTCGATGCTTGACATTAGCGCTTTTGCGCGAACACTAAGATTTTCATTCAATGTTGTAAATTTAAGACTGTAAATATTTTAATGTAGACATTTTGATTGGTCAAAAAATTTGTACATTTTGTTAATTTTTAGTAGATAGGGAATCACATTTTTACAATAAATTATTCTACATGTTGACGCCGCCCCGTCACCCCTTCATTACCCGTCACGCCCCGCACGCCCCGCACACCGCCCGAACATCACGTGATGCCGCCGACCAATCAGTGTGCGGCATACCTCATAAGACCACGCTCGTGTTGAGACACCCTCCACGGGAATATAAGAAGGGCGTTTTGAGCTCAGAGTCATTCAATTCGATTATAATTAGACATATTCGATTCGATAGTGGCATTCAAAGAAGAAGCATCAAGAAAGAAGAATAGAATGGAATAGAATATTTTTTTATACAATATTGATTATTACATAATACTTATTGAAAGTAATTTTTTATTTACCTCTGGTTCGGAAAATACCTCAGTCCTGGGAAGAACCAGCAAGAAACCCAGCGGGACTTTTTTTTTTCAAACATATTTCACTTAACAAAAACTCGGGCCTCCCGCCACCTGTACTCACCAGACGAAACGCAGAAGCAGAGCTTCTTTTTTTTATATGATAAAGGTGAAAAACGAGCACACAGTCCACCTGATGGTAAGTGGTTGCTGCGGCCCATAGACATCTACATCTATCCTCTGTTACAGATCAAAATGCAGATGCGTTTTCACCCGTGAGGACTAAAATGGAATGCTTCATTTCCAGTAAAAAGGGCATCCGGCCACCTGCACTCACCAAGCGAAACGCAGAGGTAAACCTCTACTTCACGCCGGTATTCTGTGAGGTCGTGGTATCAACCCGGCTCGAGCCCGCCCATACGTGCAACAGCAAAAACTGCTGCGTGGCTCTACCACCTTTAAGAAAAGAGCGTACTCCTTTTAAAAGGCCGGCAACGCATCTGCAATTCCCTCCCTGATGTTGCAGTTGTTCATGGGCGGCGGTAGTCACTTACCATCAGGTGATCCACATGCTCGTTTGCCCCCTCTCCTATAAAAAAAATGAATTACTGATTCTGTGGAGTCTAGTAACTGGCATTACAAGCTTATGTTTGTTCCTAGTGTTTAAAGTATGCACATCCTTATTCTTATTAAAGCTATTTATGTTTTTAAGCACATACATTACATTCTCATAAATATATTGCGATGCCAAAGTTAATATGTTTATTTCTTTAAATTTTTCTTTGAGGGACCCTTTACAATTTAGGTTATAAATCACCTGTACGGCTCTCTTTTGCAAAACAAATATAGGTAGGAAGCTCAAGGTCGCTTGAGCTTCCTCATACGGCCAGCAGTGAAGGACCACGTCTCAGATCCGTAAGTCATCACTGGCAACACGCACTGGTTGTACAGTTTCGTTTTCAGGTTTTGAGGTATGTCTAACGAGAAGATGTGTCGTAGTTTCCTGAACGCTTCCCAGCCGAGTTGAATCCGTCGATTGACCTCTCGGTCGAAGTTGGACTTACCTAGTCGGACTATTTGTCCCAGGTAAACATACTCGTCAACAACTTCGAGCTTAGTGTTCCCAACAAGTACCGGCATAGGTGTGACATGGACGTTAAATATGATTTTTGTTTTGTCCATGTTCATCTTAAGACCTATCCGTTGGGAGACACTATTGAGGTCATTGAGCATAGTGCTTAGGTCCTCCAGCGATTCTGCCATAAGGATTATATCGTCGGCAAATCGAAGGTGAGTGATGTACTCGCCATGGATGTTAATACCGCATCCTTTCCAGTCCAGTAGCTTGAAAACGTCTTCCAATGCAGCGGTGAAGAGATTCGGGGATATAACGTCACCCTGTCTTACACCTCTCTGTTACTTAAATATGAAGTAATAAGTCTAAGCGCTAAATTTTTTACACCGTAATGTTGTAATTTCCTGATTAATGTCTCATGATGAACACAATCGAAAGCCTTGGAAAGATCACAGAAAATACCTAAGGAATCTTGTGAATTCTCCCAGGCAGTAAAAATATATTTTATAAGCTCAACACCGGCGTCAGACGTCGAGCGACCCCTTGTAAAACCAAATAGATTTTTATGAAGTAATTTATTTGTATTAAAAAAAATAACAATTATTTCAAAATTATTTTTTCAAAAATTTTTCTGAGAGTTGGTAGTACAGAAACAGGTCTAAAATTAGCGGGGTCCAATGTACTACCAGATTTAAATAAAGGTATTACTTTACTATACTTAATTAAGTCAGGAAACACACCATCAAGAAAACTAGTCAAGACTCCATAGCAGACTCCCTCCTGTGAATAGTAGTTGTTATTGCCGCATTGTAAATAGTGTAATATATAATCGTCAAGAGTACCATATTTTCTTCCATAAACGTCCCTAGTATAGTTCACCCTAACACACAGAAAAAAAGTAAAGTAAAATCACATACAATTTTAACAGTGGTAGAGCCAAGCGGTAGCTTTTGCTGTCGCACGGATGGGCCAGCTCGAACCGGGGTGGTACCACGACCTCACAGAATACCAGCGTGAAGTAGAGGTTTACCTCTGCGTTGCGCTTGGTGAGTGCAGGTGGCCCGAGGCCCAATTCCCCCCCCCCCCCCCCCCCTTCAACATGGTAGTGGAATTAAACAAAAGACTACCCCAGGAGGGTACCATCCCCGCGTCTACGGGTGCCTCTATAGGTCCCATAGCGGTAATGCCGACACAGACCGACTCATCGACCACGTCCACATGGCTGCAGACTCCGTGTTACAACAGGTCCCATCCGCAGAGATCGTGATACTCGGTGATTTCAATGCCCACCACGCTGAATGGCTTGGTTCTCGTTTAACCGATCATGCGGGTAGATCTGTCTATGACTTTGCTTTGGCATATGGTCTAACACAACTGGTTACTTCGCCTACGCGGATCCCAGATGTGGAAGACCATGTACCTTCCCTGTTGGACCTTCTGCTGACCTCTTATCCGGACGGATATCAGGTCTCTGTCGATGCCCCTATGGGCTCTTCGGACCATTGTCTGATCCGGAGTACGGTGCTACTCACGCTCCAATCGCAGTTGCGATCTACAGCTTGCCGCCGTGTTTGGCACTATAGGTCAGCTGATTGGGACGGACTACCCTTGGGGGCGGGTTTGCTTCTCGCCGGAAGATCCCAGCGTTGTTGCCGATTCTGTTGCTGATGTGGTACTTCAGGGTATGGAACTTTTTATTCCATCCTCTGTGTGCCCATTGGAGGCAGATCCCAGCCATGGTTTAGTCGCTCCTGTAAAATAGCATCACGCTATAAGCAGGAGTGCTACCAGGCCTGGGCTGACGCATCAACGTCTCGGGATGTAAACACCAGCACACTTAAAGAGAAGTATAATTCCGCCTCCAGGTCCTTCAAAAGCGTCATTGCCAAGGCAAGGTCTGAGCACATCGGCAGAATTGGCGAGAAGCTAGTTCGCCTCCCTTCGGGAACACGTGCATTCTGGTCTCTCGCCAAGGCTGTCCAAGGGAACTTCTGTCAGCCATCTCTGCCATCTCTGCACAGAGAGGACGACTCACTGGCCCATGCCGCAAAGGAGAAAGCCGATCTGTTGAGCTCTCTTTTTGCGTCCAATTCGACTCTAGATGACGGGGGAACACACCGCCGACCATACCGCGATGTGAGTGCTCCATGCCGGACGTGCGATTTACACAGCGCTCGGTCCGCAAAGCACTCTTCTCCCTGGACGTCAGCAAGTCGAGTGGGCCCGATGGAGTCCCTCCCATTGTGCTGAAGACGTGTGCTCCGGAGTTGGCACCGGTTTTAACGCGTCTTTTCCGGTACTCCTACTCCCAAGGCGTAATCCCGAACTCATGGAAGACAGCTTTGGTGCACCCGATCCCTAAAAAGGGCGACCGCTCAGACCCGTCCAACTACAGGCCTATCGCCATCACCTCCTTGTTCTCCAAAATAATGGAATCCATTATATACTGCCAGCTCATGAGGTACCTTGATGAATACCAGCTGATTAGTGACCGCCAGTACGGTTTTCGTCGGGGTCGATCAGCTGGTGATCTTCTAGTCTACTTAACTCATAGATGGGCGGAGGCAGTAGAGTCCAAGGGGGAGGCATTAGCCGTTAGTTTGGACGTAGCGAAGGCCTTTCATCGGGTCTGGTACAAAGCGCTTCTTTCGAAGCTTCCTTCCTATGGGCTTCCCGAGAAATTGTGCAAATGGATCACCAGTTTCCTTGCTGATCGGAGCATCAAGGTCGTAGTAGACGGTGCATGCTTTGATTTCAAGCCTATCAACGCTGGTGTTCCACAAGGCTGCGTGCTATATCCAACGCTGTTTCTCCTGCATATCAATGATATGTTGCTAACTGGTAGCATTCATTGCTATGCAGACGACAGCACTGGTGATGCCTTATATACCGGCCGTGCCAATATTTCTCGGGAAAACGTCGCCGAGTACCGGGACAAATTTGTGTCTGAAGTCGACTCTTTGCTTAACAAAGTCTCGGATTGGGGCCGACTAAATCTAGTCCAGTTCAATCCCCAGAAGACACAAGTTTGCGCGTTTACCGCTAAAAAGAACCCCTTTGTCGTATCTCCTCAGTTTTAAGGCACTCCCCTTGCTGCCTCAGCCAGTATCGGAATCCTTGGCGTCGACATATCGAATAGTGTGCAGTTTCGTGGTCACTTGGAAGGGAAGGCCAAATTGGCCTCTAAAAAGCTTGGCGTGCTCAGCAGAGCGAGACAGTATTTCATGCCGACACATCGCTCGCAACTTTACAAAGCGCAAGTTCGGCCCCACATGGAATACTGTTCTCATCTCTGGGCCGGGGCACCCCAATGCCAGCTCCTTCCACTTGACCGCATCCAGCGCAGAGCGGTTCGAATCGTCGACGACCGAGTTCTTTCTGATCGGCTCGATACACTGACACTGCGTAGATATGTTGCATCTCTTTGCATATTTTATCGCATCTATCACGGGGAGTGCTCTGAGGAATTGTTCGGACTAATTCCAGCCGCTCAGTTTCACCATCGCACATCGCGACAAAACTCGTGTTACCATCCATACCATCTGGATGATTGGCGGTCCACCACTGTGCGATTTAGAAGAAGTTTTCTCCCTCGCGCGACTTCCTTGTGGAATCAATTACCACCAGCGAATTTTCCGGACCGATACGACTTAGGAACCTTCAAGAAAAGAGCTTACACCTTTCTAAAAGGTAGGCAACGCATCTGCAATTCCCTCCCTGATGTTGCAGTTGTTCATGGGCGGCGGTAGTCACTTACCATCAGGTGAGCCGCATGCTCGTTTGTCCCCTATTCTATATAAAAAAAAACATACAGTCCACTGCAGTACCCTACAAGTTTGGTCCATCGCCGCCGGATTGAATCCAGAAGATCGATGCTGGAAGATTGAAGCCAGAAGACCGAAGCCAGAAAATCAAAAGCTGGATCATCCGAAGACTGAAGACCATAAAGAAGAGAGAAGATAATTATAGAAGATCATCGACGAAGAAAGAAGCTCGTCGGTTAATTATATCTACGTTTCTGACGATACTACGTCTACGTTTACGTTATTTGTCTATATGACAAACTTCTCGTTTCTTAACCGCGTATACGCGGCCAGGTGATTACTCCCTAACGGTGCCAAACTGTAATCTCCTGGTAACGCTACTTGTGGCGGGAACGGCAAACTAAACTTGCGTCTTTTTAAGACGATCGTTAGCCGCAACGTGGGCTATCATGCGTAAAACAAGAAGCCAGAAGACTAGGAACGACGACGAAATGCCGGTAGGAATGCGGATTTTCGAAGAGGCTCCCGCGTCCCCGTCTGACTATCTATCGTTGACACACGTGCCCTCCGCCGCGCCCCCGCCGACGCCAGCATCTATGTTCGCGCCCGCGCCCGCGCTCGCGCCGCCGCACCCCGCTATGTCCGTGTCTACGACTGATCGTTTAGGAGAGACTAGTACATCTGCGCCGCGTACAGACACACTCGCCGCGATTATAGAAGATCTTCCGGTCACCGAAACGAGTTCGACAGTACGTACCGCCGCGCCCGTAGCTACCGACGCTGTACAAAGGCCCGCGCCGTCAGTCCGTTCAGCCCGGTCGATAGCTAGCGCGATCGCGAAGTTAAAACAGATCGAATACAACACTGCAGAAGAACTCGCCCCGATTAGAAGGAAGCAACTTCAAATCGAGCAAGATCTAATTAAGAAGAAATACGCTAGGGACATCGCGCAGTTACAGGAAGAAGCATAGGAAAAGTTTAAATGAAGACGAATGAGTGGAAAATAGGAACCGTGTCGATTAATGGTTAAACAACGTGGCGACTGTGCGGGGGGAGCTGCCCTGCCGCTCGACTCAGCCCGCGCCCCGCATCGATCCAGTGCAGGCCCCGCCGAATATGGGGACCGATTACGTTCCTGCACTACCCGTGAAAGTCGAAGATGCCCAGGGGAGGTCAGTCGCGAATAACGATCAACCACGTCACGTAAATACAACACAGAGGGATAGTGGAGTCGCCGTAGAATTGAATCAGGTGGATCGTCATGTAGGGTTACGTCGCCGACGCGCACCCAACGCGGCGCTCTATCGCCTAAGCATAGATCACCATCGCCACATCGCCAAGAGGAACGTAGATTACCGTCGCCATATCGTCGCGTTGTAGGTATATGTAGGTCACGGTCGCTGAGTATCACGGTGGTAACTTATCTGGTGAGGCTGACACGTATGCTTGCACATCGTCAGCGTAACAGTGGTACATAGAATATTTTATAACTTTAACAAGGTCGGCACAGTAAATTATAAAAAAAGTGGACCAACTATTGAACCCTGAGGAACACCACGATTAATAAGCCTAGGGTGAGAACGTATATTAGACCCATCACTCTTTACCAACTTTACTGACTGGCACCGATTAATCAAGTAGCTACTGAACCACTTGACCGAATTTTTGTCTAAACCATAATATGACAGCTTAGCAAGCAGCAGGGGAATATTTAGGCAGTCGAAAGCGCGGGAATAGTCTAATAGCGTTAGAATCGTACTGTGACCGGAATCTTGTTCAGCTAATATGTTGTCTGTGACATCGAGTAAAGCAGTCGCTGTGCTTTGCGAAACCCAGATTGTAAATGAGGCAAGATGTTAGTCGCTTCAACAAATTTAGTTAACTGTTCGCAAATAGCTTTCTCCAGCAGTTTAGCAAGGAATGGCAAAATGCTGATATCTTTTAACTCGACTGGGTTTTCATTTTTGGGTATTGGGGTCACTAGTGCCTCCTTCCACTTATTAGGAACTATACCAGTCATAATTGACTAATCAATTATAGCCGTGATTGCATCCAGAGTGCCAGGAAGAGAGAGAGAGAGTAAGATCATATCTATTCTTCACAAGGGGTCGCTCGCCAACTGATGCCGGTGTTGAGCTGATTAAATATATATTTAATGCATGGGAGAATTCACAGGATGCTTTGGGTACATTTTATGACCTATCCAAAGCCTTCGATTGTGTTTACCATGAAACATTAATCAGTAAACTTCAACACTACGGTGTAAGAAGTGATGCTCTTAAATTAATTATTTCATATTTAAGTAAGAGAACGCAAAAAATTGTCATTAACAGCATGAGTTCTTCCGGGTCGATGGTACAGATGGGCGTGCCTCAAGGCTCAATTCTCGGCCCATTTCTGTTTCTTGTATACATTAATGACTTACCTTACATAGTAGGAGATACCCATGATATAGTATTATTTGCAGATGACACTTCTTTAATTTTCAAATTAAGTCGACAATTGCTAAAATATGACGAAGTAAATAATGCTATATCTAAATTAGTAAATTGGTTCAATGTTAATAATTTGCATTTAAATGGTACTAAAACGAAATGTATGAAATTTATGACTCCAAATGTCAAACAATTAAATACTAATGTAATTTTAAATGTGGAGAAACTGAATCTTGTAGATACCACCATATGTCTTGGAATCACACTAGACGCGAAGCTTCAATGGAGCCCCCATATATCAAAACTAGCAAGCAGACTTAGTTCTGCAGCATATGCCGTAAAAAAGATTAGAAGTCTAACTAGTGTTGAAACAGCTAAACTGGTATACTTTAGCTATTTCCATAGCATAATGTCGTATGGTATATTGCTATGGGGACACGCAGCTGACACTAAATTTATATTTGTTTTACAGAAGAGGGCCATAAGAGCAATATATAAAAATAAAAGTAGTTTTACAAAAATAAGTGATATTCATTTTGTAAATACTAGAAACAGACACAAACTAGTAGTACCAATTACTCGACTCCATCGAGTCAGTAATTCATTCTTGGGGCGATGTATACGCTTTTACAACAAAATTCCAGAAAATATACAAAATTTGACCTGCTCAAAGTTCAAAAACTTTATTAAACTAAGTTTGTATAAAAAGGGTTATTATAAAATTAAAGAATTTATAGATGATAATAACCCCTGGAGATGAGGTGATCGCTACCAAGCTATTTCTAATTTGTTGTGTTGTTAATTTGTGTAATATACATGATTGTAAACCGTTATTTAAAAAAAAGTCCCGCTGGGTTTCTTGCTGGTTCTTCCCAGGACAGAGGTTTTTTTTCGAACCAGTGGTAAATATACAAAAGAGTGACTCAATAAGTATTATTTACTATATTGAATAAAAAAGTTTCTGTTTCTGTTTCTGTTTCTCTGTTAATTCTATCGTATCCAACAGCATTCGATTTTATGGACATTATATATTTAGAAACATCTGTTGCACCTACGGGAGCTAATTTAAATACCTCTGTATTGAATATATTATGTTCAAAAAATAACATGTCTGCATTGGAAACTACGTTGTCTCCCGGAATATTCAAAAAGTGATCATTAATTTTGTTTGGGTCATTGAAATGGGGAGGCAAGGATTTGTTTTTCGAGGGGTCAACCAAAATTTTTTCCTTCAATTTTTTCCAAAACGTTTTGCTATTTTTAGCTTGAGAATTAACTAAGCTATTGAAGTAGGCCCGTTTTTCTTCTGAAATACTTTTTAAAACTAGACTTTTAAGCTTCTTGTAATTTTTTTTTATGTTCGTCTGATCCGGATTTTTGATAGACATCGTGAGCCATATTACGTTCATCGATCATCATTTTGCAGACATCGGTTACCCACGGCAGTGAATAATTGCTTTTTAGAGTTATTGTTTTCACTGCTGCATGTTTATCAAAGAGAGAGAGAATCATCGAATTAAACTTTTCCACCATCATATCTACTGAAGGTAACTCAAATACATCGTCCCAATTGATTGCATATAAATCATTATTAAATTCATTTAAATTTATTTTATTAATGGGCCTGAAACTAAAAGTTCTAGTTGGGATTATAACCTTTTTTAATGACAGTGTAACATTAACCATTGCGTGTCCATTGGAACAAATTATATTATTAACAGTGACATCGCGAACTGGTGCGTTAGTACATACAAGATCTATCAGAGTCTCAGTATACGAAGTGTAATGAGTCGGCTCACTGACAAGTTGACGGAGGTTCATGTAGTCAAGGAATTGAGTCAATTTGACAGTACTATTATTACTTCCCGCAAGCATGTTAAAATCTCCCAACAATACAATAAAATCATACTTTGAAAAATAATTAATGGAATCCGTTATGGCGTCTATAAATATATCTATATTGATCCATTGTGGTCTGTACGCAGTCCCTATAGCAACACAATAACCATTGACACGAGTCGATAACCACATCTGCTCAATTAACTCATTAGGCCTGGTCAAATATCTCACGTTAACGTCGCGTTTAATACAAAAAGCGTTTATTCAGACAACGGGACCAATTTTCATGGAACAGATACAGAGTTACGACGGGCGATGAAAGAGTGGGCGCCGCAGCTGAAGGAACTCGCGCTGACTCGACGTACGGAGTGGAAATTCTTCGCTCCAGGTGCGCCCAACCAGGGAGGCGCATGGGAACGTCTCGTGCGTTCAGTGAAGGCAGCGCTGGAAGCCACTCTCCACTAGCAGAGCCTAAGAGAGGAGACTCTAGCAACGTTACTAACAGAAGCCGAAAATACGGTCAACTCCCGACCGTTGACCCACGTACCGGTCGACGTCAACGACCAAGAAGCACTGACGCCCAACCACTTCATCATGTTGGGACCATCGGGCCTACCTATCACCGCGACGTGCTCACCCATCAATCGTAGGGCATGGAGAGCGGTGCAGGGGCTCGCCGACGAGTACTGGAGGCGCTGGGTGCGGGAATACTTACCGACACTGATTATGAGCGGAGATCTCGGGACGCCCAGCGACAAAAAGTAAAAGAAGACGACCTAGTCGTGGTTGCAGACGGTAACCTACCGCGGAACGTGTGGCCGAGGGAAATAGTAACAAAAACGTTTCCCAGACCTGACGGCGTTGTGCGCAACGTGGAGATTCGAACCAGAGGCGGAGTACTGCGACGACCGGTGAGGAAGATTGCCGTCTTCCCGAAAGAAGAGTAGGCTCGCTTGCTACACCAGGGGGAAGAAGTTACGGACGGCGAGGGGAGCCGCCGCCCCGTCGCCCTTTCATACCCCGTTACGCCCCACACACCCCGCACATCGCCCGAACATCACGTGATGCCGCCGACCAATCAGCGTGCGGCACACCTCGTAAGACCACGCTCGTGCCGAGACACCCTTCACGGGAATATAAGAAGGGCGTTTGGGCTCCGAGTTGGCTTGCGCCGCCGCTCTCGAGCGGACGTGCCCAAGTTGGCCGTGCAATCGTCCCCGTACGTTAGTGCCCTCTCGCTCTCGTGCTTCCGCTATCCTGCTCACGCTGTGCAGCACTGACGCTTTGGTGAGTTTTTTTTGCCGCTAACTTTCAGTTCTTGCCTAGCCTGTCTTCTGGCGGGGAGGTTTGACTGATCATTGTTTTGCTTTATTAATTTTCTTATATTTTTCTTGTTAATTTTTTGTTTGTTATTGCTTTATCGTTATACCGTGTATATTGTTTCTCGGAATACGTCACTTGTTCTTTTCAGAACAAGATCCCCGCCCTTACTGCTTAGAGAAAAACGTCTCTGTTCTTTTGAGAACAGGGATCCCGCCCTTACTGTTTAGAGAAAAACGCCTCTGTTCTTTTGAGAACAGAGATCCCGTCCTTACTGTTAGAGTATAACGTCGTCCCCTCCCTCAACTTGTCCACAAAAGACCTGATTAGGTCAATCGTTGCCACCCTGAACCACTTCCTTGGTCTGGGCATTACACTGGACGAGACGGTCATAACCGCAGTCCAAGCCTCAGTTGCCCCTCAGGCATATCACCCACCGCCCTCCGTCGCGGCTTATCTGGCGGCCAAATCGGCTGTCCCGCAGTCGAACTCTCTCGCGTCTTTGGACATGGAGTGCTCCTACTTCGACTCCGGGTCCACGGCATTGACCTCTCGGAAGAAGCTTGCCATCGAAGCCAAGTCCGGCACCGGTTCAACGGAGTCTTCTGTTTCCGACGGAACCGGAGAATCTGTATTCACCACAGTGACTTCCAAGCGAGGCGGTAAACGCGCCGCGAAAATACGCACCCCCCCCGTTTCAGCAGCCCCTACCGCTGCCTCAACCCCCGCAGCTCCCGCTGCCATCTCTGCCCCGCAGCCCCCGCAGCTGCTTCGGCCCCCCTAATGTCATTAGACATCTCCCCGCCATCCAAGCCAGCATCCCGCTGCGCCCCCACCCTCGCTAAAAAGCAGGTTCCGCCCCCTGTCTTCTTAGAGACAAGGCACAATTCACCCGTCTTTCTAAAATCTGCTACAACGCAGGTTAAAGTACGACCAAGCCTCTAACATGGGTGAAGCCATCAAAATCGTCCCTCAGTCGATCGACGACTTTCGCCGCCTCACAAGGCTATTCACATCCGAATGTGTGTCCTACCACACATACGCTCTTCCGGAAGAGCGTAAAGTCAGAGCCGTGATCCGCAGTATCCCTTTCGAGCTAGCCAACGAGGACATTCTTGAGGATCTTAAGTCCCAAGGATTCCCTGTTGAGGCCGTGCACAAAATGCACAGTAACAAAGGCAAGAGGTTCCCGCTTGCCCTTGTAATCCTAACAAACGTGCCGGAGGCTACAGCCATCTTCCGGCAGGTACGCACAGTGTGCGGCCTGTCGATAGTGAGGGTTGAGCCCCCACACAGGCGCGGTTTCCCGGCGCAGTGCTACCGCTGTCAACTTTATGGTCATGCGGCGGCCAACTGCTCTGCCCCACCCAGGTGCGTTAAGTGCCTAGACCTACACAGCTCGTAAGAGTGTCCTCGGCCCCAAAACGCCGAATCCCCACCTGCGTGCGTCCTGTGCCAACAGACAGGCCACCCGGCTAACTATAGAGGCTGCCCTTGCGCACCTCATCCTCGTCCCAGTAGGCAAGCTCCACCGCCGATCAATGACAGGTCATTCCCAGTCCTCCGTTCAAGAATGCCCCGTCAGGGGCTTTCCCAGCCCCTTCAGGGTCCCCCCGACCCTCTCAGGGTCCCCCAAGGCCCCCTCAGGGCCCTCTTCAGCCCCCTCCGGGCTTCTCACAGCCTTCGCAGACTCCAGCCTTCCCCTGGGGCCCCAAGCAGGCCGACCCATCGCGGACATTCTCCGCCCCTCAACAGGCACAGGCCTCAATGGTTGATGACCTAAAAACGATATACTCCGCTACTATGAACATCAACGTTGGAGAAATTGTCGTCTTAGCACGCAAATTGCGCGTTGCTCAGTCCCCGCAGGACCGTCTCCTCGGTCTTACAGAGCATCACAACCTTTTGTGCTCATTGTAAGTTAAGTTAATTTAAATTAACTTAACTCTACAATGACAGAGCAATCTGCTCCCCCAAAATCTCACGGTCGTATCAAGCCTAAGGGTTTATTTATAGTTGTGTCTCGCCAGCAACGCAAAGTCGGGAATTTGCATTTGGAAAAATCCAAAATTAGGGGCTTTTTAGGTGCTAATTAGGTGCCAGGTTTAAAAATTAGTTGCTCTAAAATTTTCACCGCAACGAACGATTGAAATTTGCGTTGCTGGCAAAATGTATCACTTGCAACGCAATGACGTTATTAGATATACAATAAATATTAATAGCAAGGAATAATAGCAAAAAATTAAGTGCTGAGCGATTATCGAAAGCCGATACAGCTTAAGATATTAATCTGGGAATTATAGGGTCCACGACCACCATTACCTTACCATAAGGTATGAACGGCATTTTATGTTCTTTATTAGTACCTAAAAATTAAGTGCTAATTAGGTGCCAAGTTTAAAAATTAGGCGCTTTAAAATTTTCACCGCAACGAACTGTTGAAATTTGCGTTGCTGGCAAAACGTATCGCTAGCAACGTAATGACGATAATAAATATACGATAAATATTATTAGCCAGGTCATTAAGTGTTGAAAGATTATTGGGGTTGGATGTAGAGATGACGGTAATATTCTGGAAATTATCGGTTCCAGGATCACCATTACCTTACTATAAGGTATGAATGACATTTTTGTGCTTTATCAGTTATATATAGATAAGATAGGTCGAATCTGTACTAAAACCAAATCAGAACGCCCCGACTCCACGTAGTCGTGTCGTGTCTTGCGTGCCAAGGCGGCGGTACGGCCATTTATTACAAGAAGACACTTCATTGCTCTCCCATTTCCACTCCGCAGCTTACCAACATGGAAGCCACGGTATGCAGGCTAGCTATGACTGAATATCAGTCCATCGTCATAGCCTCCTGCTACATCCCCAGTGGAACCCTCCCCCTCAAAAAGGATTTTGAGACTATCTTAGCTCTAGGCAATTCAGTCATTATGTTTGGAGAATTTAACTCCAAGCATACTGAATGGACCTGCCGTACTACCTCTCAGAGTGGCAAGAAACTGCTTGATATCACGCAGTCTCTTGACCTTACCGTCCACAGCCCCCTCGGTGTCACTCACTATCCCGATAGCACCGACCACGCCCCTGATGTGCTAGACTTTGCGTTAGTCAAAGAAGTTTCCCTCAAGCTCAGGGCAATCGAGACATTAGACGATCTAGGATCCGACCACCGACCGGTCTCCCTCATTCTTGGCCATCAGCCACCTCCCCCAAACCCCTCCACGAAAAACTTCACTAATTGGAAGGGGTTCAAGGAGTCCCTGGCTAAAGCTCTGGACTCACGGAGCTCCCCCATCTTCCTCTCGTCGGACTTCGATAGTCCCGAAAAAATCGACACCGCGGTCGATTCACTCTCCACCCTTTTAAAATCCTCCCTTAAGGAGAATGAAAGGGTCGTCCCGGTTGCTAATAATAATAGTCTTCCCCTACATATTAGCAACCTATTGAAAGCCAAGAGAGCTGCTCTCCGGAAAGCAGAAATCTATCCCACCCCCGAATATAGTACGGCCAATCGTCTTCAACGAGAAGTCTGTTTCCGCCTCTCCGTATTTCGAGACCTCGAAAAGAGTAAACTCATGGAGAATATCTCTCCCTCTCATACAGCGTACTATCAGATGGAAAGAGCCCTCCGCATAGACGCTATCACCCACACTCCCCCTCTCTCCCGTCCCGACGGTACGGTTATCTTCGAGGACGAGGAAAAGGCTGAGTGATTTGCAGACAGCATTGCCGCATAATGCTCTCCTAGCTCTCAAGCCATCGACCCCTCACACATCAAGGCAGTGAAGGATGAGGTCCGCCGCAGGAATTCACCCCCCACAGCTTCTGACCCTATCACTGTGTCCAATGATGAGATTTCATACCACATCAAAGGACTTAAGCCCAAAAAGGCTCCGGGCGCGGATGGCATCTCCAACCTTGCCCTTAAACACTTTCGTGAGCAGGTGTTAACCCTTCTAACTATTATTTTCGACGCCTGCTTCAATCTTAGTTACTTTTCCACTACGTGGAAAGAGGCAACTGTCATTGGCATTCCCAAGCCAGGAAAGCCTCTCAACCTCCCCTCAAGTCATCGGCTCATTAGCCTCCTTAAGGCCATGGGCAAACTCTTCGAAAGAGTCATCCTTACTCCCATGAGGCTCTATCTGTTTCCTACAGACGGTGACCCTCTTGTCATCCCCCATCAATTTGGTTTCCGAGCGAAACATTCTTGTCCCCAACAAGTTCACCGTATTGTGGAATATATCCTCAGCGGTTTTTATTCTCGTCGTTATAAGACCATCGCGGTCTTTTTCGACATTTCTAAAGAATTCGATAGAGTCTGGCACGAAGGCCTTATTTATAAACTATATAAAATAGGTCTCCCTGATCGTCCTGTACGTCTCGTGGCCTCTTACCTGAAGCATTGTACCTTTCGTTTTAGACACGAAGGCATGCTCTCCTCTCACCGCCCCATCAAAGCTGGTGTCCCTCGGGGCTCACTACTTGCTCCCCTCCTGTATATCCTGTTCACTAACGACATTCCCATCCCGTCGAAAGGTGTTAAGCTCCTCCCTCTTCGCAGACGACACTGTCCTTTACTGTAAAGTTACCTCGCTACCTTTCATACAGAACAAGATCCAAAAGTCAGTTGATGACCTAGGAGCTTGGTTCCAAAAATGGCGTATCGATGTGAACCCGGAGAAGAGCTCCGCCGTTCACTTCGATTATAAACGGCGCTGCCTCAAAAACACTACCAATACGTATGCTAGGGACCCCTGTCCCCTGGCATACGTCTGCCAAATATTTAGGCGTCACCCTTGACACGAGGCTCACCTTCAGGCCCCACGTCAAAAGAGTAACCCGTCACGCACGTTTTTATTTGAGTAGGCTCAACAATATGCTGGGCCGACACAGTAAAATGTCCCTCCGAAACAAGCGAACCCTTTATAAGGTCTGTATACGACCAGTCATGTCTTACGCGGGCCCTATATTTGCTCACCTCTTCTGTCGTCGAGCTACGAATGGTGGTACGTCTGGTAACGCCGATCTCCATCGGGACTTAGAGCTCCCTACAATTCAACAAGTTCTTAAAACACTCTCTGAGAACTTCTTCAAAGCCTCAGAGTCTCACTCCAATCAATTCATTCGTGAGGCAGCTACTTATACAGCCCCACTCCCCTCTCGCTATCGAGTCCGCAGGCCAAGAAAATCTCTCTCGGACCCGTCAAATAAACTTTCAACCAACCTGAGCTGCCTTCTGGCGGCTCAGGTCGACTCTTCTTAAATTTGCCTTAGTAAGCTCTCCCTCAGCGGCTCGTAGCCGCATGCGCCCTCTTTTCCCAAAAGAGGGTCGCTTCGGATTCGACAGAAAGGCCTAATAAGCCAATTCCAGTCCCACATGTGGTTTTTAGCGGGTACACTTAGAGTGGTTAGGCTAGTCACAGTGAGTCCCGCATAACCACGACAGACCAGCTGTCGTGGTATGCATAAAGCATTTACCACCTCCTCGCGTTAACGGGGTAGCCCTTTCCAATTGCTTCTGGGTGCAAAGAAAAGCTCCAAGTCATTCCATTCGACAGCGGTACTCAAAGAAGATGCATCAAGAAAGAAGCATCAAGAAAACTAGTCAAGACTCCATAGAAGACTCCCTCCTGTAAATAGTAGTTGTTATTGCCGCATTGTAAATAGTGTAATATATAATCGTCAAGAGTACCACCTTTTCTTCCTTAAACGTCCCTAGTATAGTTCACCCTAACACACAGTAAATAAGTAAAGTAAAATCCCCTACACTACTCATTCTACTCCTTCTACTCATTCTACTCAATTTTACTAGTGACAAGTTTTCTATTTAAAACTCCACAACCTTTGAAGTGGAAACTATAACTTGTACAGCGCTGACTCGTAAGATCAGCATTCAAGACATGACTGAAGGCAGTATAAGTGTTATCGTTATGTTAGTACTAGTGCATAACTAAACTAAATAAACACCTCGTATGGCTATAAGTTCTGTAAGACTTTATAAGCCTCATATTATTTGACTGCCTCGTTGGTCTATAGTCGTTAACGCGATTGCTGGGCAAAATGGTCATTGGTTCGAATTCTGAGACGAGCAAAATGTCAGGGTTTCTGTCAAGGAATTTTCAGCAGCAGCCCGGAGATAGAAAGTAGGCGGTGTTTTACCCCCGTGTTTCCAAAAGCAATTAAAGCCGTTGGTCCTGCGCGTAATCTCCCTCCGATCTTCTCGGATTACCGTTCCATGCTTTGAGTATTTATAAGCAATTTTTTTTGCGCCCAATGCAAGGCTACCCTCCGGAAGTGGGGAAGAAAAGTGGTGAATGCTCATAGCATACCACGGCTGCCGGCTGTGTGGTTATGTGGGACTCACTTTGAAGAAGTGCCTCCTCACTAAACACCACCTGTGGGACTGGCATTGGCCCTTATGACCTTTCTGCCGAATCGGAAGCGACTCCCTTTAGGGAAAAGGGGGCGCAGATTCATAAGCAAGCAAGCTATGCTTATAAATACTCTAAGGTTCCACGGGACATTGAGAGAGTGAGGTAATAGAAAGTGCACATGGCCACCGCTAGCCGTGACCGAAATTTAGTGTGGAGGATACTATTACCACAGAATAAATATGCTATTACTCAATAAAATGCATATATTTTTTGGTAAATCAATTAATTATTAATAAAACTTACTTATGTGTATTTACATGTTTATTGTAGTCGAATCGAGGCAGTCAAATATCAAATAACAACAATATAAATAATTAAAAATTAAAAATTTTGCACAACCGACTTCAAAATAAATTATTATGAATAACTTGAAAACCTATTGGTCAGACCTTGATCAAATTTATATGGGACCACTTGAGAAATACCAGCTTGCAAAAAAAAAGAATCTTAATGATTTCTTATATTTACGCGAACGTGTAGTGTTTGTGTGTTTGTGTGTCATTGAATAAAACTGTTTTTTACGGATTTTATCGCGTTTATTTTATTATTTTTATTCCCGTCGTTTCGAGTGCTTTACAGCAACCCATGGTCACGGGGGGACTGAGATGTTTGACGTCCCGATGTCACAGTTAGCCCGGCTACCTTCAGTTTTTTAATATTAATTTTTGGTTCGATTTACGCAGAATGAACTTACAGTATCCTGAAGTCTTGCAGTGTTATGCTTGGGTTTGGATTTAATTTTGTTAATTATAGGATCCCAAGCAGATGGCAGCACCCATCCATCTTCTCTATTGAAATTAGGATGTTTTTTAATTTCAATAGCCTCGCGTATCATCCTTGGTAGGAATCGGTGTTTTTTTGCAAGGATTTGTGGTCTATCAAATCTGATGTAATGGCGGGGACGATCTTGAACATGTTCACAGACTGCAGACTTCCCAGAGCGTCGGTGCTTCACGTCAGCTATATGTTCTTTCACGTGGGTTTTAATGGCTCTTTTTGTTTGTCCTATGTAAGAGAGACCACATTCGCAATCAAGCTTGTACACTCCTGCATCTTGTAGAGGGATATTACACTTGACGGATGGTAAAAATTGACTAATCTTCTTCGGCGGCTTGAAGTATGTTTTAATAGAAGCTCGCTTCAAGATGTAGCCAACCTTGTCTGTGACTCCTCTGACATAGGGTAGTACAGCAGGCACACGCTCGACTGTGGTCGGCTTCACTCGGTCACTGTGACGTAGGCGCGGGACCCGAAGCTTGTTGTCTTGCAATACTTGCTCGACGTGCTGAAGCTCTGCGGCCAGATCTGTCACAGATCCCTCGTGCTCTCTGAAACAAAGATTTTCCCACGGTAGCTAACTGTGATGGATGATGGTGCGATTCACCATTTAAATATCGGTTAGTATGGGTCTTTTTTCTATACACAGTGTGACCAATAGTGTTATCAGGATTTCGGATGACTAAAACGTCTATAAAAGCTAAAGAATTGTTTGCCTCTAACTCCATTGTTAGACCACCTTAATTCCATAAACTCTAAAATACAATTCACAAACTACTTTTTTTACTTACTTTTGATTTACTACCGACTTCAAAAAGGGGGAGCTACTCCCTTTTTGAAGTCGGTAGTAAATCAAATAACAACGATATTATTTAAAGTGGCCTGATACAAATCTCTTATCCAATTCTACCGCCAAGCAGATAGCAATCACTGTTGTTTCGATTTCAAGGATAAGGGAGCAAGTATTTTAGAGGCTTTGACGCATCTTAATCCTCCATGGTGACCACGCATCTGTGGCAGTCTCTTTCTTTTCAGTCAGTTTTCTTTAAGGTGGAAGCGCCAGGGTACCTCGTGAAATTCAAATTTTTTTACGTTTTTTGCAATTTGCAGGTCAATGTCAGGTTGTCTGTTTAACAAAATATGATTCGCGAGCGTACTCGTAACGAGTATGTATTTACAGAATTATAATCATTATAATCATCAATACAACCGTCTATGTCCGTATAATTCCAATGTATGGCTATTTCCAGAAAAACTCATTCAAAGGAATTAAGCGAACTTAGGGGGTTGTATTGATGATTATAATGATTATAATTCTGTAAATACATACTCGTTACGCTCGCGAATCATATTTTGTTAAACATTCAATCTGGCCCTGACCTGCAAATTCCAAAAAACGTAAGAAATTTTGAATTTCGCGGGCCACCCTGGAGCTTTCACCTTAAACTTACCTTCAGGTGGGCTGTTAACTCATTTGCCAGTCTAGTATTACTAAATTATTATAAAATAAACCTAGCAAGCTAACAGCATAGCAAAGTGGCGAAGCAATTTCAAAATAGGAGGTTCAGATGCCTGGGTGATCAGTAATCGATTGCTGAAAACAGAATTTGAAAATTCGAAACCGTACTCGAGATAATCGTGGGACAGACGGACAGACGGACAGACATCGTGAAATCTATAAGTGTCTTCGCAAGCTTCGCCACTTAATAATGGTGTCATCTTGTATTGCGCTCACGAATCCGGACGTCTAGCGGTGGCAATTATTATTTAAACTTTTTCGATGGGGAAGGCCCATAGTTCAGATGTTGATATTTAGGGGCCAAATATAGATAAAGAGGATCATAATTAATGAAAAAGATCTATGGCTTAGCAAAAGGCCTACAATATATGGTTTATGGTTAACTATTTCTGCAAAGAAATGAAACAAAGGTATATAGTTGATATGTAATTTATTTATTAACTTAATTAATGGCTGCTTAATGCTAAAAATACAATATATACCTACTACACTTTTCTTAAATTGTCCCCTACCAATTTAAAAATAGTTTCTAGTTTTTGAGACCACATTATTTTAGTTTCATAGAATTATCTTTTACACCAATGAGCGTAGATGAGAAAAGATATTGTGCTCTTTTCTACGTTTAATCATGTACCTACCTATAAGGTACAACAATTAAATCTACTATTACATTAACAATATTCAAATTTTTATATTCCGTGGTTAAAATCGTCTATCACAGACAAATTATTAAAATAATTTATGGAAATATATAAAATAAAAAAATTTAAGCTAAATGAACAATTTCGAGCTAAATAAAAAAATTTAAGCTAATAAAACCATTTGGAGCTGTTTTAGCCTTCGATCAAAAACAGTTGGTATTGTTGATCGAAGGTTTTAGCTCAAATTTTATATTTCCCGCGCCACTGAAATTTTTTTTTTGCTATTTTAATTGGTAATTATTATTGTTCGGCAGTGAAGGAAAAAATAAGTGGTCCGTGCCCAGCAGCACTTTATTACTTATAAAAACTAATCGGGTAGTCTGCATAGCATGGACATGAATAGCTGCCGCCTGGGCCTCTACCCCAAAAATGACGTCACTCATGCTTTTGCCATTTTCGAAATATCTTAAAAAAAATAACAAAATTGTTAAAAAGTCTTCTAGAATCTTTCTATATTATTTCAAAATTAATAAAACAATGTAATGTATTTTTAATTACCTTGCCAAGCGCATGTTGTGCTGTTTGCAGATTATTTTCTTTTTCAGAACAATATTATATGTTCGTAATATATTTTGATCAAAAATACACAGTAACAGGTTTTTTAGATGTTTTGAGATTTTACTAGCGTCATTTATAAAGATAAGGCGGCCTGGACGGCAGATTTGAGGTGGCGCCATTTTCATCACCAAAATGCCGCCACCTAAAATCAAGCGACCGGGGCAATGGCCCTCCCGGCCCTGACGTATTGTTACACTGCTAACATAGCTTTCCGCGTCTTTGCTTGCGTGGAATTCGTCCAGGCAAGAGCAGAGAAAAAACCTGAAAGGCTCTTTGTTATTTTATTCTATGATATATATTATGTTATGTACCTCTCTACTAATGCTAAATACAACTCAAATCCTGTCTATCTTTAAAGCATAATTAATTCACATTTATTATATAAATAAGCAGTTGGATTATATATACCGTTTTTTTTTTGTAGCAGGCAGTCATAAAATGCACACGAAAAGCTTATACAAACTTCAGCAGGGGAAATTCTTCGTCATTTTAGATGTTTTTCTAACTCCTGATAAATGCTTTTCTATGTAATAACTACATAATATAGTGTGCCGATAGTATATAAGATATAACATACTTAATCTATATCTAGCTTTCGAAACGCGCCAACGGTACCGTATATATCACTATCGAACTTTGGCTGTGGTGTGACTGTGGATAGCTCGCTGAGTTCTCGAAGGTAATCTCTCAATTCGTCCACACGACGCATCCACTTCTTAGTGATGACGTCAAGAGACTCCTCTTGGCCTCCCCACTCTGCAGGCAACACGCGTGCTGGGATGTGTTCCAGCAAATCCTCAATTTTTTGGTGTATGTAGTACTGTAATAAGGAAAATGTACGTATATTTATTACAGCTATATATAACGTTCAGATATTTTTATATCCTATTACTGGTGAAGTTTATACCTATCTTTTTCATACGTATCCCTTAAAAATATAATAATGTTCTATAACTGCATAATATAACCCACATTATTATTTGTAATAGGGCCAACTTTATGAAAAGTTTCAGAT
This sequence comes from Parnassius glacialis, assembly GCA_033319125.1. Classification (NCBI taxonomy): domain Eukaryota; kingdom Metazoa; phylum Arthropoda; class Insecta; order Lepidoptera; family Papilionidae; genus Parnassius; species Parnassius glacialis. The sequence goes on from JAVANC010000003.1 coordinate 23,461,376, forward strand.
AACATCATCAATATATTATGTACTAAGTACCTATAACTATTGATTGGTGAACTTATGAACTAGTGCATTGGCATAACATTGTGAATTTTTGCTAAGAATGTCAGAAAAGTTTCCTCAGCTTCTCATACAAAATTTTACATAGCCACGAAATCCACACTTACATGAAAATTGTCATCGTTATGTAAAGAAAAGTTGCGCAGGGTTATGTAGGTAAGGATTTGTAAGGATCTTAAAATGCTGAAGCAAAAATGGATTATATTTCAAATTGTGGCCCTCAGATTAAACTCACGAAATAGTCAGGTAATGTAGTAGTGTAGTAGCGATGTAAGAATATCTACTATCCCATATCGTCCCATGGCACTACAGACAGAGGCGACAGAGGGAACCTAAAACAGGAGATGGGCTTTTTTATAGAATAGGGTGACAAACGAGCACACAGTCTACGTGATGGTAAGTGAAACTAATTTTACGGATTTTATCGCGTATATTGACTTATTTTATATTCCCGACATCTCAAGCACTTTCCAGCACCCATGGTCTCATGGTCTCGGGGGGGGGGGGGGGGGGGAGCTCCCCCCGTGACCATGGGTGCTGGAAAGTGCTCGAAACGTCAGGAATATAAAATAAGTTAATATACGCGATAAAATCCGTAAAATTAGTTTTATTTAAATGTGTAGTGTTCGCGTAAATGTAAGAAATCATGATGGTAAGTGGTTGCTGTCGCCCATATACATCTATCCTCGTTTGCGAATCAAAATGCAGATGCGTTGTCACCCGTGAGGACTACGATAAAATACCTCTTTTCCAGTAAAAAGGGTCTCCGGTTCTCTACTCTCGCCATACGAAACACAGCAGTGTTAAGCAGCTATTTGACGCTGGTATTCTGTAAGAGCGTGGTCCTTCCCCGGTCGAGCCGACCCATTCGTGCTACAACTATACTACTAATATAACTGCAGCATGGCTCTATCATGCAGCATTTTCCTACCAACAACTCAAAATAATAAAAACCTGCATGCACCTATGGCAAAATCCTTTAAGGCATGAGCGATCCTATGAGGCAATCTTTGGGGAGGCTTCGGTTAGGCTGAGGTTCAGCAGTGGACTTATATAGACTCATTTTTATAAATATAGGTATGTAGAAACCCAGACATAAACCTAGTTTCAGTGTGTTTCTATTTTAACACGCTTTTATTAGCTCCGCGTGTATCTATCTATCTATGTAATGGCGCGTCTCCACCAAAGTTTTGTCGTCAACACAACATTTTTCAACACGTTTTGTCAACAAATGTTTCTGTAATCACCTAGTTTTAGCAACAAAACGAAACAATGTCGGGAATCGTGTTTTATTTTCGGCGGCAACATCAAAGGAATACGCTGTTGCCGACATTTGTTCCTTCGATGGAGACGCTTCTTGCAACATTTTGAAACATTTCGGAAACAAATGTCGTCAACTTTTGTTGATATGTCAACAGTTGGAAATATAAATGTTGTCAACATTTTTGGTGGAGACGCGCCTTAACGGAATATTTTAATGTTATTTAACATTAAAAGATTCCGTTAAGGCGTACATAAAAATCAATTCGGTTTTACAAGGGGTCGCTCGACAACTGACGCTGGAGTTGAGCTTATTAAACATATTTTTTGTGCATGGGAGAATTCAGAGGATGCTTTGGGTATATTTTGTGACCTTTCCAAGGCCTTCGACTGTGTTCACCATGAGACATTAATCAGGAAGCTACAGTACTATGGTGTCAAGAACACAGCGCTTAAACTTATTATTTCATATTTAAGTAATAGAAAGCAGAAGGTTATTATCAATGGTAAAAGTTCTTCCGGGTCACCTGTACTAATGGGTGTTCCTCAGGGCTCGATTCTCGGCCCATTCCTGTTTCTGGTGTATATTAATGACTTACCTCACCTTGTAGGGGATAGTCATGATATAGTATTATTTGCTGATGATACTTCCTTGATTTTTAACCTTAAACGTCAATCATTTAAATGTGACGAAGTGAATAATGCTATATCAAAATTAGTGCATTGGTTTAACGTTAATAATCTGCATTTGAACGGAAATAAAACTAATTGTGTTAAATTTACAACAACGAATGTTAAAAATCTGAATACCAATGTGTTTTTAAATGGGGAGGAATTGAGCCCTGTTGTATCCACTGTTTTTCTTGGCATCACTCTTGACGCAAAGTTTCAGTGGGGCCCCCATATATCCAAATTAGCAAGCAGACTAAGTTCTGCAGCCTATGCTGTAAAAAAGATTAGAGGTCTCACTAGTGTCGAGACAGCTAGATTAGTTTATTTTAGTTATTTCCATAGCATAATGTCTTATGGGATTTTGCTATGGGGAAATGCGGCTGATTCAGAAACTATATTTGTTTTACAGAAGAGGGCCATTAGAGCTATTTACAATCTAAAACCGAGAGAGTCTCTTAGAGATAGATTTAAAGAAATTAATATATTAACTTTGGCCTCTCAGTATGTTTACGAAAATTTAATGTATGTTCACAAAAACAAAGATAGTTTTAGTAAAAAAAGTGATATACATTCTGTAAACACTAGGAACAAATACAAGCTAGTGATGCCAGTTTCTCGACTCCACAGAGTCAGTAATTCATTCTTGTGGCAATGTATACGCTATTACAACAAGGTCCCGGAAAGTGTACAGGTTCTCTCTATTACCAAGTTTAAATTTTTTATTAAGCTGAAACTGTATAAAAAGGTAGTATAAATGAATACATGGTTGATAATAACCCCTGGGAATGAGGTGGTCGCTTCCAAGTAGTTTCTAAAATAAATTTTGTAAATAGTTCATAATCATTTATATTGTAAAATTTATTTAAAAAAAATGTCTCGCTGGGTTTCTTGCTGGTTCTTCCCAGGACAGAGGGTATTTTTTCGAACCAGTGGTAAAGTAAAAAATGACTTTCAATAAGAATTACACATGTAATGTATATTGAATAAAAATTATTCTATTCTATTCTATTCTATTATTATTTGCACTCGTATCAAGGACCAATGACCACACAATAGTTTAATAACTTTATCCCAGTATACTGATCATGGTCACCAGGATAAAATAAAATAATTATCAGGGTCATCATAAGGTATGCGAGTTGTTAATTTTTTTAAGCTCTTATATTATTATTTATTCTCATGTTAACGCAGCCATGTTGTCAAATTATTCAATTTATTGTAATGTTGTCATTGACTTATAATATATTAACGTATTTTCGGATTCGGATTGACGTCACAATACCTAATAGGTACAAGAAGAATGGACAACCTGTTTGATGGTAATAACCTTTTACACGCGTATTATTTGCAAAACTAAAAAAAATGTATTAAATATCATGACTAAATATATTTCATACATATGTTGTCTGTTTACAAGCTGTATTTTTATTTTTTTACGGGTGACCGTGATGAATGAATTATTCCGAGACTTCCTTAATGTTATTTTTTTAAATGTATAAATTAATGATTACATAATCATTTGAATTTAGATTTGAACATAATAATATAAATAAAAAATAATACATAAATTCAATATAGGCTCTCAATTATAATCAACTGAATGATCAAAGTTCATAACATACCGGTGGGCCAAATAAGTTTCATTTTAAAAATGCAATAAATAAAATGAACAAAATACCCTTTTATCCAAATATTATGGCTATAATATTAGATACAGCAAACATTTCCATTATTCATAGAACTCAGTTTCATTCATGTGGCTGCCTAGGCTGGCTTTGCTTTTATACCTTTGCGTATCCTGATCGATTCCCTATCGGTTTTTAACGGTACTTAAGACTATCTTGCTGAAACCGTAGGCGATCAAGTTTATGTCCTTGTTTTTGAGCCCCAGATGCTTCAGTTTTGCTAGTTGAATATATGGAAATGGGCCTCATCAGAAAAGATGATATTTCGTCCACTTTTAGCTGTTCCAAGGCCCAAGTTGAGCAGCGTGAGTTTTGCCTACATAGCAGTTACCCACTTGATAATAAATTTTGAATGTTTTCCAACGTTGATTTAGTGTAAATCGATTCATTTTGTCACGTGGATTTATTACTTTGTACTAATTTTTTGACAACATTTTCAGCGGGAAAGAGTGTTTAGTTTCGAAATAACTTATTTAGCAGGCGAACAAATTTTAAAAGTATGTTTACCATTAATTATCCATAAAATTACTATACCATTGCAAGCAAACGAAATCAAAATGTACCTAATTGAATATAAATGAATACTCGCATTAATTTATGTAATGTGCATATATACGGTAGGTCTGAAATTGTAATCTCAATAGAAGTTATAAGTTATTCCTGCGGCATTGATTTCGTCAAATTTGTATTATAAAGAAATGTATCTATTATATACATATATATTTGAATTGAAAAGGATTTTTAATATAATTTAACGTCTTTGGATCGTTAAGATATTAGATAAATGTAGTCTAGATTCTGTGATGGTAATGCTGTTAGCCTATGTAGCACTTACAGCTTCATCGGACTCAGGGCTCGCGGCCTGAGAGGGCGGAGGCCGCGTGTGCTTAAATATTTTAAACACTGTTATATATAATATACCAATATTATATATATATACATATATATATATATATATATATATATATATATATATATATACTGAAGCACCTAATTATTTTAACAAAAGTATTTTGGTGGCCAAAAATCATGATGTTCAATCATGAGCCTTAATGCAACTAAATTGTACTACAATCTAGATTTGTGGTACACGCAGCTCATGAGATAAGCGTTTGGCTTTTAAATTTCATTATGCGCAATCAAATCAAGTTCGATTCCTATCGGCACCAATAACACTGATAAAAGGAATTTTAAGCGCTGATTTACTACCTGCTCGGAGATAAAGGAAAAGATCGCAAGGAAACCTGCAGTTTGAGGAATTATAAATATTTTAAGGGTATGTAAAGTCTGCCAACACTCTCGTATTATTTATGTGACTTATTTATTATCTTTGTTGATTCTTTCCTGCCCTTAAAAAAACTCTTAGAAATGTGAAGACGCATGTGCCCAGTTGTGGAAAGTACACTAAAATATGATATTGCTTTATTTAATTTTACTTTACACTCTAGCTCTTACAGCTCTATAGCTCTAAAAAAATGAGAGAAGAATGAATGACTACGAATAAAACTGCTTAAAATAAATATATACATACTAAAGCTCAGAAGAAAAATAACATTAAGCACAGTAAAGCCTATTGCTGTAATTAAAGTTTAGGTGTAGTTAGGGTTACCACACGTCATTTATTTTAAAGGCAGTCCTCTATTTCAGACCTAAAAGTCCTTTCAAATCTTTAAAAGCGGACAAGGCAATATCGCGCGTATACGACATACCCTCTGTTAGTTGAGGTAAGAGTTTAAAAATAATTGTATTGACGGTAATAAAACAAACCACAGTTCTTGGATACTTACACGTCTCTTGATCTTCTCATTCACGCAGGAACGCATAAAATTGATAGAGGAGGCAATAAGTGGCGGTGCACCGACGATATGAATACGACGCATCCGCTGCGGGTAAGCGCCTTGTGCAAGATGAATAGCACGACGTACGGAGTTGGCTGCACTCGCTATGCGCGCTGCGAGAGACGAGCGTACGTTTGATGCCTGTGTTGTAATATTAAGGAATTAAAATCACAATAAGTGGGTTATTCTGTTTATCTACCTTAACAAATGCGCCCTAGGGTGGATAGTCGGAAACGCGGGTTCGTTGTGGATAGTCGGAAATGGAATTCGTATGTTAATTTTCGTTATTCGTGTCGCTTATTAAAAAAAAAATATAAAATGGCCCAAGATTACTTAGTAGACATTGGCATACTTATAAAAATACATACATTATCTACACTATCATTATAACAAAAAAATTATATGTACGAAACATGAGCAAATTTTAATGGCGGCTAACTCTCTTTTTTACGTTTCGTACATGGAGTATAGAGTATATATCTCATATGGGGGGAAAGTTGAAAAAGCGTCCAACTGTATACTGAAATTAGAGGTTCCAAAACCTACCACAATAGCGCTGGCGTCTGAAAAACTACGATATGAACATAACTATTGTAGACGGAGTGAAGTGTGCTGAGTTCAAATATTTAAAAAATTTCATGATTAGATTAGTTAGTAAAATGGCAGTATACAAAAACCTCAACTATTTACGTAGTCTAAAATAATTAAGTAAATATAATTGTATATTGAGAAATTATTTTGAATTATTTATTTCATTTACTACAACCTAATTGAGAAATAGAATTTAAAATAATGAGGGCTAATAATCTTCCACTCACCAGATGTCGCTACTAGCGACTGAGGTAAAGTTTTTTGTTACACAGTGTCATTTAATTGAAAAATTAGTTTTAAATAATAGTTTATCATTGTCTAAAGTATTATATTAATATATAACACAATGCGTCAGTGGTTTGATTTTTAATTTTTTGCGCATTATAACTCTTTTTTTTTAAAAGTCGTCTTTTAGTTATATCTCATTCAATCCATGCAAAATGGTATTCGCTGAAGGTCATACAGGTTTACGCACCAACCTCGGCACACCCCGATGAGGAGGTGGAGGAAATGTATGAGGATATCTCTAGAGCCATGCATTCCTCCAAAACCCAATATACGGTGTTAATGGGAGACTTCAATGCAAAACTAGGCAAAAGAGAGAACGGTGAGCTGAAAGTAGGGAAATTTGGAATTGGGCAACGGAACCCAAGGGGCCAGCAGCTGGTCGACTTCATGGAGAAAGAGGGACTCTTTATGATGAACTTTTTCTTCCAGGAGCGGCCCCACAGGAAGTGGACCTGGTCGAACCTCGACAGTTCGACAAAAAATGAGATTGACTTCATTATGACGACCAGACGACAACTGTTCAGTGATGTCTCCGTGATCGCGAGGGTGAAAACTGGTAGCGATCACCGAATGGTTAGAGGCACACTGAACCTAAACGTTAAGTTGGAGAGGTCTCGTCTCATGAAGTCAACGCTCCGTCCCCCTCGTGCTCTGTTCCAAAGTCCCGAAACTCGGACTTTCTCTAAATTCTTACTCGGAATTCGACCGGCGGCGGTTTGCTGCTCCTGTATTATAGTTTAAATAATAGTTTGAAGTGGATTTTGATATGTAAAACTGGTGCGATTTTATGTATTAACTGTTTACGCATGTGAACTATTAGTGGAAACGGTGAAACAAGTGCTCTGATGGTGATGGATTCTCAAGATAAGCTGTTTGCATAGGCGCCTTTAGATTCCATCGCCAACTGTCAGCTGCCTGCTGGCTCAAGTTGCCGTCAAAATCTCACGCATCAACATATTGTGAAGCAGTGGACTATGAAGGATAATAATACATAAAGACAAGGCTTGGGGAAATTATAATAAACCGAATAAAAATACTCAAGACTTGGCCTAAAGGTCTAGATACCAGGCCATAAACTCCAAAAAAAAATGTCAAGTCAAACGGTTACATTTATATTTATTTTAATTATTAAGATTGATTTTAATTTGGTATAGGAGCCGTTGTTAATAAATCAAATGTATTGATGTATGTAGTGATTTCAACTTTAACTGTTAGACGGGATATGAAACTGTAACCATTAGCAGGTATAACCAGCTTATGTACAGGTAGCTGAACAGACAGATCTCCAAATGCATACGGTTATGCAACTTCAATACCGTTCGTATTGAAGAAGCGATTTAGTGAAACCAATTTTTTAGCTGCAGCGTGGCACATCTATTATCTATTTCACATCACACATCTATTTCAAATGAAAGTCACAAAATCGAAATATAGTAGGTCTAGAATATTTGGAAACATTGCCTATCAAGTTAGTTTGAGAAAATTAGGCATTTGTACAAATCATTTGCACGGTATACCGTTTTGCCAGCTTAACGCACATGCTTGCTTGTGAAAATTAGAATTTGTGCAACTAAGATTGAGCGTGTAGCAGGGCGCAAAAACATCATGCTCGTAGATAATGTCACGCTACAAAAATATCAATTAGGTTTGGCGACATACTTTAAAAATAGTTTATCCATTTTTCGTTTCACAAAAAATAAACAGTTTCATGTTTTGAGGATATTGCTATTAAATTGTATAAGGCACTTCGAATAAAGAGATAATCTATGTTAAAATTAAATATGTTCAATATAATGTCGAATGAAAGTTCGGGGTTCGAGTCGAGTTTCGAGTTTGTTTTTAAATTTATTTAGAGTCATGTGTTATAAGCTATGCAATATGAATAAAAGTCTTATATTAAATTAGATACTTATTTTAGATGAAAATATATTTTGGTTCTTGTGATAAGAGATAATCTTATGACTGATAAGGTGATAAGGATAGCATATGTAAACAAATAATGTTTCATTATGAACAGAGATAGTTGTAATTTAGACAAGGAAAGCACTAGCCTCCTTCCGATATGATAAAGGTCGTGTAGGACTTGGTGGTTCATGTTGTGAGTGATCTAAACCGAGTCGAAATAATGTAAAATAAAAATAAGAAATATTAATTTATGAAAATTTTTGTAGTGAGTAGAAATAAGTAATAAATGTTTCAGGTTTACTATATATGTTAATAAAAACAGTGTTGTGTTGAAAGTGTCTAAATTTGTGCTTAAAATAGTGAAATAATAAAAATTAAAGTTGAACTAAAGTGTAAAATACCCTTAAATTGTGAATTAAACTATTGTATTAGTTAGAATATTCATGTTTAGTAATAAAGATTGTAACTTTAACCATGTGTGTTAGATATTTAAAATTTCCGACTTTAAAAATGTTCTGTAAAATAGGTGTATTTTGAATATCTTCACATGTTTTTATGCGATAACGATGTAATGTATGTCATAATAATAACACTTTTTGTGTGATTCTTAATAATATTGTGTAACCGTATGTTTATAGAAATAAAGATATAAAATACAAGGGTGCAATGGTGAAAATCAATGTTAAGATATGTCGAAATAGCGCGCGGTGGACGGTTCTCTTTCGCGTACAGCTCGTGACTAGGATAGTAAACTGATAATTTGGCAATTTATGACCAAGACCCAGGCTCCAACAACCATTGAAGAGGCCCTCGCACAATTGGTGGGAGTGTTTATAAAAATACTGGGTGAAGTCCTCACCGCCATGACCACCGGTAGGCATGGGTAAAAAATATCGATATTTTTTTAAAAATATATCGATATATATCGTCGATATTTTAGATAGCGATATATCGACATATCGATATTTATTTTAGAGTATCGAATTCGTATCAATTTCGATATATTTTAAAATGTTGTATCGTTTTTTCGTTGTCTAACCGTTAGTAGAGAAAATTTTGGACTTTATCTTTACATCATTCAAATGATGACGATATATCGATATATCGATATTTATCACGCGATATATATCGATACTGTTTAAAAATATAGATTCGATATATATCGATATATTTTTTCCCTTTGCCCATCCCTAACCACCGGCACCACACCCCTTTCGGCGATACTCAGCGCCCTAGCCCAACTCTCTACTATTAACAGAGGGCCACCAAATTAGAATCTGTTACTGGAACCCCGGCGGCATCACAGGGAAGGTCGCCGACTTACGTACGTTGGTCCAGCAGCACAAAATCCATGTTGTGCTGCTGGGGGAAACTAAAATGCACCCCTCTGCTAAATTGAAGCTCCCCAACTTCTTCGTGTATTGACATGATGAGATCTCCCCGGAAGGAGTCGCGTACAGAGGTACTGCGGCCCTTGTGAGGAGAGACATCATGAACGAAGAAGTTGATACAATCTCCGACTTCATACTCACGAGGACAAAGGGCATAAGGATGAAGGTGGGGACCACAGATACGAGGGTCTTCGCCACATACCGCCCCCCCCAATACCTCGTTAACCCCCCAAAATTTAAGGACTATATTTAACGCAAGTAAACCAGCAATAATCGCAGGAAACCTCAATGCTAAACACCCAGCTTGGGGCTCCACGAAAATAACTCCTCCTGGGAGAAGACTTCGAAGATGCCGAAGAATGGGGATACGAGGTATTGGGCCCAGCTTAGCCCACCCATTTTCCCTTGCAGCCCCTGCACCAGCCCGATGTCCTCGACATAGTGTTGTGCCACCAAATGCCGTACCCAATACAGCTAGAGGTGCTGTACGATCTGGACACGCAGCACCTCCCCGTGTTGTTCACCATAGATACTAGTGCGGACGCCGTAGTGCCCAGAAGTCCCCTGATGAGGACAAACTGGACTGGCTTCCGCAGAGCGCTAGAGGGCTTCCGACTCGGCGCCTCTATTACCACCCGAGAGGATGTGGAGACAGCGGCCCTACAACTTCACTCAATAATCAAAAACCAACTACAACTCTCCTCACACACTGTCTCCACGGGGTGCCGGGGGGAGGAACTCCCTAGAAATCTTCAACTACAACTGTCCGAGAAGCGGAAGCTGAGAAAGCTCTGGACACGAACACGGTGTCCAATAATTAAACGAAAACGAAACTCCCTGACGGAAGAGCTGTCGATGGCGATAAGAGCGCAGAGGGGAGAGGCATGGGAGAGGCGAGTCGACGAAGCCTCGGAGACATCCGCCTCCCTTCATCTCCTCAATCGACAGCTCACAAGAACAGCAGCACCTGTTTGCCCACTCGTGTACAACACGGGAAAAAGGATCTATGACGCCCAAAAGATGGCGGAAATGATGGCACAACACCTGGAACAACTATTTAAACTCAATAGCGTAGCAGAGGGGTACGCAAAGCATGCAGAGAGCATAATATACCGCGTGCAGGAATACCTGTCGAACCCGGCGCCACCACTACGGGGCGATGACTCTTTCTCGCCAGCGGAGGTAAGACGCGCCATCATGCGCCCGCCTAACCGCAAAGTGCCGGGATGCGACGGTACTACCACCATGGCCTTAAAGCAGAAGGGGGATAGTGGAACTCTCCAGGCTCTATAACGGCATTTTGAGAACTGGCTACTTCCCGACCAACTGGAAGCAGGGCAAGATCATCGTGCTATCAAAGCCGGGGAAGGATAGTAGGTACCCGGCTAGCTACCGCCTCTCTTTGAGAAACTCACACTCCATAGAATATTGCCGCACGTTGCCCTGCGCGAGGAGCGATTTGGCTTCCGCAGAGCACATTCCACCACAGCACAACTAGCCCGCGTGGTACACTATCTTGCAGCCGAATATAACCGCGGCCGCATCTGTGTGGGGGTCCTTCTCGATATGGAGAAGGCCTTCGACAGAGTGTGGCACGCAGGTCTACTATACAAATTAATAGAGCACACCACCTTGCCGCCAATGCTTGTGCGGATATTAGCGTCATTCCTGGAGGGGCGGAGCTTTTACGTCAACATCGAAGAGGCTGTTTCGGTAGCACGACCGATCGAAGCGGGAGTACCACAGGGCAGCTGCCTACCACCGCACCTGTACACGGTTTACACAAACGACATCCCCACACTCCAAGGCCTCCTGAAGGAGTGGGAAGAAGATGTTGTCTTAGCTCTATGTATGTAGACGACAGTGCGTACTTCACGTCATCTCGTCGGGTAGAGATCGCGGCCAGAAATATGCAGCGACTGCTGGACCTGTTACCTCAGTGGCTGGGAAAAATGGAGGATGACGGTCAACTTCGGGAAGACCGTTGCCTTCAAGACCAGGCTGACGCATACACCACCAACCCTACAACTTGAGGAGTTGTAGGGTTGGTGGTTGTTACCCAACCTACGGGTTGGGTAACTACCATCACTTACCTAGGATGTCAGATAGATCGCTCGCTGCGCATGACCCCGATGGTCGACCACGTTGTGCGTCAGGCCAGAGTCGCGCGTGCGAAGTTATATCATATAGGTACTGGCATCCAAACTCCCTATAAAAACAAAAATCACCATCTACAAAACCCACGTCCGCTCACGGCTGACATAGGCAGCGCCAGCCTGGTACGCGTTGATCTCAGCCACTCAGCGCAAGAAGATGCCCAGCAGAATCTTGCACTTGTGTGATCGTGGGAGCTGGTCGTTACGTCAGAAATGATGTTATCTCAAGAGATCTGAAGATCGAATCCATCCATGAATTCGTGGCCCGTACTGCGAGACGGTTGTTCGACCGCGCAGATAACGAGCCACATCCACACCTTCAACAAGCTCCGCTCCATGCCCGCCCACCTGATGGGCAACCGCTCCCACGTGAACCGGGGACGAGTGAGAGTCCCGACGCCCGATCTGATGGCGTGTAGTGCGCAACACACCAACGTGCAAGCTGCGCACAATCGCAGCACCGGGGGAGCCGTTGCCCCACGCGATGATACCCAGGTAGAGAGGGACACCTCGAGACCTGTAGAACCTGTAGAACACCAACTGGCAATTTGTTCGGGACCAGCTACCAGTTTTGTAGTTTAAATCAAGAGAGAAGAAAACAATAGGGAAAGTGATAGGAAATTAGTAAAAGTTTCAACGTTGCACTCTTATGGGGAAATTACGAAGATAAATTACTGTTTTATTTCCTAACGCACCTTCCAAAAAAAATAAATATACAGTCCACTACGAGACGTCAAGACCGGTAGCACTCCAAGAGGACCCGTAATCTTTATCGTCAAACCTTTCTTTTCAGAAAGGGCAACAGACTTTCTTGTGTTACGCTCCTTCACGGGGGTCATGTTCAGCTCGTTGCTCCCGAACCCAACGTGGTGTGATTTTAGTTCCGGGGTAGAACATCAGTGACTGACTAACCCCTGTCTGTTGGACCCTTTCAATTAGGTATATGACTCTTTAGTCAATTGAATTACTTTTAAGTTTTCAATAAAACAATTCCATATTAAAGTAATACTTTATACTTATGTACTGACCGGTGCAAAAAACGATTCACTATGATTTGTTTAAAAAAATAATCTTGTAATTATATTTGTGTTTATTTTCGGCCAGGTCGCCAAAAACCCTACTCCTTACCCTAACAATACTACGTAACAGGGCCATGACTGCTGTTGAAGTCAGGAATCGCCTTGCTGAATTTCGAGATGTGCATATAATAAATAAATAAGTAAATAAATAAGTGATAGGACTATCAGGAGACGCCTCAATGAAACTGATATCATGGCCAGCAGACCTGCATATGATCCAGAGTTTACCAGCACTGCTATCATGGGCTGGGGACAAAAAACTTATCCCCCGATTATATCCACTGACAAGAGATAAAATGATCTTGCCTTATGCCAAAGCACGGCAAAGGGGAGAAGCATATCCCCGTTTGACATAACGAGGAGGCATAATATATCCCCCGTCCTTAGCATGGAGCCAAATGAAAGATAAAAAGTTAAGCTTTCTTAACATTTGAAAGGGGCACTTTTATCCTTGTTCCTTGGACGTGGGTTTCAGTTTATATTCATAGAAAAAATCTATCCAAGTCTATCTCCCATTTTATCTACTATGGATATTATATCCACCGGTGTGCCCAAGCTCGAAGAGTGGATAAAACTAAGAAAGGATAAACATTTTCTGCTTTCAACGGAGATAAAATTGTCTCCTGCTCATGCTAACCCTGCAGGCAGCATCGAGTCAGCAGACTTGCATTCGCATATGAACATGTGAAATGGTATATGGAACAGTGGAGCCAAGTACTATTCACAGATGAGTCCCGCTTTTGCTTATGAGTTTTGTTTGTCAGATATTCTTTGCCAAGCAATAACTTAAATAACACATAGACATGATACTGTGACACCTCATAATTATTATTAATAAATAATAATTAAATTCATTAAAAAGACATTTAAAAATGTCATAGAAATTATATTTTAAACAATCAAAATGCAAATAATAAGCATAAAGTTCAAATATATTCATTTGGAATATTGAATATTATAGTATTAGTAAACGCATAAATTGTCTCTAAAATCTCTAAATTTATTAAAACTCTGCTTAAAATATTCAAAATGTATCAAATCATATAAATACAAGTCGATTATATTGCAATAATAAAGATAAATAACATTTGTAATATAATAGAAAAAATGGATCAAAATTTTGAAAAAGTTGATGAAAGAGTTCTTGTAATAATTGGAAAATTTCTAAGTTGATGAACGTGTTCTCGTAATGTTCCCTTATATTAGGGCGTTGCCGGAGACATATATCCAAGGTTGTACATATATATGGGGTGCTCGGCTGATCGACTGCTAGTACTAAGGTTGCACAATGACTAGTCCTATATTAGGGACTTATCATAGTAAGGTCTAACGAACCAAAGCATTAATATAGAAGGTCTCTATGATGCATAAGTATTATGATAGCAGAGTTATGACTTGAAGTCCCATATGAATAAGACATACAATAGTATGGTCTATGAAATAAAGCAAATATGTGGAAGGTCTCAAATATGTAAAAGCATTATATTGAAAGAAATGGGACTTTGAAAAGGATTATTATAGTGGCGTGTAGGTTGCTTCGCAGCCTCCGAGACCGAGGTAAACTTGGACTCGCTAACCGATGTGTCCTAGACATATCATCTTAGTGCCGGTGGTAAGCGGGTTTGTTGTAGCAATGCGACTTGCCCGTGGACATCGCACACCCCTACCGTTTGTGGGCGGCGTTTTAGCGCATAACGTTATGATACGTCGGCTATCTTTCGGATGATTATTTCGGTGAGTGTGTTTGGTAGTACTTTTAAGTGCAGCAAGCATACTCAACTTCATGTCTTAGTGCAATAGCGCTATGATACGTGGAGTTTTGGCTACTGACGTCTTAGTACCATGCTACTATGATACGTTGGTGGTATTTTTAGTTAACAACATTATCAATTTTGTTACCAAATTTGATAGGGATCATGTGAGTGTGTTGTGAGGGGGCGCCATCCGTATGATAATTGCATTGATGCTTACTGCTACTTGCAGTATTGCGTCTTGTGATGGATCTGCGGGTGTGCTGCACCTGATTCGACGCATCTTGTGGTTCTGGTCGATGGAGGTATGCGGGTGGTGATATCTGCTGGGACTGTATGGGGGACCTTGGGATGGTGTAAGCCCGACGATAGTCGTATTGATGCTTGTTGCATTCTGCAGCATTGCGTCTCTGCGATGGTTGTTTGGCGGGTCGCTATTCTCAATGGCGCTCTCTGCGTCTTGGTTTGACTCACAACCTAAGTAGCTTTGCCCAAGTCGGGTCTTTTCATCGCGGGGCTGCAGACTGTCTGTCCTCCATGATGTTTTATATAACAACTTAATAATATATCTCTATAAAGTTCACACCTTTGAAAGATTGAAGGCAACTTGTTGGTGGGTGAGACAAACATGATCGAAAAATGCATAATATACTCAACGTCAGTGACACAAACCCTTTCTGATGGCGAATTATTACTATTATCTTATAACTGCCTATTGGCTATATCTGCCATTGTATTGGTTGGTGGAGCATATGTGTCGACCTCATGCGGGTGGTAGCTGGAGGGAGAATCTGAGGAGGCTCTCAAGGCTGCGGCCGAAAGCCGCGCAACGTGGGACCCCATTCCCTTTAGGTGAGCGGTAGACTCATGACACGCTCTGCGGCCAATTGGCCGTGCTAACCATGCAATTGGTGGTGATGCCTTATACTTACATCACGTCTGCAGGAACGGCGGCCTGGCAGGTGGTGGCGCTCACGGACGGCCTTTTATGGCCAGTGTGCCTATTGTTGCCTAACCCGTGTGACGTACATTCACTGTGGCTGGATTTGATCGTATTCTGTATGGCGTTTACACGCATTGACATGCGCGACTTCGGTCGATGTTTGTGCTTACGCACTATCAAGGGGCCAAGTCCTCTTTTACTGGTTCGCCAGTTATTTTGCTGTGGACTACGGTCCAGTTCCCAATTTTGCGTACCCTACGGGGGGAGCGCATTAAAATGGTTGGCGCTCACCGTGCACGGCGTGTGCGGAGCCGTGTACCTCCTCCACATTTTTTAAAATGTGGGAGAGCGAAGCCCTTGTATCTGGTATTTGGTATAAATATTGTGAGCCTTTTTCAAACGGGAAGGGATTAACTAATAAGGAATTGACTGTTGTGAACCAGATACAAGTGGAATAGGGATAATTTATTTTTCTTAACTTTTTTGAGCTCTGTCTTCGTGAACGGGGTTCTTTAACTTATAAGACTCTACCACCAGCTTTCGATTGCTCTCGTGAATATTCACTCTTCCAAAATACACCTAAAAGAACTGAGTTATTATACAAACACAACGTAAATAAGGGTCCTAACTAAGACGATTACGCCATAAATTTTATTAAACGGCCTATATTTAAACCTTTAGAAAGAGCAAGATATACTGGTCAATAAATTAGATATATTTGTATATCTTATAGATATAGATTCTAAACAAGTATAAGTAGATATATAGATGGAAGAGAGATGAGAACAGAAGAAGAAGAAGAGGGGGAGGGTGTTCGTTACAATACCAAAACAATGTCTAAGACAATTAATTACTTAAAATACAAAGTGAGTCGTTTTATTGCCAAATTATAATCTAATTAGTCGAAAAGTTGAAAATCAAGTTTTAAGATCCTAGGTTATAAAAGTTGAAAAGTGTCATGGTGTCAATTACCCAATTATGAATAATTATTATTTATTAATTTTTTAATTTTATAATTATTATTTTTTTTATTTAAAATTTTAAATTAAAATTTTAAATTTTAAATAAAATTTAAAATTTTATAATTATTATTAATATATGAAGTAATTATTTATTATACAAATAAATAAAATTGAAGTGTCTGTTTGTAATGTCAAAACAGTTTTTACTCAATGCATATGAAAGTATATACTTACGTTACATAAAACAAATAGAGAAGATAGAGCCCTAAGCGCATTAAAAAAATTACGTATAACATGATTATACGTGAATTTTTTAAAGTATTTTAAATACACACAAGTTTTCACTAATAATTTTATTATTATATTTCTAGTTTTAAAATTTTAGAGTTTTGTAATAATAGCAATTAATCGATTTAAAAAAAAATTGTAATAATTTCGACAATCATTTATCTTTCTGACAATGTGCTTTTTATATCATTCATATGTTCAATATGATTGTTAGATACGATTTCATGCGACAAAACGTTGGAATCTTGATTTTTAGGCACTAGTAGAACATACGCTTTGCGCTTATGGCATGCAAAACACAATTTTTAAAAATTTTGTCTGTCTGTCTGTCTGTTTGTTCCGGCTGATCTTCAAAATAGCTGGACTGATTTTGAAGGGACTTTCACTGGATGATAGCTGATGTTATAAGTTTACTCCTTAGGCTAGTTTTATTTTAGAAAAAAAATTGGGGTTCCACACAAAAATAAAATTAAACCCCTAAATTAAACGAGGGCAAAGTTATAGGGAACAGCTAGTAATTATAATAAAAATGTATATTCATACCTCCCAGATGAAAACATCACCAGCTAGAAGAGTTTCATCATGCATTCGTGCATCGCTGACCAACAAAATAGCCCGCACGGCTGCCACTATATCGGCTGAGGTTTCTGGATAACTTTCTCGAACACGAAATATCGTAACTCGTAGACCCTCATCTGTGAGCTTCGGTAAAGGCGCTATGTCCCTGGTAGTAGACGTAAGATAATTTAATACACTTTGTCAATATTTTGAAATTATACAACTATCTTAGATATCATACGTACATCACTCAAAATTCTCGGTAAGTAAAGGTTCAATGGAGGTTTTAATCCTTATTCTCCTTATAACCAAAACCCCATAAAATCGATTGTATTAACACAATCGATATTATATTTATTCGTTAAATTCATTTAATTAAATTCTATTATATACTATGAAAGATATATTCATTTGGAAATAAAATATATTATTTGCTTATGGTACAAAGAAAAATAAACATTTTACGGCAATAAATCGATTACCATAAACAATACACTAGGGATATTCTCGTTTCTGAATGTTATCATCCAATAAAGGATTTCTCATTTTGAAACTTGACAGTTCAAACTTCAAACTATTCCCTTAAAGGAAAAAAGACAGATTTTCGATTCGATTTGAAACGAGCGCAATCTAATCGATTCTCGATTAAATTGAGCATTTTAATATCTATTTTCGATTATTTTTCTGTGTTAACTAGGGTGATAAAAATAATTACGAACATATCTACAAAATAATAATAAGAAATACAAAATATCAACATTCCAACAAGTAAGAGTAACAACAACAATTAAAGTAATCGATCTCAGATCGATATCCCTAATATTCACTTCACTTAGTTGTTGTTGTTTTAACTTTCGATAATTGTTTCACCATTTTGTTTACTTATTAATCACAGCTTTTCTTTAGTGACTTAATACTGATCTTGCTTTTATATCTTTAAGTAATTATAGTGAAAAATAGCCTGTTACAGTGTCATAACAGTGAAAAATCACCTGTTATAGTTTAGGTAATACATAATCTCACTTTTACTTATTCTACAATAACTCAGCTCCTAGATTGCCAAATCTTGCCAGATTTTCAGCTATGAATTGCTTATATACGCTTTCAAATGATCCTACTTTCATATTGTTAACACCTGGGCCCAAGAATGTATGGAGACGTCTCCTTCTCCTTTTGAGATAGAGATAGAGGGAGAGTCTATTTCCAGCTGTGGACATATCCGGGTTGATTCGGCAACAGCAGGGACAGTATTAAGTGACTTTGTAGTCAAGGTCGGAATCTCATCTAATTCACCATTTCTCAAAAGCCGTTTGCAATATCTTGATCTGATTTTTGACTTGAAGCGTAAAAACATAAAATAGCCGGGCACATGAGGGGTTAAGTTATAATTTATTTATAAAATTTATTTCAAATTCTGAGTTGTGTAGTTGCATTTTGTTCATAGCGCATAGTTCCGTTATCAATTATACTCCACGCCATTTTAATTTTATTGTAAGTAGTCTTATTATACTATATAGTCACTAAAGTAATGTAAGATTAAGGAAAGTATAAAGTGGTGCGACAAATATGTAATAGGAAATAAGTTTTTAATGTTTTTAAAGTTCGTAACAGCAGAATTAGCAAAAAAATAAAAAAAATAATTTAAAAAAATACCGAAAGACATAAAAAGGAGAAAAAAGATAGGCAGAATTAAAGAGTGCTGTAAAATAAATAACAGCAGATGAACTAAGTAAAAAAAAATCACTCATCTTCGATTTGCCGACGATATAGTCCTCATAGCAGAATCGCTGGAGGACCTAAGCAGTATAGTGCAGGAAGTCGATAGATTCAGGTAGCTCAGGACCGTGCTTTGTGACACATTCCTTGGAGGAGGTCTATGCTAAGCAGTGGACTTGTGAAGGGTAAAATATTTAAACTTGGTAATAGAGTGACCTTGTAAATTTTCTGGGACTTTGTTGTAATAGCGTATACTGTATACAATGCACAGGAATGAATTACTGACTCTGTGGAGTCGAGAAACTGGTATCTCTAGCTCCCATAGTGTTCACAGAGTGTATATCACTTTTTTTGATAAAAATACTTTCGTTTTTGTGAACATAGAAAAAATATTCGTAAATATACTGACTACTGAGCCAACTGCTGTGACCAAAGTTAATATATTTATTTTTAAAAACTTTCTTTGAGAGATTCTCTCGGTCTCGGGTTGGCAATAGCTCATATGACCCTCTTCTGCAAAACAAAATTAGTTTCTAAAACATCCGCATTTCGCAACCATTACCCGTATGGGATTTTGTTAAAACATCAAAATCCCATAAGGGTAGAGGATTCTCTAACGGCGAGAGAAAGAGTGCCTACCCTGTCTAAATGAAAATGAATTACGGTTTATTTCCAATTGAGTTAAATATATAAATATATCATTATGTTACATACATTAAAAGTACTTACAGAAACTTGACTACATCATTTAATGGTGGTTCGCTAAGAGAGCGATGCTCGTAGAGGTCCCGGCACCGAGCTCTGGCAAAACAAAACGCCTCAAACTTTGCACGGGCGCGTTCTTGGTTCATACGACAACCTCGAATAAACAACTCCAAGATGTTTGTATCTGAGAACGAATAAAGAATAATACATGAAATTTAATTTCAAGCAACAGTAGCCTATTGCTTAAGGGTACAGACAAAAGTAGCCGGTTCAGATCTACTATCGTAAACAACTAGTTCGGAAGCGTTATTCCCGAACGCCCGCTGCCTACGTACGCTAACACAACAACAACAACACGGTCGAGCCGACCCATTCGTGCTACAACCATAATATAGCTGCATCATGGCTCTACCACGTATAAAAAAAGTTTTAAAAATAGGTCCAATTATAAAGACAGTAAAAACAATCGAATGAATGTGATTTGCATGGTCAGCTTTTATCTGAAAAGTTAAAGCCCTTGGATGAAGATGACAGGCTACTACTTATGAATGAAATAGATAATCTTGTATTTAAATATTTTATTAACCGACGAAAAAACGGAGGTTCTCAAGTCGACGTGTATATTTTTTTTATGTTAGACCTCGCATAACTTTTTACATAGTGGACCGATTTTGATAATTTTTTTTTATTAGATAGGGTATACCCCGAAATTGGTCCCATATAAATTTGAAAACAAAACGTCTACCCTAAGGGTGGTAAAATAGGGGTGATTTATTGTTTACTCACATATTCTAATGCTGAGTTGTGTATTACTACATTACATAATAATTACATTACATTACATTACAAAAAACCTCACGATGAATGAGCTTTAGACCTGTCAGTTTCTTGTGTGTAGACCTCTCAGTCTCTGCATTTCTGCTAAAGCTCGTTCATTCTGAGGTTTGTGTAATACCTTATTTGGTTCTAGATTAGATAAACCAATACCCTCAAGTTCTGGTACTCTACTCAGTGCCACATATACCTGTGCCACATATACAGTGTTTGCCCTTTGGCAAACACTTTCTTTCCGAGGTCGATTACAGCTTTATCAAGGGTCGTACCTTGTAATTTGTGAACCGTGACGGCTCAGCATAAAATTATCGGCAACATCCTACGCTCAGAGTCGCCATAACCCTTCGTACTTTGAAAAGTTGCTACCACTTCACACAACCATAGCTATCTTTTAGTCTGCTTCTTATGCTTACAGTCTTTCCTCGCGATGATCTAAACTCTCCTGTTAACGTGTTAATCTAATTCTCTTTCTATTTGCTTCCCACCTTTTTTTTTTCTCATTATTACATTCTTCTAAATATCTCTTTCTCATTCGAGCAGCATTTTTGGAGGCCTACCCATGGTGGTATATAAAGCCTGTTTTTTTTTTAAAAGTATTTATATTCTACAACAAATAATAGTAAAAGTAGGATTATATAACAGTTAATAGCTATAGTAAGGTAGGTAACCAATTTGAAAGTATTCAAAAATTGAGCATGTAGTAATTAGAAGATTATAGCCACGAAAAATTATAAAATAAAAACTTTTTAACAAAAAAATTAAACCGCCGATAAAACTAAAAAGCAAAAAATAATAAACCTTTTTATTTAACCTTAATAACTAAGTTCTTAAACTAATTTAAGTATACCTAAGTATATATTTTTGTAATTATTTTGAGTTTTTAATTAACCTTAATAACTAAGTTCTAAAACTAATGAAAGTATACCTAAGTAATTTCGAGTCGGCGCTAAACAATCAATGAACAAAGACCAGTAAATTACCTTAAATTTAAAGAAATAACCAAATCAAATTAACAATGCCGCGCATCACGCTTTACATAATTAATTAATTTGCTTGTTTGGCGCTGACTCAAAATTACTTAGGTATACTTACATTCGTTTTAGAACTTAGTTATTAAGGTTAATTAAAAACTCAAAATAATTACAAAAATACTTAAATATAAAAACTTAGGTATACTTAAATTAGTTTAAGAACTTAGTTATTAAGGTTAAATAAAAAGGTTTATTATTTTTTGCTTTTTAGTTTTTTCGGCGGTTTAATTTTTTTGTTAAAAAGTTTTTATTGTATTATTTTTGCACATGTAATAAATAATGACATGCACTTGAATAATACGGGCACACTGCATCCACAAAATCGTCGTCTATCTTGTTTGTCGTTTGTCAACGTACTGTGGAGTGGAGAGACGTGTTTGCAAAGCAGTCTGGCGCCTATAAGGCCGGCCATATACATACGGAATCCCGTTTCGGGATTCTGTTTCAGAATTCCGAACGTGTCGGCCACACACATACGGAATCCCGTTTTGCCCGCAAAATTTCGAACGGAAAACTACCGTACGTGTGTGACGGGTCATAGATTTTTTATGATCTTTCTGCGTTCGGAATCTCGAAACGGAATTCCGTTTCCGTATTCTAGTATTTCCGTATTCTATTGAGTTTCCGATATTCCGACTCGAGATTCCGAACGCAGCAAGTTCATATAAAATCTATGACCCGTCACACACGTACGTTATTTTTCCGTACGGAGTTACTCCGATTCGAGATTCCGTATGACCGCCTGTGCATTCGGGATCCCGAACGGATAAAAGCCGCTCCGAACCAGTGTTACCAGATGAGACAAATGATATTACAGTGTTTCATGCTCAAATTTACAGTGTTTACGACAAAATTACAGTAAAAGTTAAAAAAAATACAGTGAATTTTACAGTAGATTTCAAGAAACTTTTATTATCTTTTATAAACTAAAATACTGTTTTAATTTCATCTTTTGTAATTTAGAATAAGCATAATACCTATATATAATTATACATTAATCAATCACTGTCACTATCATGTAGCCCGATATCCGCTTCTTTTTTGTAGATCCCAGAATTATGATTTTATAATTTTCTCAGTCGGTTTAAAGTTAACGCAACTGGTGCTGTGACGCCGAATGGTTTGTTGCGCTAAAATGTTGCCTCTTATTGTCCTGGTTATTAATCTATTTCGTTTCTTGGTTTTGGTGCCGTT
Organism: Parnassius glacialis; assembly: GCA_033319125.1. Classification (NCBI taxonomy): domain Eukaryota; kingdom Metazoa; phylum Arthropoda; class Insecta; order Lepidoptera; family Papilionidae; genus Parnassius; species Parnassius glacialis. The sequence continues at coordinate 23,484,277 of JAVANC010000003.1, forward strand.
ATTTGACTGAAAATTCTCTCATTCCGCATTGGAGTTAGGAAGAGCCAAGATGTTGAGCATGTATTTTGCAATCAAGCGGAACTCGTCCAACTGTTTCACCTGAAAGCAACATTAGTATTAAAAATAATGTATTTTGCAAACGAAAGAAACATATTTCTAAAAAAAAAAATATCGAGTCTTAGTTACTAACCTTGTGCCAGAGTTCATCAGACCGTATTGCAGCATCGAAATTTCCTTTTAACTTTGGTAATTTTCTCCATTGGTCATCCAAAGCTTGTTGTTCTATCATAGAAGTTGGTGTCAATCTTGGCATTAAGCTTAGTATATTTTGAATTGATTCATCGCGATCTGAGATATCGAGACATGTTTCAGGATCTAATTTGGATATCCCAACCAATACTGGATCATCTAGCGCGAATCTTTTGCGGATGCCTACGCACGCTTTAATCAAAAAATTTCAGCATTTCTTTTTGAAATCCTTTTTCTTCTCTGTTGCTATTTCATTTGTTGAAAACTGTTTAGATACTCCCAAGCTCAGGTAGATGTCATCCAAATTTTTGAAATTGTTTTCGTCAGTTGGGTCAATTTTTTCTAGTTCAGTGTTTGCAATATGTGCCGTTGTCATATATGTCGATAAAAGTTCGTGAAAGAGATCGTACATTTTAGTGTTAAGTTTTGTGATCATTGGAGTCTCACTCTGAAATAACGTATTAGTTTCAGTAAATTTAGGTAACATCCAGTTTAAAAAGAAAAAGTATGATTTTGTTATGGGATCATTCAACTGCATATGGATTTCGGAACATTCGTTGTCTTCAAGCCATCTTCCATCAAAAAACAGTGTTAGTGCATTCCACTGTTCTAAAATTCTTTGCACTACAGCACTTAGTGATAACCATCTCGTTTGAGCCGGTTTCAAAATTTTGTATATCTGTTTCTGTGAGTACTTGAAACTCTTTTAATAGCGATTGTCTTTTGCTACTGGTCCCATAATAATTGTAAATATCACGTGTTAGATTTTCACATTCAGCTGGTAACTGTTTGCATGCGTCACTCGCACAAAGATGCAGGGAATGACAAACACATTTAAGAACGATAATTCCGAGATATTTTGCTCTAAATCGACTCGAAACAGAGTTGTGACACCCCATTATAATATTACACCCGTCTGATCCAAATCCTATAATATTTTCAATAAAAATAGAATTTTCCTCGAAGGATTTTATTACTGCTTTGAAAAGATGTTGTGCTGTGGCGGTAGCTGCCGGAGCAGAGTTTTCCTCGCCATTTATTTGAATTAGGTCCCAAAATCTTTTTTTTTTTATAGGATAAGGGTGAAAAACGAGCACACAGTCCACCTGATGGTAAGTGGTTGCTGCGGCCCATACACAACTACATCTATCCTCGTTTGCAATTCAAAATGCAGATGCGTTGTCACCCGTGAATGGATGGAATGCCTCATTTCCAGTAAAAAGGGTCTCCGGCCACCTGCACTCACCAAGCGAAACGCAGAGGTAAACCTCTACTTCACGCTGCTATTTTGTGAGGTCGTGGTACCACCCCGGTTCGAGCCGGCCCATCCGTGCGACAGCAAAAGCTGCCGCGTGGCTCTACCACTGTTAAAATCAACTAACAATTTGACCTTTTAGTGCACAGTGATATCTGACCACAACACACATAGTTTTTACTGCTCCGATATCAGTGCTTTCATCAATCATGACAGAGAATTTTTGCTCCTTTAGATCTGCACACAAATCTTGTTTTTCCGATTCTCCTAGAATATTGTTTATTATTGCTTGACATTTTGTTATCTTCATTTTCATATTTTTTGCAATCTGAGAGTCAGGAAACATAGTGGGCAATAAATCAACTAAGTGGTCCATCACCCTCATGGATATTTTGTGCTCTGCCATAAAAGCGGCCAACTTTATCTCAGATACTTTGCATTTATCATCATCGGACTGCTTAACCTTTTCAAATGCAGTAGTATTCGAAGATTGAGCTGGCGCTGCTGTAGTTCTTTTTACATGCTTAGCACCTTCACCATGTCTTTTTATCACTGCACGATACGGGTCTTTTGGGTCACGTTTCAGTCAAGTTTTGGAACTATTGTCTTTTAACCACTCGTCTCTGAATTTTTGTTGATAATGTATCTTTTTTGTTTTTTTTTGGAGTTGATGGTCCGCTTTGATCACTATCATCAGATGAATTAGGCATTTCAAATTCTCAAGTCCTTAAACAAAATAACCACTTGCACCAGTTTCACAGAAAGACTTGAAAGAGTCAAATAAAAACGTAATGTATTGCATACGAAACCAATTTACAATCATACTAATTGAAGTTAGTCCCAATAGGCTTGAAAACAAAATTAAAACTCGGTTGCCACAATTTGGGTGGTTAATACTAAGAAGTGGTTTTTAGTCTATGACGGGAAATTCCCGCGTAGTATTCACCGCTGCGCTAATCATGCCCGTTTAAAGTAAGAGATATTCGTTCTTATTATAATAGAAACAAGGGTTGTGACATATGCAGAGAGGTGGCGCGGGCTCTAGTTGCCAGTTGCGTTTTGTTATGTTCATGTTATTTTTTCTTTTCACAAAGGCTGCGTTCAGTTTACATAAAACTATTTTGATTTTTGCCTGTAGAAAATTACAGTGCTCTCCATACACTGTAATTTTAGTATTACAGTAGACAGTAGATCGTGTGAAAATACAGTAAATCTGCTGTAATTACAGTGTATCTGGCAACGCTGCTCCGAACGCACGTCTTCCATAGATTTTGTACGAGTCGCAACACACATTCGTAAAAATTCCGTACGGAACGCGCTCACTGTTCGTCGCACGACCGAAGCGAGTAGGTGTGTTTATTTATGTTTTTACATTTAATCTTCTAGGTGTATAGCTTTTCGTAACCTTTCATCTTATTTTATTAATAATTCGTCGAAAGAATTTACAGGCATAAATATTTAAGAAATATCTCTGGATAGATAGATCTTTTTACATAATATTTTATTCGTGGTAGAGCCATGCTGCAGCTATATTAGAAGTATAGTTGTAGCACGAATGGGTCGGCTCGACCAAGGAAGGACCACGCTCTCACAGAATACCAGCGTAAAATAGCAGCTTAACACTGCTGTGTTTCGTATGGTGAGTGTAGAGAACCAGAGACCCTTTTTACTGTAAAAGAGGCATTCCATTTTAGTCCTCACGAATGACAACGCATCTGCATTTTGATTAGCAAACGGGGATAAATATAGATGTCTATGAGCCACAGCTACCACTTACTATCAGGTGGACTGTGTGCTCGTTTGTTATCCTACCCTATAAAAAAATATTGCAAGCTTAGGGTGATGCACCTAGTAAGAATGATACAGCAACAATGGAATCGCAATTAGAAAATCTTCGTCATTATTCGCTGGCAGAATGTCTAGAATCAATGGCTAACGTCTCTCAACTGACCTTTGTTATTCCGAACGGAAAAAATACGTATGTGTGTGGTGTATTCACGAAATCCTGATTTGGAATTCCGAAACGGAATCACGAAACGGAATTCCGGACGGGTCGGCCACACACATACGGAATCCGGTTTTGCCCGCAAAATTTCGAACGGAAAAATTTTCGAATGGACTTGCTGCGGTTGGGATTCCGAATCGGAATATCGAAACGGAATCCCGAAACGGAATTCCGTTCCGTCCTATATAAGGCCGGTATAGACCACGACCGGGGCAGTATTGAATTGGCGATACTTCGAAGCGAAATAACTGCGAACTAAAGTGATTGTGTTTTATTATTAGTGTGGTTTTATATTGTAATTAGTGTTGCGTAATTAAAGTGTCAATTTTGGTAATTTAATCGGCAGGTTTAATTGTCTCAGACCCCAAGCTCGTAACAATTGGTGTCAGAAGTGGGATCAGTGAGGGTACTCAGGACAGGCCAGCTCAGCAATGAGTGGAAGGACAGCCTACACCATGCACAGCAGGAAGATTCGGACATTAAGCCGATTCTGGAATGGGTGAAGGCCAGTGCTCCTAAGCCCAAGTGGAGCGACGTCTCAGCAATGAGTTCGACTACAAAAAGCTATTGGGCCCAATGGGACTGCTTGCTGATTCAGGATGGAGTCCTGTGCCGTAAATGGGAAAATGGTCGGAGAGACAATTGTCATTTGCAAATGGTTGTCCCTAAGGCTAAAGTACCGGATGTTCTACAGCTGTACCATAGTGGTTGTTCAGGAGGCCACCTGGGAGTTAAACAAACTCTACTGAAGATCCGAGAACGGTTTTACTGAGCCCACTGTCGTGACGAGGTCGAGGACTGGTGCCGCAAATGTGTTGTGCGGCTATAAAGGGACCTCAAACTCGTAGTAGAAGCGCATTGAAATTGTACAATGTTGGTTCACCATGGGAGAGGATAGCCATTGACGTAGCGGGGCCGTTTCCGGAAAGTGAAAGTGGTAACAAGTATTTCATGGTTGTGATGGATTACTTCACTAAGTGGCCAGAAGTCTTCGCCATTCCAAATCAAGAAGCTTCAACAATTGCAGATAAACTAGTTCATGACGTCTTCTGTCGTTTTGGAGTACCTTTAGAGATTCACAGCGATCAAGGAAGGAATTTTGAGTTTCAAATATTCCAGGAAACTTGCCGAATTATGGGTACTCATAAAACACGAACAACTTCTTATCACCCACAATCTGATGGAATGGTAGAACGATTTAATCAGACATTGGAGAGGTACCTAGCAAAAGTTGTGGAAAAACGGCAACGAGACTGGGACAGGCACATACAACCGTTTTTGTTGTCATATCGAAGCGCTGTTCACGAAAGTACATCAGTGACACCAGCTTTCGCAAAATTTGGGAGAGAATTACGGCTGCCTGCAGACCTGATCACCGGAATACCACCTGATGCCCCACGCAGTATAACCGATTATGCTGATATGATCAGACGGGCCAGCAAACGTCTGAGAAGATGAAAACACGGTATGACCGCAAAATGAACAACAAGGGGTTTGACGAAGGTTCACTAGTGTGGTTATACAATCCAGTTCGCAGCAAAGGAAAATCTCCTAAGCTTCAAGTTAAATGGGACGGACCGTACCGGATTGTGACAAGAATCAATGACGTAACCTACCGGATACAGAAAGGTGCTAGAGGTACTTCTAAGATCGTCCATGTGGATCGACTGGCGCGTTATTATGGGGCCAATAATGCTCGGGACGAGCATATCTTAGGAGGGGGCAGTGTTTCGCGCCACTATTTATGTCTTGTACATGACAACACCAGTTACACTAGCGGCCTCTAGTGTCGAGTAGCAGAACTAGAAGAGTCAAGATCCTTCCAGAAATTTTGGGACCGATATGTACTCGAACATTCTAGATGTCGCTACAGTAGAAGGTTCTGGAAACTATCTGAGGCCCTGTATAAGGCCGGTATAGACCACGACCGGGGCAGTATTGAATTGGCGATACGAGAGAATACTTCGAAGCGAAATAACTGCGAACTAAAGTGATTGTGTTTTATTATTAGTGTGGTTTTAGATTGTAATTAGTGTTGTGTAATTAAAGTGTCAACTATGGTAATTCAGTCGGCAGGTTTTAATTGTCTCGAACCCAAAGCTCGTAACAATAGATTTGCGCGTATAGGTTTGTGTAAAATAAATACATTTTGAACAACAAGTGATCCTTACTGTATTATGTAGTTGACTAGCGTATTTATACGCAAAAAGACTTAAAAATAACAAAGTATCAATATGTTTTATATGAAATTTTGTCTAATCACAACTTAACTAGTTTTTTCGCAGCGTTGTAAGAAAGTCATGGATGTTAAGAAAGTGAAAAATGAAATACCGCGTTCTTGCGGCTTGCACAGATGGTGGCATAACTTTCACAAATGTGCCAAAGGCCTAAACCGTGGTGACGACAGTTTTTTGTACTACTACTGGCGTATAGACCGACATAGTGTGCAAGGGAGAAGAAAATTCCTTATGGCAAAAATGCAAGATAGAAAAGGATACCAAATTTCATGAATTAGATGGATAGTTTTCTAAATTGGTTACATGTTCCTTGAGTGACTGTGGTGTTAATAATAGGTTTAATCCTGATGGTTGCACATTTCACAAGTAAATTCGCAAGACGTCGTTACAGCTATGACGCGTCTATTTTGGGTTAAATTTTATATTATATACTGTTTAAAATATAGAATATTTTCAATTATTTTATTAATATTGATATTTTGCAAAGAGAAAAGTAAAAATATTTTACATGTACGCTAGAGATTGACTAAACTACTTATATCAAAATTAATGTCGATATTAATCTTGAATGTTTTATAATAAATTGATATAGACTTGCCCACACAACAAGGAGAGGAATGAATATAAATGCTCAATTTGCGTTCTAAAAACGTAATGTTATTTTGCCTTTGCAAACAGATTGCTTCCGGATACTATAATTAGAAAAAATGGTTAAAGTTAATTGGGCGGGTTGGTTGAAATTCAAAGAAGAACTCTACAATTAGCAGAAAAACATTTTCTTGAGAGATATAAAAGAAAAATAAAGAATAAAAATAATTTCATTAAAAGGAACTATTCCTACATTTCTTGTACCAGTAAGTATCATATTGTTACAGTAATACTTCAAAACTTTAACTTCAAAAACTTTAGGTAAAATAGACATAGATTTTTATAAATTAAAAAACTGTAGTATATTAAAAACAAAAAAGTTGAGATTATTCTATTTAAGCAATTATGAACCCAACTGAGCATCTATTTATCAAACAAAAATGTTATAACCTTACTTAACCACCAGCAGGTGCTGTTGGTTACAACAAACGGTTACACTAGTACAATATTTATAACATCACACTATTTTCCTCAAGGGGTTGAGTGGAGCTTCGGATAATATTACCAAAATATTTAGTAATGCTCCTGAAGGGCCACTAGATGTATGCACATGAGACGCACGGTATAGTGTGCCAGGATAGTAGTAGTATTTGATACTCACAACGCCCGATGCTCAATTAATGCTTGATGCCCGACGATCCCCGTGTAGTGGCGGGTAAGAATATTCACTACACCATATCTTCCCGTGGGTGTCGTAAAAGGCAACAGAGGAAAACTGAGACAGAGGATGGGCAGCAGCATCTTTCTGATAACAGCAAAACAACAATAAAAAACTGCGGTTGCCAACCCGCTTGCCAAGCGTGGCAACTATGGCAATATACCCCCATGAAAGTAATGAAGAGACGGCCCCCAGTCCCCGGCGGCCCCGCTATTCCTGGCTACGGTAGCGACCATGGTAACGGTGGGGCAGGAGGTGCTAAGAATCTCCGGTGGAGGTTCGGTTGCCACCTACGACGACTCGACCTGGCAACATATAACGCACGCACCCTGAGGACTGACGAGAAGATCCTGGAGCTGGAAGAAGAGATAGAAAAGTTGCGCTGGAATGTCATAGGATTATCCGAAGTACGAAGAGAGGGGGAGGACACGGTAATCCTCGAATCCGTCAATTTGTTCTATGACCGGGAGGGCGACCATCTGTCCCAAGGAGGCGTCGGATTTATCGTCCACAAGTCTCTCGGTAACAACGTTGTAATATGATGTATAAAATTGGGAGTGTGTCGACGAGGGTTGCGTACCTTATACTCAGAATCACCAAACGGTATTCGCTGAAGGTCATACAGGTTTACGCACCAACCTCAGCACACCCCGATGAGGAGGTAGAGGAAATGTATGAGGATATTTCTACAGCCATGCATTCCTCCAAAACCCACTATTCGGTGTTAATGGGATCAACGCAAATCTAGGCATAAGAGAAAACGTTGAGCTGAAAGTAGGGAATTTCAGAATAGGGCAATGGAATCCAAGGCCGACTTCATGGAGAAAGAGGGACTCTTTATGATGAACTCTTTCTTCCAGAGGCGGCCCCACAGGAAGTGGACCTGGTCGAACCCCGACGGTTCGACAAAAAATGAGATTGACTTCATTATGACTACCAGACGACAACTGTTCAGTGATGTCTCAGTGACCGCGAGGGTGAAAACCGGCAGCGATCACCGAATGGTGAGAGGCACACTGAACCTAAACGTTAAGTTGGAGAGGTCACGTCTAATGAAGTCAACGCTCCGTCCCCCTCATGCTCTAATCCAAAGTCCCGAAACCTTTCAGCTCGAGCTACGAAACCGTTTTCAGTGCCTAGAAGATTGCAGTGCAGTGGACGATATGAATGACAAGCTCGTGGAAACTGTCCATGCGGTCGGAGCTAAGTTTTGCAAGACCCGCCGCAGAAGAACACAAAAACTCTCCGATCACACTCTTAATGTCATGGCTGTTAGAAGGCAAATGAAGCTGCAGTCTTCAACACATTTGACAGCGTACAGGCAACTGAACAGACAGATCTCCAAATGCAGTCGGGACTTACGCAACTTCAATACGGCTCATATTAAAGAAGCGATCGAGCGGAACTAGGGCTCCAAAGTGCTTGCTAGAGATCTGTCTGCCAGAAGGAGCCATTCGAAGCTAAAGACCGAAATGAATGGCAGCATCGTTTCCGGGACACCTGAGATTTTGAGTGAGATTGAGAGGTTCTATGGGCAGCTGTACACATCATCGTTGAAGCCACACGTAAGTGTGAGTAACGATCCAAGAGCGAGTCTTATCCGATACTATTCCGATGATATCCCAGACGACAGTCTGAGCGAGATTAGAATGGCTCTCCAATACCTTAAAAACGGCAAGGCCCTAGATGAGGATGGAATTACAGCGGAGCTTCTGAAAGCGGGTGGAAAACCGGTACTTGAAGTCCTTCAGAAGCTCTTTAATTCCGTCCTCCATGGTGGCACTACAGCGGAGGCGTGGAGCGGAAGTGCGTTAGTTTTATTCTTCAAGAAAGGTGACAACGCTCTCTTGAAGAATTACAGACCGATTTCCCTTCTGAGCCGCGTCTACGTGCTGTTTTCGAGAGTTATTAAGAATCGTCTCGCGCGCAGACTTGATGACTTCCAGCCTCCCAAACAAGCCGGTTTCCGAAAAGGCTTTAGCACCATAGACCACATACATACCCTTTGGCAAATTGTACAGAAGTCCGAGAAGTACAATTTGCCAATATGTCTGGCGTATGTGGACTATGAGAAAGCCTTTGATTCCGTCGAAATTTGGGCGGTGATGCAGTCCCTTCAGCGATGCCAAGTTGACTGTCCGTATATTGAAGTGCTGAAGTGCTTGTATAGTGGAGCTACGATGGCTATCCGAGTACAGAACCAGAGTACGAAACCTATCCAATTGCAGAGAGGTGTAAGACAGGGTGACGTGATATCCCCGAAACTCTTCACCGCTGCATTGGAAGACGTTTTCAAGCTTCTGGGCTATAAAGGATACGGTTTTAATATCAATGGCGAGTACATCACTCACTTTCGATTTGCCGACGATATAGTCCTTATAGCAGAATGGCTGGAGGAACTAAGCACTATGCTCAATGACCTCAATAGTGTTTCCCAACGGATAGGTCTTAAGATGAACATGGACAAAACAAAGATCATGTTTAATGTCCATGTCACACCTATGTCGGTAGATGTTGAGGACACTAAGCTCGAAGTTGTTGACGAGTATGTTTACCTGGGACAAATAGTCCGACTAGGTAAGTCCAACTTCGACCGAGAGGTTAATCAGCGGATTCAACTTGGTTGGGCAACATTCGGGAAATTACGGCACATCTTCTCATCAGGTATACCTCAAACTTGAAAACAAGACTGTACAACCAGTGCGTGTTGCCAGTGATGACCTATGGTACTGAGACGTGGTCCTTCACTGCTTGCCGGATGAGGAAGCTCAAGGTCGCTCAGCGTGCTATGGAGAGGGCTATGCTCGGAGTTTCTCTGCGCGATAAACTTAGAAATGAGGATATCCACAGTATAACCAGAGTGACCGACATAGCCCAACGGATTAGTAAGCTGAAGTGGCAATGGGCCGGCCATACAGCTCGAAAAACCGACTACCGATGGGGAAAGTAGGTTCTCGAGTGGCAGCCTCGTACCGGCGGACGAAGTCTAGGGCGTCTCCTCACTAGATGGAGTGACGACATAGTAAGACGTCTGCGTTGGTCTCTCTCTGGTCGTGTCTGTTTGCTGTCCCATCGGACTATGAAAATGAGGTAATAGAGAATCTACCTGTGTACATGCACTCAGGCACTATAAGTGCGTCTTGCGCAGATGGCTAGTCTTCGTTGAGACTTACTTATATAGTATAGGCATCATCAATAATGTACCATTAGTTGATCTAAGTGCGAAGTACCTACATATAAAAATAATTCCGTTTCTGACAGCTACATTTAATAGTTATTAATGACTGAATTGCAAACTTCAGTAGTTATGGCCTCCCCACCAATTAAATAAATAAAGTAGTCGAAGGTTAGTCAGTAAGGTAAATTGCCATTCATTCATGGCAACATAATATATAAAAAACCTTTACTTTTTATTTCTTCCGCGCATGGCTATCATAGATTACTGCATATATAGGTATATTTGAGAATTCACTATCGTTCAATTCTTAGGGTTATATGTAAGTTATTATACATTTTATGTTTATTTTTAGTCATAATAATGCTTACTTACATAATAACAATATTTAAAAAGCCCCACTTTTAACTCTTTGAGTTATATTATAATATCCTTGCAAAGTCTAGACGTGAACAAAGCTATAATATATTATAATAACCTTGCAAAGTCTAGACGTGAACAAAGCTAGTGGACCTGATGATATACCAGCTATAGTTCTAAAAGTCTGTGCACCTGAGTTGTTTCCTGTGTTGACACGCTTGTTCCGCTTCTCTTTCAGGACTGGAATAGTGCCCAAATCTTGGAAGCTGGCCAATGTGCAGCCTGTGCTTAAAGAAGGTAGCCGTACCGATCCTGCCAACTATCGGCCAATTTCAATCACCATGAGCGTCCGGCTCATGGCATATGCACCTAGAGCAGAATGATATCCTCAGTGATCGCCAGTACGGGTTTCGTCGAAATCGATCAACTGGGGATCTTTTTTATAGAAGAGGGGCAAACGAGCATGCGGATCACCTGATGGTAAGTGACTATCGCCGCCCATGAACAACTGCAACACCAGGAGAATTGCAGATGCGTTGCCGGCCTTTTAGAAAAGTGTAAGCTCTTTTCTTGAAGGTTCCTCAGTCGTATCGGTCCGGAAAAATCACTGGTGGTAATCTATTCCACAAGAAGTTGTGTGAGGGAGAAAATTACTTCTAAATCGCACAGTGGTGGACCGCCAATCATCCAGATGGTATGGATGGTATCTCAAGTTTTGTCGATGGTGAAATTGAGCGGCTGGAATTAGTCCGAACAATTCCCCAGAGCACTCTCCGTGATGGATGCCATAAAATACGCAAAGAGATGTAACATCTCTACGCAGTGCCAGTGTATCGAGCCGATCAGAAAGAACTCGGTCGTCAACGATTCAAACCGCTCTGAGCTGGATGTGATCAAGTGGAAGGAGCTGGCACTGGGGTGCCCCGGCCCAGAGATGAGAACAGTATTCCATGTGAGGCCGAACTTGCGCTTTGTAAAGTTGCAAACGATGTGCCGGCATGAAATACTGTCTCGCTCTGCTGAGCACGTCAAGCTTTTTAGAGGCCAATTTGGCCTTCCCTTCCAAGTGACCACGAAACTGCACACTATTCGATATGTCGACGTCGAGGATTCCGATGCTAGCTGAGGCAGCAAGCGGAACGCCGTGAAACTGAGGAGATACGACAAAGGGGTTCTTTTTAGCGGTAAACGCGCAAACTTGTGTCTTCTGGGGATTAAACTGGACTAGATTTAGTCACCCCCAATCCGGGACTTTGTTCAGCAAAGAGTCGACTTCAGACACAAGTTTGTCACGGTACTCGGCGAAATAGCAAGTTTGTTACGGTACTCGGCCCGAGAAATATTGGCACGGCTGGTATATAAGGCATCACCAGTGCTGTCGTCTGCATAGCAATGAATGTTACCAGTTTGTAACATATCATTGATATGCAGGAGAAACAGCGTTGGTGATAGCACGCAGCCTTGTGGAACACCAGCTTTGATAGGCTTGAAATCAGAGTATGCACCGTCTACTACGACTTTGATGCTCCGATCAGCAAGGAAACTGGTGATCCATTTGCACAATTTCTCGGGAAGCCCATAGGAAGGAAGCTTCGAAAGAAGCGCTATGTGCCAGACCCGATCGAAGGCATTCGTCCAAAATAACGACCAATGCCTCCCCCTTGGACTCTACTGCCTCCGCCCATCTATGAATCAAGTAGGCCAGAAGACCTTCTAGCGTATGCCACTCACATATGGGGCGAAGCCCTCGAGAACAGTGGTGAAGCACTCGCTGTTTCCCTCGATGTTTCGAAGGCCTTTGACAAGGTTGACAAGGCGTGCCAGCTAGTCTATTGGGCAAGCGTTCAGTGTACGTCTTATCCCCTGGCCTGATTGATTGATTGATTGGCACGCAGTCTCCGAATGGGGCGATGCCGACCTTGTGAGATTTAACGCCTCGAAAACACAAGCGTGTCTTTTCACTGCTAAAAGGAGCCCGCCCACCCTGGCCCCTACTTTCTGGAATGTATCCTTGGAGTACACTGACCGCCTTCAGTTGTTAGGGGTAGAATTTTCTCCGAATCTGAACTATGGGCGGCTTATTGAGTCCAGGGCCAAAGCAGCCGCAAGGATACTTCGTGTCCTTGCAAGGGTGTGGCGGTACTTCAGGCCGGGGCAGCTTCTTACTTCGTCTTATTTAAATAAAGCACAAGTCAGGCTTTGCATGGAGTACTACTGTCACATATGAGCCTGTGCTGCAAAATGCCACCTGGAAACGTTGGACTCAGTGGAGAAACGTGCTAAGAGGCTCATTGGTGACCTTGATTTGGTTGAAACCAGTCTTATCAGCCTTGAACACAGGCGCAGAGTAGCCAGTCTCTCTGTATTCTATAGGATGCATTTCGGTGAGGGTGCGCAGGAATTACACGCTTTAATTCCTCCCTCTCCTTTCCACCACCGGACATCCAGGAGGTTGGCAGGTCTTCACCCCTTTGTTGTTAATATTCCACGCATTAGAACCAAATGGTTTGCTTCGTCTTTTGTAATGCGTACAGCAAAGGAGTGGAATAATTTGCCGGCGTCAATCTTTCCGTCCGAATACAATCCGAGTGTCTTCAAGGCAAGAGTGAATAAGGCTTTTGTTACAATAAGACAGTGCAATTTACCATCTAAGGTTGCATCACCACTTACCACCAGGTAGGATTGTGGTCAAGCACTGGCTTATAATAAGTTAAAAAAATCAGATGAGCAAATATATTCCAAATGTTAACTTCACCTGCATTGATGCGCCTTCTGAGTGACGAACGAGGGCAATATTTTGCTGGCGGAGAATATAAGTAGGTACACCAAAAATGAGGCAATAGTAAACTATATTTTTAACAATGATCTTGATTAAATTTTCTGGGGATGCTTTTTATTTACATGTTCGTATTTTATTTGAAGTCATTTGAAGCTCATTTATCACTTTATTCATCAATAGTGATTTCCTAAATAAGTTTCTTACTTGAATCAGTTAACCTTCACCACGGCGCAAAGAGGAAGAGCAGATGTCATATTATCATTGAGTTATATGTACTACGTACTAGAGAAGCCATTTCAAACAAAAACTGTGTCCTATTCTATGTTTTCGCGCATGCGCGGAAGTAGAAGTCGCGCATGCGCGAAGACTTTAATTTGATATAAAATAAGATATTAATATAAAATAAATATAAGAATTTAATATAAAATATCTTAATTTAATCTAAACAAACATGTTATATTTCTAAATAAAATGTAATACTTAATAATTATTTTATGGAATTCACAAATCTTCAATTTACGCAATATACTAAATATATTGTACGGATTGCACTACAGTTCAGTTGAACATAGTCAATGTTCGGAATGGCTTCTCTAGTACGTAGTACATATAACTCAATGCATATTATTAAGTAAGCCATGTTGCGACTAACTAGTCTATGACGTCCCAATAGAGAACTTTGAGCCATTTTGGGATGTAGTGCTTACTTCCTTCTATTCGGTTAAAAAGGCTAATCAAGGTGATCTTGGTTGGATATATAGGAAACAGCTTTTTTCAACTTGGATTTTGTAGAGTTCTTACACATTGTATTGTATTTCACTATTTTTTTTAATGATTAAGCATGGCTACGGCGCGGAGCTACGGGACGCAGGTTCAAAATCCGCCCGGTATAGATAACATATTTGCATAGCCTACAAATAATTGTTTCAGGTTTTTTTTTTAGATAGAATAGGAGGCAAACGAGCATGCGACTTACCTGATGGTAAGTGAACCTTAACCACCTGCATCCATTGTCTTCCTGCATAGTGGATCTTACCAAGTCACTTCATCTTGTGGGGGGTCAGCCTACACTTCGCCTACCGGCACGAGGCTGTCACTTGAGAACATTTTTCCCCACGGATAGGTCTTACGATGAACATGGACAAATCTAAGATCATGTGTAACGTCCATTTCACACCTATGCCCATAGTTGTTGGGAGAACGAAGTTCGAAGTTGTTGATAAATTTGTTTACCTGGGACATATAGTCCGACTACATAAGTCCAACTTCGACGAGAGATCAATCAAAAAAAGTAAAATTTATTCTAGAAGTCATGCACCCAGCAGGAGAATCAGGTGACGTAACATATTTAGCGGTAACCAAGCTATCTTATAGACTATAACGGAATTTGGTTAATCCAGCCAAAATTACCTGATAGCCTTTAGCACTTTATTAATAAACATAGGTTAACAGCTGTTGTCAGCACATTAACATAAATGAACTTCATCGATAAGGAAATCGAAGTCTAACGTGATATGACGTGTAATAATAATTTATAGGTGGACAAACTACAAATTATTATTGCACGTGATTGAAAATGGAGTATCATTAAGAAATATAATATTAAATATTCACGATTCTTTCATAAAAAAGTAATAAAGTATTTTTATTTAGATAATTTTATGTAGAATAAAATAACATAACGATAAATACGTTTCCATCATTATAAAATTAGGTACCTATAATTCCTAGATTTTTTAATGTCATTAGAAATATTGCCAAGTTCACATATCATCTCATGGTAAGTGGTTAGGCTCATGCATACATAACTATTTTTAGCCAACGCCAATATAGAATCATCATCATCATCATCGTCATTATATACACAGTCTTTCACAAGTCCACTGCTGAACATAAACTTCCCTCAAAGAATGCTTGGCTCTGAGCCTTACTAGGTCGGCAGTCCATCTAGATGGGGGCTTCCCTACAATTCGCTAACCGCTACGAGGCTGGAGAAGACCTGCCACTTGAGAAGAGCTATTTCGTACCTTTTGTCCCTATCGGCAGTTAATACAGAATAATCAATACTAAAAAAATACTTACTAAACTCCTTTGAAAAATGAGAATTTTTATACATACATATATACAACACATACCAGAAAATATAGACTCAGTTAACCATGAATGAACCGTTATAACTTATAATCATATAGGAATGTAAATAATAAGTAAATTTATTTCATTACAGCCTTTCATAAGTCCACTGCTGAACATAGGCCGCCCCCAAGGAATGCCACAAAGCACGGTCCTTAGCCACCTGCATCCATCGACTTCCTGCATGTCTTACCAGGTCGTCACTCCATCTCGTGGGGGGTCGCCCTACACTTCGCCTACCGGTACGAGGCTGCCACTCAAGAACCTTAATAATAGTAAATTTATTTAGATTTACAGAATGATGAAGAAGGACGGGAGCGGCAATGAATTGACACAAACGGTGAATCTATGATAAATACATAAAATAAAATTATTATAAAAATCAGGAGAGAAATCGTCACTATCGGTTATATGATTGATAGTTGCACATGACACACCTACGGCTTATAGAAAGATAAAGTGAGAAATAAGAAGTTTTGACTTGGCACTGTGTAAAATTAAATAAAAGTATCACATACAAAAGCAAAAGATATTCCAATCGACACATCCATCCACATATTATATGAAGAACTGTTGGCAGGATAAATAAGTAACAGAAAAAATGTACAATAATTAGGAAAGCGAATTGATAACGTGGGCACTTCTACGCCGAATTGATAAAATATTAACGATGTTTCGCCTCAAGGTTTTAAAAGAAAAGTTCATCTGTTGTAATTAAAATAATACATTGTGAAAGGCAAGGCAAGGGCATAATTTTAACCTATTTTTATTTCGAGGTCTGCACCGTGTAATATTATGATTTTTAAATTCACGAATACTGGAAATAGCTAATTACTCTGTGTAGTTAGTAGTATTTGACGGCTCCGTGGCGTAGTGGCTTAGCAATGAGTTGCAACGCTTGGGGTCGCGGGTTCGAATCCCGCACAGAACGGGTATTTGTATGGCCTACAAATAATTGTTCCGGGTCTGGATGTTTGTCCTTGTGCAATATATGTTTGTAAACTGCCTCCATGATACAGGCGAAAGTCCTAGTGTGGAGGTAACGTTTTAACCTATGTAGTGAATAAAAAATCACACAATTAATCGTACCATACATAATAGGCAATAATTAGGCAATAAGCAGTTCCCGATTCGAATACAAATTAAAAGTGTGTAACAAAAGTTGCGATGCGCAACGCACATGGAATAAAAATTACTAATCGAGTGTGGCCTGTTTTCTAAACAACAATGTAGCATCTCTTAAATAACTTTAAATGTTAATAGCTTTGTTTAGATTTCTATTATAATATCTTTACTTGGTTTCGATATTAATAATAATAATCACTTTATGACTTTGCGCTTATTTTATCGAGTGCTTCTGCAATTAAATTTTATACATCTTCATACACAAATTTTCGTTAATTAGCCATTCAGCTATTAGCTTGTAATAGTCCCCTTTTTACGTTTTACATTATTTAATCTGTGTCCCTGTTGGAGCATCCATTTTCAGATTAGCAATATTCTATGTGCGAAAAGCTAGTCAATGTGTGTTAAACAAAATATTTTAACATGTAAACATGGAATGACACTATACAAATAAATAAAATTAAAGTGTCTGTTTGTAATGTCAAAATTTCAGCTTTTTATTAAATTCATATGAAAGTATATACGGTACTAATAACAAAAATACAATTTTTAAAGTTTTTGTCTGTCTGTCTGTCCATCTGTCTGTCTGTCCGTCTGTCTGTCTGTTTGTTCCGGCTAATCTCCAAAACGGCTAGACCGATTTTGATGGGATTTTCACTGACAAATAGTTGATGTCACAAGGAGTAACTTAGGCTACTTTTATTTTAGAAAAAGAATTAGGATTCCGCGCAAAAAATTAAAACTCCAAATAATACGCGGGCGAAGTCGCGGGGAACTTTTCCATTTCACAAAAAATCTCCAAATTTTTTATAAATACATAAAATCTTCCATCCGTACCTCATCATCGCACCACAACGTATTACTTTTCCTTTCATTCTTTCTCTTACTTACACCACATACCTCGGTGGCTGCATCCACCAAAACTTTCTTAACATTATTCCATACAGTCTTCAAGTCTAAATCACTCATACATAATTCATTCACATCACTTATATTTTCCCTCAGTCTACATTTATACTTCTCTTTCAATAAATATAATCTTTTAATAAAAGTATTATACATTAAACTCGCTTTTTATACTTTACAAGTAAGTAGGTAAGGATTTTCTCATTGTGCATTAATTAATAATTTTAATTTCAATGAAAAATCATAAATTCCTAATAATTAGGTCAATGATATTGCGATGAGTCAAATTCTAATTGAGATCGGCGTAAGACGAACCTATTGTCTGTTTGTAATGTCTCTGTCTGCAAGGTCGTATCACGAAAAAAGCAATGATTTTCTTATTTAGATAAATTAAAATTTAGTTGTAGGTAATACCTATAATTTTGTTATTGTTCTCTGCCACCAATTTCAAAAACCACAAATGCAATAATTTAATTGAAAATTCCGTACAAAATCAGTGACTTATGTAATATAATTTTAAATAATAAAGCAGACCTATGCTTTGCTACGGAGGCAGGGCAGACATGGCAAACGCTCTGTCCTGGTGAAAATGTCCCACTGGAAGTTAACCAACAAAAACAGTGGGATATTCCATTGGTACAGGGCGTGCAGAAGGATTTGTTTCATAATCTCCAGAGTGACCTAGATAAGGCACGCCTTCTAGCTGTTTCGACTAAGGAATCTAGTCACTGGTTACACGCTTTACCATCAAGTAATCTCGGCACATTACTTGATGCGGAAAGCTTACGCATTGCCGTAGGAATCCGACTAGGAGTGGCGATTTGTCAACCCCATCAGTGTCCCTGTGGTAGCAGCGTCGACAAGTTTGGGCTCCACGGACTTTCATGTAAGAAAAGCGCTGGTAGATTTTCACGACACAGTTCTTTGAACGATGTCATCCGAAGGGCTCTTGTCTCTATAAATGTTCCCTCGCTTTTAGAGCCTTGTGGAATATTTAGAGACGATGGCAGGAGACCCGACGGTATGACATTGGTCCCTTGGGAGAGAGGTAAAGCCCTAGTGTGGGATGCTACTTGCGTAGACACTCTGGCGGTCTCTCATCTCAGGGGTACCTCGTTTAGAGCCGGGGCGGCATCAGAGGCAGCTGAACTGAGTAAGTGGCGCAAATATGAGTCTTTGAGAGATGACTACATATTTGTGCCATTTGCTGTAGAGACTATCGGTCCATGGGGTCCACGTGCGGTGAAGTTCCTAAAGAAACTTCATCCGCGGCTGGTCGTTGCTGCTGGTGATAAGAGGGCTGGTTCTTTCCTTGCTCAAAGGCTAAGTATAGCCATTCAGCGGGGAAACGCAGCCAGCGTTCTTGGCACGATACCGCGGGGATTAGGACTATATGATATTTAAGTTTCTAGTTTTAGTTTTTTTTTTAATTATTATTATAGTTTTTAGTATTGTATATTTTAACGATAATTTGATTTGAGACTTGTAAATTGAAAATGAAAATTATTTATTTGCTTCAAACATGGTTGCACAAATACGTCGAAAATATTGGTATGTCCTCTAGTTTCATTTTTTTTGTATTAAAAAAACGCTAGGATGTTTTTCACTATAGGATTTTAGCATTTTAGGATTTTAATATATAGGATATACGTAGAATTTTTTCATTATTACAAATTGTCCTTACACATAGTGCCATGAACTAGCAGATTATTTAGCCCAGAATTTTTTACTGTAGGGACTAGGGACTATCGACCACGGAGATCGCCGCTGGAGATAAGAAGATCTGAAAATTATTCATAAAAAATTATAATTTATAAATAATATAAATTTTATTTTTTTTATTTATTATTAAAATTTATTATAAAAAATTACTTTGAAGCTTATCCCTTGAAATATTTAATTTTAAAAATATAATTTTAATTAATTAAAATTTTCTTTTCACGACCAAAAACTAAGCGTCACGCTTCTCAATTATTGACATGATTATTTAGCCGATTGTGATTTGTACCAAATGCTGTGAATAAGTCTCCTCACCACAAAATGGCACAGTTAAATTTCATCACAGGTTCACAAATTTCTGTTTTTTTTTTTTTAGATTTTAGTCAGTAGTAGTCACAAAAGCTTACACAAGTTTTGTAATAGATTTATCACATAAATAATAGGTATGATATTGTTACAAGAATTAGTTAATTTTTAGTTACTATATGATTTATTACTATTATTAATTTTTTCTACTACAACCAACCGATTCAAAACAACAACATACTAATGCTGCCTTTACCAAACGACTTCAAAAAGGAGGAGAGGCTTACAATTCGTCGCAATATTTTTTTTAATGTATGTTCACCGATTACTCGAAGATGCCTGAACCGATTTGGAAAATTCTTTTTATCTTTCAAAGGGTATACTTCCCAGGTCCCATTTAAATTATATACAAATCGGTCGAGAGGTTTTTAAAAAATCAACAATAAAATATTATATTTATATTGAAGTCGTTTGTACAACATTTTTAATTTCACTACTTGTACGTCTAATGTAATACGTCAGCAGGGTCCTTTTTTAACTATACGTCCTTGCTCCATGCCTACGCCTATTTACAAATTTGCGTATATAGCCGATTATGCGTTAGTATATTATGGTATAATATTGCCTATGGTATTTTTATATAAATTAGCTAGCAAACCAGTATTGCCAGTCTTTGCTGTCCAGATGCGATTGATATACAATATTCGAGACAAGAAGGTCTTTAGTAACAATTATTATAATAAATTAGTTCGCCTTTATTACATAAACATAAAATTATGGTTATGTACGCTTGTTCAACCGCCTTATTTGTTCAAGTACCTATGTAGATCAATCCGGCTGGTACCAATCATCATGGAATTCGTAAACACAGACAGACAGACAAACAGGCAACGACATTGATGTCACAAGAGGCGAGTGTGGTAAATGCCAAAAAAATTCATACGGATTGAATTAAAAATCAAAGTGAATGTGTAAAATTATATTAAAGTGCAATGAAAGCAAAATTAATTATTAGGCTAGGTTATAGGTACGTACACCTACCAATTATCTAAGAAAATTTCTCATAAAGGAGTTTAAGAGCAATACATAATAAACACATTGAAAACATAAAAATTCCATGTCTACAAAGTGTATGTTTTGTTGAAAACAAGTTATCATTTAAATAATACAAAATAATTTATTTAATGTGGTTCCGTGTTACAGACACAGTCGGCTGCCTATTAAAAAAGCGACGCAATTGATTGTGAATATACAATGTATTTAAATTTTACTTTGAGCTTCATTACCAATATCTGTACACACTAAGAAGAGAAGACCTCATATATTAATTTGACGAAATACCTATAATAAAATAAATACTTTTTTAGCTGTCGACCCTGCACTTTGTTTCATATCAGCCAAATCAATTTTACTTTTATGTAAAGTATAATTATTAAAATGCTTTAACCTACCTGCATATACATACAGATTCATATACTCATAATATATGAATGCGCATTTGCATAATTGCTTCTGTTATTTCCTGTACTTTACGAATGTTTCATTCGCATGCTGTGTTATTTTTTTTAATGAATTACATTTAATTATAAAATAGGAAGGATATAAGTAAGTAATTGTTATGACTAACATTGTTTATTAAGCAACGGTAACTCCGTTGCTTAATAAACAATTTTAGTCACTACTTACTTATATCCTTCCTAAGGACGTACAACGATAGATAGTATCTATTCTATTCTATCTGTAGTCTATTATTAGAGATTATTCAATTAGGATTTCTAAGTTTTATTTCTTAGTCTTAGATACCCTTACCTAAAAAAAAATATTGTGATAATTTCATTTAATATAAAGTTGTGTGTCTTTCAGTGGTTCCCTGGGTGGTTTAGATTCACAAGTGTCGAGATCCAGAAATCATCCGTGCGAAGCCGGAGCGGATTGCTAGTCTTTTATATTTTTATGCAACAGAAAGCCAAATTTGGCGCAAAGATCAGTTCAAAATCAAATAGGTGCTCACCTACCATTGCTTTTTACCTTTAGGCTTAAACTACAAATCCTGCAATAGCAACTCCATTTACACACAGTAATCAATTGATGATTATATTTCCACAAAAGCAGACGGCAGTATGTAGGTGTAACCAAGATTTTTAATGTTTTGAAGCAAGTAGAGCCCTGAGCTACAACAGGTTCTCGCAAGGGCTTAGGCGGCTAATTACATTTTTAATTACAATTTTAAGTGTTAATTTATTACTAGCTCGGCGGTGAAGGAGAATATCGTAAGGAAGCTTGCATATCTGAAGAATAAATATATTCCCACAAAACCAGTACTGTAGTAGCGTGGAGCGTGGACAACTAAATCTCCGTCCGAGGACATATTAAGTTAAAGTTACAGCCTATATACGTCCCACTGCTAGGCACAGCCCTCCTCTCGTTTCTGACGGGGTTTTAGGGCAAGAAAATGTATATAACCTCCAAAGAAATAAGTGGACCATTAATTAGCATAAATAATAATCAATGAATATACCATAAACAGCAATTATTAATAACAAACAGTAAAAAAGTAGCAGTAGCATTATTGTTCGAACCAATGCGCATTCTAATGCATTTACTTACAGACCAATAAATAATTTTAATTTTAAATAAAAACCTCATTATAATTTAAAATTTTGTACAACCGACTTGAATATAAATTATTAAGAATAATTCAAAAACTATTGGACAGACCTTGATCAAATTTATAAGGGACTACGAGAGAAGCACCAGCTTTCAAATAAAAAAAGAATCATCGAAATCGGTTCACCCAGAAAAAGTTATGAGGTAACACATAAAAAATACAGTCGAATTGAGTACCTCCTCCATTTTGAAGTTGGTAGAAAATCAGTTTTTTATTCGTCATAGATTATTATTATGTAGCGAAACCTGACAACTGAGGATTCAGACACAATTAGAGAGTTTACCTTGAATTCACCACAGTTCAAAAGAAAAGTATTATCCCCTTGTCTGTGCGTCGACCAGCAGTCGGCACGTCAAATTATTTGCGCGTCTGTGAGCCGACCAGCAGTCGGCATCGTTTCCTGTTTATGTTTTCGCGCTCTTTACGACGGAACTACGATGCGTTTTTTAGGTGCGACACTTGAAATCATAGACTAATAATATATACTCAGTGTCAAACTGCTTTACTGTTACTCTTTGCTCCGTAAAAAAAAAAATATCGGCACTTCAAATTGGACGCTGTCAAACCAACCGACTCCGGTTTTGTCACGCCTTTGATAAGTTTTCTTGAATCAAATTTGTTGTGATTTGAAGGAGAAACCATGGAAAGGTAAGTACTTTCACATTTTTATTACTGGGAAACATATAATTTTGCTAATTTAATTGTAAAAACCAGGCCAAACCAACGACATAGCCGTCTAACGAACTATGAACGTACTTTTATTTCTGCAATATTTGGTCTAAAAAGTGAATAAAACCGTAATGTTTTGGAGAATTTAAGCTACTAATGTAATTAATTTGCAATGGATGACAATGGTAAACGTGTATTTAGCTTTGAAAACTTTAATTTTGGGTCTAAATACGTGAAGGTTATTTCTTTACCGTCAGTCGGCAGGGGCACAGACAGGGTTTTGGCAGTTGATGACGTCATAACGGCGGCATGTCGGGCATGCTAGAAATTGTAGATACGCTTTTGTATTTTCTGTTTGAAGTTATTTTTAAATATTTTGCATGTAATGTTACATCACTTTTAATTGCATAAACATTTAGTTACTGTGGAGATATAGTGGAAGTTGCATACTTTTTTGTAGTATGTCATTTCTGTATGCTTTGTATGGTGTGCAATAAAGAATATTAAATAAATAAAATAAATAAATATAAAATATGGGAGCGAAAAAACTTAGCAGAATTTTTGTAATTTTTTATTTTTTATGTTTGCATCATGTAGAGGGCGCATATACTAACACTTTTTGTCGTAAAAAGTTTTGGGCTTGGATGAACCTGAGCAAAGATATTTAGGTATTTGAAGTACCAAGTAGGTACCAAGATAAAAATACAGCATTTTTGTTTCTTTTTTCTTTTTTCTTCGTTTGCGTCGTGTCGGGGGGGCACCCAAACAAACAATTTTTTCCTGAACAATTTTGGACTTAGACGAACCTGGGCCGAGATAAAGGCATTTGAAGAGCGTCCAAGCCCAAAATTGTTTGGGACAAAAAGTGTTTGTTGCACGATGATAAATTTAAAAATAAATAATTTTATTTTTAACTTTGACAACCAATTTTTTTTTCAAAAAATTTCTCCAAAAATAATATTTACATATTTTCTAGACGTCTTATAGTAAGTTAAAAAAGTTACGCATGGACATTACTAAATTAGCTCTAAGGGCACCTTTTGCATTCATGTCTCGCGTATCTCTTGCATTTTTGTGTTTATTTTCTCTTTGGTTTGCATGCTTTTTGTTTTTGCTTTTTTCTTTAAAGAGGTGGACGTGGTCGTGCTCGTGGCCGTGGGCGTGGGCGTGGTGCGTACGCTGGTGGTGAAGGGGCGCATGCGCACACTGGTGGTGAAGGGGCGCATGCGCACACTGGTGGTGAAGGGGCGCATGCGCACACTGGTGGTGCGCGGACGCGTGGTGGGCCCACTAGCGGTGCTGGCCACACCGAAAGGCCTTCTGCTGTTGATCCGTAATAACAAATTTAACAACTAACAAGTTTCTTCGTTTTTTTTTAGCAACATTAATATTCTGCATTAATATTTTAGAGTTTACTGTGGCATGGTGGGGGAGTTGCCGGTGGGGAGGCCTCTAGAGCGGCCGCTGACTCAGCGGCGACCTCGAGTACTGCCTGCCGCAAGGCGAGGGTAAGCACTTCGAAGTTGGTTTTGTTACTCGATTCACGTGCAGGGCATTGAATTTAACTTTCTTTTTAGTCCCGTGCCGGTGTCGTTTGGTCGTCCATGGACCTCCTCACCGGCAACCACCCGACCCAGCCGCTGAGCCCTCAGGAGGACCGAGCTGCAGCGGCCCAACCAGCAGTAGTTGATATGGAGCTTTGCTCAGTTCCTTCACCTGCTTTGTAAGTTTTTACTTATATTCATATTTTGAAGCTAAACTTTTCGTAACTGGTCATAAAATAACGTATTTTTAACACTATTTATGTTTTACAGACACGTTGAAGTTGGAGGGAGTGGAACCTCCACACCTAATCGGACTCTAACGTCCCGAAAGCGAAATGCGTAAGTTTTTCCTTTATTGCTTTATTAAATATTGATAGTATTTGACTTTGAACTGTTAACTGTTCGAATATAACTATTACGATAGAAATCAAAAAACAACATTATTTTTTCAGATCGGACCACAATGACATGGGGGCTAAACGGCGTCTGTGAGTGCCTATTAATAAATATATATTCTATGTGCAGAAGTGTCTACTTAATATTTTGATTCTTAATAATTTATTTTCTTCTTTTAGAATTACTTCCTCGTCATCTTCGTCGCGTCCTCTAAGGGATATTGAAATATCCAACGCCCTTAATTATGGTAAGGGAAAATAGTTTTGCTTTAGCTGCTAATAAAAATACAAATAAAACCCGTACTGTTGTGTAATATTATAAATACAAGTGATAACTGTATTTAAAACTAGTGACCCCTGCTTCGTCTGGGTACGCTCTATCAATGTGGTGTTATTTAAAAACTTTTCGTTTTTTAAAATGTTCAAGTTTTTAGGATAATATATAGCCTCGATATATCCTGGCTTTGCTCTTTATCTGTTTGTGAAATTTAATTACAATCGGTTTATCCATTCCGAAGAATTGGAAATTTTTTTATTACCCGAACAGAATTGGAAAAATTTAAAAATTATTTTTCGTCTTAATAGTACCTATGCAAATAGCCTCCTCAGCTTAATAATATAAGTAATAAACGTAATAATAATATAAGTTAGTTATTTCGACATTACAGACAGACATTCCAATTTTATTTATAGGTATGCATATAACAATAATGCGTTAAATAAAAACAAATTAGTTGACAAATTTTCTGCATATAAAATAAACTACAATATTGTACGTACGCCCTAAGTATATGTATATCTTTTTTAATTTATGAAGTGCTTTCCATACCTATAACTTCAGGTGGCGGCAAGTACGGTGACGCTGCGCACATACTCTGAAGGTCTCTGACTCCTCGCTCTAGATCACCAGATCCTTCACCCAGTTCCTGCTTAATTATTTCTGCTTGCTTCGGCGAAGGTCCCTCAAGAAACGCCATTGTTATCCACTAAACTAAGAAACTATACTATAACTTTGTCCGATTTATTATTTTTATAAACGAAACCAATACACCGAGTTGCTTACACCAGCTACGTAAGGATATGACTGTGAGCGACCAGTATACAGCGCTTTTTATAAACAAGTTCCGATTAAAAATTTACTCGCAAATAGATCCTGCGCAGACTAGGCGCTTTGCGACACACCTGACGTATATTTATTAATATATATACACTTCACTAAATCAGTTTTAAGTTTAATTTTTACTTGTTTTATTAAAACTATTTTTACAAAGATAACGTGCTTGTCATAAAATATAACTCACCTCACTGTCTTAATTTTATTACATCATGTACATACGTGTATGTTTTTGATAACTATTTCTGCCCTACATAAATGTGTCCACATTTGCTGAAGAGCGCAAATTTTGATGACGAGGTAGAAGTCCGAGTGTTAGTGGCATTATATGCATCGCATGGCGCAGTATTTATGCAGCTTAATTTTCGCCTTTTTTAACTTATTTTTATATTTATAAATTTTTTGAAAGTCCTACAAAACTTATTATTGTAATAGGTTTTATAGTTTGAAGGTAGTACCACCCTAAACCTATAAAGTTCTAGAGAGAACAGCGGGGTTGGCCAAGTTGATATTCTAATGTATAATTGTTGTTGCTAATAGAAAACTAAAATAGATGTTTTTATATAAGAGGCGGCAAACGTGCGTCCAGCTCACCTGATGGTAAGTGACTACTACCGCCCATAAACAACTGCAACACCAGGGAACTTGCAGGTGCATTACCTTTTAAAAATAGTAGGTTCTTTTCTTGAAGATTTTTAAATCGTATAGGTCCTGAGAAATCGCTGGTATTGGTAGCCGATTCCACAAGGAAGCAGCATTACAAAGAAACTAGTAAGTCGCACAGTGGTGGACCGTGAGTCATCCAGATGGTATGGATGGTATCACGAGTTTTGTCACGATGTGCAATGGTGAAATTTAACGGCTGGAATTAGTCCGAACAATTCCTTTGAGCACTCCCCGTGGTAAATGCAAGTCAAGTCGATCGGAAAGAACTCGGTCGTCGACGATTCGAGCCACTGTGTGATGGATGCGGTTGAGTGGAATTAGCTGGCACTGGGCTGCCCCGGCCCAGAGATGAAAATAGTATTCCAAGTGAAGCCGAACCTGCGTCTTGTAAAGTTGCAAACGATGTGCCGGTATGAAATACTGTTCCGCTCTAATGCGTGCCAAGCGTTTAGAGGCTAGCTGACTGCAGCATTGAAAGACGTCATTCAATATGCCAACGCCGAGGATTCCAATGCTAGCTGTGCCTCAGTCACACAGGAAGTGCTCGAAATTGAAGAGATACGACAAACAGGTTCATTTTAGCGGTAAATGCGCAAACTTGTGTCTTCTGGGGTTTGAACTGGACTAGATTTAGTCGCACCCAATCAAAAAAATTTTCAACAAAGACTCCACATTAGACACAAGTTTATTTCGGCACTCGTCGACTTGCTCCCGTGAAATGAGCATCATCTTCTAATTACAACAAATTTTAAAATACTTAAACAACAAACACTATAAATATACATCTACTGCTATGGGTAATGATAACATCTGCTCTAAAATGATTACGTTGATTCTTCCCTTTCTGCTCCCTATTCTTACTCATATCTTTAATTTCTCTTTATCTTCTTGTTGCTTTCCGTCATCATGGAAGTTAGCTCATATTATTCCTATACCCAAAGTTTCGAATCCTTCATCTGCAACACATTACCGCCCTATTTCCATTTTACCATTTCTTTCAAAGGTGCTTGAACATATTGTCCACACACAATTGACCAAGTTTCTTAACCGTAACAATATCTTAAGTACTTTTCAATCCGGTTTTAGGTCTGGTCACAGTACAACTACTGCTCTCCTCAAGGTAACGGATGATATCCGGTGCGGTATAGACCAAAAATATTTAACGGTACTTGTGCTGCTAGATTTTAGTAGTGCCTTCAATTCTATTGATTTTGATATACTTCTTAGCATTCTTCATTCTATTAATGTGTCTCCTTCAACTATTCAATGGTTTGATTCCTACCTCCGTGGCCGCTCCCAGTGTATTCGTATCAATGAAACTTTTTCTAAGTGGTGCAATCTAACCACGGGTGTACCTCAAGGTGGCGTCCTTTCTCCTTTACTCTTTTCCATCTTTATCAACTGTATCACTCAGGTGATATCTTCAAACTTCCATCTCTATGCAGGCGATTTGCAGCTGTATCGTCATTTTCTAGTGACTGAAGCAAATTCAGCACTATTTGAAATAAATAACGATCTAAATAAAATCGATAAGTGGTCTAGATCATACGGACTTGTTATAAACCCTAAAAAATCACAAGCTATGATTATAGGCACCAGGTTTACTCGTAAATTACTTGACTTTTCTTCACTGCCAACTCTGCAAATTAATGGCATTCCACTAAGCATTTCAGAAACGGTTAAGAATCTGGGCGTCATCATGGATTGCAAGTTGACATGGAATGCACATATCACTGAAATTAGCAGGAAAATCAATTATAGTTTTCATTCCTTAAAATGCCTTCAACATTTTCTGCCGTTATCAACGAAGATTTCTCTTGTCCAAACACTTATTTTCCCGATTCTTGATTATGCTGATGTCTGTTATTTGGATGCGACTGAGGAGCAAATAAACAAACTTGAGCGGTTGCAAAACTTATGTATTCGTTATATTTTTGGGCTGAAAAAGTATGACCACGTCTCCTCATATCGCAAACAGCTCAAGTGGCTCCCAATCCGACTTCGCAGGAATACTCGAATCCTTTGCCTACTCTTTAACATAACATAACATCACCACCCTATCTACGTGATCGATTCCACTTTGCGCACTCCCCCGATGCAGTTTGCAGATCACATTTAAAAACCCTCCTAAATTTCCCTTCCTCTAGAACAAAGTCCTATTCTCACTCTTT
Source organism: Parnassius glacialis (assembly GCA_033319125.1). Lineage (NCBI taxonomy): Eukaryota > Metazoa > Arthropoda > Insecta > Lepidoptera > Papilionidae > Parnassius > Parnassius glacialis. The sequence goes on from JAVANC010000003.1 coordinate 23,513,059, forward strand.
TACAGTACATGCAGTTAGGTTATGGAATTCTCTTCCTGCTGCAATTCGAGAGGCTCAAACAGTGTCCGTGTTCAAAAGGCGAGTCAAAGAGCACTATCTTTCTTTGTCGTCCTAATGATTATATATATAATATATTATTATATTTATATATGTAATATATATATGTATATATATGTGTATGTGTATATGTATTTATAGTGGTATTTAGTTATATGTATGTTTACATGGATATTTTTTTTATTAGCTTTACTTTATGTTAAGTATATTAATATTATAAAATTTTATTATAAGAGTGCACACTAGTTCAGCTTCTCTTTTAATTTGTCCAGTATCAGGCCTGCTGGAAGAGATTTCAATATGAAATAAGCAGTGCCTTTGTACAAAATATCTTTTTTTTTCTTCATTTTAACATTATTTTGTGTGTACATAAATGGTTAAATAAATAAATAAATAATAAATATAATATTGTCACAGGCGGGGATTTCAACATGGATATATTAAAACCTAACAATAAAATCTCTGGTTTTGTTAACTTAATGTTAGACTACAAATTCAGCCAACATATCAAAACACTAACTCATACAACGGGAACCACGTCTACGTGTCTAGGTCTTCAATTTACGAACCTTAATAATAAATATTTAAATACTACCGTAGAAAAGCTAGGGTTTTCTTTTCACTCGGCTACAATTATACAGCTGAAAATACCTCGACAAATTAAACAACTAGAATGGTACACGGAAAAACGTATTTATAACAAAATTGCAATAACGCAGTTTGAAACCCAATTACAGTTAATAGATTGGAACGAAATAATAGACGAACACAAAAACAAAAACGAAAATTACGATATGTCCCTCGATAGGCTAATAACCTTATAAAACCAAATCATTCCGAAATGAAGAATCGAAATAAAATCGAAACCAAAAAAAATATTGATTAACAGTAGGAATAAGGAAATCGTTTAAAAATAAAAGATTGCTAAAAATACTTACAACAAAAACGAATAACTCAATAATTAAAAATCAAAAATTTTGTACAGTCGACTTCAATATAGGTTATTTAAGAATAACTCAATAACCATTGGTCTGACCTTGATCAAATTCATATGGGACCACACGAGAACTATCAGCTTTCATATAAAAAAATAATCATCGAAATCCGTTCGCCCAGTACAAAGTTATGAGGTAACACACATAAAAAAAAATTAAAAAAAACATATACTCGAATTGAGTACCGTCTCCTTTTTGGAAGTCGGCAGAATAATGAAACTACATTATAAAAATATGCAAAAACATTAAAAAACGCTACAAATAGTGCTAATATTTTTATATATAATAAAAAATTAAAACATTCAGATAATAAAATCAAAACTATGTGGCATATAATAAATGAGAGAACAAATAAAACAAATGCAAAAGAAAAGCGCAATGTTAAATTAAAAATAAAGGATGTAATAAGTTCAGATCCAAAACAAGTCGCAAACACATTCAATAACTTTTTCGCGTCGATTGGTGAGTTCAACCCTGAGACAGCAACAGGCGGCGGTGTTCGCGGCCGCCTGTTCTGTTCTCCGGCCGACACAAAACATCATGTATGCAACCATGACACCATGCCCAATACAACTAAAGAAGACAATTATAAAATCAGTTCATAAAAAAGATGAAACAACGATCCAAGTAATTATCACCCTATTGCCCTTTTGCAGACTGCATCAAAAAAATTTGAGAAGGCCATTTGTAACCGCGTTACTAGATTTTGTGAAAAGAATCTGATATTTAACGATTGCCAGAACGGCTTTCGTAAAAACCACTCCACGGTTTTAGCAGTGTACAAATATATTAATGAAGTTGTCAAAATTTTAGATAGTAAACAATACGGTGTAGGTATCCTCTTAGACATGTCGAAGGCATATGATAGAGTGCAACATAATATACTATTAAATAAACTATACGGGTTAGGTATTCGTGGCTCCGCTCATAAATAGTTTGCTTTGTACTTGGAGGATATTTTTTATTTTATTTATAGGGTAGAGTGACAAACGAGCACACAGTCCACCTGGTGGTAAGTGGTTTCTGTAACCCATAGACATCCACATTTATCCTCAATAAAGAATCAAAATGCAGATGCGTCGTCACCCGTGAGGACTAAGATGGAATGCCTCTTTGCCAGTAAAATGGGTCTCCGGTTCTCTACACTCACCATACGAAACACAGCAGCGCTAAGCTGGTATTTTACGCTGGTATTCTGTGAGGTCCTTCCCCGGTCGAACCAACCCATTCGTGCTACAACTATACTACTAATATAGCTGCAGCATAGCTCTACCACGTGAAAAATATAGGCAAAAATAAAGGATACGCAGCAATTCGTTGAGATTGAACACTTCGATGGCACTACCAAAAATATTTCATGCGTGCGCTCCGATTGCAAGGTAACAAATGCATCAAAACCTCAAGGAAGTGTCGTTAGATAAAAAATAAGACATTTTTGATTTACATCAATGACGTTCCTAAAGCTATAGACGAAACGTCTGTCTTTTTTGCCGATGATATATCGCTATTAACTTCATGCCACAACGATACTGATATTTATAAAAAACTCCATTTACTTTTTACCTACCAAAACTTCAGACTGGTTGAATGATCATAATAAAATAATTTTTTCTAAAACTAATATATTAACTTTTCATCCCCATCAAAAAATTCGATTTCAATGGCACAATTTTAGAATCCGTGAAAGAATTTATATAATTACTCGGTATAGATACTATACACTAACTTGAATTGGAAACCGCATGTCCATAGAGTGAGGTCTAAACTTTCAAGCTATTCATATTATGCATTACGCGAAATTAAAAAAAAAACTACCAAAATAGAAACGGCAGTAACAACCTACTATGCGTATGCGCACGCTTGGCTGAGTTACGGCATCATTCTGTGGGGCAACAGCACGGATGCAGCCTCTCTATTCACCCTTCAAAAGAATTTAATCCGGATTATAGCAAATACAGATCAGACTAATAGCTGCAGACCGTTCTTTCTTAAATATAAAATATTAACCGTACCCAGCTTATTATATTGGAAATGTGATTTGTTAGAAAAATGAGCAATTTTATACAAAACATGAAGACTTACTATGCAAATACATGTTACGACACAAAAATAAATTAGTATTGCCAACTTCCTGATTAAAACTATACAGTTCTAGTACATTAAGTTCTTCCATAAAATTATAAAATTATATAATGTACTACCTGACATATTAAAAAATGAAAATAATGACATCTTATTAGTATCTAATTAATAAATGTTACTATGGTATTAATGAATATTTTATAAAATAGGTTTGACAAAATGATCACTCAATTAATTTTTTTTTTATAGGAATAGGGTGACAAACGAGCACACCTCACCTGCACGAGTCACCTGATGGTAAGTGGTTGCTGTGAGCCAAGGACATCTACATTTATCCTCGTTTGCGAATCAAAATGCAGATGCGTTGTCACCCGTAAGGCTAAGTTGGAATGCCTCTTTTACAGTAAAAAGGGCCTCCGGGCCACCTGCACTCACCAAGCCAAAACGCAGAGGTAAACCTCTACTTCACGCTAGTATTCTGTGAGGTCCTGGTACCACCCCGGTTCGAGCCGGCCCATCCGTGCGACAGCAAAAGCTGCCGCGTGGCTCTACCACTGTTAAACTGTCCTCTCTCCTAGCCCCTAAATTGCGTGCCCAACAGGGTCCATAACACTGGTCTCACATTATTTTATAACATCTTGTGTACATTATGGTTTAGCAATAAATGTTTGAGTTTGACTCTTAAAGCATCATAAAGCATCGCCAGTGCTGTCATCTGCATAACAATGAATGTTACACACAGTGCTGGATTAACCACGTAGCAAGAGTAACAATTTTTGCTACTAGAGTGAAACTTATTAGGACGTGGTGTACTGAATAACTTGATGTCACAAAAACGTGAAACGTTAAACCTTTTCCGACCAAGGCAATCCACGTTAAACTATTTCGTTGGCGAAAATAAAACAAGTTCTACAAATATTCGCTCGCATAAATAATGTGTAGAATTTAAATCGGCTCGATAATCGGCTTTACAAAAAGTCTAACGTATGCAAGCATATGGTGCTGTGTTTCATATTTGCGTTCGAATTTTTGAGTAACCTATTACAGTAATTTCGATATCTTTTAAACGTTGTTAAGCCACGCTGCGGCTATATTATGGTTATAGCATGAATGGATGGTAGGACCACGCTCTCACAGAATACCAGCAAAATAGCAGCTTAATGCTGCTGTGTTTCGTATGGTAAGTGTAGAGAACCGGAGATACTTTTTACTGGAAACGAGGCATTTCATCTTAGGTCTCAGGGGTGACCACGTATTTGCATTATGATTCTTAATCGAGGATACATATAGATGTGAATAGACCACAGCATCCACTTACCATAAGGTGGACTGTGTGCTCGTTTGTCACCCTTATTCTATAAAAAAGTGGACTGTGTGACCGTTTGTCACCTTATACTATTAAAAAAACTTATTTTTAGAATTTCATTATGGGTGACCGTGCGACAGTAGCCGCGCGGAACCCAATTTTCAACTTTAAATAAAAATTGTTGCTTATGGATATCCGGGAGACAAGTCGGAAAAAATATCCTTAAATATCCTCCTCTTTAAGGATATTTTCACCGATTTTCAAAACCCCTTTATTTATTGAGTTATTAACAAAAAGCTGAGACCCTTATTGCACGGTAGGTAGTGGTTTACTCTCGACACGTTAAGGTCAAGCAATTTTGTGTTCTTAAAATGCCTCTGTCATACCATATTGCACTTATACGATAATATGTATATTAAGAAAACACTAATTAATCCATCTTATATTTTCTAAATCCCCCCGTGTAGTGGCAGGTAAGAATACCCGCTACCCCATACCATGCCGTGGGTGTCGTAAGAGGCGATAGAGGGAAACTGAGGTAGAAGATGGGCAGCAGCATCTTTCTGATAATAGCAAAACAACAATAAAAAAAACTGCGGTTGCCAACCCGCTCGCCAAGCGTGGCAACTATGGCAATATACCCCTCATGAATATAGTTACGAAGAGACGGCACCCAGTGCCCGGCGGCCCTGCTATTCCTGGCTACGGTGGCAACCATGGTAACGGCGGGGCAGGGGGTGCTAAGAATCTCCGGTAGAGATTTGGTTGCCACCTTAGACGACTCAACCTTTTTATTTATAGAATAAGGGTGACAAACGAGCACACAGTCCACCTGATGGTAAGTGGTTGCTGTGGCCCATAGACATCTACATCTATCTGCCCGCGAATCAAAATGCGAATGCGTTGTCAGCCGTGAGGACTAAGATGGAATGCCTTTTTTCCAGTAACAAGAGTCTCCGGTTCTCTACACTCACCATACGAAACACAGCAGCATTAAGCTGCTATTTTACGCTGGTATTCTGTGAGAGCGTGGTCCTTCCCCGGGCGAGCCGACCCATTCGTGCTACAACCATACTATTAATATACCTGCAGCAAAGCTCTACCACGTATAAAACAACCTGGCAACATATAACGCACGCACCCTGAGGACTGACGAGAAGATCGTGGAGCTGGAAGAAGAGATAGACAAGTTGCGCTAGAATATTATAGGAATATCCAAGGTCCGAAGAGAGGGGGAGGACATGGTAATCCTCGAATCCAGCAACTTGTTCTATCATCGGGAGAGCGACGGTCTGTCCCAAAGAGGTATTGGATTTATCGTCCACAAGTCTCTCGTTAACAACGTTGTAAAGATTGAGAGTGTGTCGACGAGGCTTGCACCCATAAGGTACTCAGAATCACCAAACGGTATTCGCTGAAAGTCATACAGGTTTACGCACCAACCTCGGCACTTCCCGGTGAGGAGGTGGAGGAAATCTATAAGGATATATCTAGAGCCATGCATCTCTTCAAAAACCACTATACGGTTTTAATGGGAGACTTCAACGTAAAACTAAGCACAAAAGAAAACGGTGAGCTGAAGTTAGGGAAATTTGGAATAGGGCAATGAAACCCAAGGGGTCCAGCAGCTGGCCGACTTCTTGGTGAAAGAGGGACTCTTTATGATGAACTCTTTCTTCGAGCAATCAATCTCATTTACATCGAGCACCGACGGTTCGACAAAAAATGAGATTGACTTCATTATGACGACCAGACGACAACTGTTCAGTGATGTCTCAGTGATTGCGAGGGTGACAACTGGTAGCGATCACCGAATGGTTAGGGGCACACTGAATCTAAACGTGAAGTTGGAGAGGTCTCGTCTAATGAGGTCAACGCTCCGTCCCCCTCGTGCTCTAATCCAAAGTCCCAAAAACTTTCAGCTCGAGCTACAAAACCGTTTTCAGTGCCTAGAAGATTGCAATGCAGTGGTCGATATGATTGAAAAGCTCATGGAAATTGTCCATGCGGGTCTTATCCGACACTATTCCGATGATATACCGGACGTCATTCTGAGCGACATTAGAATGACCATCCAGCACCTTAAAAATGGCAAGACCCCAGACAAGGATGGAATTACAGCGGAGCTTCTGGAAGTGGGTGGAAAACCGGTACTTGAAGCTCTTTAATTCCGTCCTCCATGGCGTGGGAGCAAAAGTGCGGTGCTCTTGTTCCTCAAGAAGGCGTCAACGCTCTCTTGAAGAACTACAAACCGATTTCCCTTCTGAGCCGCGTCTACGTGTTGTTTTCTAGAGTTATTACGAATTGTCTCGCATGCAGATTCTACGACTTCCAGCCTCCCGAACAAGCCGGTTTCTGAAAAGGCTTTAGCACCATAGACCACATACATACCCTTCGGCAGATTGTACAGAAGTTCGAGGAGTATAATTTGCCTGTGGACTATGAGAAAGCCTTTGATTCCGTCGAAATTTGGGCGGTGCCGCAGTCCGTTCAGTGGTGTCAAATTAACTGTCGGTACATCGAAGTGCTGAAGTATTTGTCCGAGTACAGAGCCAGAGTACGAATCCTACCCAACTGCAGAGAGGTGTAAGACAGGGTGACATTATATCCCCGAAACTCTCTACCGCTTCACGTAATTTTCAATAATTTTCAATAAAATAATATTGTATTGCGACTATAAATTGAGATGTAAGCTATCCTATCTTTTAAGTTGGACCAAACTGCACATTGACCAAACATTTCATTGAAATCAGTTCAGTAGTTTAGGAGTCCATCGCGGACAAACAACGTGACACGTACTTTTTATATATAAAGATTAACAGGTATATACTTAATTGAATTTAACTGCGGATAGGTGTAAGACAGGGTGACGCTATATCCCCGAAATTCTTCACCGCTGCATTGGAAGACGTTTTCAATCTTCTGGACTATAAAGGATACGGTAATAACATCAACGGCGAGTACATCACTCACCTTCGATTTGCCGACGATATTGTCCTTATGGCAGAATCGCTGGAGGACCTGAGCACTATGCTCAACGACCTTAATAGTGCTTCCCAACGGATAGGTCTTAAGAGACGCATGTACAAAACAAAGATCATGTATAACGTCCATGTCACACCTATGCTGGTAGTTGTTGGAAGCACTAAGCTCGAAGTTGTTGACGAGTATGTTTACCTAGGGCGAATAGTCTGATTAGGTAAGTTCAACTTCGAACGAGAGATCAATTGACAGATTCAACTCTACTGGGCAGCGCTCGAGAAATTACGGCACATCTTTCCGTATATCTCAAAACTTGAAAACGAGACTGTACAACCAGTGCGTGTTGCCAGTGATGACTTATGGAACTGAGACGTGATCCTTTACTGCTGGCCCAAATGAGGAAGCTCAAGGTCGCTCAGTGAATTATGTAGAGGGCTATGCTCGGAGTTTCTCTGCGTGATAAACTTAGAAATGAGGATGTCCGCAGTAGAACCAGAGTAAACGACATAGCCCAACAGATTAGTAAGCTGAAGTGGCAATGGGCCGGTCATATAGCTCGAAGAACCGACAAGCGATGGGGAAAAAAGGTTCTTGAGTGGCAGCCTCGTACCGGCGGATGAAGTGTAGGGCGTCCCCCCACTAGATAGAGTGACGACCTGATAAGACATGCAGGAAGTCAATGGATGCAGGTGGCTCTTGACCGTACTTTGTGGCATTCCTTGGGGGAGTCCTATGTTCAGCAGTGAACTTGTGAAGGGCTGTAATTATGATGATGATGATGATGATATTTTCCAAAAAATTATTTTATATAGCTACTTTGTAAAAACGGCTTGAAAAAAATTTTACGTGGGTGTCCGGATTTTTTTATGTGGTCTCGATAACTCCCGAAAAAATTGACGTATCGAGACCGGGTTTCAGAATTAATCAACTGCTTCCCTATTTCATATCAATGGCGTAGTACGCGAAGTTTGCGAATAAAATGATTTCCATCTTGTATTAGTTTTATAGATATTAAAAACTTAGAGGCGTTTTCATATATTTTTAGCCATTGATAGACAAAGGACAAATGTACCGTACAGCCTATATCGATTATACTTTAATCGATTTATTATGGTAAACATTATTAATTATTTTCCCTAAATTAAAACACGTAAATAATATATTTTAAAAGTCAGGAATATACTTATATATTTTTTGTTCCAATCTACGCAGTATGAACTTATAGTATCATGAAGTCTTGCAGTTGTATGCTTAGGTTGGGATTTAATTTTATTAATTATGGGATCCCAAGCAGATGGTAGCACCCAGCCAAAGTCAGCAAAAGTCAGGAATATAATTTATTTTATTCATCAAAATTAAATGAAACGCTTATGAGTCGTGCACTTCTGGTATTTCCAAGCATTTTTGGTAATTTTTGTTAAATTGAAATTTTGATATAAATACAAGTTTTTCTCAAAATTTGATTCCACGTTGAATGAGTTATCGCTCATATTTTTGTCACAATTCTAACGATTTTTCGCAGGAAACTCACTTCTCGACTGGACTACCCATGACATAGTAATGATTAACATTATACATTGGGATATTAAAAAAATTAAATATATTTATATTGTCTTCTCTTCTTGCAGTAACCGAAAAAGAATTAACATAAATTGATTATAACTTGAATTCTCACTTGAAGGCTAACGTCTAAGCCCTCGTCCACAGTGCGAGCCTAGCGCGGTTGCGACGACGGGCACGAATTATCAAACATATGAAACCGCCGTTTGCGTCCATAGTGTAGTGACTAAGGCGGACGCCTAGCGCGACGGGTATGAGCGAGATAGCGCGCGTAGTTTACAAACGTTCATATCCGCGCGTTTTGGCCACACTACAGGCCTAGTAAGCAAGCGATCCAATGCGCGGGTGCGGGGGTATCAAACCAGTTCGGTCTTATCGCTCGGCGTAAGCGCGTCTTCATTTTTTTTTGTTAAAAAAATTGTATCTTCTCTAGTGATTTTAGGTGATATTTTACTCAGGACGTAATCAAATGTTGACACGAACATTCGAGTATACTTAAAGAATTTTCTAGGGTACTATCTCAATTCTTCATACAAATTAAAAAATTCACCATTTATTTGTGGGTTTTTATTTATTTCGTGTCGTTCGTTCTCTAATGTTTAAAATCATCCATCTCAGGATCGGACTGTCTAGTAGAAATACTAAATCCTCGTCCATGGTTTACAACACCTGTAATACATCAAAGCACACCAGCAGCTCGCTCGTCACTGTGGCCACGGCACGCGCCCGCCGTCGCGCCCGCAACAGGCTCAAGTCACCGCGCATTCACTGTGGACGCACACTAACGGGGCCTATAGTATAGTAGTATGTACTGTACTATAAAAACCAACAAAATTTTAACCTTTAGATGACAAACATATTGAGTACCTATTGAATTGTTTTTTACCATTTTATACTTAAGAACCTATAGCAAATCAAGGGCCTCTCGATAGAATTTCCTACGGGCCACGCCCTTGCTTAATTCGGCACCTTCACACATGGTCACATGGTTGCAAACCAGTAACACTCACTGGTTTTCACAAATTTAATTCAATCAACGATAAATCACGAAACTCTTACGTGACTTTAAATTGAAATATATGTCATTCCTATTAATTTTTATAGTTTAATATTTTTTTATTTGTCTTAAAGCGTTGACTTTGGAAGGTTAAAAAGGAAAGTTGAGAAATTCTCTTTTACAGTTATAGCGTATGGTGTAACTGAACATATATCGTTATTTTGTGTTTAAAAAAGTTAAAATGCCTTAAAATTTGCTATCCCCCGCCCCCGTGATATTTCCAAAAGGTACGGAATTTAGAATACACATTACGTTTACCTAAGCTGAAGTGGCCGGCTATATAGCTCGAAGAACCGACTACTAATGAGGAAAAACGCATTGATTTATATGTTACACTAAATAAGTAATTACCGCGCCAAAGCGTTGCCACTTCACATATGGCCACAGCCATATGCCCAGCGAACGTCGATTCAGTGTTCAATGTGACGCCGTCCGAGTTAAGCCGAATGATTCACGACAAAAAATGGGTAAATGTGTAGTGAAAGAATGCGATTCAAGGTCACAAAAACATAATAAATCAAGCGGAATCACTTTCCACACGTAAGTTTTCATTTATATATTCATATTAACGTTTAAAACACTAAAAAATTAAATAATATATCGAATATTGCAATTTAGGTTCAATGTTGCCACTTTTCCGCCTTTGTGATTTTTTCACATTAATGGGAGACTATATAATTTATGGAATAAGTTAATTTTGTTTTAAAATAAACAAGTAAAATTGTTTATTTAAAAATAAAAAACCTTTATACAAAATAATTAATTATTCTTATTTTAGTTTATTCATGAATGATAATTATATATATTAATTATATTTTATTATTTTACTTTATATTAATAAATTTGCATTGCAAACTTTCCGAAATTAAGTCTTTGTCTATTAAATTTGGTCTTATGACATTAGCTACACAAACATTAAAAGAGCTTCAAAGAAATAAATTATTAAAAGAATTTGCAATACACCCGGGGGATCATTTATCTTCAATACAAGTTGATCATTCCCTTTTATTTATTAATGCCATTATTTATAAGTACTTACAAATAAGATTGTACCATGAAAGTAAATTATACACTCAAACACACAAAAAAGAATCCAAAAGGCAATTACATAACAAACTGATGCTTCATAGCGCAGTTTGAGAGCATGGAATATTTAAGTGGATTGGTATTACAGATTAAAACCATTTATATTATCTTACAAATAGACTTCCGCAGAGTCACGCCTGAATCCATTAACTATCCTCAGTATTGTTGCAAAAAAAATATAAAACTTTTTAAATATGGAAATTATATAAACAAGAAAATCAACGAAATTTATTGTTAACCAAAGTTTTTGTAGCTAATGTCATGAGACTAAATTTAAGAGACAAAAACTTGCTGATGATTTCACAACTTATGCATATTCAACACAGATCTCGCTTAAGAAACCTTAAATTGTTTTTTTTTATTTGTTTTTTTTTTGATTGATTTATTAGTATAATAAAAGTAATATATAAAAACATCTTTTATCTCATTAGTTATGCTTACTTCTGTTCATCTAATAAGAAAATATACAAATTTAAAATAAAAACAATTTACTGCAATTTTTTAAAAAACCTCCTTTATATTGCTCAGTTTGGGTAAAATTCCATAAAGTATGCAACACCAACCCGCCACTGCATGTTTGTGTGTCTATCTTTATCTAATCTTAGGGACGATATTGTTTTCCGCGACTTGTGTAAGTGAGACAGATATATGTTTACTTTAAAATTTTAATGATTTCAAAGCTACGTCGTCGCGTTTGGATAGTGGTTACACTTTTTTTGACGCGCGGCAATGTGATTTGCTCCTCTAGTTTTATATAACTCAATGGAAAAAAAGTTCTCAAGTGGCAGCCACATATCGGTAAGCGAAATTTAGAACGGCCTCCTACTAGATAGAGTGACGAAATGGATGCTTAGAACCGTGTTTTCCTTTGGGGAGGCCTATGTGGCCAGCAGTGGACTTTAGAAGGGCTATAATAATGATATTATGCATAGAAACCTACTCTATGTATGGAGCATAGTTACGTAGTACTATTATTTATTCTGTGGCATTGTTAAATACTAACACAATGGTACACGAACCTTTACCAGCCACACACCCACTTTTAATTTTGGTTTAATCTATGCATGAATTATAATTGTTAATGACATAATCTGGTCAGTAAACACCTAGTCGCCGAGCTCCAGTACCTCGATCAAGCAAGTTAAGCTAGGGTCCCACGTTCTGTTTTGTCACAGGTAAGACCGCGCCAGGCCGGACAACAGGCCGTGGGAACCATCGCGTCCGATGAGGCCTGTGGTGGCCTGTTGGCGCCCGTCCGATCCATCGGGAGTCGTTAAGTTCAAAGGCGCGGCGCGGCGCGGCGCGACGGCGCCTGTCGCGGCCTGTACGGGCGCGTCTGCGTCGGTTGCAATCGTTCATTTCAACTGCGGTGGCGCTTGCGCGTACATGCTCGTGATGGGATGGACGAACGAGCTTATATTCGAGTTTTTAACTCTTTATGAAAATGAACCAGCGCTTTGGAATATTTTGTCGCCTCAACATAAAAACAAGAACGGCTTTTGTTGAATGACGACACCCACCAGAGTCGTTTCCTCTGCTTTCTTTCAAATCAAACGTTCACCACTGAATAAACCCACAGCGGCTTCACACGCAGCCATGCGCTCCGTATCACTTAACATGTTGGAATGTCAGTCGACAGGCCGCACCAGGCCGGCACACGCCGTGGGAACGCTCAGTACGGGCCACGACAGGCCCATACAGGCGGGACAACGCCTGGCGCGGCCTGTCGCCTGGCAGGCCGTGGGACCCTAGCTTTATACAGGATAACAAACTTCGCGAGTTCTACGCCTACATCGTAAGCTAGGGTCCCACGGCCTGCTTTGTCACAGGTCAGACCGCGCCAGGCCAGACCAACAGGCCGTGGGAACCGTCGCATCCGATGAGGTCTGCGGTGGCCTATTGTCGCCCGTCCGATCCATCGGGAGTCGGTAAGTTCAAAGGCGCGGCGCGACGCGGTGCGACGGTGCCTTTCGCGGCCTGTACGGGCGCGTCTGCGTCGGTTGCAATCGTTCATTTCAACTGCGGTAGCGCCTGCGCGTTTACGCTGATTATGGAGTGGACGAACGAGCTCATATTCGAGTTTTTAACTCTTTATGAAAATGAACCAGCGCTTTGGAATAGTTCGTCGCCTCAACATAAAAACAAGAAGCTTTTGTTAAATGACGACACCCACCAGCATCGTTTCTTCTGCTTTCTTTTTACTTGGTTTATCAAACGTTCACCACTGAATAAAACCACAGCGGCTGCACACGCAGACTTGCGCTCCGTATCACTTAACATGTTGGAATGTCAGTCGACAGGCCGCACCAGGCCGGCACACGCCGTGGGAATGCTCAGTACGAGCCGCGACGGGCCCATTCAGGCGGGGCAACGCCTGGCGCGGCCTGTCGCCTGGCAGGCCGTGGGACCCTAGCTTAAGTCACTGAGTGAACTAACCTTAGTCAAACGTGTGCCTTCTACAGCCATAGAGTAGTCACCATACATAGTATACAAGTCAGAGGAGTTACAGACAAGAGTGAGAACATCTAAACGCTCTTTATTTGATAAGAACAAAATACGAAGCCCAGAAGAAGAATAGTAATTATTTTTCACCATTCACCACGTGTCAGTACATTGTTGGGGGGGGGGGGGGGGGCGGTTGTCTAAACTAGATGTTAGGACTCCTTTTATAGCTACGATTCCGTCTGTGTACATGTTTCTAACGCCAAATAGCAATGCCGAAGTTCAAACTATTGATGGTTATAAAATTAAACTTTTAACTAATATATAGTATAATATATACCTATATAAACTATAAAATAAAATAATAAAAACAAACTTCAAAAATTAAAAAATAATAAGAACAAAAACACCGGGTTCAGAAGCTATTATTTGTGTGAAAATTATTTTATTCTACTTTAGTTTTTAAAGTCGGTTCTGACTAGGCATGCCAACCCGCTTCTGGGTAATATTTGGACCATCCCGTCGGGACGCCTTTTGTCCCGGAAATCAGAGATTATATGATATTAGTATCTATCTCGTACCAACTACACCTTAGCTGTAGCGTCGATACCACTCAAATGCATCAGCAGAGAGTGTTCTCTCTCTCTGTGGAAATGCATGGACAGACAGCAGAAATAAGCTGTTTGTTGACCACTTCAAGACTGAACTACAAATTAACGTTAATTTTGGTCAAAAATGCAATGAATTTTATAACCAATGTGTGTTTTTTCTAATTTGTATGTGGTGTGTTGTGTCTCGCGTAATATACCCAAGTCCCGGATGTCGAGCTGGGTAATCCCGGAAATGCCTTTTTGGAGTTGGCAAGAGTTGGGAGTTGGTTCTGATTAAGGTTGCCGACTATACTTTATAACGTATTAAACTACTTTATTAAAATGAAAGTAGGTATGTGAAAATATTTTATTTGGAATCTTTACGTAGTGTTTTTGAACGATTTATCGATTTTATCGATACCTAAGCTAAAACAGAACTGAGCACACTATTAAAATTCTCGATATTTTAAAGATAACCAATAAATTCTTAACGTGTGCTAAAATCACAAAAAAATATGTATTTAAACCAAATAAACACTTAAATTTGAATAATACTTTTCTTTTTCTTGTAAATAATATATTTTTTCTTATTAAATAGGTTTTTTCCTCAAAAAAAGTTGGCAGCCCTAGATTTAACTCTTAGTTAATTTATTGTCCTTTTGGGTAAACTAAGCAGAATCACAGGCTCCAGGTAACTGTAATGTCGTAAGCGTGTTAATAAGAGACGCGTGTTGCCTTTTTAGTTGTCTTTAATTACACTACTTTTATTCTAAACTTAACACTGTTATAAATTTTCATGAAGCTACACTACTACTCCTACCAACGACAAGAAAAGAAATGAATACATTTGTTTTCTTTTTTCATAAACTCATAAAAATGTTATGTATAAAAAGAATACCTATATAATTTGCAAAAAATGAAATTGCTTGAGATGGTATATTTTATGGGTAGGTCGGGTGGCCAGATCCTCTTGTCCCATAGTAATTTCGAGGTCACAATCTTGTTTCGTAACAGTCTATTAACTATTAATGTTATACCTACGTCTACATACATTTACATATTTCCTTATAAAGTATTTTATCCACAATATAGTTGCAGCGATTTTTTACTCGGTCACCTAGATGTTTAGTCACATAAAAATCATGTTGTTGTACCACTTATGTAGTCCAGACAATATAATACTCTTTTCATTTTCATAATTTTTTCAGTATTCAATATTCAATATTCTGTCGTTCTATTTTTTATTTCATAGGTAATATAGGTATGGCACAAGCCGTTCAACGCTCAGGCACGGCTCGCTCATAGCTCTGTGAACTTGGAACCCGAACTCATCATTCATCATTACAGCCTTTCATAAGTCCACTGCTGAACATAGGCCTCCCCCAAGGAATGCCACAAAGCACGGTCCTGAGCCACCTGCATCCATCGACTTCCTGCATGTCTTACCAGGTCGTCACTCCATCTAGAGGGGGTCGCCCTACACTTCGCCTACCGGTACGAGGCTGCCACTCGTTGACCATTCTTCCCCATCGGTTTTCGGTTCTTCGAGCTATATGGCCGGCCCACTGCCACATCAGCTTACTAATTTGTTGGGCTATGTCGGTTACTCTGGTTCTACTGCGGATATCCTCATTTCTAAGTTTATCACGCAGAGAAACCCCGAGCATTGGCCTCTCCATAGCTCGCTGAGCGACCTTGAGCTTCCTCATACGGCCAGTAGTGAAGGACCACGTCTCAGATCCGTAAGTCATCACTGGCAACGCACTGGTTGTACAATTTCGTTTTTAAGTTTTGAGATATGTCTAACGAGAAGATGTGTCGTAGTTTTCCGAACGCTGCCCAGCCGAGTTGAATCCGTCGATTGACCTCTCGGTCGAAGTTGGACTTACCTAGTCGGACTATTTGTCCCAGGTAAACATACACGTCAACAACTTCAAGTTTAGTGTTCCCAACAACCGGCACCGGTTTGACATGGACGTTAAACAAGATTTTTGTTTTGTCCATGTTCATCTTAAGACCTATCCGTTGGGAGACACATCCTCCAGCGATTCTGCATTAGGACTATATCGTCGGCAAATCGAAGGTGAGTGATCTACTCGCCATTGATGTTAATACCGCATCCTTACCAGTCCAGTAGCTTGAAAACGTCTTCCAATGCAGCGGTGAAGAGTTTCGGGGATATAACGTCACCTGTCCGTAGTTTTTCAAGAGAGCCTTGTCGCCTTTCTTGAAGAACAGAGGAGAATAGAATATTTTTTTATTCAATATAGATCACATTTGTAATACTTATTGAAAGTCATTTTTTACTTTACCACTGGTTCGAAAAAAAAAACCTCTGTCCTGGAAAGAACCAGCAAGAAACCCAGCGGGACTTTTTTTTTAAAGCAAATTTTACAATAATGGTTGTACTAACTATATAAGTACAAAATTTATTTTAGAAACAGCTTAGAAGCCATCACCTCATTCCCAGGGGTTATTATCAACCATGTATTCATTTATACTATAATAACCCTTTTTATACAGTTTCAACTTAACAAAACATTTAAACTTGCTAATGGAGAGAGCCTGTACGCTTTCCGGGACCTTGTTGTAATAGCGTATACATTGCCCCAAGAATGAATTACTGACTCTGTGGAGTCGAGAAACTGGTATCACTAGCTTGTGTTTGTTCCTAGTGTTTACAGAATGCACATCACTTTTTTTACTAAAACTACCTTTGTTTTTGTGAACATACATTAAATTTTCGTAAATATACTGAGAGGCCAAAGTTAATATATTTATTTCTTTAAATTTATCTCTAAGAGACTCTCTCAGTTTTAGGTTGTAAATAGCTCTAATGGCCCTCTTCTGTAAAACAAGTAGCATTTTTATATTTAGGTTGAAAATGATTACCCCAAATGGCGTTATGGGCCGCCATTTTGTCAGTCATCTGTTGTCGTTTCGTGCTTTCGATCTGTTTTTATTTTATTACCCGGCTTTTGTTTAATGGACTGTTTCTGCTTTTCAAACTGACATCGGCGTTAAATCGGACTTCGATTGTGTTTTGTATTGCGTTCTTTTTACTTTTGGTGCATAATAATGCCTAAACGTGGACAAACATTGAAAAGTGGAGCCCGTGAGTTAATCATCAAGCTGCAAGATTACTTTGAGCGGGAGCGGCAAAATGGCGGACCCCTGTTACCTGTTGAACAAGTACAAGAACGCGTCTCTCCGGCGCTTGGAGTTAGCAAACGAACGATAACAAATATTAATAAAGAAAAGTTCGGCTCTACTGGCACGGAAGATAATATATTTTACGTACTCCGAAGAAGAAACGTAGAACTAAACCCGTGACAGATATTCACACCTTTGACGCCGATGCAATCAGAAATCATATATATGGTTACTATTCCAGAAATGAATATCTCAACAGGAAGAAGCTTTTGGCATCGTTAGGAGAAGCTGGACTGTTTAGCGGGGGTAAAACTGCTTTAACCAAAATCTTAATAGATACTGGTTGTTCATATAAAAAAACAGACAAAAGAAAATTTTTATTAGAACGATACGACATAATTTTAAAACGGATAAGTTTTTTGAGAGAAGCAAAAAATATTGATATCTGGGATAATGTCGTGTTCATTGACGAGACATGGCTAAACGCCAATCACACGGTTTCCCTTTTTTGGACGGATGATACACAAGCGTCGACGTCGAAAGAACCAATGGGTAAGGGGGCCCGTCTGATAATATGCTACGCAGGTTCTGCAAAATACGGCTTTGTGGAGAACGCATTACTGGCATTTCAATCAAAAAACACAAATGACTACCACGAGGAAATGAATGCCACTACATTTAAAGAGTGGTTCCAGAACGTGCTTTTGCCCAGCCTACCAGAGCCTTCTGTAATATTCATGGATAATGCCTCCTATCACTTGGTTCAAATACAGAAACCACCTACGCAAGCTAATAAAAAAGAAGAAATGGTGGCTTGGTTACAAGCAAAAGGCATTGACGTAAATATGCAGATGCTAAAACCAGAGCTAATTAAATTAGTTAAAGAAAATAAAGCGGCAAATGTGCGATACGAAATCGATGAACTGGCTCTGGAGTACGGTCATCTCGTTCTAAGAATTCCACCGTATCATTGCCAATATAACGCGATTGAGCTAATCTGGGCTCAAATAAAAGGTTACGCCGCCCGCCACAATACTTCCCTGCCATTCAGCACGAAAAAGATGATGACCCTATTAAAAGAAGCCTGCGGGGAAGTCACAAGAGATGACTGGGCAAAGGTTGTTGAGAAGACTAAAAACCTGATTGTGGAACATTTTGACCGAGATATCAGGATTGATTCTGTTATTGATAATAATATAATTATACATGTAGGCGAAGATGATGATGAAGACACCACCTCCTCAAGCGAATCGGAGTCTGATTAATATTCTGTACGCACATTCAATTCAATGTACTTTATTGCATAGAAATACAGATTGTAACTTTGTAACAAAGAATAAATAAAACAATTTTATTATATTATTATTACCTTTTTTTGGTTTCCACTTAAATTACTAAAATATAAATTTTAAATGATTCCGCCAATTTAAAACGAAAATAATCTTAAAAATAACGCGGCGGTTCATTTTGGAGGAACGGTAACGAACTCAGTGTTATGTTGTGCCCATCACTAGTCGTGACTAACTGATAGGTGTCAGGAACGCATTCTCTGAACGGCCGAACTATAATCTGAATAATTTCGTGTCCTTAACGCAAATGTAGGAAGAACATTTTCGTTGATGACGGTTCAATGGACGGACAAAAGAAACAGGTTGTCGGTAGAGACCATTAAATCCATATTGATTTGTGATTATAATTTAAAAATTATGTGCCTCCAGTTCTATGATTTAAAACTAAAATCAAATTCAAAATGTGATTGGGCGAGTAATCTAGTGTTAATTTAAATTAAAAATTGTTACTACGGTAACTTCGAATAAAAACTTTTGTTTTATTTGATTTTATCCATACTTTTGATGCCCACTAGGATTGAGATCAGAAGGTAGCGTCATATGTGTGATAAATACTAATAGTGGGTGGGGTTACCCGTACTATAATATATAGTATCGTACTATATTTCAGTCAATTGTTCTACATATTATAGAAAAATAATATAGTACGAAAAATACTACGTTTTTATCCCTAATTCAATTCAAGTTTTACGGAAAGAATTTTTCCGAATGTAAAATGGAAAGAATAAAAATTAATTAATTAATTTTTTTTACAAGATAAGCGTGACAAGCGAGCTCACAGTCCATCTGATGATAACTGGTTGCTGTGGCCCATAGACATCTACATCTATCCTCAATAAAGAATCAAAATGCAGATACGTTGTCAGCCGTGAGGACTAAGATGGAATGTCTCTTTTCCGGTAAAAAACGTCTCCGGTTCTCTACACTCACCATACGAAACACTGCAGCCTTAAGCTCCTATTTTACGCTGGTATGGTGTGAGAGGGTGGTTTTTCCTCGGTCGAGCCGATCCATTCGTGCTACAACTACACAATTAATATAGCTGCAACATGGCTCTACCACTTTTAAAATTAATCTAAATTGCTCAGATTCCTATAATTATTCTAAACGTAATAAGTTCATTTACGGCCAAAGCGAAGAGCAATAATAAATATTTATGGAAAAGTACATAAAGATTAAAATTGTACTTTTTTTCCTGAATTTCCCAAAAGCTCTATATTTTTGCATCTTTTTTGGGAAAAATACTATATTTATTTAAAAAAGGTGGCGACCCTTATAGTGGCACAACTCCTTTCTTATACCGCAACAATTATATTATATTGCAACATTCGTCAGACAAACGAACGTAAAGAAATAATTGTATTGTTTAACTCCTTTGACCTATTTCAAACTTATGGAACAAAATAAAAATATTTATTCCAGACATTCGGCGACGGTGGTCCATACACATGAACCTTTTATGAGGATAGCGTTGGAACCTCGTCAATCGACGCTTTTTGTAATCCCAGAAGCTACAAATATTTTTGGGTACCACTTGGACCAGGCTTATTGCTAGTATCTCTTACGACACCCACGAGACGAAATGAGGTATAGGTTTCCATTTCGCCACCTCTACATTGCTAATATATTTCTACTCCCGTTCATTATATCGATTCCCTCCATAGATTACGAAATAAGTTGGATATTATCCGTTGTTGCCACGCTTGGCAGGCGGGTTGCCAACTGCATCTTTTTATTATTTTGAGCTGTAATCAGAAAGACGCTGCTGCCCATCTTCTCCATATTTCTACTCCCGTTCATGTATATAGTCCCTGTCACAAGTTAATCGTGAATAGAACTACATTTATGAAATGTTAACTTTTATTGAAGTGGTTTTAATCATAGACAATACACTGTATACCAGGGTTTTAATGATATTTCTAAATTGAAGTCAACGCGAGCGAAGCCGCGGGTAAAAAGCTAGTATTATAATATTATTAAAGTTTTAAGAAACAACGATTTTTATAAACACTACGTTTTTTTTTTATTTACATTTATTACCCATAAAAATTGTACAATTTTTAATACATATTGAACACAGCGCAAACCACTGAGGTTTAGTTGCTGTGCTTACGTTCGCTATGCTTAAAAAAGAAAGAAGAAACAAAGTTACTATACTTATTCATATAACTATTCGATCCTTGCTATCCAAAGAACTCACTAGAAAGATCTTTAGTTTGTTTTTTATATTTTTTTCATTAATAGAGTTCCTAAACTCGGGATCCAATTTATTTATGATTCTAGGAATCAAGTATACAGCAGTGCGTCTGCCGTAAGTGTTCCGCGCGGCTGTCGTGACTAACTTGCCGCGAGTGATCGCCCGAGTACCCTTATTATGTTCCACTTTTATTTTAATGGATTAATTAAAAAAATCTTCCTTAAGAAGTTGGAGTATGAACTGGTCGTGCACGGGTAGTACGTTGCAATATTTCATTCAAATAATTGTATTTCATTTGACGAAAATTGTTTTTTTACGTTATGTGTTCGGTGATATGAGTTTTCTTGCCTCGGAGAAGTGGGGTAAGCGGTGTAGCGCGCATGCGTACGAGAGGGGAAGTCTCTTCTACCTTTGCTTCATGATAAAGTTGGACCAGCCGCGCATTATTTGCGCGAGCGACCTGATGCTGTTCAGTTGTATCTTGATCAATTGTCCCCCGTAGTTTCCTATATTTTGGTATCGACCTAAGAACTAGCTGTTTTTCAGATGGTCAACTGTACGTAAAGTCGTTTGCTCTTACGTTATACTAACCCAGATAATTTATACTCGTATAACTAATTTCTAGACGCAATAATTTTTGTCAACTATTTTTCTGCCATTGTTCTTTGTGAAACGCCGAAATGTAAGAGGACTCTTTAAGTTAGTTTTGTGTCAAAGAAAGTCACACAACTCGTATATTTTAGAGAGCTACAAACGGAGCAACGAATAACATTATTTACAAAGAAAGTAAGCAAAGTATATTTTTGCTTGCGATCTTTTGATGTTTTTTCCTTCGCACATACGAAAACTTATATCAAGCAATGCGTTATTATTAGTTACTAGCTGTGCCCGCGGCGTAGCTCGCGTATATAGATTTTACATAAAGAATTTGTCGTTTAGGTAAGAGAATATTAAACAATTTATATCATTACTGTATCAATAAGTGGTAAGAAAATAAATCATTATCATCAAAGTTCTAAGTAGTTTATGATAGAGCTTCGGTGTAAACGACGTTAGAAATAGACTTAGCCGGGGTGTACACAAAAAGGTTACCGGGACTACTAACGCGGGAAAAAGCAACATAGTGTTGGCCATGTGCAAAACAGTCAGTACTGAGGTCCACTCCTACAACGCGTAAATTTTGACCTTGCGCTTTATTTACGGTCATCGCATAACACGCTGACTGTAAATGGGAACTGAACGCGCTTAAAACTGAAAGGAAAGTTACTTTTTAATGGAGGGTTGTTTCGCAGTGCTGCCAGATCAAAAAAACTCATTCAGCGCTAGGACAACACAAAAAGCGCTAGATTTCATGAAAACAGCGCTTTAAAAAAGACCTAGATTTCGCGCTAAATTAACTACAAACAAAGTTTGTGTTTTTTATTATAATTTATAATTCAAGAAAATATAATCATAATAAAGAAAACAACATTCAGTTTTTTTCTGGCAATATTTTTTGATGTATCAATACTTCGCAGGACATCGACTTATAATTATGGCAATTGCTGTCAACAGTAGTTAGTACTATTCTAAGTAACTTTTAACTTAGCTGTGCTCTAAACAACTGACTGAAACTGAATAAAGCAAAATAAATGCGTTGCCAAAACCATGAACGAAAACTTTAATGAAGGGGATTTCCCCGCTTAAAGTGCATTATTATATTTATTACGAATTATCACTCGTTGCTTAAATATAATTATACTGAAAAACAAAGTAAACAAAATTAAAATTGGGCTGACGACTTCACAATGGCCATTTTTTTTAAACAGTTATAGTTTTTATTTAAAATATGATTCGATTTTACACTTGGAACTGTGATATGTATACGTAATTATAAAGCCCAAATCATCTAGTTTACTATGATGTATAATAATCTAAGAAATATTAAATAAAACTAAATGACTTACGACACTACAAAAACACAAAACACCGAGTGTAAAGGCGACTGAAGCACTGAAGTTAGATAATTATTTGTTCATTCGTCAAAGTTTGCTACACTGCCATCTCTTATTTAATACGTAAAATAGTTCGTCAGCTATCGATTCCATAACCAAAACTCACAAAAAGAACCGCATATGGCCCCTAGATGTCAGTTTTATAAAATTTGACGCTATGGATACTATAGTATCCAGGACGTACAACGCTACTTTTATTTTGGAATTTTGGATACCGTAGTATCCATGGACGTGTGATTGGTTATAGTCGTCGGTAAAAAAATCAAGTTGATCATCCTAAAGGGGAAGCCGGGAGATCCATAGCACAGGGTATCCTAGTTTGGACTCGTCTCCCATGCTCTTTGTTTTGTGGAAAAAATATGTTTGAAAAAGATAAACTGCAATGTACTATTTGTGGAAAAAAATAATAAAGGTCATTATTATTATTATCGGTAATGTGGACTAACAGTGCTCCTATAAAAGAGTTAATAACCCGCTAGTCGCTACAATTTTGAAATGTGTGCTAAATACACCAAAAAGCGCTGGATGAAGTGCTAGGTGCTAAAATTTCGAAATGCGCGCTAAACATTCTAAAAAAGCGCTAAATCTAGTTCCCAAAGCGCTAAAATAGCAGTACTGATTTTGCGTATATTATAAATACAATATCACGACATTTCGTTGCAATTTTCTTATTTTTGGTCGGGCTCCGTTGTATGGCTTCGATAGATACTTCATACGATTCATCGGCGAAAAATCTCAACACAGCAAATCAGAAAAGGTTGTAATTTGTACAACTCCATCTATTACGTCCTTTGTGTGAGAAAACATCCTTTTTAGGGTTCCGTACCTCAAAAGGAAAAAACGGAACCCTTATAGGATCACTTTGTTGTCCGTCTGTCTGTCTGTCTGTCTGTCTGTCTGTCTGTCAAGACCCTTTTTCTCAGGAACGCGTAAAGGTATCAAGCTGAAATTTATATCAAATACTCAAGTCTACTGTCCCTTGGGGCTGTGAAAAAATCAACGTTCTAAGCCAACGCAATCAAAAGATACAGCCGTTTATGCCGCAAATTTTCGATATTCGCAAGGGAATCAAAAGTCAAAACCTACAGGGTACTTCCCGTGAACTGAGAATCTTAAAATTTGGCACGAAGCAACGTATTATAGCACAGATAAAGGAAAAATTGCGAAAAGCATAAATTTTTAGTTACATCATATAATAAAAATATTTTTAATAATTTTAAACTCATATACGTACGGATTTGTTCGGAACCCTCGGTGCGCGAGTCCGACTCGCACTTAGCCGGTTTTTTAAATCTCTTTTTATGTTTTAAGTATAAATATATTAATTATTATGGAACGTTTTTTTTTACACACAATTACTATTTCTGAGATTTTATGGCGCCATTGAACAAATTCGAATCTACATTTCAAAATATTAATGATTACTTTCGATAGAATTAAACAATTTTAATAAAACAAAGCTTAAATGTAACTCGAAGATACGCTTTATGATTTTCTTAACGATTTCTTTGAAAAAAAAAGATGTTTACTTTAGACGTGATGCGTTCATATAAAAACAGACAAACAGACAGACAGACAATTCTAAAAATTATAAAAAATTACTTATTTAATTATTTTTAGTTCCTCATAATGATTTTAGTCACCAAAATATATATATACAATGTACAGAAAGAGACACAACATGTTATCATCATTTTTATTATATGTATATATTTAAAGAGAGATGGCGCTGCTAACATCAACTTGATGACTCAAACAAAGCCACCGTTGAGCAGATTCCCTACCCATACTTCAGAATATTTATCATAACTTTTGATGGAATGAACCGATTTTAATGAAATAAAGACTAAACGTAACCCGAAGGTACACTTTATAATTTCCTTAACAATTCTTATGATATAAATTAGTACTTTAAACGTGATACGTTAACAAACAAACAGACAGACAGACAGAAAATTCTAAAAATGGTAGAAATGTATTTAATTACACATTTTTAGTACCCCTCAATCACTTTTATTACAAAAATATAAAATGTACAGACATCTGCTATTTACAGTTTTATTATATGTATAGATTAAATAAAAATTTACATTATAAACTTTTTTTTTTTTTTTTTTTTTTTTTTTATTTTATTGGATGTACACAACAGTTTACATTCAATTTTATGTAACATAAATACCTATTATATACAAAGTTTTGAACTGGAATACAAACCAAAAACGCGTACATACAGTTGCAACATGAATTATCCGTAAACATATTTATGTATTATATTTTACTCAAAAAAAAAAAAAAACAATTTATAAATTTAACAAATTTTACGACAATATAGTAAAAGTTTATTATGACGATAAATAATTAATTAATGTGGAGTTGACTTGAAGTAGTGGAGTAGTTGAGTACGTAGCTTATTTACATTATTGTCAAAGACATCAATGTCCTTACCTGACTCCGTTAGAACTATATCATTATAAGAGCGACACATTCATGTTAAAGGATTGTAAAATGAAGTATTGTTCTTATAGACGTTTAATATAAATGTATTAAGACGACGCCTGGGATTAGACTTAATATTGAAAGTGATTTGTGATAAAAGATCTGGGGAAACAATTTTGCAGTGTATTAGTTTATGTAAGCAAAGAATATCTTGTATAGCACGTCTATTACGCAGTGATGAAACTCCAAATGTAAGTAGTCTCTCCTGATAAGACGGTAGCTTGCGACTTATTTTCAGCCTATAACTAACTATCTTAAGAGCTTTGTTTTGGATCTGTTCTAGACGCTTGGAGTGCACTTCGTAAAATGGAGACCATACAACAGAACCATACTCAAGAGTACTTCTTATCAAAGCATAGAAGAGATGTATAAATGTGGATGGTTTTTTGAAATGTTTGGTTGTTCTGGTAATAAAACCTAATGTTTTGTATGACTTAGAAATAATGTAATCATAGTGATTTCTGAAAGTAAGTTTTTCATCAAAGTAAACACCTAAGTCTTTTGCAACTGAATTACGCTTAAGAATTTGACCTTCAAGTATATAATCGTGATTTATTTTATTGCGTTTGTTGGTAAAAGAAATAACGAAACATTTTTTTATATGTAAGTACATACAGTTTTGTTTGCACCAGTCAGCAATTGTGTTAGCATTATTTTGCAAATCAATACAATCATTAAGGTCATTAATTTTCTTGAACACTTTGAGGTCATCTGCGTATAATAGACAAGGACAGGTTAGTTT
Organism: Parnassius glacialis; assembly: GCA_033319125.1. Lineage (NCBI taxonomy): Eukaryota > Metazoa > Arthropoda > Insecta > Lepidoptera > Papilionidae > Parnassius > Parnassius glacialis. The sequence continues at coordinate 23,539,147 of JAVANC010000003.1, forward strand.
TGGGATTAGGTCGTTTATAAAAATAAGAAAAAATAAAGGGCCCAGATGAGATCCTTGTGGTATACCTGAACTGAACTGAACTGTATACTGAACTGTGGTATACCTTTTAAATTGATATTTCCATAAAATATGCTAACCATATTTTAATACTTACATAATATATTTTAATGACTAAATTTCCATCAAGAATGAGATTTAAAGGTCTTTGACATTAAATTGATAGAATGAATACAGACGGTACGATATTGGATACAGGTGGCTTAAGACCATGCTTTGTAGCGTTCCTTGGAAGTGGCCGATGTTTAACAGTGGACTTGTGATGGGTTATAACGGTGAGAAAAATCATTATATACCAACACCACTGGAAGGCCCGCCCTGCAGTGGCATCGCCCAAATTTCAACGGAATCAAAGGCTTTCTCTCACAGTCCACATACCCAAGACAAAGTCACGGACTGTTTTCTCCTCTTCGGTCTTCTGTACAATTTGCTAAAGAGTATGTAAGGTGCATTGGGGTAATTTCGAAAATGGGTATAGTTGACCAGCGGTAATCGGACAAACCGTTTGTCAAAAAATTTGGACACTGGTGAAAGAAGTGTATAAAGAGCGACTTCGTCACAGAGTATCTCCTTTATGTCTTTTTTTGCGGTAACACCGCAGATAGTGTTATGTAATGTGAACGTTGTAACCAGGGATTGAATACCGGTACCAATTTCGGTTCTGGTTCTTCATTTAGGTTCTTATAAAGGTTCCTCTTTTCGGTACGGTTCCAGTTCCGGTATCGGTTCCGGTTCGGGTTCCGATGTACCGGTTCTAAATACCGGTTCCGAGAACCTATAATCAAATTTCTCCAAATCCGTAGATTGGTATAAAAAATTCTGTACAATTCCGTAGATGCTATTTCAAAATATCCGTCCCGTTGAGGATTGGCAGTATATGTTTTTGAACTTAGTTGATAAATTCATTCTGTCATGGAAAATTCTTGTTGTAAGTTTAAATGTAGTATAACATCGAATCAAGCTACACATGTAAGAAAAATTAACCATAACAAATTGATTATAATTATTTTTTTTTAATTAAATAATATTTAGTAAACAACAACTAAAGTAACTATACACACTTTAATATTTGTGGATAGTTATACTAAAAAATACGTTACAAACTTAATTATAACGACTTATTAACATGGATTTTATTTTCTGGTTTTTGTTAGTTTATTATTTGATATATTACGGTGTAGTGGCGGTAAAGAATATCTGTGGGTGTCGTAAGAGGCGACAGTGGTATACAGTCAAGAGATCGGCAGCAGCATCTTCCTAATAAAAGCAATATCACAATAAAAAACTGCGGTTGCCAACCCGCTCGCCAAGCGTGGCAACTATGGCAATATACCCCCCAAAATAAATAAAGTTACTAAGAGACGGCCCCCAGTCCCCGTCGGCCCCGCTATTCCTGGCTACGGTGGCGACCATGGTAACGCCGGGGCAGGGGTGCTAAGAATCTCCGATGGAGGTTCACAAGTTGCGCTGGAATATTATAGGAATATCCGAGGTCCGAAGAGAGGGGGAGGACACGGTAATCCTCGAATCCGGCAACTTGTTCTATCACCGGGAGAGCGACCACCTGTCCCAAGGAGGTGTCGGATTTATCGTCCACAAGTTTCTCGTTAAAAACGTTGTAAAGATTGGCAGTGTGTCGACGAGGGTCGCGTACCTTATACTCAGAATCACCAAACGGTATTCGCTGAAGGTCATACAGGTTTACGCACCAACCTCGACACACCCCGATGAGGAGGTGGAGGAAATGTATGAGGATATCTCTACAGATATCTTCATACATTTATACGGTGTTAATGGGAGACTTCAACGCAAAACTAGACACAAGAGAGAACGGTGAACTGAAAATAGGGAAATTTGGAATAGGGGAACGGAACTAAAGGGGCCAGCAGCTGGCAGTGTTCATGGAGAAAGAGGCATTTTTTATGATGAACTCTTTCTTCCAGAAGCGGCCCCACAGAAAGTGGGCCTGGTCGAGCCCCGACTGTTGGACAAAAAATGAGATTGACTTCATTTTGACGACCAGACGACAACTGTTCAGTGATGACTCAGTGATCGTGCGGGTGAAAACCAGCAGCAATCACCGAATGGTGACAGGCATACTGAAGCTAAACGTTAAGTTGGAGCGGTCTTGTCTAATGAAGTCAACGCTCTGTCTCCCTCGTGCTCTACTCCAAAGTCCCGAAATCGTTCAGCTCGAGCTACGAAACCGTTTTCAGTGCCTAGAAGATTGCAATGCAGTGGACGATATGAATGACAAGCTCGTGAAAACTGTCCATGCGGTCGGAGCTAAGTTTAGCAAGACCTGCCGCAGAAGAACACAAAAACTCTCCACACTCTCTCACAATCTTAATCTCATGGCTGTTAGACGGGATATGAAGCTGCAGTCTTCAGCAGATTTGACAGCATACAGGCAACTGAACGGACAGATCCAAATGCATGCGGCGGGACTTACGCAACTTTAATACTGCACTTATTACCGGGCTCCAAAGTCTTTGCTAGAGATCTGTCTGCCGAAAAGAGCCAACTGTCAAAGCTGAAGACAGAATGTGGCAGCATCGTTTCTGGGGCACCTGAGATTTTGAGTGAGATTGAGAGGTTCTACGGGCAGTACACGTCATCGTTGGAGACACACGTAAGTGTGAGTAACGATCCAAGAGCGAGTCTTATCCGACACTATTCCGATGATATACCGGACGTCAGTCTGAGCGAGATTAGAATGGCTCTCCAGCACCTTAAAAACGGCAAGGTTTCAGGCGAGGATGGAATTACAGCGGAGCTTCTGAAAGCGGGTGGAAAATCGGTACTTGAAGTCCTTCAGAAGCTCTTTAATTCCGTCCTCCATGGTGGCATTACATCGGAGGCGTGGAGCAGAAGTGCGGTGGTCTTGTTCTTCAAGAAACGTGACAACACTCTCTTTAAGAAGTACAGGCCGATTTTCCCTCTGTGCCACATCTACGTGCTGTTTTTCGAGAGTCATTACGAATCGTCTCGCGCGCAGAATTGACGACTTCCAGCCTCCCGAACAAGCCGGTATTCGAAAGAGCTTTAGCACCATAGACCACATACATACCCTTCGGCGAATTGTACAGAAGTCCAAAGAGTACAATTTGCCTTTGACTCCGTCGAAATTTGGGCGGTGCTGCAGTCCCTTCATCGGTGCGAAGTTGACCGTCGGTATATCGAAGTTCTGAAGTGCTTGTACAGTAGAACTACGATGGCTATCCGAGTACAGAACCAGAGATGAAAACTAACCAATTGCAGAGAGGTGTAAGACAGGGTGACGTTATATCCCCGAAACTCTTCACCGCTGCATTGGAAGACGTTTTCAAGCTTCTCGACTGAAAAGGATACGGTATTAACATCAATGGCGAGTACATCACTCACCTTCGATTTGCCGACGATATAGTCCTTATGGCAGAATCGCTGGAAGACCTTAGCACTATGCTCAATGACCTCAATAGTGTCTCCCAACGGATAGGTCTTAAGATGAACACGGGCAAAACAAAGATCATGTTTAACGTCCATGTCACACCTATGCCGGTAGTTGTTGGGGGCACTAAACTCGAAGTTGTTGACAAGTATGTTTACCTGGGACAAAAAGTCCGACTAGGTAAGTCCAACTTAGACCGAGAGGTCAATCGACGGAATCAACTCGGTTGGGCAGCGTTCGGGAAATTACGGCACATCTTCTCGTCAGGTATACCTCAAAACTTAAAAACCAGACTGTACAAACTGTGAGTGTAGCCAGTGATTACTTATGGAACTGAGACGTGGTCGTTTACTGCTGACCGAATTAGGAAGCTCAAGGTCACTCAGCAACTATGGATAGGGCTATGCTTGGAGTTTCTCTGCGTTATAAACTTAGAAATGAGGATATCCGCAGTAGAACCAGAGTAACCGACATAGCCCAACTGATTAGTAAGCCGAGTGTTAATGAGCCGGCCATACAGCTCGAAGAACCGACAACGGATGGGGAAAAAAGATTCTCGAGTGGCGTGGCCTCATACCGGCGGACGAAGTGTGGGGCGTCCCACGACTAGATGGAGTGACGACCTGGTAAGACATGCAGGAAGTTGATGGATGCAGGTGGCTCAAAACCGTGCTTTGTGGCATTCCTTGGGGGAGGCCTATGTTCAGCAGTGGACTTGTGAAGGGCTGTAATGATAATGATGATGAAAAACTATACAACTAAGAACTTTGGGAAATTCGAAAAAAAAGATCGAGGAAAAACGAAGAATAATCCGGCAGAATTTTTTTAACAATTGTAAAAACATAGGATTAGAAAAATTTGAGACATAAGTGACAATTCAATCATCTTTAATCATCGACAATACCTACGTGGTAGAGCCATGCTGCAGCACAAATATGTAGCACAAATAGGTCGGCTCGACCGGGGAAGGACCACGCTCTCACAGAATACCAGCGTATAATAGCGGCTTAGTGCTGCTGTGTTTCGTATGGTGAGTGTAGAGAAACGGAGACCTATTTTACTGGAAAAGAGGCATTCTATCTTAGTTCTTAACGGCTGACAATGCATCTGCATTTTAATTCGCAAGCGAAGATAGATGTAGATGTCTATGGGCCACAGCGACCACTTACCATCGGATGGACTGTGTGCTCGTTTGACACCCATATTCTATAAAAAAAAATCTATAAAAAGGTTATAAGCTGTTATATTAACTTCCTATTTTTCAAGAAGAAAGAAGAAACAAACGTACCTTATTTAATTCAAAATATCTAAGCTATTAACATTTGAAATCGATTAAGTCACAAAAATATTGATATTTATGAGTCAGAATGGTTTTATTTTAATACAGATAGCATAGAACCAATTATTAAATATGATTTAATACAGACGACATTAGAAGAAGAGAGAGTGAATGACATTGTCGGCAAGTTCACACTCATGATAAAAAAAATTATAAAAAAAGTTTATAAAAATTCCGTAGATTGGAACGTCAAATTCCGTAGTTCCTTAGATGATGACAAATTGCCGTATATCTATAGAAAATCCGTAGAGTTTGCAACACTGCATTGATATGCAACATAAGATCCACCAATACAATTAATGTGATATTTCACAAACTCCCCTCTTCTCACACTCCGCCTCGCGCCGTCCACCCGACCGCACCTCAAACAAGTTTGGACTTGCTTTCGCTTTACTTAGGAACCGGTAAAATAGAGGTTCTTAAAGGTTCTAATTTATGTTCTGGTTCCTGTTCCGGTATAGGTACCGAAACCCCTAAATACCGGTTCTATACCGGTATTTTGGGACCGTTTTTAATCCCTGGTTGTAACGTTTTTAAACGTGGTAGAATCATGCTACAGCTTATAAGCACTATATTATGGTTATAATTATTAATTAATTAGTTGTTTTATAGGTTTCTATGGGCCACAGTATACACTTATCAGGTGGACTCTGTTTATTTGTTACCCTTATAAAAAAGAGCCAAAGTTTTATATACCGGTTCATTGATATTTCGATAAAACTGGCGCCATCCTCAACGCATGTGTCCAGCCAGACGTACACTCTCATACTGAATGGGTGAATGGCAATGGCAGGCATATGTCTAGAGACAGTTGTGATATTGCCTCGATAGCTGTTCTCCCTAGATTGCCCCTGCGGCAGGCAAGTGAGTAGCCGGCTTAAAACAACCTGTTTGTCCATTTATTCACAAAGGACATATTATTTATAGTAAAAGTCAGTGATTCTCAATCTGTGACGATGAAAAAATTTATGTTTATTCTGTATTAGGAATGCGAATGTAAGTGAACTGATTATTTCGATTTAAATGTAGTAGTAGAGTTTATAACAATTCGACAATAATTTGAATCAAAAAGATTTATTCATAATATTACTATTATTTTATTAATAAGTAAGCCCGCTCTCGATCTCGATTTTAAATATGTTATAAATCTCTAAGGTTATAACTATATGGTCTGGTGCCCGCAAGTGCGACTGTTTCGATCCCCGAATTCACCAAAGTGTGATTGAGTTTTTCCATTATATTATTATATCTACCAGCACAAATTCTGTTCTGTTAGGTAGATATTAAGATGAGTAAGACCGTTTATAATGGTGATTTATTAACTCTTTATAAGAATGACCGGAAAACTGTAACCAAATTATTTTTTTTAACTTTTTTGGATTGTTGATTCGTCATTTTGCTAAACTTTAAAACTACATATTTGCAATTACTGCAAAACTGAAACCTTGTAATCTACTTAAAAAGTAAGTAAAATGTTTTTAAATAGTAATTGACATATCAATTAAAATAACAATAAAAAATATCAATAAAAAAAACAAAATTAAAATCTTACTTCCTACTACTTCCTACTTAACATTAATTTTGACACTTAGAAATTAACTAACAACTATCTAGTTATTTAATTATCTAAGAACAGAATAGAATAGAACAGAATGATTTTTTATTCAATATTGATTATTACATAATACTTATTGAAAGTAATTTATTATTCACCACTGGTTCGGAAAATACCTCTGTCCTGAGAAGAATCAGCAACTTAACAATAATTTTGTTGATACAATTTTTAAATGAATTTTCATAGTATCAGCATGATGGCGATCACCTTATTCCCAGCGCTTATTTTCATTAATGTATTCCTTGATATTATAATAACCCTTTTAGTACAGTTTTTCTTTAATAAAACTTTTAAACTTGTTTATTGACAAACTGATGTACTGGGATTTTGTTGTAAAAGCGTATACATTGCCCCATAAAAGAATTACTGATTTTGTGGAGTCTAGTAACTGGCATTACAAGCTTATGTTTGTTCCTAATGTTTAAGGTATGAACATCCTTATTTTTATTAAAGCTATTTATGTTTTTATGTACGTACATTACATTTTTATAAATATATTGCAATGCCAAAGTTAATATGTTTATTTCTTTAAAATTTTCTCTGAGGGACTCTACAATTTGGGTTACAAATAGCCCGTACGGCTCTCTTTTGCAAAACAAATATAACTTTAATACCATAGCAAAATTCCATAAGACATTACATATGGGGGCCCCATTGAAGTTTCGCGTCAATAGTAATATCAAGAAAAATAGTGGTATACACAACACTCAACTCCACCTCGTTTAAGAGCACATTGGTATCCGAATGTTTTTTATCAGGTATTGTAAATTAAATACATTTTGTCTTATTGCCGTTTAAGAGCATATTGTTGGCGTTAAAGCAATGTACTAATTTCGATAGAGCATTATTTACATTATCATAATTAATTGACTGCCGTTTGGGTTTAAAAATTAAAGACGTATCGTCAGCAAATAACAGGAATGGGCCAAGAATCGAGCCCTGAGTAACGCCTATTGACGCTAGCGATCCGGAGAAACCTTTACCATTGATCACACACTTTCTGAGTTCTGTTACTTAAATATGAAGTAATAAGTCTAAGCGCAAAATTTTTTACACCGTAATGTTGTAGTTTCCTGATTAATTTCTCATGATGAACACAATCAAAAGCCTTGGAAAGATCACAGAAAATACCTAAGGCATCTTGTGAATTCTCCCAGGCCTTAAAAATATACTTCATAAGCTCAACACCGGCGTCAGACGTTGAGCGACCCCTTGCAAAACCAAATAGGTTTTTAAAAATTTTACTAAGAGTTGGTAGTACAAAAATAGGTCTAAAATTAGCGGGTTCCAATGTACTACCAGATTTAAATAAAGGTACTACATTACTATACTCCATTAAATCAGGAAACGTACCAGAATCGATACAAGTATTAAAAATAATAGCAAGATGAGGTGCAATTAAATCTATTATTGACGCAATAACTGTAATGGAAAAGCCCCCACAAATCTGCGATTTTCTTTACATCAATGGTTTTGAAGTATCTTACAATATATTGCGGTAATACTTTTTCAAATCTAAATTATTTTAAACAGGTATTAACATTCTGTTTGAGTAATGACTCGGCGACAGTTAGAGAAGTATTCAATGACTCTGTTGTCAAGATAGGAACATCAGTGAAATAATTCTCAAACACCGAGAAGTCGCAGTTCTTGATTTGATTTAGTCAATTCATTGTTAATTTTTATTTGATAGTTTCAATTACGAGGTTTGTCTTTAGGTACCCGTTTCGCTGTTAATTATACTCCACGTTATTTTAATTTTATTCTTAGCCGTCTTAATTTTGTTGCTAATATGTAACGATTTGGCTGTAGAGAAAACTATTTTAAACATTTTAGAAAAATTTTTGAAGATATCAATAACATAAATTTAGTCCGATTTTAAAACTATTTAGGTACGTATATTCGATTTTTAGGGTTCCGTACCCAAAGGGTAACCAACGGGACTCTATTACTAAGCCTCTGTTGTCCGTCCGTCCGTCTGTTAGGGGGCTATATGTCATGATATATATATATATATATAATTAAAGAGGGGAGGGGAGGGCGGGGGGCTCGCCAACTTGAAACGTGTTTTACGATGGTACGGAACCCTTCATGCTCGAGTCCGCGTCGCACTTGGCCGGCTTTTTCTTTATCAAACCTTATGGAAATATCGATGTAGATGATATCATTATTTACAAACCTTTGTGAGTTAAAGATGCTATTTTATTTATGCTTTTGTATTCAACATTGAAATGATAAATAAATTTAAAAAAAACAATAAAATTTACCTATATCATAATTTATAGCAATTTATAGTTCTTTTCTGAATCAGTATCTACATAATGTATGTTTTACTGTTGTTTCTATTTTATATTATAAAATTATAAAATGAAAATATTGCATTGAGAGATATCTTCCGAATAGTAAAGGATGAGACTTGCTCTTGAATCGTTTTGTACTTGTGACTTCTTCTCATTGAAGTTGGACAATGGGTCACACCAACATGTTCTAATTTGACAACAAAACCTATATAGCTTTAAAGAAATGTTTATGAAAATAACAATAGTTATTGTTTCATCCAAATTGGTGCAGAAATACGAAAGTTATAACGTTTTGAAGTATCGCAATTTTTTTTTATTATTATCCGCTTGTTCTCTGTGATGTGACATCACAATCCGACAGAGCGAACGCGCAGTAGGTACTCTTGTACATACAACTTTATAATTTGTGGTAGGTACTTGCTAAGTTCAGTACTAACCGCGCACAGAATATTTTTACTTTTACTCCTAGCGGAGATAACCGCGCGCTCGGAAGTATTCGGTCGTCTACCTATATATTATATCGAATGTCAGAGCTCAGAGTTAATGTCCGGTTGACTGTATTAAATGACATAATACTTATAATAAACCCAACGACTATATAATAATTTTCAACTAATAATTTATGAATAATCTAATCTAATCCAATGTAATGAATATTATTTATGATGAATAATTATTTAATCTAATAATCTAATCTATTATTACGAATAATGTAATCAATGAACTATTAATAATATTTGACATTTGTATGCCCTTATAATGTAATATAGAGAGTGAGCACTTAGAACATTGTATCCGTTCCTCATTTTTCTTAGAAAGAGAGGCACCGAGTTTGGTATTTTATCCCCTTCTAACATTGATAAGTGTTTACACAAGATAAAAACATTACTAACGTTTAGACAGTAATTGACTTAAAGTTATATTTTAGACGTATGCTAGAACGATAATCTTATATATTTTTATCGCTAATCATAGTTGGTATATTCCATATTGTATTTTAATTAAGCTTATTATTAAGTAACACGAAAAAAACCACAAAAACACTTTAATGTATGAAAGAATCATGCCCACTTTCCATACATTTAAAAACCTGATAGTGAAAGTTGATGTATAATTATATAGTATAGTAGAAAACCTACATGTAAGCTCAGGAAATAATATCATATAGTTATTTTTACGATTTAAACGCTACGAATCCCAAAATATACTAATGTCATTTTTAGGTTAGGATTTGCCGTAACCAAATAGGTAATAAAGAAATAAATGTGCTATAACTTATTATTAACGCTCGAAGTTAAAATAACAATACTTATCTAGTTATGGTCTAAAACGTCTTTTTTATTTTGTGAATTTCTTGAAACCAACTGCCCCTAAGTCACCGCTTACTCTCGATGATTGTCACCGTAAATTGAGTGTCTAGGTCTATCTGCTATTTCTTCAGCACACATAAATACTTACTAACTACATTTAGTTCATCTTGTATTGTCAAAATGATCACTTATCAACCAAACACATTTCATTGGCCTATGGTATATACTTACTGATGAACAAAATGGGATAAATCAATAAAACAGTATATTAAAGTGGCATGGTTTATTAATTATCATCATTTTCACTTAAATCTCTCACCACCACGTCATCCAGAAATTCTGCTGGAGCAGAAATATTTTCTTGATACCATATAGGGTTTTAAAAAGAAGTAACATAAACAAAATGGCACAGTACACAACGAGACGCAAATGCAACAACGAAGAACTGCGCCGATTCCAATTGCAGAACTGTCAAATGTTAAAAAAAAATCCGTTTCATTCGTCCGCACTCGATGATATACTGAATGATTAATTTATTTTATTATTATATTATTTTATATTAATATGTACTATACAAATACAAATAAATAAATACTTACTGATTAAATAAAACATAAAATAATGTATAAAACTCAGAAGCAGAGTTAAATAAAGTAAAGTAGCAGTGTATAAAATGGAACGTCCAAGAAAAAGGGTAGTTGAGATGCGTTCAAAACATATAATACGTTTACCCTTGACGTAGAATAAACTTATAGAAATATGTAAAAATATTTTTTTCCTGCGTTTCTTTTAACATAGTGATAAGCGTAATTAATTTACAATTCAATTAGCTGAATTTTAAGATTTATTTCATTTCTATACATTGTCAGGTGAAAAATGGGCATTGTTCTTTATGACTCCAAACGTCAAACAATTAAATACTAATGTAATTTTAAATGGAGAGAAACTGAGTCTTGTAGATACCACCATTTTTCTTGGAATCACATTAGATGCCAAGCTTCAATGGAGCCTCCATATATCAAAATTAGCAAGCAGACTTAGCTCTGCAGCATATGCTGTAAAAAGTTTTAAAGTCTTACCAGTGTTAAAACAGCTAGACTAGTTTACTGTAGCTATTTCCATAGCATAATGTCGTATGGTATTTTGCTATAGGGACACGCCACGGAATATAAAATACTTGTTTTTTATATTCCGTGGGACACGCAACTGACACTAAAATTATATTTGTTTAATAGAAGAGAGCCTTAAGATCAATTTATGATTTAAAGCCTAAAGAGTCGCTGCGACAAAAATTTAAAGAAATTAATATATTAACTTTGGCCTCTTAATACATTTATGAAAATGTAATGTACGTACACAAAACTAAAAGTGGTTTCACAAAAATAAGTGATATTCATTCTGTACGTACTAGGAACAGACACAAGCCAGTAGTACCAGTTACTCGACTCCACCGAGTCAGTAATTCATTCTTGGGGCGATGTATACGCATTTACAACAAAATTCCAGAAAATATACAAAATTTAACCTGCTCAAAGTACAAAAACTTTAATAAACTAAGTTTATTATAATAACCCTTTTTATACAAAAAGGGTTATTATAATATTAAAGAATTTATGGATAATAATAACCCCTGGAAATGAGGTGATCGTTATCAAGCTATTTCTAATTTGTTGTGTTGTAAATTTGTATAACATTGAATTTGATTGTTTGATTTTGATTGATTGTAAGCTGTTATTTAAAAAAAGTCCCGCTGGTTTTCTTGGTGGTTTTTCCCAGGACAGAGGTTTTTTTTCGAACCAGTGGTAATTAAACAAAAGAGTAACTTTCAATAAGTATAATTTATACTCTATATTCTTAGAATAATAACACCTAGAAGCTGAGTCCGCGTCCGTAATGTGAGGCAATCTGTATAGGACAGTTACTATACTCTTTGGAGGCAACTCAAACTAAGCCAGTACGGCTTAGTTCAATACTCGGTCCGTTAGTGCTCAAAGTCGTGTCGTGATGACAACAACTCCCGAAAGGAGACGGATACGTTTCCATACATTCTTGTGCCCAGGTGTTAACAAGATGAAAGTTGGATCATTTAAAAGCTTACATATAAATACTCCATAGTTGAAAATTTGGCAAGATTTGTCAATCTAGGATCTGAGATATTTAAGATTAAGTAAAAGTGAGGTTATATTTTACCTACATTGTAACAGTCGATTTCTAACTATAGATAATATAGTTATTTAACTATTAAATATATATTTTTCAAGTGTTAAAGGGGGCAAAAGCTTTAAAGAATAATTATATTAATAAATTCTCATATTATCAGCGTAAATGGAGGTAAATGCCTACTTACTTCGCCTGTAATGTTTTGCTCGAATAACATCAACTCATATTATAAACTTTCCGTTTTCTTGTAATTTAAGTGGTAAATAAATATTCAACCAAGCTAGCTGCACTTCGAGTACACTCAGGCAACTTGCTTATTCTCACAAATATGCCTTCACAATCAATTTTTATACGAAAAAAGATAACTAGGAATCGGACCAGACACCTCTGACTTTGATAGGGTTTTTTAAGCACACATTAATATGTCTCAACCTATCTAATTACCTAATTCTCAATGTCTACGTAATTCAGCCAGATAGGAATAGGGTGTTCGTTATTAAACAAAAAACATTTTTTTAGGTATTTTAATCGACTTCAATAATTATTAAAATATCGTCAAGGAACTGTGCAGGTGGCACTATGTTGTCCTGATACCTTGGCCAACTAAGGTACCATATAATTGATCTATTCTACAATAATATTGAAGAATAGATTCTCGGCTGCAGCGAGAGCTGTCAACCAATATGTATACAAAGTATATTTTGCGACTAATATGTTTTGAATTTATTCTTCCTCTAAGCAACCATTAGGTATTTGAAACAGACAGCTTTCGCAATAGACTGCTGCTAGCATCCCTGCACACTTCAATTATATAAACATCATTTGCTCTTATGTGTTCACTATAGTAGGAACGTGCCTGTTTCAATTGGTATGTACCTAACGCAATTAATATAAGTTCACTATAAGAAAGCTGGGGAAAATCGTTCAAATTGTTATTTTGGATACTTATTGTTTGGAACATGATACGTTTGGGAAAGAACTTGACAAGGCTGGGTAGTCGTAAAAGTAAGATTATCGGTGTTCAATAACGAAGCAGGGGTCAATCAAAAGCAGGATAAGTAAGTAAAATCGAGAAATAAAGCCGTGGATAACAATAAAACGGAACGAGTCAAAACAACAAGTGAGTGACAAGGTGACAAGCTGACAAGTGACGCACAGATTTAATAAATACGAGCAAGCTATAGTGAAGTAATAGTTAGATTCTGCTGTCAGAGTGATTGGTAGTTACACGTTATTTTTGTACTGAAATAAGTTTTTAATCCTTTTTCGATTTAAATTTGCGTAAACTTTCTCAATTTTCTTTGTGTTGTTTGTGTGTGTTCTGTTTGTTCGTTGGTGAGTATTATTTGTTTAGATAGTTGATGTAGATCTTTGTGACGACGATGGATGTTGATGGGGGAGACGCTGAACCACCGGATTTATGCGGTGATTCTAGCACTGTCAAACGGAAACTTACGGATCCTTTACCCAGCTTCCCAAAGAAAAAAATAGGGCACGATGATCACCCTTCGGCCTCCTATCAAAATACATTCGTCCACCCTGAATTCCAAGAAAAAAAAAAGTATATAGATAGCGATAAGGGCCCCTTCGTTATTCATTTAAGTCGCTCAGAACCTGATCCATCATCAGGTTATACAATTAGACCTGTGAAAATTGGCCATATCCTCTCACAAAATAAAGTAGCCAATATTGAAAAACACGGCATCAAAATCTTAGGGCGCAATAGAGTCTCAATTGCTTTTAAAACAGCTACTGATGCTAATAATTTTATTGACTCTCAGTTTCTTTCCCAATATAAACTTTCTGCTGTCATTCCAACTTTTAATGTTACTCGTATGGGTGTGATTAGGGGTATCCCAACTGACATCTCCATGGAGGAACTAGTTTCCGAATCCGAGCTCCCTCCTGGTAGAGGGGAAATCATCAAAGCCAGAAGACTTAATAGAAAGGTCAAGAAGGGCGATGAAGTAGAGTGGGTCCCAACTCAAACTGTTGTCCTAACCTTCTCTGGACAAGTGCTCCCCTCCCATATATATTGCTTTTATGCATCAATACCTGTAGAGACTTACCTTCTCCCTACCATCCAGTGTCTTAAATGCTGTCGTTTCGGTCATGTTAAAGCCCAATGTCGATCCAAACCACGCTGCTTTAAATGCAGCAAAGAGCATACTGGAGAAAATTGTTCCACAGATTCCCCAACCTGTCTTTTCTGCTCTGCAAACCATTCGGCCATTGAAAAAAGTTGCCCTGAACACTCAAGGCAAAAAGCAATCAAAATAGTAATGTCACAAGAGAATGTGTCATATCTTGAAGCTTCTGCCCGTTTCCCAGCTGTCAGAAGACCTTATTCTGATGTTGCATCCTCACAAGTTCCTGCAAGCCATCTCCCCTCTACTCAGGCACCTAGAAACCTTCCTACTTTTCCAACTCCATCCCAATCCTATAGGAAAACCACCTATAAAGCCAAATCTATCCCAGCGCAATCTTCAGTAGGTTATGATAAAGTTTCACATTATAACATTACAAGTACTCCTTCCTCATCCCTCCCCAATGGACATGCTTTACAAAACAATGTAATATCCTCTAATGATAATCTTCTAGAAAATCTTGTCGCCTCCCTTACTGATATTGTTGGCAAATTTGATGATTCCCATTTACCGTTCAACGTGAAAAACAAACTAGATGTCCTCTTCTCCAGAATATATAAAGTTCGAGTCCCTAACCCTCCTCCAGTGGAATTGTCGGAGCATCAGGAATAAGAAACCTGATATAATTCACTTAATTAACTCTTATAAACCTTCAATACTTGCAATATCGGAAACCTGGCTTAAGCCAGGGTCCACATTTTGAATTCCAGGCTTCTCCTGTTATCGTAGTGATAGGAGTGACGGCTATGGCGGTGCTCTGATTCTACTAAACAGGACCATTCCTTTATCACCTATCCAGCTTCCTCCTATACTAGGCAATATTAATGCAGTAGCTGTTAAGGCTTTAGACATCACAATTCTATCCATTTACATTCCAGCTCCCACTCCTTCTTGTATTCCAGAACTCAATTTAATTCTATCAAGCATCTCCCCACCTTACATTATCCTAGGAGACTTCAACAGTCATCATGTTATGTGGGGTTCCCATAAATCTGATTCTTTTTCTTATTTGCTACTTGATGTCTTCAATGAATTTAATCTTTGTCTTCTAAATG
Organism: Parnassius glacialis; assembly: GCA_033319125.1. Lineage (NCBI taxonomy): Eukaryota > Metazoa > Arthropoda > Insecta > Lepidoptera > Papilionidae > Parnassius > Parnassius glacialis. Next base: position 23,554,560 of record JAVANC010000003.1, read on the forward strand.
ATGGTTCTCCCACCAGAATGTCCTACCCTTTGCAGAATACTAAATCCGCAGTAGACTTGTCATTGTGCTCTCCAATCTTGGCTGCTAGCATATCATGGAAAACTCTTCCTTCCTCTTTTGGTAGTGATCACTTTCCCATCCTCTTAAACCTAAGTAATAGATGTGTCCCTACTCGAAGTATATCTCCTCTTTTCAAATTCAACCTGTCTGAAGCTGATTGGAATGTATTCTCCTCAGAATCAGAACTTCATATCAATAACCTTCCCCCAGTTTCTTTAGATAACCTTCAGAGTGTCTACTCCCAATTTATAACCCTTCTGAATAATATAGCCTGCAAAATTTTCCCTTTGAAGAATTCTTCCACAAAAAAAATTTCTTCACCTCCATGGTGGGATGCAGACTGCTCCTCAATTATTAGAAAACGAAAGGCTGCAGAAAGGCTTTATTCCTCTAATATGACCATGGAAAATTTTCTAGAATATCAAAAAATAGCTGCTCAGACCAAAAAACTTCTTTCCGAAAAGAAAAAAAAAGGATGGCTTTCATTCTGTGAGAGCCTATCTCCCCGATCACCTTCTTCTCTTGTTTGGAAAAGTATCAGGCGCTTCCGTGGTGCTTTAAATTATAGTAATCCCCTTTGTGCAGACCCATCCTGCTGGCTAGACGACTTCAGTAACAGACTGGCCCCCCCCTGGGTTCCATTGGAAGAAGAGATATTTCCTAACTCTAAATCATTTCCCCCTCATTCATCTAACTCTTTTAATAACTTTAATGAACCATTCTCAATAGCTGAACTGCAGTTAGTTCTTAGGCACCTAAAGGATTCCACTCCTGGCATTGATGGCATCCCCTACTCATTTCTAGTTAATATGGGTACTAAGTGTAAACAGTTCTTTTTAAAAATCATTAACTTTGCTTTTACAACTGGTTCCATTCCAGATGATTGGAAAACTCATATTGTTATACCCATCCTAAAATCTGGTAAAGACCCTTCTTCAGCATTAAGTTATCGCCCTATTGCTATTTCATCAACCTTGTCTAAAATCATGGAGCACCTTGTAAAAAATCGACTTGAGTGGATTCTTGAAAATAGAGGCATTATACCAAAGAGTCAATTTGGTTTTAGAAAAGGTTTTAGTACAATGGATAGCCTTAGCATCTTAGTATCCGATATAAGACTTGCCTTCTCCAATAACAATTTTCTGGTAGGCGTTTTTATTGATGTTTGTGCGGCATATGATAATGTTGTTCTCCCACTGCTCAGGCAAAAAATGCATCAGCTGAACATTCCTGAGAGAATAACAAACTTTGTATCAAACTTACTTTCACATAGACGCATATTAGTCCGTTCTGAAGGCAGATTTCTTCCACCTAGATTTACCTGGAAGGGGCTACCACAAGGCTCTGTCTTGAGCCCTTTGTTGTACAGTCTCTACACTCATGATCTAGACAGATCTGTGAATTACTTAAGTAATGTCCTGCAATATGCAGATGATCTAGTCTTATTTGTAACTGATGCCTCTATTGCCAATGCTACCTCCCGTTTATCCCAAGCTGCCAACTTTCTTAATAACTGGCTGTTTGAGCATGGCTTATCAATATCCCCTTTGAAATGCAGTACTGTGGTTTTCTCTAGGCGAAGGCAAATACCAGAAGTACCCATATATATTGATAATACCCTAATCCCCACTGAAAATCAGGTGAAATTTCTAGGAGTTATTCTGGATAGCAAAATGACAGGAATTCCTCATCTTTCATATATTGCTTCCAAATGTGAAAAAAACGTCAATGTAATCCGATCCCTGTCAGGTGCCTGGTGGGGTTCCCACCCCTACTCGCAAAAGCTTTTATACAATGCCCTTATTAGAAGTCATTTTGACTATGGCTGCTTTTTACTAGAGCCATGTAGCAAAATGGCTCTCAATACCTTGGACAAAATTCAGTCAAAATGTCTACGTATCATAACAGGTGGCATGAAATCTACTCCCATTTCTGCTCTACAAGTTGAATGTGTTGAGCCCCCCTTATTTCTACGTAGACAATATCTCTCAGATAGGTTTTTGTTCAAAGCTGTTTGTTATTTACACCATCCTCTCCTCTCCAAACTTCGTTCCTTGTATCAGTCGGTCAGGGAATCTTCATATTGGTCCCACAAAGATTTGCCATGTATTATAAAAAGTTACATTAAATTAGTCAATGTTCACTCTCCTGTTTATCAATCCCCTAGCAATCCACTTTTCAATATCCCATACGAAGCTCTAATTTTCAACCCAGACATCATTCTAAATTTTGGATTAGATAAGAATACTATTGAAGTAAATAACAAATTAAATATGCTTCTCCTCCAAAATTGGCATGATTGGTTAATTATGTACACTGATGCTTCAAAGCTAAGTGACGAGGGATTAGTTGGATCCGTAGTGTGGATCCCCAAGTACAAGATTATTTTAAATTTTAACTCCCCTCCTGCCTCATCTGTATTTACAGGTGAGTCTTTAGCTATCTTAGAAGCAGTCTTATATGCAGAATCTCACAATCTGGAAAGGACCCTCATTTTCTCAGACTCGCTCAGTTGTCTTCAAAGCATAGCATCCAGTCCTTTCCACTCTAAGATAAGATATCCCCTAATTTTAAATATCAGAAAGTCTCTGTACAACTGCCATAAAAAAGGGCTAAAAATCGTCTTGGCTTGGATCCCTAGCCACTGCGGGATTCAGGGTAATGAAATTGCGGATCATTTAGCTAAAGAAGCCACCAAATCTGGCTCCCTCCCTAAACAATGCCTCTATGCATATGACCTCCTCCCAAAGGCTGGAGCCAGCCTTCTGTCTACATGGCAAAGTATCTGGCATCAGTCTAAACTTTTAAAATGTAAATACTATTCCAAAGTCCAAACTAATATTCCATCAAAACCCTGGTTCTTTCAATATCGCCACTTTAATAAAACAATCACATCTACTGTTTGTCGCCTTCGCTTTGGACATGCTTGTACTCCGGTACACTTGGCAAAACTTAGGATTAGGGATAGCTCAATCTGTGAATGTGGTCTAGACGAAGGATCTGTAAATCATCTGTTCTTTGAGTGTCCTAATCTTTGTCAGTCTCTCTATGATATCCTGCCCCATTACATCCCGCGTCCTGTAAATTTCCAGTATTTGTTGTCCCTGGTGTATACTCCTTTTGTAAATATTTTGTGTGATTTTATTCGTACTAATAATATTAAACTGTAAAATTACTAATCAATTTTGGTGATGGTACTTAAAAATGTGACGTCTTTTGTTGTAGATTGTGAACCCACTTGTAAAATTGAGAACTCTTTAATGTAATAAATATTTACTTGTCACTCCCATGACTGACTTGACACTGGCAGAATTCTATCAAGAGAAGCCATAATTTAAAAGAAGAAGAAGAAGAAGTAATAGTTGACATGTCGATCTGAGATCGATTAATAATAAAATCGATTATTTAGAATTAAGGAATCGATTTTAAATTCTTTGGATCCATTCACTGAATCGATTCAAGAATTTGTCGTATCCAGTCGTATCGGACCGAATCACATAGAAGCCACTTTTTCTTGTTTCGGTTACCAAAAAATCACACTGAAAATCATCGTGTACGTTGATAACGTTGGATACTTGGAACATTAGAACGGCCATCAAAAATAAAAGTTTGGTGAGTTTGGAATTAAGCAACACCACGGTATCATAAATTCATTGATAAATAAATAAAAAAAAACTTATAACGTGACTTTACTTAAGCATTTTAATTTATTAGGTTTTATTTCAGGTCGTTTCTTTATTACCTTCCTTACCTGACATTTTTTTAATATGCGAAATTCACCTAACCTTGCTGTCGATGATGTACCGTTCTAGTACATATGCGTGGTTCCTATTATTTGGTTAAATCAGTGACAGGAGTAACGCAGCAGAACTTCTGTCACTGATTTAGAACGGTGTATGTAGTACGGTGGCTGCGCGAAGGAACATAGTTTCTCCACCTATACCTCAAAGATTTAGATTTGGAACTTTTTAAATAGTCAAAAAAGTCACAAAGTCACGGTGATATTTATACCGTGACGTTATTTATCACGCATGTCTACTTATGCTGTTTTCGTATACATCATCTTTATTTTAAAATGTGCCATAATCTGAGAATGAACTAAACGTATCTGTACTTTTTATTATCGAAAAAGTTACCTTCATTTTCAAATAACAGAAGCCGTTACTTTTTAGTGCAAAGCCAAAACGAAAAGACAAGTTAATTGTAAAGTATTTGGCACTAGGGCTTCTCAAATGCCACCTATGTATTTTATGAGATTAATGAATGCAATACATAAATGTAATATATCTTTCATACAGTAATCATGTATTTAACCGACAGAAAAAGAAGAAAAGTCTGTATTTATTTATGTTAGTCGATATCTTCGTCAATATCATGAATCGATATTGGTAATTCTTTTTTTTACACAGTCCAAAATTCTCATTATCATTGATATATTAGGTTGCTATCTTTGGCAGCTATTTAAAAATTAATTATTAATTATAATTTGGAACGCCAAACTTTTGTTAAAATGCTCAATTTAGTTGCGAATCGATAATATTGCGATCGTGACAAATCGAATCGAAAATCGGCCCTTTTCAGGACAAATTGACATGCATTATGTAAATAATTTTGCAGTTTGTACTGTCAAGTGTCAAAAAGAGAAGTCTTACGAACTATTTAGAAGACGTTAGTCTATGTATCGCCCCAAAACGAGAATTACACTAGTGTATCGATTCTATATGTTAATTGATTTATTGATAATAAATGTTTATTTAATTTTTTCCTTATGCAAACAACATATTTTGATAGTTACTACTTACTAGCTTTTTAGTTAATATTTATTTTTAATCTGAATAAATTTAAAATCGATTGTATTAATATAATCGATATTCTTATCAAAATCAAAATATTTCTTATTTTAATGTTTTTTCAAATTCTATATTGTAAAATGAGCTAGTTTTTTGTATTTGTTCTCAGAAAAATATAAACAATTTTTTGAAGTATATACCAATTTGTTAACTTCAGGCCCAAAAATCCCATTCTCCTTTTTATTAAAAATGACGGTTTATGCAGTGAACGGATGTCACAGTACATCAAAGAAACACAAGAAACATAGTAACATTACATTTTACGTGTAAATAATGCTTTTGAATTTATATTTTTACGTAAAACATTTAACAAAAATAAATATGAATTTTTATAAACTGACACATCACATTATATGGAAATGTTGCCAAAGTGAATAAAAATTCTCGCACATTTTGTCGTTTAATTAAAATTAAAAAACACGTCAATAGGAATTGAATACAGTGTATAACGCAACTTGACAACTTTTATTATCAGGGTTTCCAACATCGGAAAAATGCAACGCATAGAATTTATTTAAAAAAATATGGATAATTAAGGAATCTTTTTATATGGTCTAATAATAAATACATGTTTGATTTTCGTTTTAGGTTTCCTTCTGATCCTATCATTGCGGCTAGTTACAGAAATTATACAGAAATTATCATACACAGTCGAAATCAAAGCAGTTGGAAGCCTACTAAAAATACAAAAATTTGTTCTTTACATTTTTTTATAGGATACGGTGACAAAAGAACACAGTCCACCTGATGGTCAGTGGACGCCGTGGCCCATAGACATCTACAACTATTCTCAATAAAGAATCAAAATGCAGATGCGTTGCCATCCGTGAAGACTATGTAAAACCTGCCAAAATTAAAATGTGCATGTTTTTTTTCGTATTGTTGCTTACATTATGCATTCAGTGAGGCGCGGTACATCATTACTCGACGATTATTAGAAACAAAATAGCTAAAAAAAACTGAAAAATGAATACTAAATTCGGTCAACCCTTCGTCGAACAGTCGTGTGTCGGGCATTGGGCAGGTGTGTATATGGAACTTGCATTAGCTATATAATTATAACGTCTCTATCCAGTTACAAAGACAAATATGATGCAATGCAATCACATTTAGATGGCTCATAAAAGTATCTCACTTGGCTAGACAGGCAAATACCCTATGGAAGAATATTTTGAATTTGGCGGGCTACACTTCGGTAACAGAATTCAAACAAACTTATTTTCACATTTGTATTAGTCATACGTTCCATTGTATTAGTCTAATATAGTTTTAACTTCCCTACTTTTGGGGAAAATTTAATGTACTGACAACTTTATTTTTTCACTTGTGTGCGTTTCGTCTAGCGTAAACCCAAGTAACTTACGCACACATAGATTTAGTTCGTGCCTCATTTTTGAACGTCCGCTTTGTAGGGAACTATCGTGCTAGGTGTTATTATTCTAAGTCTATATTGAATAAAAAAGTTTCTATTTCTGTTACACGAATGTTCTTTCCCTAAAAACTAGGAGGTGCATTTTACGCTATAGAAGAAAACACTATTTTAAAATTTGACGCTGTCAAATGAATGAATATATCGTTTTTTTTTTTAATATAGAATAGGGTGACAAATGAGCACACAGCCCACCGGATGATAAGTGGTTGTTGTGGCTTAAAGACATCTACATCTATCCTCGTTTGCGAATCAAAATACAGATGCGTTGTCACCCGTGAGGACTAAGATGGAATGCCTCTTTTCTAGTAAAAAGGGTCTCTGGTTCTCTACACTCACCATACGAAATACATCAATGTTGAGCTGCTATTTTACGCTGGTATTCTGTGAGTGCGTGGTCCTTCCCCGGTCGAGCCGACCCATTTGTGCTACAACTATACTACTTATATAGTTTTGTGCTAATTATTCGCTAAATCTATGTAGAGTGCATTCACTTAGGGAGCGTTAATTCAAGTTTAACTTTTTTTCGGAACAGTAGAAAGACTTTATGGGTTCTTTTCATCAACCACACGTCAATGGGAAACTTTAATAAAAAGTGTAGGCGTATCCGTCAAAAGACTCTCAGAGACAAGATGAATTGCTCATCATGACGCTGTTAAACCACTGCAGAATAATTAAAAAAAAACTAGTATAAGCACTCGAAGATATATATGATCCCAGCACCAAAAGAGAAAACGTCGATACAAAAGAAGCAGTATCTACACTCTTATCAGCTTTGTGTGACTTCAGTTCGTTATGCTATCTTTCCTTTTGGTGTAAAATCCTAAAAGAAGTTAGTCAGACACAAAAGCAAATACTAAATAATATAATAATAATCTAGATTATCAATGGAAAAGTATGAGATAAAAATCAAAGCCCAAAAATTTCCCTTCAAAGCCAACGTATTCAACTAGTGAAAAAAGCTATTTCCTACGTAACAAAAAATGTGAGAATGACAACAACACAACAACAAAAAGGACATTTCGATTGAAGGAAGAAGAGAAATGTGGAGATATCGAAAACGTTTACCAGGAGAAATGACCCGATATGTTGGACTGGTAGCTCAGATGGTTAGCGTTCGCTGTAAGCTTCACAGTATTCGAACAACCCGGGTTCGATTCCCGCCGGCACCAATGAAATTGTTAATTGCAATTTTAAGTACTGATTTACCACGTGCCCGGTGGTGAAGGAAAACATCGTGAAAAAACCTGCATGTCTGAGAAATAAGAAAAAAAATAATTTGAATACATGAGAAGTTCGCCAACACGCAATGGAGCAGCGCAGCGGACATTTCCTTGCCCTAAAACCCTCTCAGAAATGAGAGGAGGCCTGTGTTCAGCAGTGAGACGTAAATGGGCTGCAACTTTACTTTTTTACTTTTATGCTGGACTAACATTGCCAGAGGAGCTGCAGAGAGCTATGTTAGAATGTCTTGACATATTTTACGTGGGACTAGACCATCGCTACACAACAATGGATGATATTCTCGTAACATTTAGTGTTGTTCAGCCTTACACTCTGCTAACGTCACCAGATGAAGATGTTCGTGTAAGAGTTCAAAATCTGACAAAAATCTACGATGATTTTTCTGCAGGATATATAATTTTGGCGATTTTACGACTTGAAATCTGCCAGCATTTCTTCCCAAGAAGCGGTTCAATGTAATAATCATTGGAGTTTTTCTCGTAAAATTGGGCTATTCTGAATCTGTTCCGAATCTAGCGCTGTGTCTAAGTTTTTTTTACCATTAAGTTTCATGTGAAGGAAACTTTTCAAAACTCAAGTTAAATAAATATTACTTAAGATCCACAATCAGCCAATCGCGACTAACCAATCTTTCCATTTCATCTATCGAAAATGACAAGAAAGTAAACTTTGATAATATATTTGAATATTTTAGCAAAATACCATCAGGTGGACTGTGTGCTCGTTTCTCACCCTTATCCTATAAAAAAAAAAAAGTCCCGTTAGCATGTATAGCATTTTTTGTTTTATTTTGGAGGGTGCTTGATAGGAAACTGCCCTGGATGTCAACCCACACTACGCCGCCACTAGTTACCGTAAGGTTTGATACTGTAGCTAAGCAACAATGTAATCAAAATATTATACGGAGTTTAATTATAACACTATTCAGCACTTTACATATAGAAAAACATATGCATTTCGTTTTTCGTGATGCTATATACACTAATAATATCCTCAAAATATTGTATCATGGACACTCTATTAGAAAGAAATGCAACGCCTAACTCGGTGCCTTTCATTCATTTTAAGGGCACTGATTCAGGAACGTTTCTCTAGTATGAAGTGCGCACTCCCTATATTTTACAATCCCCTTGTCACAGACTGAACTTAATTTGTGTTTAAATAAGACCTTTTTGTAAACTGTAAATCACAAATAAACTATTTGATTTGATGTATAAACTAAAAATACTAATACTAAAATACTGAACATTTAGCTTGTATATGATTGTATACATATGTATAGTCACGGTGTGTAGTGCCGGAAAAAAAAGAAAATGAAAGCGGGCTTTGAAAAAAGTCAGTCAGATAATCTGTCAAAAGTGTATATTTTTCAGAAAATTATGATTTTTTATTATCAGAAATGCGTGGAATAAAGCTCTCAAGATAAGTTACTAATAAAAGATTACGAAAAGTATACAGCTTTACCATTGATTAGTAATTAGGCAGTAATACTAATACATAGGTAGGTATTAGTTGACCGAACCACAAAGTTGCACATGATTTACAACATAGACTTAGAATCACAGAGTACATTATATATTACAGACATAGAGAAAACAGCTGATATTTCAGAGTGGCGCTATCTGCTTCTAATTGTAGGAACTAAAAATTTGTCATACATACGTATAATATATATATATATATATATATATATATATATATATATATATATATATATATATATAATGGGAACCTATACGAGTATATAGATTTATTGCGACCGAACTAAGAGAACTGAATTTCCGCCATATTGTGACGCGCTAGCGGGAAAAATGCGATTTGTTATTTTAAATTAATATTTCCCATTTACACGTCACAATATGGCGGAAATTCAGTCCAATTTTTAGTTTGGCCGCATTATATATTATTTTGTGTACTGTTTACGTAGGTACTAGAAATATATTAGAAAATATCATAGAGATACGACTGGAAATATATGTACTTACAGAAAATATTTTTGAGGGAACACAAAAAAATAAGCAAATAATATGATTAATTTTTATTTTCTACTTTTCTTAAAATATTCATAACATTATTTTTGTATTGCGTCCTCTACATCATAATCCAATCTGGTGCCCTTCAACAATTTATTAACATCACGACACCAGTTGAAAATGAAGAACTTCGAACTCAAATCAAAGATATAGTTTGATAGTTCGGACTTATGTTTTTCACATTTAATGAAATCCATATTAATGGTTATACATAAAACTGTTTTTATATATTGCCTTATATTTTTCAAGATGAAGATTGATGTTAGACAGTTGACGTAAATCACAGTGGATGGATGTCCGGGTTGCCGAGTGAATAAAACTTTTTGAAGTCGTTGTGATACCAGACTAATTTATGTCATCAAAAACATAACTTGTAAAAAAAGCCAAGTCTCGCAACTCAGTTCTTCTACCGTAAAAAGTTGTGAGATCCATGTAATACCAAGTCGGTTAATTTATTCAGTCCCTAGATTGATACATAGATTGACTTGGCAATCGCACTAAACAATCTAATTTAATATAATATGTATTACTTGTGAGATATATTGTGTTTTCATGTCGTCACCCTGTCTTACACCTATCCGCAGTTCAATTCAATTAAGTATATACCTATTAATATTTTATAAAATGTTTTGACGTGGAAATTAAAACCGGGGACACGCAGTACATAGTGCCTGTTTTATTTTTCGTATAAGTATTACTTTTAATAATTACAAACATTTAATAATTAATAATTAAATTCATTATAGAAGCTTATTTTAATATTCGACTTAAATATGAATTTAAATTTAATAATTTAAGCAAAGAAATTTGTAGTCAAAATAAATATCGACATTAATTTTGATATAGTTGAGTCAATCCCTAGCGTACATGTAAAATAGTTTGTATAAAAATGTATTTACCAAATTCATGCAAATTATTAACAACGTGACTTTTTTCTTTGCAAAATATCAAAATTAACAAAATAATTGAAAACATTCTATATTTTAAATATTATATAACATAAATTTTAACCATAAATAAACGCGTCATAATATTGACAACGTCTTGAGAATTTACCTGTGAAATATGCAATTATTTGAGTTATTTCTATTATTAACACCACAGTCACTTATAGAACAAGTATCCATTTTACAAAAAAGTTACTTGTTAAAAATAACCACTATTACTATCTAAAAAATTACAAAATATCTAGGAGCTATTTCTTGCGTGCCGATATGTGCCGATCTGTCATTCAAAATCGGTTACAGAGTCATGAGATTTGGTATCCTTTTCTATCTTGCATCTTTGCCATAAGGACTTTTCTTCTCCCTTGCACACTATGTTGGTCTATACGCCAGTATATTCTAAGTCTATGATTTACAACGACATAAAATGAAAAAGTTACTTAAAAGTTACTAACGCAGTGAGTATTAATCAACTCGTACTGTTATTTATTACCTAGTGACACGTGAAGAAATTTTGTTGGTTATGTAGTTCGTCAGTGATTGCAAACATATGGTCCCAGTTTTACTTTGACTTACTTTTGAATAAACTGATTGCGGTATTACGTTGGTAGTTGGTACCAATTCTGTTTTGAAAATGCAATGGTCGCAAACATTCAATTCGTGTAATACTGAACTGATTTTTGTAATGAGGGTACATTAAATATATAAGTGATTGATTGTAAAAGGCTCGTCGAACAGTCACGAATAAACCGTCAATCCGCTTACCTGTGTCTTATTTACGAAATACACTACAGTGGCGACGAGGATTAAGTTGTTTTTATTTTTCGGTAAATTTACGTGGACGCATATATTAAATATAATGTCGATCGGCAAAGTGAGTGAATTCAACGTCAAAACAGGAAACTGGACTTTATATGTTGAGAGACTAGAAATGTACTTTACGGTAAATGCAGTGAAAAACGAAATGTGGTTGCCGACATTAATCGCCGGTATGGGAGACGAAGCGTACGAATTATTAAGTAATTTAACAAGTCCGATTAAACCGGGAGATAAATCGTATCAAGAAGTGGTAAAAATACTTCGGGAACATCTTCAACCGAAACCCTCGTTCATGGCGGAGCGATATCGTTTTCGACAAAGAAGACAGTTGAGCGGAGAAACGATTCCGCAGTATATAACTGAACTTAAGAAATTGTCGAAATACGGCGAGTTTCATTCAACTCTAGAGGACAATTTAAGGGATCAATTGGTGTGTGGGCTAAGAAGTGATGTCATCCGTCAACGATTATTCGCAGAAGATAATCTGAAATATTCCGTAGCCGTGAGAATAGCTTGCGCTTTAGAGGCCGCGGAGCGGGATTCGGCCGCGGTGGAGCAGGCGGGCGGCGGCGACGGGCTCGGCGGTAGCGGCGCGGACAGCGCCTTGCATGCGGTGACGTCATCGACAAGCCGCGCTCGAACGCGGGAGCAGGACAGCGTACCGAGGGCTTTTAAAGCTCGAGAACATGGCGGCGGCAATGCGCTATATTGTAGCGCGTGCGGGTCGAGGTACCACCGAAGTGATGATTGCCGCTATAAGAAATTCGTGTGTGGTAAATGCAAACAGAGCGGTCATCTACGCCGGGTATGTCCCAAACGAGGGGGGTACACGGGAAATGCGGGCTCCCGACGCCACATGTACCATGTGGAGGCGGCAGAGTGCGAGACACCGTCAGCGGACGACGAGCCACCATCCGTGGAAAGTCAAACGGAGTTACAGGAAGATCTACACCATCTGTGTTTAAATAGCTATAAACCGGTGAGCCTAACATTATTATTAGACGGATTTAAACTTAATATGGAAATTGATACCGGGTCGGCAGTGTCTTGTATAAGTAAAGCGACTTATAATAAATATTTTTACACTAGACCTATGGACAAGTTCGATCTGGTTCTAAAATTTTATGATGGAAGTCGAATCAAACCGTTAGGCATCATCAAGCCCGAAGTTAGATATGGAAATATAACAAAGCACTTAGTACTGTTTGTAATAGATGGGGGCACGACTTCATTGTTGGGTAGACAGTGGCTGTCGGAACTGCAAATTAAAATTCCGACATTCCACAGCATGGTGCTGGATGACCATTTTAGTAACAATAATTTGTCATTATTATTCGACAGATATAACAAGTTGTTTTCCGGCGGCTTGGGGCGGTTCGCGGGCGGCAAGGCGACGCTGCGAGTCCGGGAATGGGCGACACCGGTGTTCTGCCGCGCACGACCTTTGCCCTACGCGCTCAAGGGCCGCGTGGATGCTGAGCTGGATGCGATGCTTCGGGAGGGGGTTATTGAACCCGTGGAGTGCTCTGACTGGGCTACACCTCTGGTGCCGGTACGTAAGGCGGATGGTGGGCTCTGAATTTGTGCTGACTATAAAGTGACACTGAACCCTGTATTGCTGGTCGATAGATTTCCCTTGCCTAGGATTAATGATTTGTTAGTAGGTATGAATGGCGCTAGAATATTCTCTAAAATCGATCTGTCACAAGCCTACAATCAGATCGAACTAGATAACTCTAAAAACCTTACCGTTATAAATACACATAGGGGCTTATTTACGTATAACAGGCTAGTATATGGGTTGTCATCAAGTCCAGTAATTTTCCAGCGTATAATGTCAAATCTTTTTCACGATATCGAAAAGGTAGAAGTATTTTTAGACGATATAATAATAGGTTCTTCTAATGAAAGAGAGCATTTACAAATATTGGAGACGGTGCTTAGTAGATTACATAAAAACGGAATGAAGCTTAGGAAAGACAAATGTTTATTCATGGTGGACGAGGTCAAGTATTTAGGATATATTATTTCAAAAGATGGCATTAAAGTTGATCCGGACAAGGTAGCTGCTATAGTAAAAATTCCGCGCCCCAAGGACGTTTCGGACTTAAAATCATTTTTAGGATTAGTCAATTTTTACGCTAAGTTCATTAAAAATTTAAGTACTACCTTAGCCCCACTTTACGGCTTATTAGAAAAGGGTGTTACTTGGGACTGGGACAGAAGTTGCGTGGACTCTTTTAAAAAAATTAAAAAGGTCTTAACCAGTGCTGAAGTATTATTGCATTACGATCAAAACAAACCGTTAATACTGACGTGTGACGCGAGCGCTCGAGGTATAGGAGGCGTACTCACTCAGCCGTGCGCCGGCGCAGCGGGAAGCGAGCGGCCGGTGGTCTATGTGTCGAGAGCTCTCAGCGACGCGGAGAAACATTATTCACAAATTGATCGCGAGGCTTTAGCAATTGTTTTTTGCTTAAAAAAATTGCATCAATACCTGTATGGTCGACGGTTCACCTTACGTACTGATCACAAGCCGCTTGTCAGTATTTTTGGCCTAAAACATGGCATTCCTTTAATGGCTGCGAGCAGATTGCAGCGTTGGGCGATTACGGTATCCGCTTACTCTTATGACATAGAGTACATTAGTAGTAAACAGAACTGTGCGGACGGCTTATCTCGTCTACCGGTATCGGTTCAATCCACAAAGAAAGAATGTTTAGATTTACCTGAACAAACGTATTTACATTTCGCTCAAAGTGAAATGTTACTGGATTATAATGAAATTAAAAAACAAACCCAGCGCGATCCGATTTTATGTAGAATTATACTATACTTAAGAGAAGATTGGCCCACCGATAATGAGGTCAAATCGTTGCAACCGTATTTTAACCGAAAAAAGGAACTATACGAAGAACTAGGGTGTATCATGTGGGGTCATAGAGTAGTCATACCGGAGAATTGCAGGGATAGGGTGTTAAACGAACTCCACGAATGCCACATGGGAATCGTCAAAACGAAGGCGGTAGCTCGAAGCTATGTGTGGTGGCCGGGGATCGATGAGGCAACCGAAACGAGGTGTCGAGCGTGCGTCGTGTGTGCGGCCGAGGCGGACGCGCCCCAACGGCACACTCCAAGCCCGTGGCCATGGCCGGCTAAGCCTTGGTCTCGTATACACATAGATTTTTTAGGGCCAATTTTCAATAAAATTTACTTGGTAATTATTGATGCCAGAACTAAATGGCTAGAGGTTTTTTATGTACCGAGTACAGCAGCTAGCCACACTATAGTTAAACTTTCCGAAGTTTTTGCTAGGTGGGGTCTACCTAAACAATTAGTATCAGACAATGGGCCGCCATTTACCAGTAGGGAATTTTCTCAGTTTTTAACAAATAATGGGATACAGCATGTTTTCACCGCACCGTACCACCCGGCTTCAAACGGTGCCGCGGAAAACGCAGTACGCACTGTCAAGAAAGTTATTAAAAAGGCAGTGAGTGAAAATAAAGATATAAATTTATTTTTAAACACTTTCCTATTGCATTATCGAAATACCGAACATTGTACTACGGGTGAAAGTCCCGCTTCTCTCATGTTAGGAAGAAGATTATGTACTAAACTAGACGTACTTAGACCGGATATTGAGAATAAAATTATTAAAACTCAAATAAACCAGAAAGAGAACGCTCCCACTGGTGAACGTGGCCTGCAGCCGGGTGATGATGTATGGCTTCGCCAATATCAGGGGAGTGACAAGTGGACAGCCGGACAAGTGACGCAACGTTTGGACGTAACAGACAACAACGAAAACAAAGTTTTAGACACTATAGGTAAGGAGTCACATAAGCATATCGACCAGCTAAAACGTAGAATTAGGAGTTCACTGATTTGTCCCCGTAGTAGTAATAGTCAGCCAAATTCGAGTTCCGAGTCTTTGTCTTGCACCGGTGCAGAGGAAATTAATGCGCCTAACCCTGCCGTAACAGACACCGGGAGGAAATAAAAAGCACCGGAGGGAACCGAAATAATAGATAAGAGTGATTGCTTAGATACGGTAAGGGAAACGTCAACACTTCGTGCTCCATCAGCTCATACGTCGCCTGTGCCGCCCGCAACGCCGCCCCAGGTCTTCCGGCCGGTACGCAAGTGCCGTTTGGATACCCCCCCCCCCCCCCCGCTATAAAGAGTAGTTACCATCGCACTATATTATTTTTATATACTTCTTTTTTTTAAATATTTTCAAGATTTTTTTTCCTTTTCTGTATAACAGTATAGTATAAAATACTTATATGTATAACTAATTGTAAGTCTTAATTAAGGGGGGAGGATTGTAATGAAATAATTAATAATGTAATTAAATATATAAGTGATTGATTGTAAAAGGCTTGTCGAACAGTCACGAATAAACCGTCAATCCGCTTACCCGTGTCTTATTTACGAAATACACTACAATTTTAATGAAATTTTGCATTAAGGTATAACTTGATCTACAGGATTTCATCTTCTCCTTTCGGAATTGTATTCCCCAGGAGCGTGATATAACAGAAATTTAAAGAAAAAACAGAAAACAAAAGTTACTGATAAATAAATAACATGACAAGAAAAATATGGAGTAATAAATATGGAGAGAATAAGAAAAACATAACAATAAAGACTACTGGTGGTTTTAACGTGTCGATTTGTGACGTCACATCGCAATGCGGAGCTAAGCGGTCGCCCTTACCGTAAAACACCACTTTACTCATCAATATTTCAGTCATTTCTAAAGGTAGAAAAATTAAGAATACCGTTGAATTCGTAATTTTTTTATACAATTTTTTGATACCCTTAACAAAATTGGGTGGCCAGACCCATTGTTACACCTTGGGTTCTGTTGCGCTATTCCAATTATCCCGTTTCCCAGTCCAACCGTTCTTTCTTGTTCCCAGTTTTGCGTTGAAGTCTCCCATAATTGCCATATGATTATGGAGTGTAGAGAGAAGGAGGACCATCTCTATATATGAAAAGTGTCCCTAAAAACGTGTCCAATAAGGGTGGCGCTGCAGTAGCATAGGATAAATTAAAAAAGGTACCAAAAAGTAATTAGAATAAGATGGAGAAATAAACAAGGACCAACCAATCCGCTTGGTTTTATACTACCTATATAGTTGAGATTTTGTATACTGGCATTTTACTAACTACTCTAATTATAACTTTTTTTAAATATTTGAATTCAGCAGACTTCACTCCGTTCACAACAGCTATCTTCATATCATAGTTTTTCAGTCACTAGCGCTATTGTGGTAGGTTTTGGAACCTCTATCTTCAGTAAATAGTAGGACACTTTTTCAACTTTCGCCCGTTATAAGATGGTTCTCCTTGTACTCTACACTCCATACATATGATTAATGGGCGCATGGCTCTAAAGATATCTTTATATTTTCTTTCATGTTTCGAGGTTGTTGCGTAAACCTGTATAACCTTGAATGAATATCCTTTGGTAATTCTGTAATTCTGAGTATAAGGTACGCTCTTGTCGACACACATCCAAACTTTACAACGTTGTTAACGAGAAACTTGTGAACGATAAATCCGACACCTACTTGAATTACCGTGTCCCTCCCCTCTCTCTTCGGTCTTCAGACAAAGCTACTGTAATACCCCAGCAACTTCTCCAACTCTTCATTCAGCTCCGTTTTTCTCAAATAAAACAGTCTTCAAAAATGGTTAATTGTTATATGAGCGGCTGCGGTATTAATAAAAATATCCTGATAATTGACGTCATCACTTCTATGGTGCATTTATTTTAGGTTTAAAGTATAAAATAATTTCAATAACCTTGTTAATTTTGATATTTTGAAAAAAAAATCACGTTGTTGTTAATTGCATGATTTTGAGTATACATTTTTCATCAAACTATTTTACAATTATGCTAGGGATTGACCTAACTTTATTTATGTAATTGTCGTTTGTCGATAAATGCTCAATTTGCGTTATGAAAACGTAACTTTTCTTTAAATACACAAACTAATAAGAAGTTCTATAGTAAAATTATTTTGTACGTGCAGTTGGGGTCATAAATCATAGCTCGGCCTCAGCTCGGCTAGGTCGGTGAGCATGTTGCGCGGGCGCAACGCCAGTATCGATAACAACAAATTTAATTTTAGATATAAGTTGTTATCTTTATATTTATATTTATTTTTAATATAACTTGTTACATTCCAAACATTTGTACATATAGTTTTTAATACATAGATACCTAATTAATAATTTATTTTAAATCATTATTATTTTTATTTTAATAAATACGTTGTTTTATCTATTTTTTTTCCTTTTTATCACTAACCCACATAATGACAAAACTAAATACACTATCGATAACGCTTATCGACAAAAATAATGCGCATCACTCTGCTCGCCCCTAAGGCCCGTGAGTGGGAGAGAGAGCGAAAAACTTCGATGATTTATGACCCAAACTACACGCACAAAATAATTCTAGTATAGTGCGTCTATAAACCGGTATATGTTCTAAGTCTATGGTATCAAAGGTCAGTCCATTATCGAAGAAAAAAAAAGTTGGCTCAGCCGGTATAACTATTGTTGGGAATGAGGGTATAAAAATAAAAGGAAGGATTTTGAGGATGATTTCTAAGATCAGAAGTGGAATAGTTTCTTACACTATATTCAAACATAAAATTTAAAAGGCTGTTTGGTCTATAACCTTTGCGAGCCTTAATTAGCGAATTGTAACAACAACACACGCAACAGCTCTTGTCAATGTCAAATGTCAATGTCAATTATGTCAAGCGTTTGTCATTACGTGGCTCAAGTCATCACAGAAAATAGTAAAGCGAGCTAAACAAGCTACCGATACGTTAATTTATTGAATAGAATATTTTATTATATTCATAGAAAACATAATGGACTGCTTCTTTAGATCTTTATTATCATCTTTAGTTCTAGTTATTACATTATTGAATAAAGCAAATGGCTATACAATTACAGTTGACGCGCATGCTGAAGAGTGCTTTTACGAAAATGTTGAAGCCGATACAAAAATGAGTAAGTTTAACAACCATCTAGTATAAAAGTAAAAACATAACGGTATTTTTCATTTAACCTTTGCTTCTTACCCCACTCTTTAAACAGAGTATTCTACTGTGTAGGTACTTTCTATTTATTGTTTTCATGGATAAAGTAAATTAAAGGGATATCTAGCTGTGATTTGTAAGCCATTAAAAAAAGCAAGAGGTTCTCAATTTGTATGTTTTTTGTATGTTCAGATATAATTTCTTTGTTTATGAACTGATTTTAATATTTATTTTTATTAAATAGGTTATACTTTAGAGGTGGTTCTAGTGTAAGGTTTGAAAGTAACTCTCCCGAATTGAGGATGGTGTGGGGGAAGGAGGGGGAGTTGTAGAGTTATCCCCCACTTCCCTTTCCTGCTGGGCGTGCTTAGTTTATTTTTGAAAATCTTTATTTGAGGTTACGTTTTCGTAATATTTTGACAATATAAACGTGGCGCAGTCGAAGGAAGCTCGGTCGACCCGGCCCCGCTAGAGGGGCTTCTACTTCTGAGCGGTTTATCAAAAAAATTACCACGAAAGGAATGGCCCCTTCAACTTCTAACCTAATCTGTCGGAGTCGGGGTTCTCCAAGTCACGAGCTTGCTTCGTTTGCTCTTGCACTCAATAAAACCCCTGAAGACACCATCAACAGTAGTGCAAAGCATGGTTACTGCAAAGAAAACAGTAATCTCATGTCAGGTTATTGAAACAATTGAAATTTGTGCAGAAAGATTACCGCAATGATCTATGAATGGATGAAAAAACGTATCTTAAACTGTTATCAGCGGTAACTCCCTTAATTGAGAAGCACAATAATGAGAAAAGCTATATCGCCTTTTTTTATAGGATAGTGTGACAAACGAGCACACAGGCCACCTGACGGTAAGTGGCTGCTGTGGCCCATAGACATCTACATCTATACTCGTTTGCGAATCAAAATGCAAATGCGTTGTCACCCGTGAGGACTAAAATGGAATGCCTCTTTTCCAGTAAAAAGGGTCTCGGGATCTCTACACTCACCATATGAAACACATCAGTGTTAAGCTGCCATTTTACGCTGGTATTCTGTGAGAGTATGGTCATTCCCCGGTCGAGCCGACCCATTAGTACTACAACTATACTACTAATACAGTTGCATCATGACTCTACCACATATAAATCTACCTCATGAAAGACTGACAGTGATGTTAAGATACCTTGCAAAAGGGAGAGCATACAAGTGTTTTCCCCTTCTAGCAATCACCGGAAAACTGACGCCTGCGCAGGCGACCGCCACACACGCTCAGTTTTGCTTGCACAGGTATACCGACAGGCAAAAAATATCAAAATTAATATTTTTTCGACTTGCCTGTACAGGTGTGGAAACCTGCACAGTTGTGCGACATTCACGCTCCGGTTAACCTGTACAGTTCTGTACAGGTAAACCTGTCAGGTGCACCCTAGCGTGTATGGCCTGCTTTAGCAAAGTCGTCAAAAAGCAGGAGGAGGAAGATAAAAACATTAGGGAACACATTCACTTAAACTCGGAATGATGTCTAGTACACTGTAGTACACCATAAAGTTCAACAAAATGGCCAGCCTAGCAAACCATTTTACGCTTTTATCATTTTTCAGATGACTGACAGATTCAATGTCAAAAACGTAGAATTAGTTAAATGTGCGTTCCATTTCACGTTTAGTTAGTGATTTACCAATATTTTTTAAAAATAATTAAAATACTTCGACACAAAAATCGCATGGGGGTGCTTCAGATAAACCCCCTTGACACCCCCCCCCCCCCCCCCCACAGTGACAGAATCCTCAAATTCAGGTGACTTTATTTCAAACCCAACCCTGGTCCCATATAAATTTTCGAAAAAAATTCATCCCTAAGGGTAAAATTTCCAAATAGGACATTAAGATTACTATTTATACAACATTCTAGTTGTTACTTTGAATTTGTGTTATTCCTTACCCACTAAAAGGTTAAAAAAATCAAACTTTTCATAAAGTATTAACTGCCTTCAAAAACTAAAAAGAAAAATAAAAACTTTCTCCACATCATAGCATCAGAAGTCGGGTTCATTCATTTTTCGATAATCTATGACTTTAGAAGCTATTATGTTGAAATTATTTATTCTTTTTAGTTTGTGAAGTTAATGTATAATTTTCTTTAAAGTTTAATGTTTTATTTAGTGTAAAAAATGAATCTATAGAAATTAATATTCAATTTAATTTATTTTGGTTTTATTGTATATTTTATTATACTAAATTTCTTTTTGTTACTTTCATCTTAGGTCATGAAACAAAAGATACAGGAGATAGGTATTAATCGCATTAAAAAAAAATCTTTACAGAATAAAAGTGACAAACGAGCACATAGTCCACCTGATGATAAGTGGTTGTTGTGGCCCATAGACATCTATCTTTGTTTGCAAATTAAAATGCAGATATGTTGTCAGCTGTGAGGACTAAGATGGAATGCCTCTTTTCCAGTAAAAAGGGTCTCCAGTTCTCTAAACTCACCATACGAAACAGCAGTATTAAGCTGCTATTTTACGCTGGTATTCTGTGAAAGTGTGACTTTCCCAGGTCGAGCCGACCCATTAATGCTACAACTATACTGTTAATATAGCTGCAGCATGACTCTACCACGTATAAACTAATGGCTCACATATATCCACATATAAATTGTAGTTCATCACAAGTATTTGCAATATACTTATTGCATAAACTTGAAATAATTATATAGCCTGATCAATTCCTTCACAAAATTAGTTCTTCGAGTGCCAATCCATCCACGGTGGATGGATTTTCAATTTACATTGATTTTTTATTTTGATCAATTTACATATTTACATAGATTGATCAATTTACATCGTAGCGCCACTGTCTCACTGTGAGGTGAAGTTGAAATGTTTCATATTTTGACTTTTATCTAATTTTAACTCTAGGGCCCCTAGAATGAGTTTCCCAAACTAAGAAGAGCTAACTAAATGGCATTGTTGTTTTTCCTTTTCATACATTTACCTGTTTCAATTTTAATTATTGCAAACACCTTTCGTCACCGACCTACCTCTCAGTTTGTTTATTTGTTTACATTTTTGTTTATTTCTGGGGCTTTTTGGTGTAATCAGGTGTAAAAATGTGGCATGAATTATTTATTATATATTATAAATAAAATCCATTGTAAAACCTATGTCATCCAACATAATATTTATTTTCTCACCTCCAAAAAGCCTACCTAGCTTAGTTAGTTCTTATAACATATCACATAATAATTAGTTTTCACACACAAAGGCCTTTTAGTGCGTGGCCGTTGAAAGGCTGTGGCACATGTGTGGTCACGTAATTGCGACCTTGCCGCTCGAAGGGTTTAAGTGAATTATTGGATAATATATAATTTGAATAGTAAACATGAACTTTACACAACTGCTAATATTCATTGCAGGTTTGACATTTGAAATAGCAGAAGGTGGTTTCTTAGATATAGACATCACAATCACTGGTCCTGATGGGACTGAAATACATAAGGGAGAGCGAGAGTCTTCCGGTATTTATACATTCTCTGCACCCACTTCAGGCCGATACACATATTGCTTTAGCAATAAAATGTCTACAATGACACCTAAGGTATATAATTTTACTTACTTATAATTTTTTGCAATGTTTATTATTAAAAAATTTAAATACAACCACAATGCCCAACTAATTACATAATAATTTTAGATAACAATATTATCTATTACACTGTCATGACGCATAATTATAAACAAATGCAATAAATATTGCACAGCTATATTTTGTAAAATTGCACATTATTAAATAAGATTTATTGTTATGTAAGATCTTTAATATAATTAAAATTAAATTTTTCTATGTAAGAAATAAACTAAAATAATGAATATGAAATAAAGAAATATTTATTGCAGACACATCATACACATCATTAGGCACTTTAGATTAAAATTCATAAACATTTTTTTTATAGGATAAGGGTGACAAACGAGCACACAGTCCACCTGATGGTAAGTGGTTGCTGTGGCCCAAAGACATCTACATCTATCCTCTATTAAAAATCAAAATTCACATGCGTTGTCACCCGTGAGGAATAAGATGGAATGCCTCATTTCCAGTAAAAAGGGTCTCCGGTTCTCTACATCACCATACGAAATACAGCAGAGTTGAGCTGCTATTTTACCTTGGTATTCTGTGAGAGCGTGGTCCTTCCCCTGTCGAGCCGACCCATTCGTGCTACAACTATACTAATATAGCTGTAGCATGGCTCTACCACGTTTTAAATCAATATATAACAATAAAATTTTAACAAATATAACAAATAACAAAAGTATAATTACAATTTACATTTATAATTAATTGTCACATGTGGTGCAGTCGGCAAAAATACCTCAATTTGCTTATGCTGTAACCAAAACCATACCACAGGTCTTTAGGGTTTAGTGAACCTTTGCTAGTTTGTAAATATCTAATTCTTTTTAATCATATTACTATATAATATAATAATCGAACTATGGAGAGGGCTATGCTTGTAGTTTCTCTGCGTGATAAACTCAGAAATGAGGATATCCACAGTAGAACCAGAGTGACCGACATAGCCCAACGGATTAGTAAGCTGAAGTGGCTATGGGCCGGCCATATTGCTCGAAGAACCGACAACCGATGGGGAAGAAAGGTTCTCGAGTGGCAGCCTCGTACCGGCAGGCGAAGTGTAGGGCGTCCCCCCACTAGATGGAGTGACGACCTGGTAAGATATGCAGGTGGCTCAGGACCAGGCTCTGTGGCATTATTTGGGGGAGGCCTATGTTCAGCAGTGGACTTGTGAAGGGCTGTAATGATGATGATGATGATAATATAATGTTTCATATAAACTTCTTGATTCAGGTTGTGATGTTCAACTTGGAAATTGGTGACTCGCCTAGCAAGACTCCTGGTGAAAAAGATGAGGTGGACCACAACAATCTGGAAAATATGATTAAAGAGCTTGGTGCCACTCTTAAGACTGTTAAAAATGAGCAAGAGTATATGCAGGTAGTTTTCCATGTTCTAGGCAACAGCAAAAGTAGTATACTATACCCTGTATTATAATTTTAGATCTTAAAATAGATACCACATATAGAAACATAATAATAACAATTTTAAAATAAGAGTGTGGCTACACATCTAAATTTATCCTCGACTAAGAATCAAAATACAGATGCATTGTCAACCCTGAGGACTAAATTGGAATGCCCCTTGTTTACAGTAAAACGGGTCTCCGGTTCTCTACATTCACAATACGAAACACGGCAGTATTAAGCTGGTATTATGTGAGAGCAAGGGCCTTCCACTGTCGAGCCAACCCATTCCTGCTACAACCATAATATAGCTGCAGTTTGGCTCTACTACATAAAATTTCATTTGGTTGTGGCTAAGGTCACTAGGAAGCATACTGCAGCACTGATTATTTACTTCGATGTTACTTTAGCTGATTTCACTAAGAGTGCAACATGCTGCACCATTGGTGAAGCCTACGTTAGTTATTATTGATATGCTTTAATTTATACATACGTAACAGTTCAGTGCTAGACATAGTCGAAAAGATTTACTGTAATTACAACACCTGCCTGATGGATTAGCTACTGTAGTAACAGATATTTCACACTTTTCAAGCTGCTTCCAACCAGAATATTTTGTCTGGCTTAAATATGAAATGTTACCTCCTATAAAACAAATATAGCACAAGATCTACTGAGATTTTTTAAGTTGCTTCTTACAATACTTACTAAAGACAACCAATTTGTATTTTACTTTTTTTGTTTCGAGCCAACATTCCACTTGTTGGTAAGTTACTACTGTGGCCTGTTGTCACCTGTAACAAACTTCTAACAATTAATGAATAACTCAAAAGTTAGAATACCGGCTCTCCTACTCCTCAAACTGAAACAAACTGAAAGGTGGTTACAGAAACAGTAAAGAGTAGTACAAAAAATTTAATTTTTAAAGACCCTACTTTAGAGGTTATTATGTGAAAAAACAAAAATGTTAGAAGTCTACTTTTACTTTTCCCAAACCGATTTCAAATAAAGGAAGAGCTTCTCAATTCGACTATATTTCTATGTGTGTTACACGGAGCAAATACAAAGAGGAGACGACCTAAGCAATTGTGCACTGTGATTCTAACTAGGTCCTGTCGTCGTCACAGTTGGCGTGGCTTTAACGTTAGTATTCTGTCAGCATTCGTCGAAAATCACAAATCGGTGTATTTTTGTAGTATTAAGAAAAAAAGGACGAAATGTTGTGTTTTATCGTGTAAAAACTACTTAGATAGTCGTTCTGATGCTATGGATGGCATCACATTTCATGTGTAAGTAATTTGATACATAATTTATTAAAATAGTTCTAGAAAAATCTCTGCGTCGGCTTTCAAATATACTAAATATATTCGAAACTAGATGGCGACACTTTGTGTCATGGGAACTAAAAATATAAAGGTACTTAGAGTTCAGTATTGGTAAAATAATCATACGAAGGTGCTGAAATTTTTTTTGCATTCAGTCTTAAAAAATTTAATCGCCAAAACAGTTTTTATAATCATTTTGTGAATAGGCCGCCGTCTATCTTCAAGGTAGCTAGACTACATTACAATATTGATAGGGAACAATAAGAGTAGTTTTACTATCTATCGGTAGATGGAAATAATTAGGTGGGCGGGGCTTAACACCCCCTCACCCCGCAAATTGTCACGCCTTACATGGTGAAATCTAATTACAACACCTCCTCTTTGTTTTTGTTCCGTGGTGTGTTACCTTTAGTGTTGAACTTTTTCTAGGTGAACTGATTTTGATGATTCTGTTTTTATTTGAAGACTGGTGTTTCTCATGTTAAAAAGTTAAAGTACAGCCTATATAAGTTCCACTGCTGGGCTCAGACCTCCTCTCATTGCTGAGAGGGTTTTAGGGTAAGCAAATGTCTGCCACGCTACCCCAGAGCGTGTTAGCGAACTTTAAATGTATTTGTCAAATGTCATGATTGGGGACGCTATCACTGCCACCACTGCACTAGGAAATAAACGCTGACTGTGGTAGCTGATGATCCCTCGTTTAAAGGAGAATAAAAATGTCATAATATTGACTGCCATGTGTACTCTAGAGTCAGACTTTAGACAAGAAGCTATATGAAAGGTGTAAAACATCTAGAATAGAATAAAATAGAATAATTTTTATTCAATATAGATCACATGTGTAGTTCTTATTGAAAGTCATTTTTACTTTACCACTGGTTCGAAAAAAAACCTCTGTCCTGGGAAGAACCAGCAAGAAACTCAGCGGGACTTTTTTTTAAAGCATATTTTACATTAATGATTGGTAGATACAAAATTTATTTTAGAAACAGCTTGGAAGCGACCACCTCATTCCCAGGGGTTATTATCAACCATGTATTCATTTATACTATAATAACCCTTTTTATACAGTTTAAACTTAACAAAACATTTAAACTTGGTAATAGAGAGAGCCTGTAAACTTACCGGGACCCTGGTGTAATAGCGTATACATTACCCCATGAATGAATTACTGACTCTGTGGAGTCGAGAAACTGATATCACTAGCTTGTGTTTGTTCCTAGTGTTTACAGAATGTACATCACTTTTTTATTTTTTTTATCAGTATTTTTAAATCAGTCTGATAGCGATAGCAAATTCAAGCGCCTTCCAAGCTTGGGAATTATAACAAATTTTTCCATTTATATTTATTTATTTATACCCTTTATTGCACACAAACACTACACAACACAGCAAACTTAAATTTATAAAGGAATGTACAATTAGGTGGCCTTATCGCTAAACAGCGATCTCTTCCAGGCAAACCTTGGTGAAGGAGATTATTTTCATTTAAATATATAGAAGTGTGCATAAATAGTAGATAAACAAGTATATATTAATAGTACACGGTATATATAGTATATAAGAAAATGCAATAATCAAATAAATAATATTATATATACATATACACATAAACACATACATATAAACATATACCTACATATACATACATAGAATACATACACATTTATAAATATTTCTGTAATACATTATAACTATATATCATATACATAAACCTTATCAAGAAAAGTAGATATGACAATAAAATATATTAAGTAGAACACATTTAAATAATAATAATCTTTAACCATATTTTTGAAAGACTCAATGCTTTGGGCTTTCTTAATTGTTAAAGGAAGCGAGTTCCATAATTTGATTGCTTTGACACAAAAGGAGGAACGAAAAAATTTTGAGTTGTGAGCAGGCATACGCAATATAAGTTTATCAGCTATTCTGGAATGATCTTTATCTGCGCCCATGAACTCAAATTTTCTTTAAAATAACTCGGTGTTTTAGGTGCGAATAGTACACAGTACAGTAGAGATAGAATATGAGTATTCCGACTAAGCCTAATAGGGAGCCACTTGAGCTTAATACGGTACTCGGAAACATGATCATATTTGTGAAGGCCAAATATGAACCTAATAGCGAAATTCTGAACACGCTCAAGTTTATTTAATTGATCCTCAGTAAGATTGGAGTAGCATACATCAGCATAATCCAGGATAGGGAGTAACAAGGACTGTGCCAGCAAAATTCTAGTAGGATTGGGAAGCGAGTTACGCAAACGTCTTAAATAAGATGCTGCCGCAAACATCTTTCTGCTGGACTCCTTAATATGCAGGGACCAAGAAAGATTCTGATCAATACATAATCCTAGGTCTTTTACAGATTTACTAAAAGGTATCGCAACACTATCAACAACAATAGGTGGAAGGTTATCCCAACAAATTCTCGAGATTAGAGTGCTATTTCCAACAATAATGGCTTGGGTCTTTTTGGGATTTAAATTAAGCCCGAACGACCTGCTCCAATCAAGTATTGCAGCAAGATTCGTATTGGTGTCATTGATGGCATTGGTAAGATTCTGGAGTGATGTATGGGAGTAAATTTGGAGATAATCTGCATACAAATGGTAGAGAGGAGAAATTCGTGAAGTAATAGAATTAATAAATACAGAAAAAAGGAGAGGAGACAACACGCCATAAATACACGCAATAACTATAAGGTGCTATATCAAATTGTTGCTCAAATCAATAAGTTTAATTAGGCTGTTAAGGTTCAAGTATGAAAGTAAATTATGTAAAGAAAATGAATCTCTTATAAGTTAAAAAAAAATCAGAGAACCCATCTATTTCGCCAACTTCCACTGATGAAATGCAACAGTCTTCTGCTTCAAAATTACTAAAGCAATATTTAACAATTTAAAAGTGTTTAATATAATTGTTTTTGTTTAAGGTTCGTGACCGCATCCATCGAGCCATTAATGAGAGCACAAACTCTAGGGTTGTGATGTGGTCTATTTTCGAGGCTTCCGTTCTACTAGTCATGACTCTTGGTCAAGTCTACTATCTCAAAAGATTCTTCGAAGTGCAACGTGTTGTATAACAGTTGTTGTGTTGTTTTATATTAAGTTACATAAAAATTTAACAATAAAAAATTAAAAGAAATAATTAGATTCATTTATATTATGAAGTCAAAGTTAGTTTCTAAAGTATTATAGATTTTTGTAAAGATGATTATTATAATTATTTATTTTACCACTTTGCGACTATTTTTTAAATAACACAATTTCAATCTATATTAAAATCAAATAAACGAATGGTTAACATATTAACTGCATGGAGAAACACCTAATTTTAGTACTATTACGAGCTTGGGGTTCGAGACAACTAAAACTGCCGAGTAAATTACCAAAATTGACACTTTAATTACAGAACACTAATTACAATTTAAAACCACACTAATAGTAAAACACAATTGTACTACTGATCACTTTAGTTCGCAGTTATTTCGCTTCGAAGTATTCGCTTATATCGCCAATTCAATACTCGGTCGACTCGGTCGTGGTCTATACCGGATTTATATAGGGCCTCAGATAGTTTCCAGAGCCTTCTACTGTAGCGACATCTAGAATATTCGAGTACATATCGGTCAAGAAATTTCTAGAAGGATCTCGACTCTCCTAGTTCTGCTACTCGACACTAGAGGGCGCTAGTGGTAACTAGTGTTGCCACGTACAAGACATTAATAGTGGCGCGCAACAGTACTTACACATATAATCACTCAACTCTTTGCACCAAAACAAAATCAAATAAAACGGCTAAAAATGATTATTATTATAATTTTATTGTTAAAAAATTATCAAGGATTTAAAATAATGTACATGGCGCTTTTCCACCAACGTTTTGGGCGATGGTATTATTTATTACTAATTTACTAGGCTATAGAACTCTTTTTCTGTGAGGTAGGTATTCCATCTTATTCCTCAGAGGTTATATCTATAGCTTTGTTTGAAGTTGGTTGCAGTTGTCAATGGGCTGCAGGAGCCACTTACCATCAGCTGGACTGTAAACTGTAAGTTCGTATAAATAAAACATACATAGCGCGGTTGACTTCTATGGTGCAAATCGACTTCTAGTTCACACATACACAGCTTCACACTATATAGCGACTAAAACACAGGAGTCTTTTTTAAAATTAGTTATGACATTTTTTTAACTAATGCGAGTATAGTGTGATATTATGAGGTATTGAATGAGTGAAACCATAACCTTGTTATTTTTGATAACACTAAAATTGCATCTCACATTAAAATAATAGTTTTTTTCTTATTCTTCTTCCTTTATGACGGTTACGATGAATTCGCCAATGACATGTTACATGTGAGAAGGTTTAATTGGGACACAAACTCTGCTTAAAAAAGGAAATTGATAATATAAGAAATGGTAACAAACGAATATTATGTGAATGATTTTGGTCAACTTAACTGCTGAATCGCCTAAAACAAAAGACAGACAATGTTGTTAGAACAAT
Source organism: Parnassius glacialis (assembly GCA_033319125.1). Lineage (NCBI taxonomy): Eukaryota > Metazoa > Arthropoda > Insecta > Lepidoptera > Papilionidae > Parnassius > Parnassius glacialis. The sequence continues at coordinate 23,583,883 of JAVANC010000003.1, forward strand.
ACAAATGTTTTATTATATGACAAACAAATTATAGTTTAATGTTGTTAGAGTTAATAAAATCACATAAAATATATACAAAAGAGGTATTTGTGAAGATTAGAAGGGAGTTAGTCTATGGGACGAGGGATGTGAGGGGGCAGATAATCGTAAAGAGATGATGACAATTTGGTGCAGTTAAACAAAATATGATTAGTGTTTCCCTCATCTAAACCACATTCGCACAGAGAACTATCCCTAATCCTGAGTTTAGCTAGGTGAACATAGCTACAGGCATGTCCAATTCTCAACCGGCAGACAATAGAGGTGGCACGTTTGTTAACTTTATTAAATATGAAAAACCAAGGTCTTGATGGAATATTATCTTGTATAGCAGCATAGTGCTTCCCTTTTAGTATTTGTGATGCTTTCCATATCTCATTCCACGTATTAACAAGCTTTTTCCTAGCAAGTGACAGCAAGTCATGGGAATAAGTAACATTTAGTGGGGTGCCATTTCGAGTAGCCTCTTTGGCACACAAATTTGCTTTTTCATGTTCACAAATACAACTATGACTAGGTATCCAGGCTAAACAGACAGAAATCCCTTTAAGATGACACCTATACAGAATGCTTTTTATATCAAGAATTAGAGGAAATTTATATTTACTTTGAAATTGATTAGCCAAAATACCAGATAAACAACATAGAATCGCTAAAGATCATTGTCTTGTCTAGGCTATGTAATTCAACATATAACAGAGCTTCATGGATTGCAATTGTCTCAGCAGTAAAAATGGAACATAATGAAGGGCACTTAAAGCTAAGAATTATTTTAAACCTGGGGATCCGGACAGCTGCACCAGTGCAGCCATCATCAGTATTTTTGGATGCGTCTGTATACATGGTCATCCAATCTTTCCAATTTTTCCCTATGGCTTCTTTTAATTGTAATTCTGCTTCAGGGGAAGCTTTTCTAATATCTAGGTCAAGGTGAATGTTAGGTTGATATATAATAGCTTTGAAAGGAGTATTAAAGAGTGGACTTGTATTACATGAGAAAATGGGCCCAGAAATTTGGAAAAATGAGACTAACCTATTAAATAAATGTGGACAATCTTTATGGAGCCAGTACCTACTTGAAGATAAGAATTCTGAGAGGAGGTGTAACCTGGGAATTAGGGGATGAGAAGAGAATTGACAGATCTTAAAAAAGAATCTGTCTGAAAGATATGGTCTTCTTATGTTTAGAAGAGGATCTACACACTACCTGAAGGGCATAAATCGGGGAAGATTTCATTGCACCAATTATAATGCGGAGACATTTATACTGTATTTTGTCTAAAGTTTTAAGTGACGATTTATTGCATGGCTCTAAAAGAAAGCATCCATAATCTAAATGACTATGAATTATAGCATTATATAGTAGCTTTTGTGAAAAAGGGTGAGATCCCCACCACACTCCTGAAAGGGAACGAAGAATATTTATATTCTTCTCACACTTTTTAGAAATGCATTCAATGTGTTGTGTAAAGGATAATTTATTATCTAGTACCATACCTAAAAATTTTACCTTGTCCCGAATAGGAATAGGTAAGCCATTATATAAAACTGGAATATTAGGGACATTCTTATGGCGAGTAAAAATCACTATACTGCTTTTGGAAACAGAGAGGGATAGACCAGATAGATCAGTTAACCAGCATTGTAAATATTCCATGGTAGAATTTAACCGGGAATTAGCTATAGTCAGGTTGTCTGTAGGAATGTATAGGGCTAAATCATCTGCATACTGTAGGACATTACAATATAAATGGACTGCAAGATCTAAATCGAAAGTGTAGATAGTATAGAGAATAGGACTGAGGACTGAGCCTTGTGGAAGACCTTTCCAAATATGTCCGGGGGGGGGGGGGGGGGGGGGGAAGTAGTGAGTTTTGAAAGTTTATTAAAATAGACCAAGAAGAGAAAAAGTTTGATATATAGTTTACTATCTTCACTGGTATACTTGGCTTCAGCATTTATTGCCTGAGAAGTACATTGTCGTATGCGGATGAAATATCGACAAAGACTCCAACAAGGTATTAATTTTTAGAAAAAGCAATACGGATGTCAGTTATTAGTGTACTGAGGCTATCCATAATGCTTAAGCTTTTTCGAACCTAGCAACTCGACTCTAGCAACCATTCTAACCGATTTTTTATCAGCTGTTCTGGTATCTTTGCCATTGTGCACGACAGTGCAATAGATCTGTAACTTGAAAAGTCTTCACTGGCTTTACCCGATTTGAGAATAGGAAGTATTATTTGGGTCTTCCATTCTTTGGGAGGAATTCCAGAGTCAAATATGTGGTTCAGAATGTCAAGAATACAGTTTTAGTTTTTTTACTGCTTTTAATTATGAATGAGTAAGGAATCCCGTCTACTGGAGACGATTCCTTAAGACCCTGAAGGACTGTAAATAATTCCTCGTAAGAAAAGGGGGCATCAAATTCATCTACAGATTGTATAGAAGGAGAATTAAAAACTAAACATTCAGTATGTGTGGGCACTGAAGGAGGGGCAAGATTAAGTGCAAATTCTTCAAGCCAAATTGAAGGGTCATTGGAAGACTCATTCTGTTCAACTGTATTAGAACAGCGATATCTTTTAATGTTTTTCCAGGCTAGAGAAGGAGGTGTGGAATAGGAATGGATAAGGTAGAACAAAACCTTAGCCAGCCGTTTTTTTTCTTCTGAGAAAGCAATTTCACTGTTTCAGCTGCTACTTCTTTATAGGAAATGTAGTTTTCCATGGTCATTGATAAAGAGTATTTTTGTTCAGCCTCTTTCCTTTTTTTGCAAGCAGATGTGCAATCCTGGTCCCACCAAGGAGGTGAGGCCAAATTGCTTCTGTAGGGTTGTTTTAAAGGAATAGTCTTATTGGCAGAAGATAATAATGTATTTTGCCGGCATAAATAAATTAAAATTTATTTATGCCGTGTAGTGGCGGTTAAGAATATCCACTAGCCCATATTTTCCCGTGGGTGTCGTAAAAGGCGACAAAGGGAAACAGGCAGGAGATGGGCAGCAGCATCTTCCTGGTAACGGCAAAAATTAAATAAAAAAAACTGCGGTTACCAACCCGCTCGCCCAGCGTGGCAACTATAGCAATATACCCCCCATGATGAAAGTTACGAAGAGACGGCCCCCAGTCCCCGGCGGCCCCGCTATTCCTGGCTACGGTGGCGACCATGGTAACGGCGGGGCAGAGGGTGCTAAGAATCTCCGGTGGAGGTTCGGTTGCCACCTACGACGACTCGACCTGGCAACATACAACGCACGCACCCTGAGGACTGACGAGAAGATTGTGGAGCTGGAAGAAGAGATAGACAAGTTACGCTGGCATATTATAGGATTATCCGAAGTCCGAAAAGAGGGGGAGGACACGGTAATCCTCGAATCCGGCAACTTGCTCTATCACCGGGAGGGCGACCATCTGTCCCAAGGAGGTGTCGGATTTATCGTCCACAAGTCTCTCGTTAACAACGTTGTAAAGATCGGGAGTGTGTCGACGAGGGTTGCGTACCTTATACTCAAAATTACCAAACGGTATTCGCTGAAGGTGATACAGGTTTACGCACCAACCTCGGCACACCCCGATGAGGAGGTGGAGGAAATGTATGAGGATATCTCTAGAGCCATGCATTCCTCCAAAACCCAATATACGGTGTAAATGGGAGACTTCAATGCAAAAGTCGAAAAAAGTCGAGCCCCGACGGTTCGACAAAAAATGAAATTGACTTCATTATGACCACCAGACGACAACTGTTCAGTGATGTCTCAGTGATCGCGAGGATGAAAACCGGCAGCGATCACCGAATGGTTAGAGGCACACTGAACCTAAACGTTAAGTTGGAGAGGTCTCGTCTAATGAAGTCAACGCTCCGTCCCCCTCGTGCTCTAATCCAAAGTCCCGAAACCTTTCAGCTCGAGTTACAAAACCGTTTTAAGTGCCTAGAAGACAGCAATGAAGTGGACGATTTGAATGACAAGCTCGTGGAAACTGTCCATGCGGTCGGAGCTAAGTTCTGCAAGACCCGCCGCAGAAGAACACAAAAACTCTCCGATCACACTCTTAATCTCATGGGTGTTAGACGGGAGATGAAGCTGCGCTCTTCAACAGATTTGACAGCATACAGGCAACTGAACAGACAGATGTCTAAATGCATGCGGCGGGACTTACGCAACTTCAATACAGCTCGTACTGAAGAAGCGATCGAGCAGAACCAAGTCTTTGCCAGAGATCTGTCTGCCAGAAAGAGCCAAATGTCAAAGCTGAAGACGGAGTGTGGCAGCATCGTTTCCGGGGCCCCTTAGATTTTGAGTGAGATTGAGAGATTCTATGGGCAGCTGTACACGTCATCGTTGGAGCCACACGTAAGTGTGAGTAACGATCCAAGAGCGAGTCTTATCCGACATTATTCCGATGATATCCAGTACGTCAGTCTGAGCGAGATTAGAATGGCTCTCCAGCACCTTAAAAAGGGCAAGGCCCCAGGCGAGGATAGAATTACAGCGGAGCTTCTGAAAGCGGGTGGAAAACCGGTACTTGAAGTCCTTCAGAAGCTCTTTAATTCTATCCTCCATGGTGGCATTACACCGGAGACGTGGAGCAGAAGTGCGGTGATCTTGCTCTTCAAGAAAGGCGACAACGCTTTCTTGAAGAACTACAGACCGATTTCCCTTCTGAGCCGCGTCTACGTGCTGTTTTCAAGAGTCATTACGAATCGTCTCGCGCGCAGACTTGACGACTTCCAGCCTCCCGAATAAGCCCGTTTCCGAAAAGGCTTTAGCACCATAGAACACATACATACCCTTCGGAAAATTGTACAGAAGTCCGAGGAGTACAATTTGCCACTATGTCTGGCGTATGTGGACTATGAGAAAGCCTTTCATTCCGTCGAATTCGGGCGGTGCTGCAGTCCCTTCAGCGGTTCCAAGTTGACTGTCGGTATATAGAAGTGCTGAAATGCTTGTACAGTAGGGCTACGATGGCTATCCGAGTACAGAACCAGAGTACGAAACCTATCCAATTCCAGATAGGTGTAAGACAAGGTGACGTCATATCCCCGAAACTCTTCACCGCTGCATTGGAAGACGTTTTCAAGCTTCTGGACTGGAAAGGATACGGTATTAACATCAATGGCGAGTACATCACTCACCTTCGATTTGCCGACGATATAGTCCTTATGGCAGAATCGCTGGAGGATCTAAGCACTATGCTCAATGAACTCAATAGTGTTTCCCAACGGACAGGTCTTAAGATGAACATGGACAAAACAATGATCATGTTTAATGTCCATGTCACACCTATGCCGGTAGTTTTTTTTTATAGGATAAGGGTGACAAACGAGCACACAGTCCACCTGATGGTAAGTGGTTGCTGCGGCCCATAGACATCTACATCTATCCTCTATTGCAAATCAAAATGTAGATGCGTTGTCACCCATGAGGACTAAGATGGAATGCCTCATTTCCAGTAAAAAGGGCCTCCGGCCACCTACACTCACCAAGCGAAACTCAGAGGTAAACCTCTACTTCACGCTGGTTTTCTGTGAGGTCGTGGTACCACCCCGGTTCAAGCCGGCCCATCCGTGCGACAGCAAAAATTGCCGCATGGCTCTACCACTGTTAAAAGTTAGTTGTTGGGAACACTGAGCTCGAAGTTGTAGACGTGTATGTTTACCTGGGACAAATAGTCCGACTAGGTAAGTCCAACTACGACCGAGTGGTCAATCGACGGATTCAACTCGGTTGGGCAGCGTTCGGGAAATTACGGCACATCTTCTCGTCAGGTATACCTCAAAACTTGAAAACGAGACTGTACACCCAGTGCGTGTTGCCAGTGATGACATACGGAACTGAGACGTGGTCCTTCACTGCTGGCCGGATGAGGAAGCTCAAGGTCGCTCAGCGAGCTATGGAGAGGGCTATGCTCGGAGTTCCTCTGCGTGATAAACTCAGAAATGAGGATATCCACAGTAGAACCAGAGTGACCGACATAGCCCAACGGATTAGTAAGCTGAAGTGGCAATGGGCCGGCCATATAGCTCAAAGAACCGACAACCGATGAGGAAGAAAGGTTCTCGAGTGGCAGCCTCGTACCGGCAGGTGAAGTGTAGGGCGTCCCCCCACTAGATGGAGTGACGACCTGGTAAGGTATGTAGGAAGTCGATGGATGCAGGTGGCTCAGGACCGTGCTTTGTGGCATTCTTTGGAGGAGGCCTATGTTCAGCAGTGGACTTGTGAAGGGCTGTAATGATGATGATGATGATGAATAATGTATTTTTGAATTCAGTATAGACTGAATGGACATTTTCATGATGCAAAGAAGGAATTGTTGATGTTGCTTGATCTAGAACAGAAGAATAATAATGTCAGTCTGCCTTCAGTGGCGTAGCTATGTAACCAAGGGCCCCGGGGCAAAAATGAAATTGGGGCCCTATTTAAACTAAACTGAATACTTTAAAGGTACAAAACTTCATTATCAGCTCCTTATCGCCCACTGCAGGGCATAATAAAGCAGAGCTACCTACTACTAAGTATTATGTGAACACATAAAAAATGACGAAGTAGATTACAGTTAATAATATAGGTAGACAACATAACAGTGGGAGAGCCATAGGGCAGCTTTTGCTGTCGCACGGGTAAGCCAGAGTAGATGGAGTGAAGACCTGGTAAGACATGAAATGAAGAGCTGTAATGAATAAAACGAATGGGTGGACCGCGACGAACCGAGGAACTCATGACCTTATAAATAACCTGCGTGAAATAGAATTTTACTTCGCCTGTTAAGTGCAGGTAGTCGGAGGCCAAACCCCTCTCCCCCTTTTCATGGTAGTGAAATTAAATAAGATACTATCCCAGGAGGGTATCAGCACTCCTGGTACTGGAGAATCCTTGGCTAAGTATCCACGCCTAAGCTACCTTACTCTTACATAACGCGAGTGCTCAGGCTGCCTCGTGTATCCTGGGGTGAGGGGAGTGGGGACGAAATTCCGCTCAAGACTAATACTGCTCGTGGCAATTAAAGCAATAAGACAAAGGTGATCCCTGCCACGCTATCCGTAAATTTCTGCAACATCAGGGGATTTCATTCGAACGTTAACAAAGTCCACTAAGTACCACCTGAAGACGGCGAAGCCGACTTTGCTCTTTCTAAACGAAACGCAGGTGTCCTCTCCGGTCAATACTTCTCTCCTATCCGGGGTACCAATTGCAACACCTTTGTACCTCGAGCTGGAGTTTGCGTATAAGTCAGAGAGGATATCTGTTTTCCACGCCTCGGCAGTCTTGAAGGTTAGCGCTGACCATCCTCGCGTCTACGGGTGCCTCTATAGGTAATGCCGACACAGACCAACTCATTGACCACGTCTAAATCGCTGCAGACTCTGTGCTATAACAGGTCCCATCTGCAGAATTCATGATCCTTGGTGATTTTAACGGCCATCACGCTGAATAGCTTGGTTCTCGTTTAACCGATCAAACGGGAAGATCTGTTTATGAATTTGCCTTGGAATATGGTCCGACACAAAGGGTTACTTCACCTACGCAGATTCTAAATGTGCAGGATCGTGCACCTTCCCTGTAGGACCTTCTGCTGACCTCTCTTATAGACGGATATCAGGTCTCCGTCGACGTCCTTCTTGGCTCATTGAACCATTGTCTGATCCGGACTATGGTGCCACTCACACTCCCATCGCGGTTGCGTTCTTCAGATCGCCACCGTGTTTGGCACTATAGGTCGGCCGATATGGACAGGATGCGGTCTTATATTTTGCATCCTTCCCTTGAGGACATGGGCGAGTATGCTTCTCGCTGGATGATCCCAACACGATTCTGTCGCTGATGTGGTACTTCAGGAACTGAAACTCTTTATTCTATCATCTGTAGTGCCTGGTTTGATCACTCCTGGAAAATTGCATCGTGATTCACCAGCGCTGTTAAGAAGAAGTATAATTTCGCCTTCAGGTTGGTACGATACGGTTTACACAGAGCTCGGTGCGCATAGTACTACTCTCCCTAGATGTAAAGTCGAATAGGCCCGATGGAGTTCCTTACATTGTGCTGAAGACGTGTGCTCCCTAGTTGGCACCGATCGTACTCCAACTTCTCAGTCTCAGTCTAACTCCTTCTCTCTAGACGTACTCGAACTCAAAGAAGACAGCTTTGGTGCAACAGATCCCTAAAAATAACCGAAAATCGGCCGCTCAGACCCATCTAACTTGTTCTCCAAAATAATGAAAAGCATTGTGAATTGCAAGCTCATGAAGTTGAGGATCATCAACCCCGAGGGAGACCCTGGCCGTTACTTTGAACATAGCGAAGGCCTTCGATCGGATTTGGCACAAAACGCTTCTTCCGAAGCTTCCTTCCTACAGGCTTCCCGACAATTTGTGCAACTAGATCATTAGTTTTCTTACAGATTGGAGCTACAAAGTCGTAGTAGACGGTGCATGCTCCATTTACAAGACTATTTATGCTGGTGTTCCACAAGGCTACGTGCTATCACCTACGCTGTTTCTTCTGCTTATCAATAATATGTTGCAAACCAGTAACGTGTACTGGTGATGCTTTATACACCGGCTGTGCCTATATTTCTCGGGAAAACGTCGCCGAGTACCGGAACAAACTTATGTCTGAAGCGAGTTTTTGCCGGATAAGGTCTCGGATTGAGGAGATTAAATCTATTCAAGTTCAATGCCCAGAAGACAAAAGTTTGTGCATTTACCACTAAAAAGGACCCCTTTGTCGTAATTACTTAATTTCAAGGCACTCCCCTTGTTAGCTCAGCCATTACCGGAATCTTCGTCGGCTTTCACAAATCCATATTATCGGGATGTTTGACGGTCCACTACTGTCAGACCGATACGACTTATTCAAGCAACGAGCTTACTCCTTTTTAAAAAGCAGGCAACACGCCTGCAATTACCTTGGTGTTGTATTTGTTAATAGGCGGCGGTCGACGAAAAGGCAATAAAACGAAGTAGACAATTATCTTTAACAATGTTATATTTATGTTCTGCAAGTGGGAGTAATTTTTGTGATTTCAGTTCCAGCCGTTCGCCAAAAAGTTAAAACTAGAAAATTCTTTATACAAATAGAATAGTACATAATTTTTCGAACGTCGTTCTTGGAGGCCGAGGGGCCCCTTTAGCTTGGGGGCCCCGGGGCACTGCCCCGCCTAGCCCCTGGGTAGCTACGCCACTGTCTGCCTTTGATAAATTATATTTTAACCTTGGGTTGAATTCAGAATTTGCTCTTGTAGAGTCAGCAGATGTGATAAAAATTGGATAGTGATCACTACCATGTGAATTTGGTAATGTTTTCCATGATAGAAGGGAAAATAAGCCAGGAGAACAAAGAGTCAAGTCCACTACACTTCTTACAATCTGAGAAGGTGAAACATTAAAATCTCCCATGATAACAACAGGGGAGTAAGACAAGAAATAAGATTAAAAAGTTCATTTAAGATGGTAAGATTAGGATCAGGAATGTATACAGACAGAAAAGATATGTTGAGAGCCTTGACTGCAACAGCATTAATCGAGGAGCTGTGGGAAGGAAGAGGTATAGAAGAATATGTAATTTTTTTTGAGATCAGAATAGAGGAGCCAGCATGTCCATCGCTCCTATCATCCCGAAGATATGAATAACCTGAGATCCTAAATTGAAAGTCAGGTCTAAGCCACATCTCCTGAATGGCAAGAACAGGTGGACTAAATTTGTTTATTTTTTTTATAGGAGAGGGGGCAAACGAGCATGCGGCTCACCTGATGGTAAGTGACTACCGCCGCCCATGAACAACTGCAACACCAGGGAGGGAATTACAGATGCGTTGCCGGCCTTTTAAAAAGGAGTACGCTCTTTTCTTGAAGGTCCCTAAGTCGCATCGGTCCGGAAAAATCGCTGATGGTAATCGATTCCACAAGGAAGTCGTGCGAGGAAGAAAACATCTTCTAAATCGCACAGTGGTGGACCGCCAATCATCCAGATGGTGTGGATGGTATCGGGAGTTCTGCCGCGATGTGCGTTCGTGAAATTTGGCGGCTGGGATTAATCCGAACAATTCCTCAGAGCACTCCCCATGGTAGATGCGAAAGAAAATGCAAAGAGATGCAACATCTCTTCGCAGCGCCAATGAGTCAAGCCGATCGGAAAGGACTCGGTCGTCGACGATTCGAGCCGCTCTGCACTGGATGCGGTCAAGTGGAAGGAGCTGGCACTGGGGAGCCCCTGCCCAGAGATGGGAACAGTATTCCATGTGAGGCCGAACCTGCGCCTTGTAAAGTTGCAGGCGGTGTGCTGGCATGAAATACTGTCCCGCTCTACTGAGCACGCCAAGCTTTTTAGAGGCCAATTTGGCCTTCTCTTCCAAGTGACCACGAAACTGCACGTCACTCGATATGTCGACGCCGAGGATTCCGATACTGGCTGAGGCAACCAGGGGAGTGCCTTGAAACTGAGGAGATACGACAAAGGGGTTCTTTTTAGCGGTAAAAAAAGTAAGAAAGATAAGTTCATACTTTTTATGTTTGATGCTCCGACAATTCCATTGTAGAATTGTGAATGTTGCTAGTTATTGAAGTAAGCTGAGTAAGTTTATGACGTAAACTGAGGGGAAGTTCTGCGTCACTGAAACGGGAAATCATGTTAATTAACATTGATACCATAAGTTCGCAGAAGTTATCATTATTAGAGATGTTGTCATTCCCCAGTAAAGCACACCCATTTGGAAGGGAAGAAGGAGGATTCTCAATAATTGCCTGATGGGCTGGCTTATCATATCCAGAATTTGATGATTGGTTGTAAGTACGTTGTGGGATAAAGATTGTTTTTTATATGATGTACATTGTGAAGGATGAGCCGAAGGAGCTGAAATACTGTCATTTATGGGATAAGGGGTCTGATGAGAAGAATTACGAGGCGGACATTTGGTTGTGTCAGCAAAGGATCTTCGTACCAGAGGGAATCTAGTTGCAGCTTCTAAATATGATATATTTTCTTGTGACATAACTAGTTTAGTAGATTTTTGCCTTAGATGTTCAGGGCAGGTAGGGTCTTTTGCTGTGTGGGGTCCTGAGCAGAATAGACAAGTAGTAGTTTGCCTAGTACATGATAAACCTTCATGATTCTGTGCACATATAAAGCAGCGAGGGGATGATCGGCACTGAGATTTATGACACTGAATCAGTGGCAAAACATATATTTCTACTGGCATAGAGGTGTAAAAACAGTAAATATGTGGTGGTAGTTTGTGTCCAGAAAAAGTTAGAACTACTGTTTGATTTGGAATCCATGAAACGCTATTGCTGTCACTCACTGATCGTCTATTGAGTCGGCGAGCTTTAATTATAGTACCATATCCAGAGGGAATTTCTATAGCTGCTATTAATTCTTCTAATGTCCAATCTATAGGAATTTGTCTGACTAGCCCCATACGAATGATATTATATGAGGGGATAGTTGTTTCTTGGAAGTCTGAAGAGCTGTGTGATCAATAAAAGTGTTTGCATCCACTGCTGTTTTAAACTCAACTGATATCCTATTTCGTCCAAATTTTTGGACTCCGTCACAAACTATATTTTTAATGTTATTATGATACACAAAGTGACCAAATTGGTTTGAGAGTTACTCCGGACACTTGATCATTTGACGTTTAACTAACGTGAACTAGAAAAGGCGCGGTATCATCTTGAGAGTACTTTACTTTCTTATTAATAAAATCAGGATGGGTATATGAGGATTGTATTGAAGGAAACTGTTGGTTTGGATCAGTAATAACTATTTTTTTGTGGATGGGCAGACCCATTACTTATTTGGGCGCGTTTACGGTTAATAGATTCTACATTATCAACGGGTAAAGTAAAGGAGTCATTGCGAACCCTTTCGGGATCGGGAGGTTCGTCCTCCATTATATTTCTATAACTAAAACTTACATAAAAACGGCACAATTAAAAACACTTACTAATCTACAGATGTGAAAACCAGTAGTTAAAACTAGTGACTAAACAGCACTTAATGTAACAATAAATTTAAGCGAAAAAAAACTACGACACTTGTATCTCTCACTTAACCTCAAAGCAAAGTCCTCTACTTTGTCGCTTCTCAAATAATTCTGATATGCCTACATCGGGAATTTCTTGTTCACTTCTTAACAATTTTTCACCTATACCCATTTTTTTTGCTAAATGTGCTCAGAGTGGCTCGTTGCTTTTTGGACTCTGCTTATCGCCTCGGAGATCACAGGCGTGAGCGTGACGTATGTTTAACCTTCCATATCTCAAGTGCTTAGGCTTATTGATACATACCGTCTTGAGCTCAGAGTATATTTCTATATAATATTTAAGTAACTACATTACATATGTTATGTGGTAGTTACCTTTTACCAAATAATGTTTGCAATTTGTTAGGATTTAGCGAAAGTACAAGCAAAGCTCTTATAATTGGGTAACTATTTTCATATTCGCTGGGCGCACAATAATATTTTATTGCAGAACCTACATCTAAAATATCAAGATTTTTTTTATTGGACTATCGTAAAATTCTTTCTTAGTGTGCGTAAGCATTGCGAAATGAGTATCTCTACTAAATTTCAAGTCAATCGGGTGTATAGTTTTAGAGATATTGTGATGAGTCAGTCAGTCAGTGGTATTTCGCTTATATATACTTACATAAGGTTTTAAAATAATTGTGTGGTTTCATAAAACGCTTAATTGCTTAGTTTTGAAGTATCAAAGCAGTGTGCAATGTGCCTCCCTCTGTGGTAGAGCCACGCGGCAGCTTTTGCTGTCGCACGGATGGGCCGGCTCGAACCGGGGTGGTACCACGACCTCACAGAATACAAGCGTGAAGTAGAGGTTTACCTCTGCGTTTCGCTCGGTGAGTGCAGGTGGCCGGAGGCCCTTTTTACTGGAAACGAGGCATTCCATCTTAGTCCTCACGGGTGATAACGCATCTGCATTTTGATTTGTAATAGAGGACAGACGTAGATGTCTATGGGCTGCAGTAACCACTTACCATCAGGTGGACTGTGTGCTCGTTTGTCACCCTTATCCTATAAAAAAAAAATCATCCCCTTACCTTTCCTCAACTTACCGAAACCTAACTGAAAATAACTTACAGTATACGTTCAACAAGAATTATAACAAGCACGGTAGCATCTAAGCCTTAGAAAATATTTAAGGTAATCTGCAAAGAGAAACCTTGTGAATGTTACAATAAGCATTTGGCCATTTTTTTACAAATTGCTCTGATGGTTCTCAAACCAGAACCCACAACGCGACGTAATAGTCGGTTATGACCATAAGGCAAAGACCTAATATAGTTATAACTTTATTTATAACATGAAATATATTCAATTTATTACCTAACATAAATTATGAAAATATTATTTAGATTTAAATTAATTAAAACAACCATAAACAGTGTAAAATATTTATTTAACAACATAGGCACCATTTTCCCTTAACATACAATATTCAGATCTAAATATTTAAGTTTAACAAGAACACATAATCCATTGTGATACAAAGAGAGGACAACTGCATTTTATAGGTGTAAAACAGTTTCATAATTAAAATAATGGTTGCATGTACCTACATAGTTACTTTCCATTCACATAATTACCATCAGTTTTAATATATTTATTATTATAACAACCATAGATATGCATTTTATATTGTTTCAAGTATAGATTCTTTTTTAATACCTACGTAAGATAAGAATACGTGCACGCCCTCTTGTGTTATTACAGCAGTATTTATAAATATACTTAGATCTGCATTGTTTTTTATACAATTTAACCCCTTTAAATTAACATCATCATGTCATTAGAACAACCGGTATTGTGATATAAAAGATACTCTTACTACAAAATGTCTGCTCCTAAAATAAGCACAATATTGGCACAACGTGGCCGTAGCCCGTAACATGCTTTAATTGAAATTCAATTATTTAATACTTCAACACATTACATTAGTGACTTACGGTGCATTATAATGAGGGCTAATAACCTTCCACTCACCAGATGTCGCTAGTTGCGACTGAGGTAAAGTTTTTCGTTACATAGTGTCAGTTAATTAAGAAATTAGTTTTAAATAATAGTTTATCATTATCTAGAGTATTATATTAATATACAACACAATGCATCAGTGGTTTAATTTTTAATTTTTTGCACTTTATAACTCTTTTTTTTATTTTTCTACTTTAAGTTATATTTACAGTTTGGTTTATTCATTTCTAATGTAATTAATATAAAATATAACTAACAATACGGAAAGAAACCTTAAATATTACATTTTCCTAAGAAATTATCGTCCTCGCCATGAAATCTGTCAAATATTTTACCTCACTGTAAAGTGGCGCCGCTCTGGTGGCAGAAAAAGTTGTGGATGCCCTCATTGTCTTTCCCTGAATTTCTAGTCTTAAATGTCGCTCTTACAGATGTTAACGAAAATTATCAGCATTAATTTAGTTTATAATAAATTAGTTATTAATAATTAGTTTATAATATATTTTAGCAGTGGTAGAGCCACGCGGCAGCTTTTGCTGTCGCACGGATGGGCAGGCTCGAACCGGGGTGGTACCACGACCTCACAGAAAACCAGCGTGAAGTAGAGGTTTACCTCTGCGTTTCGCTTGGTGAGTGCAGGTGGCCGGAGGCCCTTTTTACTGGAAATGAGGCATTCCATCTTAGTCTTCACGGGTGACAACGCATCTGCATTTTGATTCGCAAACGAGGATAGATGTAGATGTCTATGGGCCGCAGCAACCACTTACCATCAGGTGGACTGTGTGCTCGTTTGTCACCCTTATCATAAAAAAAAATTATTTCAACTCATAGGGCTACCGAATATAAAGACTGTTTGGTTGATTTTTTATATTTCAAATAAGTATATTTTTTTTTATTGAATACGGGTAACAACGAGCGCACAGACATACTGATGGTATGCGGACACAGAGGCCCATAGACACCTACAATTATCCTCAGTTAAAAATTAAAATATGGATGAGTTGTCACTCCCTGAACTGAGTACAAAGATGAAATGCCTCAATACCAGTAAAAACTTTATCTGGTTCTCTACACTCACTCTATGAGACACAGTAGCATTTATTTGACATTTTACACTGGGATCTATGAGAGCGTGATCCTACCCCGGTGGAGCCGACCTAATGCTACTGAAACCATAATATAGCTGCAACGTTAAAATAAAAACTCACATTATAAGACTTAATATTTTGGTATTTATAATATAAATGGAACCCTGGTTACTATCAAAGTAGAGAAGATGGCCAATATCTAGTGTTCCAAGCGTCCAGTGATAATAGCTGGCAACACATGCCCAGCAGGGAGGCAATTTAGGTTGTCACTGGCAGGAGGTAGTTCTAAGAGAACACTGGCCCCGCAAGCACTAAGCAATCGACTGCTGCACTGTTGAATAACATTATAAATAAAATAAACACATATACATTGTAAATATATATGCGCTGTGTAGTGGCGACGTGAGTATATACACTAACCCATAATAATCCAGTGGTTGTTGTAACAGGCGACGGGGAGGGGGGGGGGGGGTGGGCAAATGATTGCAAAATATCCCTATGAAGCAATCTGCGGAGGATGCCTATGTTCACCAGTAGACATTCGACAGGCTTTGATTTTGATTGGATTTTAATTAATAACTTCATAACCCAAAATGCAAATGCGTTGTCAGCCGTGAGGACTAAGATAGAATGCCTCGTTTCCAGTAAAGAGGGTCTCCGGTTCTCACCATACGAAACATAGCAGCATTAAGCTGCTATTTTACGCTGGTATTCTGTGAGAGCGTGGTCCTTCCCCGGTCAAGCCGACCCATTCGTGCTACAACTATACTACGAATATAATTGCAACATGTCTTTACCACGTAAAAAAATGGATGAAATTATAATTTGTTTTTCTTTTGGCGTTTATTTGAATCCATTACCGTCGTATGTAATATTTAGTGCAGTGGGTGCCGTAAGAAGCGATGATGGGAAGTGCCAGGAAAATCTTGTGGCACGCGACAAATGGCTAAATTTTACACCAGAATACCCAGGCCAACGACAGGATACAGTGTACAAGTCGCAGCACGTAAGTCTAGCGCTGAACGAAACGTGGAGGGGAAGCGCACTAATTGAATAGCACGAATGCGACTGAAGAGCAAATCAACGCGTGCGAACGATACGCACGAGCCAATCAGCGCAACTTATGCGCAATAACGGTCACCGCTAGACTTTCGTGCCGCTACTTATAACGTATGGTAATGCGATCGTCAATCCGTGACAATTAAGTCAAATCCTTCCTATGACGGAAGAGGCCCATGTCTAGCAGGGGAATTCAACGAACTGATAAAGAAGATCGAGATATTTAATCAATTGCTATGTAAAATAATAAACGGAAACAATAAGACCATTTGCAATAATGGTTAGACAATAATCCCGCCCTATTCCGTTTCCGGTGCTAAGATGCTAATAACGCTAGTATGGGATTTGTTTTTAGCTATTTTTTTGTTTGCCGATATTGCTTTAAGCTCATAAAATAAAAATAATGGGAAATTTTGTTCAATATACTTAAGATAAGTAAGATTTGTTTTAGGTTCAGTGGTGCTATAACATCTCTAAATATACCTGGTTACCAAGAACTTCAGCATGAGGCAGGTCGTCTTCAGTAAATCTCAGCACTGCTCTCACATACTCCGGTCTCGGGTCCAATGGGAAGGAATTGTTGAGACGCACGCGCATGCGCGGGAACTCGCTTCTACGACCTTCACAAATCCGCAGCGCTCGTATCACAAATAGCAGGCAACACACATACGCCGACACTGGGTTGCCTGTGGAATAGAACAATACATAGGCTGCACTAAAAGTATCGAGAATGGAATATTTCCACTGTTCCTGTCATATTCAAATCTTTTTAATTGAAAACTCCTTGGTTTTAAAAATTGAATACCATTTATTTATTTTAAAAAAGATTCTCGGTCTTGTCAAACTTGTTTAGTCGTACCACGTTTGTCTCCAAAACCGGCCATGTTACGACTATTCCTCTTGAGGGACAAAGAACGGTTAATGCAGAATGGTATGCTAGCATTTGTTTGCTACAGGTCGTTTCTGAACTCCGTAAAGAGAACTGCAACCGCCGCATCACCCTCCATCACGACAATGCGAGTTCTCACATCGCACACAGAACAAAAGAGTTTTTAGAGCAAGAAAACATAGAATTATTAGACCATCCGCCGTACAGCCCCTACCTAAGCCCTAATGATTTCTATACTTTCCCTAAAATAGAGAATAAATTGCGTGGACAGAGATTTTCATCACCTGAAGGAGCTGAACTTCCGAATGGAATGTTGCTTCAATGATTGGTTCCATCGTATGGAAAAATGTGTCAAATTTCGCGGAGAATACTTCGAAAAGCAATAAATACATTTTTAAATAGTAATGTTGTGTCACTTCCTTGATTCCGGAAATTTTCAGTGCCGCCCACGTATGTAAATAGAATTGAACAATACATTATATGACATAGAAATAAACACATTGATAAATAAATAGAATCAGGCGTTACTTTGGAATAATCCATTACATTAATGATGTTAAAAATAATTTGTTAAGATCTGCGTAAATAGTGGCGCTCTTCAAACTATGTAAGACACATCATTGTATTTTTTTTTACAGGAAAGGGGGCAAACGAGCATCCGGCTCACCTGATGGTGACTACCCCCGCCCATGAAGAACTGCAACACCAGGGGAATTGCAGATGCGTTGCCGGCCGTTTAAAAAGGAGTAGGCTCTTTTCTTGAAGGTCCCTAAGTCGTATCGGTCCGGAAAAATCGCAGGTGGTAATCGATTCCACAAGGAAGTTGTGCAAGGAAGAACATCTAAATCCCATAGTGGTGTACCGCCAAACATCCAGATGGCATGGACAGTATCGCGAGTTTTGTCGCGATGTGCAATGGTGAAAATGAGCGGCTGGAATCAGTACTAACAATTCCTCAGAACACTCCCCGTGGTAGATGCGATAAAATAAATAAAATCCTATATTCACCAATCATACACACATTTAGCGTTTAACTTCTGCGTATAATATTACGTTATTATTAAAACACACTTACCGGGCAAAGCAAATATGTACTTCGTCCTTCCTTCAAACTGGCAAGTAGCAAAAGTGCTCGGCTTGCCGGGCTTCATGCACACTCGTCCGAAATGAAGTGTCGCCCCAAAGTCCTGGCAGCGAAATGAATGTACCGTTTGAACAAATACAATCTATACATAGTTTTATATGAGCTTGTAGAAATTTCAATTAACATAGGACATAGAACTTGACTTCTTTGGCCTATGTCAGCAGTGGACTTGTGAAGGGCTGTGATGATGATGATGATCATGACCAAACTTTATCTTATTATGTTAGGCAGGAATTAAACCATAAACTTACGAATGTAAGGTATATATATCACCGCATGGCGGGGGCCTGGCGGGTCATGTACGCGAGCGGCAGTTTTCGGAAAAGAAAGTCAGCTTATCCTTTACTTTTAAAATTTAGAATAAGTATAAAAAAATACATTCTATTATTTTATTAGTATTATTTTATTTTCAACTTCCGAAGATGTGGATCCGAAGTGAGGGATGTCACTTTGACGGCGACAACTACGGTCGAAAACTGTCTACTGGACAGACTTTTAGTGTTACAATTAAACGCGCTAACACAGTGCCATTTACTTTTAACCTACCCGTAACCGTTAGCGATGCACATATCAAAGTACCACTACAGAAACTAGGCCTCTCCCATAGATTGTCTCATTAGGGATTTTTGTTAGATTTGCCATAGTTGCCATAGTTTCTTTTTTGATTAGTTGTCATGAAGATTCTGCTGCCCACCTCCTGGTTTGTTTTCCTCTGACGCCTCCTACGACAGCCACGGAATGATATGAGGTAGTGGATATTCTTAAACCGGCACTACACGGTATCCTAGCCCCTATGTAACACTTTTCTTTTTTCTTTTTTTTTAAAACGTTACCCCCACAGTAGGATTTTCTCCTGTATCGTGGAGGCAGTTTACAAACATAAATTGCACGAGGACAAAAATCATTATGCGATAAGACCGAATATAGATTTGGATAAAATATCAGAGAGACTTTAACTGGAGTTTCAATCTAAGAATCGCGACATTGTTAGTCACAATTCTGGCCACTAAGCACTGCGATCGCATAATTAACAGTGGTAGAGCCACGCGGCAGCTTTTGCTGTCGCACGGATGGGCCGGCTCGAACCGGGGTGGTACCACGACCTCACAGAATACCAGCGTGAAGTAGAGGTTTACCTCTGCGTTTCGCTTGGTGAGTGCAGGTGGCCGGAGGCCCTTTTTACGGGAATGAGGCATTCCATCTTAGTCCTCACGGGTGACAACGCATCTGCATTTTGATTCGCAAACGAGGATAGATGTAGATGTGTATGTGCCACAGCAACCACTTACCATCAGGTGGACTGTGTGCCCGTTTGTCACCCTTATCCTATAAAAAAAAATTAAGATAATTTTTAAAAAGTACCTGAAGCAGTACGGGCTTAAGGAGGTCTTTCTCGCCCATTGAGACGCCCCCCGTGCAGACGAGCACGTCCGCGCGTTTGAGCGCGTCGGCCAGGCTCGCCGCCAACTCGCCCGCCTCGTCCCGAGCAACGCCCATACACACGCTGGGATAGCCGTTCTCTCTGTAATAAACGTGAGCACAGGACGTTTATTTCAGAGATGCCTATAGTTCATAATTGTTCGCGCCCAAGTGTCACCAACTTTTTTCCACTTACTTTACCCACACAAAAGCAAAAATACATTAGATATAGAACATTACGCCTAAGTTTTCACTCACACCGTAAAAGAATCAGCACCATAGCACAGAGAACATAAGAAGAACATACAGTCAGTCATCGCGTTTCATATTGTCGGAAAAGCCGACATAAACAATAAATTCCTATAGGGTTCTAAGAACAGGAAGTAATAAAAAAATAAAAAGCTGATTTTATTTTATTTCACGTTTAACCAAGTTAAATAAGTTAATGTGTATGTGGAAACTATTGAAATTAATTCTTTATCTTTAAATGACAACGACCCACAGTTTTTGCCGCACATGTAGTGTGAATCATTTTAATTTATTTGCGTAATAGGACAATCCTAGCGGACAATTCCCGGGCGGCTAAGGGCCGTTCGGGAAGTGTTCAACTCACCTACCAGATATGACAACTATAGTATATAGGAGGGATCCCTATGAGGCAATCTGTGGGGAGGCCTATATGTATATGTTCAACACTGGACTTTGATAGATGGTAATAAATAAATGTATAAATAATGACTTCAAATAGATTTATTAGCTTAATTTAATTAAAAAAGGTGTTGATATTATGTGATATGAATTATTTTACCGCCACTTTGTAAGCTTTCGCTAACCCATTCTTTAATCTTTGTCGTAAAGCATGCTCGAACCATTGACTGTAACTTACTTGAGAAGCGCCTTTAGCATCATCTGATTAGAATCGCGAATATGCGCCGGTTTCAAAGTCGACTCAGACGGGTCCTGTAGCTCATTCCCCGTTGATAATATTGCCACCTAAAATATTTAACATGTAAAAATGGGAAAGCACTATGAACTGAAACAAAACTACTGCCTGCTTGTTATTTGGTAGTCTATTCTAAAAGACAGCCAACTTAGGATTTGAGGGCGCTAGAATGCGTAAGTGAAGTATATAATAAATACATAATTCAGTGAAAATTTAAATTTTTTACTCAGTGGTTATAAAAGAACTATAAGAATTTTATATTTTAAAATAAATATACTTTTGTATACATTAACTGATTTGCTCTTGCATCGTAAGTTTTAAAAATTTATTTAAGGTCATTTTCCACGTCAACGATTCTATTTAAATTTACGAACCTCTGATGCGGACTAAAATACTTTACATATAGTTCAGGAGTAATAGCAAACAGTTGTAAATAAATAAATTATAATAATTAATATTATTATGTACCGTAGGTTTTGTTCTGACTTTCACATGCTGATATCCCGCTCCAGTCAATATGCCGATAACCGCAGCGTCTACGACCGCACCTGATCAAAAATATTGTTAATAATATAAAAACAACAAGCTATAGTAATCGCGATACTGTGAGAGTTGCGTTCGTAATATTTTTCCGTCGCCAGCACCTTATTCGTCAGTCAGCAAAATGCGGTTTACGCAGAGGAAGAGAGGGAGGAATTGTCGGGATGCTAGTGAGTGACAGACGCTGGTTGGGTGTGTCGCTCACTAGGTGTGCGTGTGATCCCGTGGTGCTGCTGATATGAGGTGCAAATAAAGCCAGACTTCCTTGTCTTTGCATTTTCGTTAAGTATTTCCATGTGGAGAAATAGAAATAGGTTTTTTTTATTCAATATAATCTATGTTGATACATAATAATCTATCTTATTACACAATACTTAGTCGTTTTAAGTTTAATTTACTCCCGGTTTGGAATATACCTTTGTCTTGTAAAGAACTAGCAAGAAACCCAGTGTAAAGAATAAGTTACTCTACGAGTTTTCTCACTTATGAGTCTAGATTCACTGTATTGAATTAGTTAATGATGGTATTGCTGTGCTGTTGATTAATAAAAGGATAACCAAAATGAATACTAAAATGAAGGAAAACATCGTGAGGAAACCAGCGTGTGTGAGAAATAAGAAAAAAGAATATTTCGGAGACATGTGAAGTTCGCCAACACACATTGGGGCAGCGAAGCGGGCATTTCCTTGACCTAAAATCCTGTCAGAAATGAGAGGCCTGTGCCCAGCAGTGGGACGTATAATACTGGCTGTAACTTTAACTTAGCTAAAATGAATACTGATGAAGTAAAAGGATAATTCTCACTACTAACCTTCAGCAACGAGTTCAGCGCCTAAAGCTACATCAAAACCGATCGGGCGCACATCTTGCTGCGCTTTTGGTGCTTTAATGATTTCAACTTCCAACTCAGTTTTATTATCCGGCGAAGCGGAAATGAGCATTGTATCCTCAACCTAAAATAAATATTCCTCCTAGATGCTAGTTCGGTTAGTTAAAATGTTTATGTCGTCAAACATCAGGCGGACATCTAAGCTATCATTACCTCAACTTACCCTCCCGTGCTGATGTCACTAAAAGTGTCAGACCAAAGATAGATGATGAATTATAATTGTATCTATGTTGTTGTATTCCAATGAAGGGTCGCCACCAGAAAATCCTATTCATCAAACAAATGAAGTATGGCAAAAACATCAAATTTTTAGTAGACATAATATATAGTATAACATAATATATAGCAAAAACATCAAATTTTTAGTAGACATAATATATATTTTTAGTAGACATATAGTTGGAGAATTAGTATTTCGAAAATTTTCAGACCTGAGATATCCAGTACAATGAGGGGATGAAGTATATTAGACACATGACATCTTCTATAAAAATCACCTATAACTTGGTAACTTTGCCGTGTAGTGGCGGTCAAGAATATCCACTACCCCATATCCTCCCGTGGGTGTCGTAAAAGGCGACAAAGGGAAACAGGCGGGAGATGGGCAGCAGCATCTTCCTGATAATAGCCAAAATTATAATAAAAAAACTGCGGATGCCAACCCGCTCGCCAAGCGTGGCAACTATGGCAAAGATTAAAGCAACAAACAGACGGCCCCCAGTCCCCGGCGGCCCCGCTATTCCTGGCTACGGTGGCGACCATGGTAACGGCGGGGCAGGGGGTGCTAAGAATCTCCGGTGGAGGTTCGGTTGCCACCTACGACGATTCGACCTGGCAACGTACAACGCACGCACCCTGAGGACTGACGAGAAGATCGTGGAGCTGGAAGAAGAGATGGACAAGTTGCGCTGGCATATTATAGGATTATCCGAAGTCCGAAGAGAGGGGGAGGACACGATAATCCTCGAATCTGGAAACTTGCTCTATCACCGGGAGGGCGACCATCTGTCCCAAGGAGGTGTCGGATTTATCGTCCACAAGTCTCTCGTTAACAACGTTGTAAAGATCGGGAGTGTGTCGACGAGGGTTGCGTACCTTATACTCAGAATCACCAAACGGTATTCGCTGAACGTCATATTTACGCACCAACCTCGGCACACCCCGATGAGGAGGTGGAGGAAATGTACGAGGATATCTCTAGAGCCATGCATTCCTCCAAAACCCAATATACCGTCTCTTCAATGCAAAACTAGGCACAAGAGAGAACGGTGAGCTGAAAGTAGGGAAATTTGGAATAGGGCAACGGAATCCAAGGGGCCAGCAGCTGGCCGACTTCATGGAAAAAGAGGGACTCTTTATGATGAACTCCTTCTTCAAGAAGCGGCCCCACAGGAAGTGGACCTGGTCGAGCCTCGACGGTTCGACAAAAAATGAGATTGACTTCATTATGACGACCAGAAGACCACTGTTCAGTGATGTCTCAGTGATCGCAAGGGTGAAAACCGGCGGCGATCACCGAATGGTTAGAGGCACACTGAACCTAAATGTTAAGTTGGAGAGGTCTCGTCTGATGAAGTCAACGCTCCGTCCCCCTCTTGCTCTAATCCAAAGTCCCGAAACCTTTCAGCTCGAGTTACAAAACCGTTTTCAGTGCCTAGAAGACTGCAATGAAGTGGACGATTTGAATGACAAGCTCGTGGAAACTGTCCATGCGGTCGGAGCTAAGTTCTGCTTGACCCCACCGCAGAAGAACACAAAAACTCTCCGATCACACTCTTAATCTCATGGCTGTTAGACGGGAGATGAAGCTACATTCTTCAACAGATTTGACAGCATACAGGCAACTGAACAGACAGATCTCCAAATGCATGCGGCGGGACTTACGCAACTTCAATACAGCTCGTATTGAAGAAGGGATCGAGCGTAACCAAGGCTCCAAAGTCTTTGCCAGAGATATGTCTGCCAGAAAGAGCCAACTGTCAAGGCTGAAGACCGCGAATGTGGCAGCATCGTTTCCGGGGCACCTGAGATTTTGAGTGAGATTGAGGGGTTCTATGGGCAGCTGTACACGTCATCGTTGGAGCCAAACGCAAGTGTGAGTAACGATCCAAGAGCGAGTCTTATCCGACACTATTCCTAAAATATCCCGGACGTCAGTCTGAGCGAGATTAGAATGGCTCTCCAGCACCTTAAAAACGGCAAGGCCCCAGGCGAGGATGGAATTACAGCGGAGCTTCTGAAAGCGGGTAGAAGACCGGTACTTGAAGTCCTTCAGAAGCTCTTTAATTCCGTCCTCCATGGTGGCATTACACCGGAGGCGTGGAGCAGAAGTGCGGTGGTCTTGTTCTTCAAGAAAGGTGACAACGCTCTCTTGAAGAACTATAGACCGATTTACCTTCTGAGCCGCGTCTACGTGCTGTTTTCGAGAGTCATTACGAATCGTCTCGCGCGCAGACTTGACGACTTTCAGCCTCCCGAACAAGCCGGTTTCCGAAAGAGCTTTAGCACCATAGACCACATACATACCCTACGGCAAATTGTACAGAAGTCCGAAGAGTACAATTTGCCACTATGTCTGGCGTATGTGGACTATGAGAAAGCCTTTGATTCCGTCGAAATTTGGGCGGTGCTACAGTCCCTTCAGCGGTGCCAAGTTGACTGTCGGTATATCGAAGTACTGAAGTGTTTGTACAGTAGAGCTACGATGGCTATCCGAGTACAGAACCAGAGTACGAAACCTATCCAATTGCAGAGAGGTGTAAGACAGGGTGACGTCATATCCCCGAAACTCTTCACCGCTGCATTGGAAGACGTTTTCAAGCTTCTGGACTGGAAAGGATACGGTATTAACATCAATGGCGAGTACATCACTCACCTTCGATTTGGCGACGATATAGTTCTTATGGCAGAATCGCTGGAGGACCTAAGCACTATGCTCAATGACCTCAATAGTGTCTCCCAACGGATAGGTCTTAAGATGAACATGGACAAAACAAAGATTATGTTTAATGTCCATGTCACACCTATGCCGGTAGTTGTTGGGAGCACTAAGCTCGAAGTTGTTGACGAGTATGTTTACCTGGGACAAATAGTCCGACTAGGTAACTTCGACCGAGAGGTCAATCGGCGGATTCTCGTCAGACATACCTCAAAACCTTAAAACGAAATTGTACAACCAGTGCGTGTTGCCAGTGATGACTTACGGAACTGAGACGTGGTCCTTCACTGCTGGCCGTATGAGGAAGCTCAAGGTCGCTCAGCCAGCTATGGAGAGGGCTATGCTCGGAGTTTCTCTGCGTGATAAACTTAGGAATGAGGATATCCTCTATAACCAGAGTGACCGACATAGCCCAACGGTTTAGTAAGCTACGTGGTAATGGGCCGGCCATATAGCTCGAAGAACCGACAACCGACGGGGAAAAAAGGTTCTCGAGTGGCAGCCTCGTACCGGCGGATGAAGTGTAGGGCGTTCCCCCACTAGACGGAGTGACGACCTGGTAAGACATGCAGGAAGTCGATGGATGCAGGTGGCTCAGGACCGTGCTTTGTGGCATTCTTTGGGGGAGGCCTATGTTCAGCAGTGGACTTGTGAAGGGCTGTAATGATGATAATGATGATAACTTGGTAAGAGTGTAAAATAAGGCATATGCGTTTTGTGTACCCTCATTGCAAGAGTATAGCTATCAGAACTGTTTATGGATTCATAAAGATGGAAATAACTTGTTGATCACCTGTACTACGCAATCGGCACCGGGAGGCAGTGGGGCTCCGGTATTGATACGGACGCATTCGCCAGCTTCTAGTGGCGCTTCGGATGTTTCGCCTGCCGTCACTACGGTACGAACACGTCTCACGCCAGCTCCGTCAGAACTTAGACATGCGTAACCTAAAGAATTTAAGTAAGATTGCACAATAAATATCTCATAATATGTAGCGGCGTTAACGCTACCATATTTCAAAACGGAATAAGAAAAATTACCTTCGTTTTACATTTACAAGAGAGCGAAGAAACATAAATGGATGTGAGATATATAAGACAGATAGTGAATAGGCTTTTTTACACTAAGGACCACACAAAGACGCGACGATGCTTGAAAAGGCTAGTGGTTTCGCACCGCACAGCGCGTCGCCGCGAGACGCATCGTGAAGTCGCTGGCAGCGCACCGCTCTCGCACGCTGCGCTACCGACGAAGAACCGATGCATCGCGCTACGCCAGGCATCAGGCAGAGACATCTCGAGGCGCAGCGAGGCATAGCGCGACGCCGCAGGACATTTTCGAATTATCTCAATAAAATGTATATCTTTTTGTATAATAGGTAAATAAAGTTCTATTTTGTATCACGATTCACGATCTTAAAAATTGCACGCCGCGTCGGGTCGCAGTGTGAACTGACCCTTAGACAGTGCGATTTATCATCTAGACCTTCATCATCACTTACCAGCAGAATGCTGTCTGTGCCCGGATTAATAAAATGTCTTTATTAAATTCGACTTAACAACGTAGATAGCAAATTAATGCATTTGGCATATTTTGCTGCCTACTTCATTTAAAATGCTAGTTATTATCATACGCTTTCTACACACGAAGAATGTATAATTTTTCACTTATTGCACAGCAGCAACTGTTGCGATAATTCAACTACCTTTTTTCAAACATAGAGGTCACAGGTACTAAATACTTTTTGCCGAATATACCGATACATTAACGTTTTTGCGTTGTTTTGAAAATTCGGGCCCATTTTTTACACAATATTACGATAAAACAAAGACAACGCAAATGCTTGGATAACAACTTTGGCCGCGGAAAAGGAAAAATCATTAAATAATTCTATAAACTATTTAATACTGATACCTTTACTGGACCCTTATGTAAAATTTAAGTAAAATGCAAATATAAAACAATCGTTTGAATATTACAGCATGATCAGAATAATTTAATATAGGTATATTTTCGTCACTTGATCAAACTCCAATCCTACAGGTAAAGTACTAATGAATAATGGAATAGAGAAAATAGTTAAATTACAACAGGCCACAGAAAAACGCCCGGAGAAGGACCACACTCTCACTTGTCGTTGGTCTGTGTCGACATTACCTGTAAAGAGGAGTTCTCCAAAGAAGAGTAGGGTAGCTTGAGCATGAATGCTGAGCCAGGGATTCTCCAATACCAGGGGTGCTGGTATCCTCCTGGGATTGTTTTTTATTTAATTACTCCTCCATGTTAAGGGGAAGAAGAGTTACGCCTCCGACCACCTGCACTTAACAGGCAAAGTAAACTTCTACTTCACGCTGGTTATCTGTAAGATCGTGGGTCTCCTCAGTTCAATCCGGTCGACCCATTCATTACAGCTCTTCATTTTATGTCTTACCAGGTCGTCACTCCATCCAGTATGGCTTACCGTTGCGACAGCAAAAGCTGCCATGTGGCTCTTCCACTGTTCGTCATTGTTTATATGTTACACATAATACTTAGTAGTAAGTAGCTATGTTTTGTTATGGCCTGCAGTGGCCAACAAGAAGCTGATGATGAAGTAGTTTTGCACCTTTAAAGTATTTAGTTTAGTTTAAATAGGGCCCCAATTTCATTTTTGCCCCGGGGCCCTTGGTTACATAGCTACGCCACTGAACAAAGGGGTTCTTTTTAGCGGTAAACGCGCAAACTTGTGTCTTCTGGGGATTAGATTGGGTCTAGATTTAGTCGCCCCCAGTCCGCCAGACTTTGTTGAAAAAAGTCTCGACTTCAGACAAGTTTGTTCCGGTACTCGGCGACGTTTTCCCAAGAAATATTGGCTCGGCGGGTATATAAAGCATCACCTGTGCTGTCGTATGCACAGCAATGAATGTTACCAATTTGCAATATATCATTGATATGCAGAAGAAACAGCGTTGGTGATAGCACACAGCCTTGTGGAACACCAGCGTTAATGGGCTTGTAATCCGAACATGCACCGTCTATTACGACCTTGATGCTCCGATCTGCAAGAAAACTGGTGATCCAATTGCACAATTTCGCGGTAAGCCCATAGGAAGGAAGCTTCGAAAGAAGCGCTTTGTGCCAAACCCGATCGCGGATTTGTATTTCTATTAGATTTATTTATTTATTCTATTAGTATTTCTTATTCGTGTAATAAGTATTTTGAAAGTTGGTTCAGACCCATGTAAATAAGTTATAACGCTGGTAGGAAAGTTCTTTGAAAAGACTTAATACTTTAATAAGTAATTACTTTAACCATAGAACTTTAGTTTCGCAAAACGAACGGGATATCTCTGTGACGTCGAGGGAAGTTTAGTAGCCGTGGCTTGGTCACCCACGGTGAATTAAGAGGAACCTACACGGCTGGCCCAAGGTGAAAGGCCCGCCCGATGTGGTGGAGCCGCGGGGGGGATGAAGTATTGGTATTGCGAGACACCACTATCCCTACCCGCGGCTGAAACTTGATTGGCGGCCGACCCCACCGCTGGGGTCAGAAAAGCTGGCGTTTCCGAGTGCCCGTTTTTCCTGGCATCATGGCCTCCGCTTATCACAATCGGAGGTACCGTTACGTAATAAACGTTGGACGCTGAGGAAGAAGGCGTGCCTCGTATTCTAGTGATCCTTACCTAAGAAGAAGGCGGAGGTGTTGGAGGGGCCGTAATGGGGCTGTCCATGTTTTAGTCGGTGCGAGTCAGATACAACCTGTCCTTGCCCCCGCGAAGAGCATTTGAGCAGGCATTTTCCAATGTGTAAAAAAGAATATGACTGAAATATGAACAGTTTAACTGGAAAAGGATCACTTTCTCATAGAATACTGGACTCATATGGTCACTGAACAAAACTGGACACACTTTTTACTGGCAAAAAGGCATCTTAGACCTCAAGGTTGACTAGGTGATGAAATAAAGTATGTGTATAAGTGTCTATGGGTCACAGCACACATACTTACTGAGTTTCTTTGTCACACTTAATTAAAAAAGTTAAAAAATATAATTCCTCCCATCTCATCAGGCCACAATCAGTACACTGCAGATTTTATCCTAAGAGTTTGTCATGCTTAGCAGATGATATAGTCCAAATTGCCTAATCTATAAACTAACGGAATGTAGACAACTGCAATCACAATGAAATAAAAAAAAGATCTATGAAACCCAAGGGGTGATACGTGGTGGATCCTTATTTGAAGTTCATCTGCATGCAATGCAAATGTCGAATGCGGAATGTTGAATGTCGGAGAATCCAAACAATAAAAT
Source organism: Parnassius glacialis (assembly GCA_033319125.1). Classification (NCBI taxonomy): domain Eukaryota; kingdom Metazoa; phylum Arthropoda; class Insecta; order Lepidoptera; family Papilionidae; genus Parnassius; species Parnassius glacialis. The sequence goes on from JAVANC010000003.1 coordinate 23,613,112, forward strand.
ATGAACTCAAATTTTACTGTCTGGTATGAAGAACCACATTAACAGTGTAAGAGTATTAGCACCAGTATACCTGCCCATCTTCAAAGCCTAATATTTGCTAGCTGATACATTGACAGAAAGGCTATTGATCGTGATGCTCCTTTAACATAGGACTTGATTCAAACATTGACCTACTTAAATATGTATTTCCAAAATTATCATTTATTTAGAGAATGTTATTGGTTATATTATGTTTTAGATAACCTTTTACTGTTTTTATGTTCAAATTATCAGAGCATTGTAGGTATTATTATCATAAGAACACATTTGATAAGTCAAGGTCACTTCTCAGATTGTAATATAAGCCAGAAGAAAAAAATGTTAGGTAACAGTTTACATACATCACACAGATCTAAGTCTACACTTATTCCTTTGTATATTTAGAGGACATGTGTAGTTCTCTAGCATAAAGGATAAGGGCAGCATAATCATACACCAGCGTAAAATAGCGATATGCTGCTGTGTTTCGTATGCTGAGTGTAGAGAATCGGAGACTCTTTTTACTGGAAAAGAGGCACTCCATCGTAGTCCTCAGGGGTGACAACAGATATGCATTATGATTCTTAATCGAAAATAAATGGGGATGTCTATGGGCCACGGCATCCAGTTACCAACAGGTGGACTGTTTGTTCGTTTGTCACCCGCATTCTATAAAAAAAGTTCCACCAAACAGCTAATATAAATGACCTTTTTATAATACATTTAAAACATAACTCACCATCCTTAATAGAAGCAGGAAAGGGTGGCATAGGTTCTTTAGCAAATAAAGGTTCACCAACAATGCAACCCATACTGTCCTCAATTTTAACTTGTTCTAAAGATCTCTCCCACTTTTTCATTACAGAATCTATAACTTTAAATGCTTCAGCCATCTGTAGCATGGGATATGGAGATTCTCTAGGTCTCAAAGCCACCTTTGACAGATCAACATTGCTACTAAACTTTTTATGTGGACAAACATGATCTAATTGCATTGAATTGTGAACAGATTTCACTTTAGTAATTTCATTCTTAATTAATGCTATTGCATGGTTTAGTATAGGCCGGACAACTTCAAAACATTCAATCACAGCCTTCTTGCTACCTGGGAAATTTATTATAAGTGTTTTATCTCTTATACCAGCAACTGAACGAGATAACATAGCCATAGGGGTCTTTTTAAGACTTTCAGTTGTTAAAGCAACAGTTATTGCTGGAACTTCTCGTTCTATCACTGCTTTCGTTGCTTCTGGTGTAACATCTCTACTACTCAAACCTGTTCCTCCAGTAGTAATAATTAAATCAACATCCATTCTACAATACTCTTTGATCTTTGCTTCTATAACTTCTCTTTCATCAGGGATTACAGCGGTGCATATTAAAGATTGAGGAAACATTTCTTTAGTTAGTTGAACAAGAGTTGGGCCAGATGTATCACTAGATGCATCCTTTGAGCAAGTGTCACTAATAGTAATTACTGATATGGCTGTAGCAGTCATTTTATTTAATTCTTAATAATATTCGTAAAAAATCTTATACTTATTTAATTTTGTTTTATTCAGGTAAACACATAAAATTATTCAATTGTATTGTTTAAATATTTACGTTAATAAATAAATTGCGTAATTTCACTCAATAATAAGTAATAAAACTAAGTATTAACTTAATTTATATTGCTTTTCTTAATAATTTGGAAAATAAGTTTTGAAGAATGAAAAAAATCTTCTTATTAATCTTATTGAAGTGGTCTCGCCAAACGAAAATGATAATTCAGAGTCTAGTCTATAAAGTATTTACAAGTTTAAGTTTGTTGAGTTTGAGCTGTTTGTGTTTACTGGAGTTTGCTTTTGCTCTAAAAATTTTTACGAGTGCTACGCTAGCTTGCTACATATATATTTATCTATGGTGCTACGTCGCACTCGTAAAAATTCTAGTCCTAGGGATGTTCGATGATCATCGATGTTCGATAATCATCGGTGTTAAAAATTAAAACATCGATGTTGACACATGTCAAACATCGATGTCAATGAATCGATTATTGGGAACTTGCGAACAGTTCGAACCCGTGAAATCAATATCAACTAAATCTTTCATCTGCTCTGAAGATTTAAAATTTTGAACAATTTAGAATTCCTGAACACATTGATGACCGAAAAAAAATATCACAATGGTGTGTCAAACTTAAATGTCAAGTGTCACCTGTAATGTCATAGTGGTCACTGCTTTCGCTTTAGTTTCTAGTGTCGTTGTCAGTTGCCGCATAATAACTAATCTACGTAAATTAATATTCAAGTTAATTGTTACCTTTTACCTTGCTGTGTATTCCCATATAATTTTGAAACAATATGTAAGAATCTATACATCTATACAAAAAACATCGATAATGATTAAAATCGATTTTTGAGTAGTTAGCCTACTCATCGATGTTGAAATATCGATTCCAACATCGATATCAAAATCGATGTTTCTGCAACATCGATCATCCCTAGTGCGACCATAGATAGTACTAAACTCCTATATCTATGAGTGCGACAGTGCAGGTCACAGAGTACTTTTTATATCATAGATATAAGAAAATCAATGTTTTATACATAGATTTAGTATATAACTTAGATTGGCAATGTAAAAGAGAAAGGGCATAGCATATGCTTACATTAGAAGGAGATAGAATGGCTAGACCATACACGTACACGCTATCAGCCTGTATCAGCCTGACGTCAATGGTTAACGAAACAAATCCCGCTTCTTTTCGCGATATTTTTGATTTTGAAGTATTAATAAGTATTTAAAAGGTGTGATTAAATATGGTGACATGTGCCGTACCTGAATGCAGTTCATCGAGAAAAGAAAATCCACAAAATTACACATTTTACATGTAAGTACAATTAAAATATTTAGCACTCTAAATTCAATATTTCAGAACTAGTACAAATGTTTTATACACAAATGGATAGGGAAAAATATCGCAATTTATTACGATAATGCACTAAGTGCGTGAGAATTACATTAAAAATAATAACAAATACGTGAATTCCCGCTATTTCTGATCAAATTTTTGTAGGGATTGACACTATCAATATCATCTTATCGATAATATGTTTATAACAGGCAAAGGCATATTCTTGGATGCAGCCTCTTGTGACTTCGTTTTTTTTAATTTTCTATTTTTACGTTTTAGTGTTTCGTAATAGTAAATACTTACGCATTATTGTAAATACTTTAATGAGATGATTTAAACTCTTATAATGTTTCAGATTTCCAAAAAAATATTCAGGTTAAACAAAAATGGTTAAAAATGATAAATAGAGAAGGAAACAAAAAAAAATTCAACTACATGTAGGAAGCACTTTGAACAAAAATGTTTTTCTCATAGAAGTGCACAAAGAGTAAAGTTGCGTTTTGTATCAATACCCATATTATTTATGTCCGTGCGTATTTTCTTAATAATATATTTTACTGTACATACGTTAACTTCGTTTGCGCATGTTCAAATGTGAACAACTTGTTGTTGTCATCCATGGTGTATATTTTTTTATAAAACGAAAGTAACAAAGGAACTTAAAGTATCACTTGATAATAAACGGCTACTGCAGTACTTTGTCACCTACAGTCATCTTCAAACAAAAAAAGTAGAGCCATGCTGCAGCTATATCAATAGTATAGTTGTAGTACGAATGGGTCGGCTCGACCGGGAAGGACCACGCTCTCACAGAATACCAGCGTAAAATAGCAGCTTAATGCTGCTGTGTTTCGTATGGTGGGTGTAGAGAGCCGGAGACCCTTTTTACTGGAAAAGAGGCATTCTATTTTAGTCCTCACGGCTGACAACGCATCTGCATTTTAATTTACAAACGAAGATAGATGCAGATGTCTATGGCCCACAGCAACCAGTTACCATCAGGTGGACTGTGTGCTCATTTGTCACCCTAATTTTATAAAAAAATGTGTTTTCACCCCGGAGGACTAAGATAAAATGTCTTACAACTTATAAGTATACAGGCTCTCTATACTCAAATGGCTGGAACGCGGCAGTGTAAGCAAAGCTGTTTAGCGGTAGTGTAAGCATTACTGTTTAACGGCAGAAATGGGTAAAAGGGTTGTATTTTGTTAATTTTAATAATAGATAAGTACATAATGTGTACACGAATTAAATTTGTTTGTAGGTTGTATTGAAGCCGGTACGCAAAGCATCGTTTGTGTCTACAGAGATATATTGTCAGTACCCAGTAGCTAAATTGCAAACGTTTCTGTTATAGACAATTCCCCGAGAAAGAAAATAAATGAAGAAACCTATTGATATTCTTTGGAGAAGATTAGATATGAAACAAAAAACTGGTAAATATGTAAGAGCACAAAAAAACGGGCTAATAAAAAAGTGGAAAAGTTACATCAAGTGATAAAAACCTAGAAAAGCTTCCCTCACTTTAGCACAACTAGGTGCTATTACAGCACAATATAACATTAGTGCTGTAATAGCACCTAGTTCAAACGATTTGTTGCAGCATCTCATCGAAAGGGTGATTAAGAAAAAGTTTATGAGATAGGCATTCGTTCTGAACGATGTGAAAGGAAAATTGAAAACGAAAATATGTTTCGTAATTTTTTTTAACATACTTGACATACATATGTACGATTCGCCAGCACTATCAAACCATAAACACTTAATTATTAAATTAATAATCGGAACTTATTTGATTATTAGATTGAAGTATGAAGCAAAATTGCAAAATTCCTCTTAAGGAGAGCTTATGACATTTTTTTACAATAAATTAGTTATTTTTGGTGGAAAATAAAAATCACAAGCTTTTTGTTTGTAGTTTTATTTTTATACCCTCAAACATAATAATATTAATTTTATGACAAGACACAGCATTCTGTATCGATAATTGAAGTTGATACATGGCGTAGCACTATTGTTGTCGCACACATGCACATTTCACTCACACGGGTACATTTCGTTTTTGGTCTCACCCTAATCACGCCATCGCCAATCTAATGTATACTATATCTATGGTTTTATATACTGAAAGTGCAAGTGACAGTTTGACACTCACAAGTGCACACAAGTGACAATTCTGCATTGAAATTCTGGCTTTCACGCTGGCTGTCACATGCAGATGGCACCAGTGTTGCCAACAATTAAACTACCTATCCACCAGATTCAACTTCTAAAACCATCAGAAAACCACTAAGTAAAAGCCACTCTTTACACTCATAATCTCTGAATTTTCCATCATTTTTGTCGGCACCATCTTTATCGCTTTCCAGCATCATGCTTACAATTGTACGACAAAATTTGAATTTTGCTACTAGATCAGTTAGTTATTTTAATCACTTGGAATGAATCCTATAAATGTGAGTCTTACAGTCAAGAATCCCGAAACTTTTGTGTATACCTACCAACTATGGTGTCGGGGTGGTTTTCTTAAAATTTGTACATGGCAATTTTTCTATGTCCCAAAACTTCAAATATATTTTATAAACATTTTTTCTACTTTATAGTAATCTACTGATGTTTATTAGGTTCGATGATTATTGTTTTGTAAGTTTTTAGTCTAGAAAGTCATTAAAAATAAGAAAATATTCAAATATACAGAACTGTTAAACGCAAAGGAGCAATTTTTTCCATGTCCCACACCCTCAACGTAATTTACAATTCGCAACCTTACGTGAAATGAATTTGGACTTTATAAAATTTTTAGCTGTAATGAAAAAGGAGTCTTATAGCTTGCTAGTGCAAGAATCACTTTACTAATAGTTGATCAAAATAAGAGGAAATAAATTAAAATTAATTTTGGAAAGTGCTATTTAAAATACGTCTGTTGGTATTTTTTTTATTTTATTTACCCCATTTTTGTAGGCTGGGGTAGGGTGGGTTGACAAAATGCACGAATGAAACATGGCGGACATGTGACGTGGTTTATATTGCCATTTCTCGGAAAAATATATTAATTGGTAAACTTTTCGATCGGGAACAGGCATAATCCCGGTATCGGAATGGAATTTTCCACTTGAGCTGAGTTTCCGATTATTGTAATAGCACCCCCGTATATTGTGAATAAAAAATAGGTAAAGATCGCGCATCTTATAACGTCGATACCACTTGAAATAATTAAAATTTTGTAGGTTTTGCAACTTAAATAAAACTTCACCCTTCGTGAATTAAACATCACCACCATCGAAAATCCATAAAATGTAATATTAAGTGCAATTATTTAATAAAACCTATTTTGTCAATTGCCGAATGCACATGGAGTGTTGGCGCATGCGCAGCACATACAATCTAGGGTTATTCTTCGGAGGATCTTTCGCGGCAAGTTCACGCCTTTCTCTATTTCCTCTATTTGAATAGTAAATTGCGTGTAAGAGGTTAACTCATACGTTTCTATCTTAATCTTAATTAATAAATTAAGCTGAAGCAGAAAATTACAAATTTAGATTGAGCGCATTTCAAGATGACTTAATGACAATGTTTCATATTCGGAGAGCATGAAAAAAGCAGAATGATTAAACAAGATGATGTCTACATAATTGATTAAATGGAACATGGTTACGAAGCTGTCAAACTACTTCCTTATCATTGTGATTTAATGCGATTGAATTTTTATTGAATTATTTTAAAAGAATATTCGCATATTCGAATATCACAGGTCTCTCTGAATATATGGAGCAGCGAATCCATAACGCATTTTATAAAATAACTGCTATAGAGTTGGAGAAACACTGCAGTCATGTCAAAAATACTGAAGATAATAATCGACGTACAGACAACCGTCATGAAATAACTATGGAACTATTTTTGATCAATTTGGATAGCAGTCATTCAGAGTTATCTGATTCTGATGATTCTGATGAATTAGCATGGCACCACTAATGGACCACAACTATTATAAAAAATAAAATATTTTATTACTTTTCTTTTTTTTTTAGAAAACTCACGTAATACATGATTAGATAGATAGTCCAGTGCAACAAGGATCTGTTGAGCCTTGGATCGCTTTTAGTCAAGGTTTATACCTAAGATCCTTGTCGCACTTGACCTCAATATTATTTATGTATGTACGTATTTATGTATGTATGTATTTATGTATGTATGTATTTATAATAATAATAATAACCCCACCGTTGTATCTCTACGTTGACGACGTGGTGGGGCTTGCGTGCTCCAATGAACTCTAGGTTTATGCCGGTAGAGTTTACTCATGCCGAGATAGATCTAGGGCGAGGAGCCAGACTAAAAGAGATACAATCCAAGCCAAGTTCGCACATGCCGAGGGCTGCATGGCTACGGGAGAGTGCTAGTCGATAGTGTGCCAACTCTGGATAATGGGGGACCTCCAGTTTTATTTACCCTTGCCGCAGTGAACGCAGAGCTCTGCTGCGGTCGACTCTGTAAGTCTCTAGCTACTCGTGGGAATAATATGATTACTAGATCAAAAACAAAAAAACATGCTAACACTATCCTGCCTCAGATAGATGATGAAATTTCACATTGCAAGTCATCATCTTCCTCATCTCTTTTTCCATCAATACCATCATCATCACAATCATTTTGCATCAACCCGACGACATCATCATCGTCATTCAGTATACAGTCAGCGGATGTTGTACAGGAGACAAATTTTGTCGACGAAACTGTACCCACCACTAGCACTGCAACAACTCGTAGGAAATGGAGTATTGAAATGAATAAATTCATCCTACGCACTTATCTTCATCTTACCAATATGGACACAGACAAAAATGCATACCTTACACCTCTTCACACTAAGTTTTTAGAAAAATACCCAACTATGCAAGTAAGCCGACAAAGAATAGGTGACCAGCGTAGAGCCATAGTTCAAAAAAAAAATTACTGCCACAGAACATAATAGATCAGATTTATGAGGAAGTTAGAGCCGAACTACAAGTGGTTCACACTCAAATACAGCAACATTTCACACAATATAAAACACCAAATAACATAAAACCCAGTCAGCGCATGAAGTGGACGAACGAATATAATGAAGCATTAATTAAAATATATTATACTGTCACACAATTAGAAACAAATAAAACAGCCTATAGAAAACAACTACATGAAGAATTTATAAACACATATCCAGAATTAGCACATGTAACAGAGCAAAGATTATCCGATCAAACAAGAGCTATTATTAATAACAAATATATTAACAGCAACAGACTAGAAGAAATTAAAAACCAGGTAACAATAGAATTAAGGAATAGTAACACTAACACATAAAATACTGAGTACATGAATATTGGAGATTGGAATACACAACCGCAAAACAACTTAGAACAACCTGATGAATACATCCATACACTAAACACTTCACATACAATAACTTACACCTCTAACACACCTACAAACACCTTGCCTTCAAAAATACCCCTCAACGATAACACACAGACTAACATCGTATCGCACAGTCTCTTGAATACAAATGGTGAAAATATCATAAGTAACACATATATTGATCAATTTGGGCCTCTGCAAACTAACTGTGATGCTGCTCCAGAAATAAACTCGGAAATAGAAGACATGTTTCTACAAGCTCAACAATATTTTTCAGATACACACCCCACTAACAGGCCATACATTCCCAAACAGAAATCGTCTAGAAAGTTCACTGCTATAGTAACTTATATAAACTCTGTCATTCTTCCTAAGAACGTAAATCTACACACCGATTTCATTACATTGCAAACAAAAATTTATTGTGCAGCATGGACTGCAGCTAAATGCAATGGGGCTAAAATATCACACTCCACACAAAATGAAAGACGAGCATATACAAAGAAAAAACCAACATGGCAGGTTAGATTAGAAAGGAAAATCGAAAATTTAAGAGCACACATAGGCAGACTGACACATTTCATTAACGGTACCAGAAGTAAAAAAGTAGTAGATGCAGTAGAAGAAATAAAGAGAAAATACCAAATACACGCACACCACGAAAACTTGAATACAGAACTAAAACACTTTTTGGACACTTTAAAACAAAAATTAAATGCAGCATCCAGTAGACTTAAAAGATATATAACATGCACGAACCGCAAAGTACAAAACACAAAATTTACCAACAATGAAAAATTATTTTACAGAAACCTTACATCTAATAACAGAGATACCAGCAACCAAAATCTGGAGACACCTTCGTCCGACACATTGCGAGAATTCTGGGCCAACATCTGGGAAAATCCAGTATCGCATAATAATCATGCAGACTGGATTAACGAGGCAACACCAGAAGTCACAGAAATGAAATTTGAATTTATACCAATAAATACATTTATAGAAGTCCTCAAACGCACACACAACTGGAAATCGCCAGGCACAGACAATATTCACAACTACTGGTATAAGAAATTCACCAGCATACATCCATTCATACATAACCACTTAAATACATTCATCCAATCACCACATTTACTTCCAACATACATAACACACGGAGTAACATATATGATACCCAAAGACATGAATGACACCATAAACCCTGCGAAATACCGACCAATTACTTGTCTACAAACCTTGTACAAAATATTAACAGCCTGCGTAAGCGAAATTGTATATGAACATTTAACCAAAAATAATATTCTAGCAGAACAACAAAAGGGATGTCGTAAGAATAGCCTAGGATGTAAAGAACAACTTACTATTGATGCAATTATTTTGAACAGCACTGTTAAAAGCAAGAAAGATATTCACACAATGTTTATCGATTACCAAAAGGCTTTCGATTCAGTACCGCATAGCTGGTTATTAGATGTCTTAAATCTATATAAAATTCACCCAACACTGAAACTTTTCTTAAAAACTTCTATGCAAAATTGGCAAACTGTGCTTAAAATTAATCAATCCTCTTTGAGTGTAACTACTGAACCAATCTGTATAAAACGTGGTATATTTCAAGGAGATGCCCTAAGTCCTCTGTGGTTTTGCATGGCCCTCAATCCACTTTCACACTTACTAAATAATACTGACATGGGATTTACATTGAAAAACAATAACACGCAATATACCCTAACACACCTTATGTACATGGATGACATAAAGTTATATGCAGCAGACAAAAATACACTATTCCAACTAGCAGACACAACACAACAATTTTCTCAAGATATTTGTATGTCATTCGGAGTAGATAAATGCAAAATATTGTCTATTGTAAAAGGCAAGATTCAAAGCAATAGTTACACACTCAATTCAGGTGAATCGATTAAACCAATGGATGAACACAGTACATACACATACTTAGGTTTTAAACAGTCCAGACGCATTCAACAAAATATTACAAAACAAGAACTGCTCAAAAAATTCTCACATCGCCTCAACCTTATTTTAAAAACCAACCTCAACTCCAGAAACACTATTAAAGCCATCAACACATTTGCAATAGCTATTCTCATATACTCTTTCGGAATTATACGATGGTCAAAAACTGACATCAAAAAACTACAACGCACACTCAATACACTTCTAACTAAACACAGAAAACATCATCCAAAATCATGCATACAGAGACTTACACTACCACACCAAGAAGGAGGAAGAGGATTGATAGATATACAAAATTTACACAACAAACAAATACTTTCGCTCAGAGCGTACTTCCATAACAAATCAGAACACTCATCTTTACACAAACACATAACGGAAACAGATAAAAAACTTACACCACTTAACTTACAGAACAGAGACACGCAAATTAATGAACACATTATAGGAACACAACAAAAGATTGCAGCATGGTCTGAAAAAGCCCTACATGGAAGACATCGAGCCTATTTGAGCCAGCCGCACGTCGATAAAATTAAGTCGAACGAATGGCTCAAACGAGGTGAACTGTTTCCCGAGACCGAGGGTTTTATGCTTGCTATACAGGATCAAATAGTACCAACTCGTAATTACATAAAATACATCATAAAAGACTCCAATCAGACTACTGACATGTGCAGACATTGCAATAAGTCCTCTGAAACTATACAACATATAACAGGAGCATGTAAATCCCTTACACAAACCGATTATAAACATCGTCATGACCAAGTTGCTGCAATCATAAACCAACATTTAGCATACAAATATAAATTCGTCGATAAGATGCAGCCATATTATAAGTATAAACCTGATACAGTATTAGAAAGTAAGAATCAGAAAATCTACTGGGACCGAACAATAATAACAGATAAAACTATTCATTACAATAGACCTGACATTACAGTTCACGACAAAACCAATAAAACAGTTTACCTGATAGATATAGCAATTCCAAACTCACATAATATTCAAACTACAATATCCGAGAAACTAAATAAATATCAAGAACTTGCCATAGAAATTAAAACTCAATGGAAAGCACAAAATGTTCACATCGTCCCGATAGTTCTCTCATCCACCGGTATTATACCAAAATCACTCACACAAAGCCTTAACACACTACACATGCCTACTCATACACTTCACATGCTTCAAAAAGCCACCATCCTCAACACCTGTCGCATCACCCGAAAGTTTCTGACTTCTTCTACTTTATCATTCACTTTTACAATTTAAATTTCCCCTCACACACTTGGTTCCGACCCGTGTGTGCGGTGTTTCAAACTCTCAAAGAAGAGAAGAAATATAAAGAATTGATATAATAATAATAATAATCTTTATTTCGGACCAAAATTAATCCATAGTAGTGTTAGTAATAATTGACTTATAAACTAGTGTTAGTAAACATTGAAGTATGTACAAACTTTTTCAAAATCGGAGAATTATAGTTCTCCGCTACTGTTTTCAAAATGCTATTGTGAGTTGTGACTATCTCTCACCCTTCTAAGCAGCGAAGCTGTCTTCTTACGTATTATCGCATGAAAGCCGTCCGTGCGAGCATGCGCAAACATCTCCGACGCACTACAGTATCGAGGCAGTCCCAACAACATTCTGAAAGCATTATTATATTGAACACGCAGGGCATCCAGCGACCTTTTAGTGTAATTGATCCATAGATTGCTCGTGTACAGACTCTGGCAGTATGCCTTAAATAGGGTAATTTTAACTAGGTCAGTACATCGAGCAAATCTACGGGCCAGCATGTTACTCCTGACCGCTAGAGCCCTGCGTTCCCTTTCAATATCTACATTGTCTTTCAGGTCATCGGCAAGAAAATGGCCAAGATATTTAAAAGACGTCACTTTTTTAATTTTTGACCCATTCAAGAACAGGTCAGGTTCATCAGTCCTAGGCTTGCCCCTGACCCCAAAGACAATGTACTCACATTTTTTGACATTATATACCAAACCATGCGACTCAGCATAGGCTACACACACCTTCAGTAACTCTCTTACTGCCCTCACCGACGGTCCCAGCAGCACCATGTCATCTTGTCGTGAAGCGACAATTAAAAGAGAAGGAAAACCTAACCTACGATCAGCAAAACAACCAAATAGACCAAGACAATAATATATTTAAGTTTTTAAAAGAGTATTTACAATTTTATATATCAAAAATGGAGTATGAATGTGAGGATGGATGATGTGATTTACAAATTATTTTTTAAAAAAAAAGGTAATAAAAAAAAGATTTATGTCGTAGCTGAGTCCGAAGATCCCAAGCGTGCTCTCAGCGCCTGGAACGAGCACGCACGGCGTAGGTGGGTAGGCGTGGGCGTCTCTAGGGGACGACCTCAGGTGAATGCGACGATTGCAGGATCGGCGACTTCAGCCCAGACAGGAGCTTGCAGGATCCTCAGCGACTTCAGACAGCGCAGTGGCCTGCAGGATCCGGTGACTGCAGGCGGGACAGAGGTTTGTAGGTTCTGGTGATTTCGGGCGGAACAGAGGTCTGTAGGTTCCGGCGACTCCAGGTAGAGTAGAGACTTGTGGGATCTCGGCGACTTCAGGCAGAGCAACGTTTTGTAGGATCCGGCGACTTCAGGCAGAGCAACGGATCGTAGAGTCCAGTGGCTTCAGGCAGGATAGAGGCTTGCAGGATCCCGGGGCTGAGCGGCCCCGGGATAAGGCCTTTAGAAGATGCTTCCGATACGAGAACTGAAGCAAGACTGAATTTCTTCACCGATTGTTCGGCTTTTATATCTTTCTAGAGAGAACGGAAAAATTATTTAAATTAAAAGGAAATTTATTGTAAATAACCTAGAGCAAAAGAGTATTTATGTGAAAATATCGAGATAAAACATCATATCGGTAACGAATTTGAATAAAAATTGCCATGACAACGGTATAAATAGTAGTTGTCATAAAAACCAATTTTTGGTTTTTGGACTTTTATTAAGAAATTATTACATTTAAGTATGAATTGAGATATGATTCACATAGGAAAAACTTATGCACGGCTGCGTGCATGAAGCCTGAAATTGTAGAGTTACAGAGAATCCAATAAAAGACCATAAAAGGTAAGACTTCATTGACAGCTATTTTAAAAGTGATAAATAGTGTGAAAATACGAAGTAAAATGATATGTTATTGTGTAAAAACGTTACAGGATCCTATAGAAATAAAGGTGATGCAAAATATAAATGCAGAAAATCAAAAACAGAATGAAAAAAATAGTATAAAGTGATGCAAAACATGAATGCAGAATATCAAAACAGAATGAAGAATTAGTGTACAATGAAATGTAAGTAGTATAACACTACATTTTCCCCCTGACCCTGGAAAATTTTTGACTCAGCAAAAATTTTGACATGTTCAACATAAGTATAATTTTTTATGTTTTATGACAAAGTTAAAGCATGATAAGCGTAAAGTCCAGCGAGCAAGTCTTCCTGATGGGTTTGATAAATTCTGAAACCATTTAAGCGCAGCATGATCAGTATATATTGTAAATTCTTTACCATTGTCTAGGTAACATCGCCAATGTTCTAATGCAGTTATTACAGCCAATGTTTCTCTTTCAGTAGTTGAGTAGTTCCGTTGATTTTTATTTAGTGCTTTACTCATGTAAGAAATCACGACTTCTTTATCATCTTGTTGTTGGGTAAGCATTGCTCCTATGCCATAATTTGATGCATCACAATGTACAGAGAAGGGTAGTTCGAAGTTAGGGCAAGCAAGGACAGGAGCAGTTACCAAGGCTTCTTTAAGTTTCTGGAAAGCAGCTGCAGCTTGTGAATTCCATAAAAATTTAGGAGCGTTCTTCCCGGAACAGGTTAGTTGGTTGAGTGGAGAGGCAATAGTGCTAAAGTTTGGAATGAATCTTCTGAACCAGCTGCAGGTGCCTATGAATCTTCGTACTTCTTTTCTGCAAGTAGGTACAGGATATTCTAAAATAGCTTTTATTTTATCTGGATCTGCACGTAAACCATACTCTTCCACAAGAAAACCAAGGTATTTCAGTTCTTTCTTAAAGAATTGACTCTTCTCAAAGTTAATAGTTAGATTGGCATATGATAGTTTTTCATGAACTTTCATGAGAAGCGATATGTGTTCATCAAAAGTCTCACTAATAATAACAATGTCGTCCAGATAGCAAAATACCTTGTTCTCAAATTCAGGAGTAAACAGCATATCCATTAATCTTTGTAGAGTTGCAGGTGAGTTGGTGAGGCCAAAAGGCATTACTTTAAATCTAAACATACCTCTTCCTGGTACATAAAAGGCAGTTTTATCTTTATCCGCAGGATTCAAGGGAATTTCCCAAAATGCTTTTGCAATGTCAATGCTTGATAAGTATTTGGCATTCTTCAGGTTGTCCAAAATTTCGCTTATTAGTGGCAACTTATAAGCATCACGACGTGTAATTGAGTTAAGCTTCCTGCTGTCAACACAGAAACGCCATTCACCATTCTTCTTCGGAGTGATGAGAACTGGAGATAACCAAGGACTTTCGCATTGTTCAATGACCTTCCAACCCAGCATCTTGTCAACTTCATTAATTAACGCCTTTTGTTTTTCAGGAGACAGTCTATAACATCTTTGTTTGATTGGAAGAGAATCACCAGTATCAATCTTGTGGGTGATTAAATGTGTGCTTCCCAGGATACCTTTTTCCTCAAAAGAAATTGTTTTGAAGCGTTGGATGATGTCGTTAGCGATGTTCTTTTGACTAGGAGTTAAATGCTCATAAGGTAAAACTTTAGTATCTTTAGTTTCGATAGCAGAACATTTAGATTCTGTAAAGTTAAGAGAAGATAAAACACTAGGTAAAAGATTAAATTTTCTCCAAAAGTCAATACCTAATATTAGCGAAGGAAATATTTCAGGGAAAACATAAGCTTTAATTAAATGAGTTTGATTATTAAAATGAACAGGTAAGTCAAAATAACCCAAGGAATAAATTTTTTGATTATTAGCAGTAGAGACAGTAATAAGATCTGACTTGAAAAGTTTGCAGCCCAGTTTAAGAATTTCCAAATGAGAATTATTACCCAGAATAGTTACTGAACTGCCAGAATCTAGTAAACCAGATAAAGTTAAGTTATAAATTTTGACATTAACGAATGGACGATTAAGATCTTGTTCCTTGGAGTAGAGTGTAGAAGAGATTTTGTAACAAGAAAAGAAGTTTTGAATTGTTTTAATCCAATTAGTCCAATCGTCGTTATCAAAGTTTAAGTTACTTTTCAAGTCAGTAGTTAGCTTTTTGAACTAGTATTAGGTTTGGGAGAACAAGTAGGGCAATCTGCAGTTTTAAAACCTTTAAGACCACATTTGAAACAAATCACGAATCGTGGTTGAGTACAGGTGTTTAAAGAATGACCTTGTTTACGACAGCGAACACAAAAGGAGCTTTCTTGAGGAGCTTTGGTTTGAGAGAGACTATTAACTTGCCTAGAAGGGTATTTGTAGGATGAAGTGAATTTATTCATGAGGGGAGGAGAAGGTCTTGAGTTATTAGAAGAATTTGAAGAGTCAACTGAACTTGAAGTGGAATGCTTGTAGTTGAATTCAGAAATAAGAGGACTTTGTTGTACATTTGGTTCTTTAAATTGTTTGTCTCTGTCTAGGAATTTTTCATAGTTTTGGCAAGTAGCCAAAAGAGAGTCGATAGAGTCAATGTCTTTTAGAGCTACGAAGACAGAATAACATGGGCGAATATTCCTCAAAATAATCTCCAATTGTTCTGTTTCAGAAAGTTTCTTCGAAAGACGAGAAAACATTCCAGACATGATGGAAATATAGATGACAATAGGTTCATCTCGACCTTGAGTTCGATTCCTAATCGCTTCTAAAAGTTTGTGATCATAATCAAAACCACCAAAGTCTTTGATTAATAATGAAGAAAGTTCGTTCCACGTTAAGTTTGGATTCTGATTATATTTAAATCTGAACCAATGAAGAGCATTGTCAGTGAAAATTTCAAACGCTTGTGAAATCAACAAGTCTTTGGACAAGCCACGAGCTATACAGTATTCTTCCAGTTTTTGAAGAAAGGATCTTGGACAGCTTTTACCATTGAAGGTGTGTCTTTTCAGATCTTTGAAGACGTTGGATGGAGAAAAAGATTGAGGTGGTGGTGGAGGATACGGGGTATGGACCTGAATAGAAGTTTGAGAAACAAGAGGGAGTTCCGTGACAGTCGGGTCAACCGTAACAGTCGGGTCAACAGGAGGGTCAAGTGATGGAACGTCATTTTCAGTTGAAGGTGGAGTCAAGGATTCGAATTGTTTAGCCATAGCGTCATATTTCATCTTCAAAGTCTCGAAATTAGCTTTAAAGTCTGGATATAAGTCAGTATCTATTCGCTCTAATCTGTAAAAAACATGGTTAATAAAAGTTTCTATTAGTCGTAAATATTTGGTTTCACCTTGTAAAAATTTTTTAATTGTACAGTCCAGATAGGTCAATGTAGAATCAATTTGAGACAAGTCATCCTCGATCGGAATTGGAGAAGTCAGAATATCTTCAGGGTGAGAATTCGCAACTAAACGTAAAACTTGTTTTTTTAGAAGCAAAACAATATTAGCTGGTTCCTCACATCTAATCTTCACTTCGTATTCAAGTTCGGCCTTGTTAAGGAATTCGTACTTAATAACCCTTTTTATTGTTATAATTACGTGTAAAGTTAAGTTTAAGAAATAAAAATATTATTAAAAATCGTACCTCTAAGTTATCTAGAATAAAAAATATTAGAGTGATGAATGTAACTTAGAGTGATGAATGTAAGTGAAGTGTTATATGTAGGCCTAAATATAATCCAGATAAGTTGAAAAACTAGAAGAAGTTTTGTTTTAGAATTTTGAAGGTATGAAAAGGATGTGTAAATGAATGATGAATAGTAAGTTAAGAACAAAAGGGAAAGCAATTAAATCAAAAGGAACTAGACAAGGCGCAGTAAAGGTGAAGAATTAAGAGAGAAAGAGGACTTTTACGTTGGGCGCCAAACTGTCGTGAAGCGACAATTAAAAGAGAAGGAAAACCTAACCTACGATCAGCAAAACAACCAAATAGACCAAGACAATAATATATTTAAGTTTTTAAAAGAGTATTTACAATTTTATATATCAAAAATGGAGTATGAATGTGAGGATGGATGATGTGATTTACAAATTATTTTTTAAAAAAAAAGGTAATAAAAAAAAGATTTATGTCGTAGCTGAGTCCGAAGATCCCAAGCGTGCTCTCAGCGCCTGGAACGAGCACGCACGGCGTAGGTGGGTAGGCGTGGGCGTCTCTAGGGGACGACCTCAGGTGAATGCGGCGATTGCAGGATCGGCGACTTCAGCCCAGACAGGAGCTTGCAGGATCCTCAGCGACTTCAGACAGCGCAGTGGCCTGCAGGATCCGGTGACTGCAGGCGGGACAGAGGTTTGTAGGTTCTGGTGATTTCGGGCGGAACAGAGGTCTGTAGGTTCCGGCGACTCCAGGTAGAGTAGAGACTTGTGGGATCTCGGCGACTTCAGGCAGAGCAACGTTTTGTAGGATCCGGCGACTTCAGGCAGAGCAACGGATCGTAGAGTCCAGTGGCTTCAGGCAGGATAGAGGCTTGCAGGATCCCGGGGCTGAGCGGCCCCGGGATAAGGCCTTTAGAAGATGCTTCCGATACGAGAACTGAAGCAAGACTGAATTTCTTCACCGATTGTTCGGCTTTTATATCTTTCTAGAGAGAACGGAAAAATTATTTAAATTAAAAGGAAATTTATTGTAAATAACCTAGAGCAAAAGAGTATTTATGTGAAAATATCGAGATAAAACATCATATCGGTAACGAATTTGAATAAAAATTGCCATGACAACGGTATAAATAGTAGTTGTCATAAAAACCAATTTTTGGTTTTTGGACTTTTATTAAGAAATTATTACATTTAAGTATGAATTGAGATATGATTCACATAGGAAAAACTTATGCACGGCTGCGTGCATGAAGCCTGAAATTGTAGAGTTACAGAGAATCCAATAAAAGACCATAAAAGGTAAGACTTCATTGACAGCTATTTTAAAAGTGATAAATAGTGTGAAAATACGAAGTAAAATGATATGTTATTGTGTAAAAACGTTACAGGATCCTATAGAAATAAAGGTGATGCAAAATATAAACGCAGAAAATCAAAAACAGAATGAAAAAAATAGTATAAAGTGATGCAAAACATGAATGCAGAATATCAAAACAGAATGAAGAATTAGTGTACAATGAAATGTAAGTAGTATAACACTACAATCTGCATAGCTGATGTTGTTAATACTAACCCCACCAACACTGCATCCGACACGCTTGCTGCTGAGCTCGCCTATGAGAGCATCTATATATAGGTTGAATAATCTGGGAGACGTTAGACCCCCCTGCGGGTAAGGCATTGGCTCATTCCAACCTATACGGTTCACTAAGAGTATCGTCCCATTTCACATGATTTATTTGTTTACTGTACCAATATTTGAGCAGACCACATATCTCTGACGGTACACCCCTGTCCTCCACCTTCCTCCAGAGCACGTCATATGAGACGAGATCAAATGCCCTGGAAAGATCAAGGAAACAGGCATATACCGGGGTACCCCGATCTACGTAATATCGAACAGTGTGCTTCAGACTTAAAATAGCACTTTCTGTTGATAGTCCTGGTCTAAACCCGAACTGTGTGTCATGCAGTTGAATGTGGTCACTTAAGATGGTATCAAGCACACCGTCCAACACCTTTGCTATGATAGTCGCTAAGGAAATAGGACGATAGTTACCCTTGTCAGAGATGTCTCCCGTCTTGTTCTTCACAATGGGAACTACTATTGTCTTCATCAGCTTTGTAGGTAAGTAAGAGTGACTAATACACATTCTGTAGAACATTGACAGGACTCGCGGCAGGTGAAATCCAGCGTGCTTCAGGTGCTCAATGCTGAGCCCGTCGTGTCCTGGAGACTTACCTCGGCTCATACCTGTTATGATACTGCGTATCTGTTTAGCAGAAATATGCACAAGAGGTTCCTCTCCCCCACAAGCAGTCCCAGCACTACCCACCTGTGTTGAGGGCCCAAGCGGAGATTGTACTTTAAAATGTTCCATGAACATATTTGCGATGTCACTGGGTTCACTAATTCCTTCCACGCTCGTAGCAAGACTAGGCTTAGTGTCCAACTTACTGGTCGACTTCCAGAAATTTTTAAAATCCCTATCTGCTCTTTTTTGAGCTAATCTATCCATTTTGATTTGCTCAGCATTCTTCTGACAAAATTTGAGTTTACTCTTAAAAATTTTTCGTGTTTCACTCATTTCATCATAAATAGGACCAGATAAGGGACGACCACTGAGTACCCAGGCCTTAAAACTACATCTGGTCTCATAGTGAGCGTCCTTTACATAGCTGTTCCACCCACATATCCGCTTACCCCGCCTTGGTCCCCCCTTACAAGCCACTCTGGATTTCTTAGCCGCCTCAGATAATATACTAACAATCTGTTCATACAAATTATCTAATGCGACCCTATGTTCGGCCAAGCCACAGAAGCCATTCGCACAGTTTATAAACTCATGAGGAAAGTCAATGTCCCGCAATTTGCTATTACAAAGGTTTTGGTAACATTGCGTTTCTACATTTGTTCTTTCACCCCATAAGACCAGGTTTTTATCTTGACTTCTAACTGTCCGTTTAGGCCTGACCACCTCTAAGTTACATTCTAAATATATTGGTAAGTGATCAGAAATGTAAACATCTTCGGAGACACCTACACTCTTAATTGCATTCCAGGCTGATTTGGATACTAAACAGTGATCTAGCCACCTCCTACTTCCATGAGCGTCACTTATGAAGGTGTAGGTATCACCATCCACTCCCAATGCTTCTATATCCGCACAAACCCACGACTGATCAGAACAAAAGTTATTCAGTTCATTAAAAAATAGTTCATGAGGGTGCGCATTAAAATCCCCAAGCATAAAAACATTTTCTATATCCCTACTCGCTATGATAGCATTGATCTCACTCAATATATCTGTAAAAATTGGTAGATTGTCCGCACAGTCCGTAGGCATATAAACAGAAAAGACAATAATATTGCGACCTCCAGTCGTGGCTGTAATGGCCACTAATCGAGAGCTACTACAGTTTACAACAGAAACTGACTCAAAAATACCCTTCCTCCAGAGAATGGCCACCCCCCCATGAGGTCTTCCTCTCAATAACCCCTCCGATGTGTCTACTGCAGACTTACCCGTGTATTCAAACTCACGACTAATCGAGCTTAGGAAAGGAACATCATGTGGCAGTAGCCACGTCTCCTGAAGAGCGACCACATCTGACCACATACATATGCCCCTAATATCATCTATAGAACGCTTAGCTGACTTACAGTTAAAACTTGTAAATGTTAGAAACTTTTTTATGGTTTCACTACACATTAATTGATAAAAGTATGTGACTTTCTACTAACTAAATACTAATTAATTCGAATTAGATTGCCTATCTTTAATTCTGTACATAAAATGCACAAAACGCCTAAAAACAATTCCGTTTGGCCATAACTCATCGTTTAAAAACATGTCTATCTTATGCTTTGACACATACAGTTTAAACGCATTGTATTTTCTAATAGACTTAATATTTACCTTTTTTAACGATACAATTTCATTCGTTTTTTCTTTTATGTATTGAACAATGTCATCTTCATTTGCTTCCGTACTTACATTCGATATCAACAAAGGCACTTTTATGTCCGCAGCTTTAAATTTATCACCCGGATCAGTTATAGCTCTGCCTTTTCGACTAACCAATCTATTTTGTTTTGAACGCTTCTTTTGCACTAACTGCCATTCCGTGTTCGCATTATTCTTCACATCCCCTACCCTTTGCTCACTATTCACTCTCACTTCACACAAACTCGCAGGTTGTACCGCCGCCTTTGAGGCCCAAGAAGCCTCACTCAAACTCGATCCCGCCGATACTGGTCCCGCTCGCTGACCGTTGGTAGGGGATTGCGACAGATTCGCACCGGTTTGTTCTTCAACTAGTTTCTTTTCAGTTTTCTCGCTCACACACAGTATATCCGATGAATTATCGTCTCGTTTCTCCTTGCCAGAGCAATCTATCTCACGTTCCTGGTCTTGTAAGACAGGGACGGCACTATTGTTATCGCACTGATCAAGTGTTTTTGATAAGAGTTCAGTTTTCCGACCGTTACCCTTTGAAACAGCTGTTCCTCGCGATTGTTGTATGGGCACGTAATGGAGGCCTATAGGCCCACTATCATATTCAAGACTGTATAGTAAACACGCTCCTCTTCTTGTGTTTACCTTATTTCTCAACTGGAAACTATCAACCAACGATTCCTGTTTCATATCATGTACTTCCTGTTGGAGTAATTCAAATTTTTCAGTAGTGACTGATGCTTTTTCTAACTCACTAACCTTGTACTGAAGCTTAGATATATCCTTAAGTAAACGGGTGACATCTACATGGTCAAAAGTTACGGGAGGGAGTTTGTGAAGATCCTTTGCCACGAAAACTGGATAAAGTTCTGGATCCGTTCCCTTGAGCAGGCCGATCATGTCCTCCAAGTCCCTGTATACTTTTTTCTTGCCGTCCTTTCGTCTAACAGGCAACTTTTTCCCGCTTGGTAAAGACTCGCATAATAATTTTTTGGCTTTTACTATATCTTCCGGGGTAAAAGAGGTTGTACATAGTTGTAATACACTCTCTTCATCCATTACATCCAATACGTTTTGTAGAAACGCTAACACTTCACATATAACAACGTTACAGTTATTACACTTTACGGTAGTTGGTGACATCTTGAAAAACGCAATGAGTCACCTATACTGGCGCTGTCGGACGCGTGTGCACTCTGTCGCGCGTGCAACTGGACTATAATTTTTATAAACTGGACTTTGCAGGAGTTAAAATTACAGAAGGATCTATGGAGGTCCAATTATTTTGGACAATCACGAAAATGTCCGTTTTTCACTCTTAAAATTTTTTTTTCTTGAAATTTGTGCTTTCAGAAATTTTTACCACTGTATAAACATTCGTTTTCACATTAAAATGAATAATTATATATAATATAATATTATAATAAATAATTGTTTTAAATAAAATTTTTCAAAATAAAGACAATTGTCACCTGTCAACTTTTTTCTTCTTTTTTTATGTATGTATGTATTTATGTATGTATTTATGTATGAAGTGTGTATGAAGTGTGTATGATGTGTGTATGAAGTGTGTATGAAGTGTGTATGAAGTGTGTATGAAGTGTGTAAGAAGAGTGTATGAAGTGTGTATGAAGTGTGTTTGAAGTGTGTTTGAAGTGTGTTTGAAGTGTGATTGTAGTGTGTATGAAGTGTGTACGAAGTGTGTATAAAGTGTATGAAGTTTGTATGAAGTTTGTATGAAGTGTCGATGAAGTGTGTATGAAGTGTATGAAGTTTGTTATAAAATTGTTATATAAAATTGTTATAATTGTGTATGAAGTGTGTATGAAGTGTGTATGAAGTGTTTATGATGTGTGTATTAAGTGTGTATTAAGTGTGTATGAAGTGTGTATGAAGTGTGTATGAAGTGTGTATGAAGTGTCTATGAAGTTTGTATGATGTTTGTGTGAAGTTTGTATGAAGTTTGTATGAAGTGTGTATGAAGTGTTATGAAGTGTGTATGAAATGGGTATGAAATGTGTATGAAGTTTGTATGAAGTTTGTATGAAGTTTGTATGAAGTGTTGATGAAGTGTTGATGAAGAGTGTATGAAGTGTGTACGAAGTGTGTATGAAGTGTATGAAGTGTGTATGAAGTGAGTTTGAAGTGAGTATGAAGTGTGTATTAAGTGTGTATGAAGTGTGTATGAATTGTGTATTAAGTGTATATGAATTGTGTATGAAGTGTGTATGAAGTTTGTATGAAGTTTGTATGAATTTTGTGTGAAGTTTGTATGAAGATTGTGTGAAGTTTGTATGAAATGATTGTATGAAGTTTGTATGAAGTTTGTATTAATTTTGTGTGAAGTTTGTATGAAGATTGTATGAAGTTTGTATGAAATGTTGTATGAAGTTGGTATGAAGTTTGTATGAAGTTTGTATGAAGTTTGTATGAAGTGTTGATGAAGTGTATATGAAGTGTATGAAGTGTGTATGAAGTGCGTATTAAGTGTGTATGAAGTTTGTATGAAGTTTGTATGAAGTGTGTATAAAGTGTGCATGAAGTGTGTATGAAGTGTGTATGAAGTTTGTATGATGTTTGTATGAAGTTTGTATGAAGTTTGTATAAAGTGTGTATGAAGTGTGTGCGCGTGTGCGTGCGCGTGCGCGTGCGCGTTCGTATATGTATGTATGTATTATATTTGTAACTTATTGTACCCACCCATTTATAACTTATTTCCATGCTAAAATTGCTTTTTTGTTATTTTAAGAGATAGAAAATTAAAATTAATTGATTCTTATGAATTGAAACTTAATAAAAAATGTATGGCATTGCTAGGTATCACTCGAAGAGAGATGGTTTATTACTGTCATTCAAAATTTGCCCACAGATTTCTTTTTCTTGAATGGATTTGTAATTTTCTGCTTCAGCTTAATTTATTAATTTAGATTAAGATAGAAACGTATGAGTTAACCTCTTACATGCAATTTCTATTTTACTATTCAAATAGAGAAAATAGTGATAGGCGTGAACTTGCCGCGAAAGATCCTCCGAAGAAAAACCCTAGATTATATGTGCTGCGCATGCGCCAACACTCCATGTGCATTCAGCAATTGACAAAATAGGTTTTATTAAATAATTGCACTTAATATTGCATTTTATGGATTTTCGATGGTGGTGAAGTTTAATTCACGAAGGGTGAAGTTTTTTTAAAGTTGCAAACCTACAAAATTTTAATTGTTTCAAGTGGTATCGACGTTATAAGATGCGCGATCTTTACCTATTTTTTATTCACAATCTACGGGGGTGCTATTACAATAATAAACAATTTTGGAAAAAGTGCTATTTAAAATACGTCTGTTGGTATTTTTTTTATTTTATTTACCCCATTTTTGTAGGCTGGGGTAGTGTGGGTATTTTGTCAGACGGCGCAGTTTAAGCAACTAAGCAACACGTTTTCTGTGGTATAATTTTGGATTGCTGTCTTCCGAAACTAAAAACCTCGGTGAGAAGTCCACAATTGTTACTATTATCTTTATTTATGTGCTGTATACATATTTATGAATCCGATTTATACAATCAATACTCTTAGATTATAAAATTGTAGAAGAGTTTAACATATTTTTGCTCTAAGGAATGTATACGTTACTTCCATTCCGAAGCCAAAATGCCGGTAACGTATAAACGGAACCGAAAAAGTTTCGGAATGGAATTATAAAACCAAATGCACATTATACTGCTATATGGTTTTGTACATACATACATACATAAACACTCACGCCTGTCACCCAGAGGGGTAGGCAGAGACTATGGAATTCCATTTGGCACGATCCTGACACACCTCTCTCGCTTCCTCCACATCCATATACCTACGCATACACGCTCGTCGGTTAAAGGTACTCTTAATTTGGCCCATTTTCAATATATCGCCTATTTGGTCGATAAACTTTCGCCTAGGGCGACCCTTCCCGACTCTGCCATTCACCTCTGCAACATAAATTTGCTTTGTCACTCTTTCCTCATTCATTCTTTCTACATGACCAAACCACCGAAGCATTCCTTTCTTAATCCTAGTCACAACATCATCTTGCAAACCACACATTTCTCTTATCACACTATTTCTCACCCTGTCATTCAGATTCAGCCCTAGCATACTACGTAGTGACCGCATTTCTACAGCATTTATTCTACCCTCGTGCTTCTTCTGCCATACCCAACTTTCACTACCATACATTAAAGTAGGCACTAACACAGCATTGTGAATTGCCAAACGTGCCTTTTTGGACACATTCTGACTTTTCGCAATAGAGTGTAGAGCCCCATTCAATCTATTTCCTGGTTTTGTAATATATTATTTATGTATATTTATATTTTATAATATCATAGCACATAAAGACTTACTTACAAAAAGATAGGTGCCTCCATGAATATTTAATTAACATAAAGTCCTTTTGAATTTTAAGAAAAGGTATGATATTTGGTTTCAGAGTGTATAGATGCACAAAAAATGGTGGTTTTTCTTGATGTTGATGATCTGTTAACAAAAGATCATTTTTCTTCAATAAATAATCGCAACTTACAATGGCCATGGCTTGTTACTCATTTTTGCCTGATTCAAAAATGTTATGGATGTGGATATTCAATATCTTTCGACTGTGGAAATCCTCTACATTTTGTTATAATTGACTGTGTAAATGTAAAACATTTACGAAACCACGTTTTTTTTGGTGTCAATTTTGTCAGACATATGCAATATACGACGTGTCCCAAAATTCAACGATAAGCCAACACCGTCGGATAGACCTGCCCCGGACTAATCGGGGAAAAAAAGAAAAAATAATATATCCCAATTATATTTTAAGTTATATAAAAAAAAATGAAATTCTTCAGAAATTGAGACCGTTTATGATATTTTTCACTACCATGACCACAATTTTTTAAATTTTTTTTTTTTGTAGGCAACCTGAATAGTACTGCTATCTACCACAATTCTTAAAAACTCCAGAATAACTCTTGTTTTATCACGAAAATTAATGAAACTTATTTTATTCCCTAAATTTTTTGAAGACTTTTACTTTTAACCAAATTTAACTTATCGTGGTGTAAAAAAAAGTATGAACACTAGTATGGCAAGTTATTTTAAAAATTGACGCAACTAACCAACATTCCAAAATGGTATAATACTCTAGGAAAACAAGTTATAAAAAAATATGGGCCTATTATTTCTAAACAGGGGCCAAATGACGGTCGGGTGTAATAAAAGTATTAGTTCTTGAAAAATGTTTAATATTTCAAAACAAATGGTACAAACAGTTTCACGTGTAATTTATTAAGTTATTAACATTATAGCAAATGTTCGAACTGTTTGCCACCAGCATTAATACATGCACGACATCGCCTTAAAAATGATCGTTTTATTTGTCTTGCATATCTTCTGTTATTTAGTTACAAGGAAACTTAGATGGCAATAGTTATTTAAACTTTTTACAAAATGACTTGCAAGAATTGTTAAACGACGTGCCCTTAAGTGATCTTCAAAACATGTGGTTCCAAAATGATGGTTGCCCAGCACATTATGCCCGTCCCGTGCGAGAATATTTAAATCAAGAGTATCCAGGGCGTTGGATCGGGCGACTTGGTCCTATCTTATGGCCACCCCGTTCACCCGATTTGAATCCCCTGGACTTCTTCTATTGGGGTTGTCTTAAAAACAGGGTCATCTCAAAACCCATTGTGACATTGGACGAGCTTCGTCGAAATATCACTCAGGCTGCTGATTACATTAATAGCAGAAGATATGCAAGACAAATAAAACGATCATTTTTAAGGCGATGTCGTGCATGTATTAATGCTGATGGCAAACAGTTCAAACATTTGCTATAATGTTAATAACTTAATAAATTACACGTGAAACTGTTTGTACCATTTGTTTTGAAATATTAAACATTTTTCAAGAACTAATACTTTTATTACATACGACCGTCACTTGGCCCCTGTTTAGAAATAATAGGCCCATATTTTTTTATAACTTGTTTTCCTAGAGTATTATACCATTTTGAAATGTTGGTTAGTTGCGTCAATTTTTAAAATAACTTGCCATACTAGTGTTCATACTTTTTTGGTTAAAAGTAAAAGTCTTCAAAAAATTTAGGGAATAAAATAAGTTTCATTAATTTTCGTGATAAAACAAGAGTTATTCTGGAGTTTTTAAGAATTGTGGTAGATAGCAGTACTATTCAGGTTGCCTATAAAAAAAAAAAAGAAAAAATATTTAAAAAATTGTGGTCATGGTAGTGAAAAATATCATAAACGGTCTCAATTTCTGAAGAATTTCATTTTTTGTATATAACTTAAAATATAATTGGGATATATATTTTTTTCTTTTTTTCCTCGATTAGTCCGGGGCAGGTCTATCCTCCGGTGTTGGCTTATCGTTGAATTTTGGGACACGTTGTATTATCATTTTACTGCAGACGAATGTGAATTTTGCATATAAAATATGTACCTTAAATAAAAAAACAAAAAAAAAGAATTATATTAATTATATTAAAATAAAATATTTTTTAAGTACACTTCAAGAATGTAACATCGATATTTTATCATTAAGTACATACATACCTATGGGTACTATAGATATAGGTATTATTGCAATAGAAGAAATTTATGAAGGGTGTTTTTATTATTAAATATTTCGTTTTGTAACACCATCGGGAAAAAATGAAAAGATACATAAAAAAGTTAAGGAAAGATCCTGTAAGATACGAAAAATATAAGAAAAAAGATTTACAACTAATGAAAGTTAAGAATAAAAAGATATTAGTAATGTCTGACGATGAAAAAGAAAAAGTAAGAAATGAGTGGAAAGATAAAAAGAGAAACAAAAAAATAAAAAATCTGAAACAAACAAACGAGAAACTACATCTGCACAAAAGGAAAAAAGTGACTCACTCTGCAAAAAACATGGTACTGTTTTAAAAAGATGGAAAAGAGCGTACAATAACGTATAAGCTATAAATAATGAAAAATTACAAAAAAACATAGAACCTTTACGGAAAACTGTTGGGTTTAAAGGGCCGTGTTAGAATAATAACTAGACAGAAAAAGCAAAATGGAACGATAAAAGCAGAAATCGAATCTTTTCTTCTTACGAGACGATACAAGTCGAATAACAAGCGGAAAAAAAGAGTGCAAAACTTCAACTATGGATCCCAAATCAATAGCAACATCTGCAGTTATTACAGATTCTGAAAAATCATCTTCTGCTTTTAGTACAAAGAATAGTGTACCAATCATTGATCTCACTTTTTTAAAAGATAATATTCATTACGTGAAGACTTCTAATATAGTTATTGATAATAATGTACCTGTTAAAATAGATATCACAAAATTAACTTTAAGTAATTATAGTAATAGCAAACAATCTTTAAAGCGAAAATCAAAAACAACACCAAATAATGAAACTCTGATAAAAAAGGCACACATTTCAGGCAACTATAAAGAGTATACAGCGACCCGAAATAAGAACCGTTCCATTAGAACTGTGGTTTCACGTTGCTTGACCTGTTCTACATGTGATTAATTTTGTAAGTGTTTTGAAAGTTCAAACATTTGAGAAGAATACGTAGGTATTATAAGAAGTAATCTCCTCTATGTACATATACAGCGTCATTTTTTATTAGCCCTGATATTTTCATTGTGTGTTTTATCCAAAAACTAAACAAGTTTTCAGGAACATGAGTAAAAAAATGGACCTCCCATAAAACTGTTCAGAATAAAGAGTTATTTTGTATGGTAGATCTTTTTTTTTTAATTTTGACTCATGTTCTTTTGGGAAAGAGTTCAGTTTTCTTTTTGAAAACACACTTAACTCATTAGGGGTGATAAAAAATAACGTAGTTTTATTGAAAAGGTTAGTTATTGTGTACGAGGTTTAATAATTCAATACCGTTACCGATTTAAATTTTTCCGTGACTGTCCCAAATATTTTTTGTCGTTAAATGTTATTTTAGAAGATTAAGCTACGATTAAGTTGTTTTTGTTGATTAAAAATTATTTTTGTTATAATTCTGTAAACGACACACGGAAAAAGATCTTTACCTATGTGCCATATTTAAGAAAATAAACAAATTTATAGTCTGGGGGCACGGCAGTGCCCCCGCCAAGTCGAGCCAAAAAGCGGCACGGCCGTACCATCCTTTTCTCGAAGCAGTTCAGTCCATTTCCGAAACCCTATAACTTCGTTATGAATAAAACTAGAAGCTTGAATTTTTACTAACCAAATAGGCATTGTATAAACTCGGTATATTTTAAATTTTATTGAATTTGAACCAGTAATTTAAGAATTATAACTAGTCAACGTTTCTTAATTTTGTCACTCACTGACTGACCGATCATCAAAACTCTAAGGCACTTCTAGCAGACATACAAACTTCAAATTTGGAATACAATTATTGTTTAATATATAAATCAAGGAAAAATTAAAATATTTTACAATTTCGGTCCAGTTTTTGAGAAACACCAACTGCATAAATAACTTTGTAATCCCATATAAACATATAGTATTACAAAGTTACATTTGCAGTGAATGAATCAGTGTACCTATATATGTATAATGGAATAATAGGTGTAAATAGCTACCTAGATATAACTATCTACAGAAAGAAATGAGATGCCATCAAAAACATAACTTGTAAAAAAAGCCAAGTCTCGCAACTCAGTTCTTCTACCGTAAAAAGTTGTGAGATCCATGTAATACCAAGTCGGTTAATTTATTCAGTCCATAGATTGACTTGGCAATCGCATGAAAACACAATATATCTCACAAGTAATACATATTATATTAAATTAGATTGTTTAGTGCGGTTGCCAAGTCAATCTATGTATCAATCTATGGACTGAATAAATTAACCGACTTGGTATTACATGGATCTCACAACTTTTTACGGTAGAAGAACTGAGTTGCGAGACTTGGCTTTTTTTACAAGTTATGTTTTTGATGGCATTTATATTTTACCAAAGAGTAACGGAATGGAGTTGAGACACGAAATAAATATTAGATTACTATTAATAATATAATAAATACTGTATTTTAAGGTAAAAGTGTGATTTTTGATACAATTAAAAACATTTTGAGTACTTATTATTCGAGTTTTGCTTTCAAATTGCGTTAAAATATTTGATCATGGAATGGAAAAGTTTTGAGACTGCCCGTGAAGAAAAAGTTATAATTATAAAAAATAGCGATCAAATGAATATTAACCTAACATTATTAAAAAAAGATATATTTTTGCTACACATTAAAATTATAAAATAGTAATTTTACTAATATTCAGTATTTCCATCATAATTTTACTACCGGACAATTTTTAAGAAAACCACCCGTCGACATAATACAATGCTACCTACACTACAATGTCGCATTCATTCTCGAATAAACTATTTTTTTATAACTGACTTTACGCCTCTGGGTTCTAGCCCTTCTGAGCCTGAAGTTACAATGTATAATTATCCTTCATAGTACACTGCTTCACAATATGTTGATGCATCACATTGTGCAGCCCTTGGGAGGTTTTGACGGCAAATTGAACCAGTAGACAGCTGACAGTTGGCGATGGTATCTCAAGGCTCCTAAGCAGACAGACAGACACCTTATCTTGAGAATCACATCACCATCAGAGCACTTGATTCACCGTTTCCACTAATAGTTCACATGCACAGATACTTAAAACACAAAATCGCACCACTTTTGCATATCAAAATCCACTTCAAATCATTATATAAACAATAATACAAGAGCAGCAATCATTCACCGTTCTAGTTCCCGGCAAAACCCCACATATGAACCAGTGAATCAATGCGACATTGAGTTTAGTAACCTACTACTAAAATATACTACAAGGCGCGGAACAGAAATCCCAGTAAATAGTATAGCGCCACCGGGATGGATCGCCTGACGTCACGTCGATGTCTGATGAATCAGTGCAGTCTACACAGTAAAAGTAAATTGTTCTTATATGAAGTAGAAATATATTTCGAAACGTGTAAGTGGCTTAATAATTGAGTGATAATCTTTCCACTAATTGAAACTGAATTTTACTGAACCACTAGAAAAAACCACCAGCCACTACATGCAATATTTCTATACTAAAAGGGGGGTTTAAATCACCAACTTTAGTGAAAAATCCACTAAGTTGGCAGCACTGGTTGTGAACAGTTGTGTGACCAAATTTTGTTTGACAAAGCTACTAAAGTAGAAAGCAGCAAAATTCTACTCACTTAGACCATTTCCGCCCGATATCACTATAAAACATTAGCTGCATTTTAAAAGTGGTAACATAAATATATTTTTTAATTCTTAATATTATATCACTTGATTGCATGGAAAATTATTAAATACTAGCTGATACCCGCGACTTCGTCCGCGTTGCTTACACACATCACTGAACACGTAGTGCTTATAAAAACCGTGATGAGCGCGCAACTGCAAACCTCTATCATTTTATTTATTTATAGATTTGTAATTTCGCAGACACAAGACATAATCCATCATCATTAGGTACAGCCCTTCTCAACTGTTTCCTACTGAACATGGGCCTCCTCCAAGGGGGAAAAAGAAATGATATTCAAATACACAGAGTACTTTAAATAATCGGAAATTCGGGTAAGGCATGGGCATGCAAAGTCGATGGATGCAGGCGACTCAGGAGCTCAGGACCGTGTTTTGTGGCATTCATTGAAGACAATATATAATTATGATATATTTTTTGTGTTTATGTTGTATTATGATGAATATTACGTTTTCTTTCGATTTTTTAATTTAGAAAATGGGGAATCTTGCTCCTGCTCTGCACGATAATTTTATTTTATCATATTTTCGTTTGTTAATTAATAAACTAACCACAACACTTTCACTTCAGTTTCGTAAGGAAGTTCTTAAATGGGTAGTAGCCAGCTGTTCTCCGAAAAAGAAATTAGATTTTGGATTTTAGCATATAACATCAATAAACAAATATCAACTTTCACGATGAAAGTACCTACATAAATCGTGACAGCGTTTGTTGCAATTTGTGGCGTGAATCACTGTTTAGGACAATTATTACACTCTTTAGCGTAGACTTTCTAGGACATTTAAATAATTTATGATTGTGGACTGAAACTAGTGTAGTTAAATAATGCGTGGATAGTGTTTGCCTTCTCGGCTATATTTACACCTTTCTCTCATTTATTGAATCCACTGCGTAAATTACGCGGGACACGCACGTGTTCTCGTTAGAGAGTAGTACAATCCTTGCGCGCGTATCTGTTTCCTCAAAATACCAGAGTACTGCTGCGTGTGGTATGCCGCCAGCGACACACGTTCGCGTCACCGTTATGGCTGCCATACACCACAGAGTACATTACACGATCCGGTTAACCGTCAAGTTTGCATCGCGCTTGAAGCGGCGCGTTAACCGGGAATCCCGCGACGGGTAAGACGGTACCTTATATTTTTGATTTGATAGCACCCACAGACTAATATTATACTTACACATGATGATAGCACCTTATTATTACTGAGGAACGGACGTACGCAACGGAGCCCCTGCGTGTACCCGCAACAGGATCACGGCACAGGATCCCGAATAACTCAGCGTATGACCTCAACGTTTATTTTTCATATTGTATAGCATGAAGTGGCGTGCGACACTGTGTGGACAAAAAGTTACTTCGTTTGATAATTTTTTTTTCATATATTTTGTATATAAAATATGTAGTTAAAATCAAATCTTATTAACAATTTGCCTAAATAGTTAGGACTTGACTGTGCTTTAATTATTTGTTTCATTAATTACAGGCCATAAAATCCTCCATCATAGATAACATTATTAAGATTTATAGTAGCTAAGTGTTTCCTAAAAAATTGGCGTATTAGAAAAGTTTTCTGTTTATTTTATACCAACTCTTAATTATATATTTACATAATTGGGGTTTCGCGTAAAATCACTTAAGTTTTATTAATTTTAATAGGCTTAAAATAACATCGTTAATTCTGACTCTTATAAACGTGACTATATATTAGCATTTTAGATTGATTAATATTATGTGCAAAAAACATATGCATACACTGTGATTTGGCGCGAGTGTCCAAACAGTCCAAACAGTGGTACCACGACCTCACAAAAAACCAGCGTGAAGTAGAGGTTTACCTCTGCGTTTCGCTTGGTGAGTGCAGGTGGCCGGAGGCCCTTTTTACTGGAAATGAGGCATTCCATCTTAGTCCTCACGGGTGACAACGCATTTACATTTTGATTTGTAATAGAGGATAGATGTAGATGTCTATGGGCCGCAGCAACGACTTACCATATGGTGGACTGTGTGCTCGTTTGTCACACTTCTTGTACATACAACTTTATAATTTGTGGTCACACTTATCATATAAAAAAAAAACAATCGCGTCTCATTTAGTGCCGAACCTATGGAGTGTAGAGCACTCCATAGCCGAACCGAAAGTCCCCCAATGTCGCCAGCAACGAACAAGATTGTGACGAGTAACGTAACGAGTGTGACCTGCCGTACTTTCCTACAGACGAAAACTAAAAAACGCGTCTAAGTGCTGAATACGGAATAAATTTTACGGGTTAAGTCAAAACCTATTTACCAATAAGCCAAAACTTGTTCCAGTATATAGTCTGTTCACTAAGATAGTGTGGGTACGTACACCCGGAGCCGCGCTTATTATTTTGCTCTTTTACTGTTTGTAAATAAATGTTTTTCTACTCTAAGAATAAACTTATGGTTATTGTAATAAAATACGTATATAAATAATAAACACACGTTAGGTAGCAGAGAACCTTCCACTACGGCGCTTCGTTTACAGACGCCAAATTCTTCTGTACGAGGCACGCGGTGACCCTTGATGTCGCGGCGGCGCCTTCCATAAGCTGCGGCATGTGTGAGGCAGCGCGACACAGAGGCGACCGTATCTCAGCGAACAGATTTTTAAAAGCCATTGGCTTTAAATTTGGTGCACCCGCAATATCCTCTTAAATACCAAATGTTGTCATACGTTTCGGGATACCAGAAATTTTCAGTAGTTAAAGACATTAGCATATATTTGAAGGAATAAAAGCACAGACAGCAAAATACAATATAACTTTATTTTTATGAAGGCACAAATCCACATACTTAATTGCTTTCTGAGCATACTCATTAAACATATTATAAGAAAACATAATTTAAAAAAAAAATATCACACAACAGCAATTGAAATATACCAATACGTTAAACATATATTTTAAAAGCAGTCTTAAAGGAAAATGGGAGTATAAACAGTATAAAATTACAAGCTAATTAATTGTCAATGATTTATACTTCAATAATAACCCGCTAACTGCATCCAAATCTAATGAAATCTGGTGACAGGCATCTATTAAACGACTAATTGGTTTATAACGATTAAGTGCAGTCGAATTACCTAAAACTATAAACTTGTGTTTTGCACGCGTGACGCTAACAGCTAATCGGCGCTGGTCATTTAATATTTCTTCCTCCTGAAATAAATAAATAAATTATATTAAATTCAAATAATCCGTTAAAATGCTCAGGACCTTGCTTTTTGACATTCCTTGGTGGGAGGTCTATGTTCAAATGTGGTCTTGTAAAAGCGTGTATTGATGATGTCAGCTCAAATGAGCCCAACTGTGATGTGACTGATATAATAATTTTAAGAGCATGCAATATTAGCAATAAGGTAAGTGTATTATAACATCGAGTTTCCTTGTATTAAGAATAATTGGCTAGGGGGATACGGCAAAAAATTCACATGGTTTCCGAGAGATAGCCGAAACTTGTCGAAAATTATCAAAAATATATATTTCTATATAATAGTGAGCCTCGCGTCGGATAAAATGATATTCGATGCTGCGGTGTAGGTATACTATTTATTTATTTATCTACCAGAGATATTATAATATAAAAATCATTCACCTTAACTTTCTTATTCTTTTGACCATCTTCCTTCTTGGTGCAAGAATAAATGATTACAGACTTATCTCTTCCTTGAAATTGGTCAACTGTACTGGCCTCTACCTGCAGATGTGCTAGTGAACGACGAAGCAGTGACACTTGATCACGGTAAGGTGCTATTACTCCTATATCCGATGGCCTAACACCTCCCTAAAAGTATGATAATGTTAATAAGTTAATTTCAGACACTAATTAAACGAAACCTATTGATGTATGTTAAATAAACTATAAAAAGGTTAACAGCTTTTATGTGGTAGAGCCATGCTGCAGCTAAATTATGGTTGTAGCACAATGGGTTCGCTCGACCAGGGAAGGAAAAATAGCAGCTCAGCGCTGCTGTGTTTCGTATGGTGAATATAAGGGCTTAATCACATGGCGATTTGTAAGCGAGTTCAGTGCGAGGCGAGTGCGCAGTGAAGACACCGCATATCAGAATAAATAATAGACCGCGAGAATAGCGCCGTCGACGCCATTTTGTAAGCTCCCGTTCAACAGCACGCCCCATCCCACTTCAGTGGTATCAAAGAGACGAGTGTAACCAAATGAGGTTTCCTGACGCGAAAGGAAATTTGGATTTTAATACGCATTTTTATGTAGAAACTATATTAATGATTTCTTTGGTTTTTTTCTCATTACTTAAGTAAATGCATTACTCTGGGTATTTAAAAATATTAATACTAGAATTTGCTCCTGTATTATGGAGGCAGTTTGCAAACGTAAATTACACAAGAACAAACATACAGACCCAGAACAATTATTAGTTGGCCATACAAATACTAGTTCAGAGCGCGATTTGAATCCGTGGCTTCAGTACTGCAACTCATTGCTAAACTACTGCACCACAGAACCATCAAGTTTTCTAAACGTGGAAAGACTATCTTTAAGCTCTAATGCCAAGCTGGGCGATTACTAGAAATCATTATCCCATAATATAATACATAATATAATATATACATTATATGGATATATTATGTCCACCAGGGGACTTTTGTATGCTGAAATATTGCGAATATACTCTGAACGTTTACTGACCTCTATCAAAGTTTCAACAAGTGCCAATACTAAGCAAACCTCTTCCCAGTTTGAAATTGTTTTATTTTGCTTATTGATGTCGCCATCTGGGACAACTGTTTCCAGATTAATAAATACAGCTGCGTATTTTGGTTCCGGGCTGCAGGCGGTTAGCATCCAATGTGTATTGGATGTTTGCAAATTTGACAGTTTCTGCAACAAAATACAAAGCAGTATAAATTCCTGGTTGTTTACAATGCTTTTTCTTCTATTTAATTTTTATTTAAGTTAGAATTTACATTAATTTTCTAATTAAACGTGGTTTCATTCCAAATTTAATTATATAATACCTATTTACGATTTTATTTATTAACCAATAAGAGTGTATATATTAATGATGATGGATGGAATCGATGAAAATGTTAAAGTGGAAAACTTACCCGTATTATACAGAAACATTATTCATTTTTATAATAATGTACAGGGTTATTTTTCAAAGAGTAGCAGTAGTGAATGTGATCTATGGGCAAGAACTACTTACTAAGCGTTCGCTCCTCTGTGTGCGATTCCATTCGCTACATTTTTGCCGGCCGAGCGACCCTTGCGAATGTGTGCGAGCGTAGTAAAATAGTAGGCCTTAGAAATTTATGAATGACAATCAGTTAAAATAATGCATTACCACGCATTCTTAATTTAAAACATAAAAAGTGCGGAATAAGTGATTTTTTTTAAAATAAATTTTCTTCACCCTTCGCCTATATTGCTTATTCTGAACCTTCTCTGCAAATTTGACCGTATATTGCAAAATAAACCTGCATTTATGGATTAGTAAATAGCAGGCCGGGGAGGAAAGGTTCTCGAGTGGCAGCCTCGTACCGACAGGCGAAGTGTAGAGCGTCCCCCCGCTAGATGGAGTGACGACCTGGTAAGACACGCAGGAAGTCAATGGATGCAGGTGGTTCGGGATCGTGCTTTATGGCATTCCTTGGCCTATGTTTAGCAATGGACTTATGAAGGGCTGTAATGATGAAATAGCAGGCTAAAAACTATATGATCGCATGTTTTAAGATAATATTTTAAAGGCTACCTGTAGATCAATACTTAAACAAGCTTCTGCCACGGTTTGGTTTGCGCACTTCAATCGGTTATTGTAAGCGATACGGTTCGCCAAATCAGCCAGCGCTTGATTCATACGATACTGCAGTCTTAGCGTGGTAGTCGCTTCTTCACTCATCAGCCTATGGAATAAGCTTTCTTCCATACCCAAGAGTCTGAAATATTAGAAAAAAATCTTGGAATATTAATTCATACACTGAGAATTTTAGTCATCTTATGTATGGTATAAAAAGCGTTGTGTCAGATACGCTGTTGTTGTTGCATTATGGATACGGTACGAATGGGTCGGGTCAACCGGGGATCGATCCCGCTCTTGCAGAATATCAGCGCGAAATAGTAGCACTGTGCTGCTGTGATTAGTATGGTGTGTGACGAGAATCAAACATCCTTTCCAATAGTAATGATAAGACATTGCATTTTAGTACTGAAGGGACCGTGTAGTGGCGGTGTAAGAATATTCACTACTACATATCATCTTAATAACCAGCGGCGGATCTGGTCTATGGCACCGTCGCTAACCAAGAGACGGCTGTGGAGGGTAGTGAACCTCGCAATACCGACAATCCTCGCCCCCGCAGCCCCACCACCACCGCATCAACGGTCCGGCTTCGTCAGTCTTAACCGCGTTTAATCAAACACGGTCAAAATTAACAATAATTAAACGTTAATACCTCGCAGCATTTCTTCTTACTACAGGTGGCAATTGCTCAGGATCACCGACGAGAATAAACCGTTTCGCTGCAAACAGCGGCCGTAGGACTGTGCATTGCAATACCTAGAAGTTAATAATGTATAAAACAAGTCGCTTCAAATTCCATAGTGTATTTATGTTAAGTAAAAATCGTTTTTAAGTCATTCAACAAAGAGAAGTTTTGTACTGTAAGCTGTGTGTTTAAGAAGAAACCTACAACAAACAAGTGGATTTTCCTAATTTTGAATCTGTTTGGATAGAGAACTTTAGTGGCGGGAAAGTATAAATTAACTTTAAATTTAATTTTTTAAAGCCTCTGGTACAAAATAAATTGTTTAAGCATACACACATATAGAGACTATTTATTTATTTGTTCTATATTGAAACTAACACAATGTACACAAGAACACAAGGCGGATTTAATGCCAAAAGCATTCTCTGTCAGTCAACCAATTTACTTCATCACCCTTGCCAATTCAACAACTAATAAATTATTTATTTATTTATTTAGGTAATCATACAGCGTTTTCATCGTATTTACAAGACATATTATCATATAGTAAATCCAACAGAGATTACACAATTTTCTATTAATTAAGTGTTTTAATAACAGTAATTGTGACACAAATGCTACTTAGATATTCCAGCGCTAACAAATTACACTTCTCTTTCTTACAGACTTTCAAACCTGTAAATATTCCACTGCTAAATATACGAAGGAATCTACCAGAGTAGAGTATTCGCCATAATCCCTTTGCTTAGCAGGCGGATCGGTTTATACTTTGCTACAGAAATTTATTAGTTTTGTTCGTTTCTTGTATAGAAAAATAAGAGAAAGTGTTCTTACCATTATTTTAACATTCGAATATCACAGAATAGAATAGAATAATTTTTAGTCTCAATTAATGTAATAATAATATACTACTAATGGAAGTTTAGGCCTCAAAGGAAAAGTGAATATCTCGCGCCAGGCAGGATGTTCAGCCCGAGGAGCGACGAGCGGTCCATATATTGCAGTCATTTGAAAACTTCGGTAGTGTAATTAAGGCTACGGTTGTTCGGTACTAATTCGTCGTACGTGTTGACACAGTGCCACAACAGTGTAAATTACCTGCGTCGCTTCATCCACAATGCATACATCAAAGGAAGTGCGAGCGAGCATAGCGTGGGCTGCTCCCAAGCACGTCACACCTACAACTTCCTACAAAATAAGAAACAGCCTTGTTAAGAAACAACATACATATATTATTATAACGAAGTAATTCTATTTTTTTTTTCGACAAATGTCAATGCAGTTTTATTCTTCATAATCCTTTTTACAAACAGGGAGTTTAATCTTTCGAAACCTAATTTCTACTTAATATTGCACATGGTCCTTCGGGCCGAATATAAATCATTTAGCAAAAAAAAATTGTTTAATTACTTAGGTACTTCGCCTTTGGATGAAATATTGCGTATTCTTAAGTCTTTTAATCTTTGTTTTTTTTTGTGCTTAAGTTCCTATTAAAAAAGAGAATTTAATTTATCGAAACCTAATTTTCTTTAAGTAAAGACAAACAAGAGATTAAGAAAGGATAGTGAACTGCTATTGCAAAAAGTAACTGATTCCACAATAAATACACACGGTTAATAAATATATCTTTTCTTCCTACAGCCAATACTGAATAAAGATAATCAAAGATCCGATTAAATCTTTATTAGTATTTTCTCTTATATGTTGGGGGCGTTTTACACACATAAAATATACATTGACAAATGTTCAGACCTTTTTAGCATGCCATACAGTCTTGTTTCGTGCGGGATTAGAACTCGCAGCGCTACAGCACTACAACCAATCGCTTATCCACTGCGCCAGCGAGGAGTCGAAAACCATTTGAAAAATCAATAAGTGGGATTTTACTGTATAACGATCGTTAGTGATAAAAACACGGAATATAAAAAAACAAGAGAAAGCGCAAAGTTGGTTCGACACGCATGCCACAAAATGCCTCATTGACAGTTATTTGCAAGTCTATATCACTAGCTGACGTGTTGAAACTTAATAG
This sequence comes from Parnassius glacialis, assembly GCA_033319125.1. NCBI lineage: Eukaryota > Metazoa > Arthropoda > Insecta > Lepidoptera > Papilionidae > Parnassius > Parnassius glacialis. The sequence goes on from JAVANC010000003.1 coordinate 23,653,001, forward strand.
ATATAATATGCGTAAATATGACAATTATGCAATATTGGAATGCAAAAATGAACATACATATAAGAATTACGTAGATATTCGTATAGTATGTGCCAAATCGATTGAGAAAAACGGACAATGACCTTTCGGTCGTTTAACCAGGGGTTACAAACCTTCAATATATAGGCACATTTTATATGTAGTACTTTCTTTATTTATAATGATTTTTTTATAATGATTGATATAATATATATTTATTAACTATTATTAAAAAGTTATGTGAAAGATCGCTGTAGAAGAAAAATCATCTATTGTTATAAAGTACTTTATTCATTTAACAACAAAAAACATTAATTTATAACACATATAAAGATTCGAGTGATAACGACACCGAATAAGTACGTACTTATGCAAAAGATAAAACTTTATTTTTAATATTATATAAGAACTTTATTTTTATTCGGTGCAATCATCACTCGTATCTTCACTTGATGAACTATCTGTAACATTAATTATAAAGCGATCTGCAGTTTGGTCAATTCTATCATCCATGCCACGCATTTTTTGTTCAACCTTAAGGACATGCTGAACACAGTTTTTCCATTTATCTGGCGTGATTTGAGTTAAACCATCTTTAAGTAAATTTTTAACATCTTTTAACTTGAAAGTTGTATTTTTTCGTGCAACGTACCCTTTCACATCTGCCCACACAAGTTCAATGGGGTTAAGCTCACAGTGATAAGGAGGTAACCTTACCACTGTGATGCTTTTTTCTTTTGCCATCTCGTCGGTGACGTAACTTCGATAGTTATCTTTAACTGCCTTTATTTTTTCCATTAAGTGGGTCTTTGTGTCCGAGGGCACGTATGCGATCTGTTTAGATTCTAGCCATTCCTGCATATTTTGTTTCCGCCAAGACATTGTTGGGGTTTTTTCTAAACGTCTGGAGTGGTAACTAGCGTTATCCATAACTATGACATCGCCGCTTTGCAGTTTTTCTATTACTTTTCTAAACCAGTCCTCGAAATGGAGAGCGTCCATACTCTCATGGTAGTCACCAGTAGATGATGATTCAAATACCCAATCACATCCCTCCAAAAAGCCATTTTCATTGCCAACGTGTACAACTATTAATCGCTTTCCTTTACCCGAAGGGGCTTTCGCGCCAGTAGAGTAGCCTTCTAACCGTGATTGACGAGAAGATTCAATTGTGGTGTCTTCCCATACCTTTCCCATAGTATGACCTGCGTTAATCCATGTTTCGTCAAGGTAAAAAATGTTACGTCCCTCGTTTCTTAATATTTGTATTTCTCTCAAATATCTGGTACGCCACAGAACTATCTCTGGGCGATCTATTAGACCACTTTTTCTGTTTCTCTTTATATATTTGAATTTTAAATGGCGCAACACACGTCGCAGGGAAGTTTTGCTCAAGTTTGGCAACTGGTCATCTTGATTTATACTGAGCAAAATTTTGTCTAAAGTCGGTAATTCTCCTGCAAGAAAGAACTGATGCACTTTCGCTCTTATAGCCGATTTATCAAAATCGTCCAACTTGTCAATTACAGACTTTTTTCTTTTATTAATTATTCCCTTTTCTGGTATTTTATGGGAATCTCTATACACGCTTAATACGCGATATATAGTGCTCTTGCTGACTCCTGAGATCTCCGAAACCTTTTCTACCATATTAACGTTTGAAGGATACACGTCTTCGGGCCAGGTGTTTTTGACATATTTGTATACATTAATGATAATCTCTTGTTCCCCGACCGACAAAGTGGTAGGTTTTCTCTTTTTTACTGGTGACGTTAAAGGTGCTCCAGAAGATGGGCCTGTAAATAAATGACAAAAATATACTACCATAGTACTACATCACATAAATACATATTGTTTTAGAAAATAAATACCACATGGTCACATAAAAAGAGCGCTTTAAGAAATAGAAAGGCTACGTCGTCGCATTTGTACCTATTTGTACGTACCTGCTACGTTTATTATGGGTCGGCGACGTCTCTTTCCACTTGATGTTGAAGGACCGGGTCCTTCACCAAATTCTCCTGAACTCATGTCGATTTAGTAACGACCGTCACAGTAAAACTAATATAACAGATTCAAAAAACAAAAACTTAACGATATAACAAATTTAACAGTAAAAACTCAACTAAAACAATGCAATGAATGCTATGAATTACCCGAGACGTACACACGCAAGCGCTATCCGAACACGAATGAAAACAAAATGGCGGACCGGCCCAAAAAAGGTGACGCATCTCTGGCTGCCATTGTCACGTTTCTTTTAGAACGAACTGACGTAACGCGCGTTTTGTTTATTTTAAAGGGATGAATTTGCAAAAGCTCAATATGGTGATTATATTGCTTCAAATATTTTTTTAATATGAAACTGTTATTAAATGAATTGCTGCGTTACTTACCATAAATTGAAATATAAAATATAACACATTTTTCGCGATGTACCGTAAGATTTTACTATGTTTATAGGAACCACAGACAATATTATTTAAGAAACAAAAAAACAAAACATATGTGCTGACCTAGAAGTGGGAATAATATCAATATTTAAATATTGTTATCACATCTAAATTGAGATTTTGTAAGTTACGCCTTTTGACACTCGGCTCATATCTGAGGTCATTGTCCGTTTTTCTCAATCGATATGGCACATACTATAGTATATTAGTGCACTCGCCAATAAATTTTCTTAAGTTCTAATTTGTTCCTATACAACTTTACGATCAAATAGAGAGATACCAGGAGTGATTTAGACTAAATTTTATCCGAAAAAATTAGAAATTTTATTGAAATATAAATATTGACAAGATAAAAGAAATGGTCTTTAATGATTATTTTAAGTCTAAATAACCTCACCTTAATAGATAACTAGCGCCCACCCAGGCGAAGCCAGAGCGGGTCGCTAGTTATATTATTTTAAAATTAATGTACCTACTTGCGTATACAATTCATTTCAAATATTTTCCTATTAATAGAAAACTTCCAATTAACAAAATAATATAACATTATACCGTTATAAGTGGGTTTTCGCTATTGGTACTGTGCATGTTGACGGTACGGGCTTGATGAGGCGCCATTTCTAATCCTATTCTCTATCCCTGTACATCACGTTGTTCAAGCAGGTGATATAAGGTAAAGTCTACTTACGAAATTATTATTGGGGCTATTCCAGTACAAATTATGCACTTTGCAACTTCCTCTTGTTTTTAATATTCCATCCACACAAAAATATGTCTTTTATTAAACCTATTTTTTATTTAACTATATAAGAATAAAATAACTAAGTATAATTATGTATTATCTAGTCCAGTTCAATCCCCAGAAGACACAAGTTTGCGCGTTTACTGCTAAAAAGAACCTTGTGGTATCTCCTCAGTTTCAAGGCACTCCCCTTGCTGTCTGAGGTAGCATCCGAATCCTCGGCGTCAACATATCGAATAGTGTGCAGTTTCGTGGTCACTTGTAAGGGAAGGCCAAATTGGCCTCTAAAAAGCTTGGCGTGCTCAGCAGGGCGAGACAGTATTTCATGCCGGCACATCGCTTGCAACTTTACAAAGCGCAAGTCCGGCCTCACATGGAGTACTGTTCCCATCTTTGGGCCGCGCACCCTAGTGCCAGCTCCTTCCACTTGACCGCATCCAGCGCAGAGCGGTTCGAATCGTCGACGACCGAGTTCTTTCTGATCGGCTCGATACACTGGCACTTCCTATGCAATGTTGCATCCCTTTGCATTTTCTATCGAATTTACCACGGGGAGTACTCTGAGGAATTGTTCGGATTAATTCCAGCCGCCAAATTTCACGAACGCACGTCGCGTCAAAATTCACGATACCATCCTCACCATCTGGATGCTTGGCGGTCCACAACAGTGTTTTACTAGGAGTTTTCTTCCTCGCACAACTTCTCTGTGGAAATGTTTACCACCGGCGATTTTTCCGGACCGATACGACTTAGGGACCTTCAAGAAAAGAGCTTACACCTTTCTAAAAGGCCGGCATCGCATCTGCAATTCCCCTGGTATTGCAGTTGTTCATGGGCGGCGGTAGTCACCATCAGGTAAGCCTCATGCTCGTTTGCCCCCTCTTCTATAAAATAAATAAAAATGAAATAAAATTATCACCATAGAGTCATAAAGCCGGGACAGTTGTTCTAAAGTTTCACAGGCCGACGTCAGTTTTTCTTCGCAGCGGTGCAACAACTTGGAGGCGACACGAGCCGAAGAGCCCAGGCGCATAATTTGTATTGATTCTGGAAGCCTGTACACATAATTTAAATAAAAAAACGAACAAGTTTTGTTGTGATAGGGCAACTTTGTCGCCGAGGAGTTCATCTAGATTGGTACCGCTGTCTATATCGGTGGCAACCAAGCAACAGCGTACCCACTGCAGTGTTCCGATCTGAAGTGTATGATAGAAACCCATATAAAATGTAAGATTGTTCGGTATTCCATCTAAAAAAACGGTAGAATAAAGTAACAGCCTATATACGTCCCACTGCTGGAAACAGGCCTCCTCTCATTTCTGAAGGGGTTTTAGGGCAAGGAAAGTTCCGCGCACTACTCCACTGCAAAAAAAAATATTTTCATTCTTATTTCTCAGACACACAGGTTACCTCACGATGTTCTTCTGAGCTGACCGCCGAGCACGTTGTAAATCAGCACTTAAAATTGCATTTAACAATTTCATTGGTGCCGGCGGGGATACAACCCGGGTTGCTCACGTACTGTGAAATTTAGAGCGTGCGCTTGGCCCCCCAGCTACCACGGCTCTTCAGATACTACGGCTCTTCGTATTAAATTACTTTCACCTATGTTCACGGAATACAGCAACCATTTATAATCAGGTTTAGTGTTAGGTCGTTTCTCATTTACATTCCGTGCCTGTGGTTTAAAGATATCCTTCGTTTATCTTCTCAACTTAAGATCTTTTGATATTGTATTAGTGATGGTAGTCAATTAAAAATTTATGCCATAGCTTAAGTATTTTATCACATAAAATGTAGGTCCTAGCTTCGAAGCCCAGCCGAAGACGCTAATACTAATGCCCATGGCTAAGCTGGCCATGATTATAATGCACGAATGGAGCGCCAATCCCAAACGACCAGAGAGAGATCAAGTGCAGAGCCAACGTCTTTGCGTGCTTTCCGACGCACTAGGGTGTAACAACGCCAACTTCTTGACTCTGGGCTGCTACTGCCAATTCCTTGACAAGAAAACCCGATAGCTGATCATGAATCGGCCCGGGATTCGAACCCGAGACCAAACAATAAGCAGTCGCGTTCATGTATACTAGACCAACGAAGCAATCAAAGGGAAGTTATTACTAACATTAAAGGCGATAAGATGGTTATGGCGTCAGAGATACGATGACACCAAATGCAACTCCAATAACTAATATAATTTGTATGTAGCAACTAATATCACTTTTGTGTAAATCCATCGATCACTAATAAAACTGATCGATGGGTAGATCTGAATGTAACTGCAACAATAAATTAATTCTTCTTCACTTTGAACAGACAGACTACAACTGTGTATGAGCACCTTCTATCAAATCTCCAAAGGTGACCATAATGCCAGACATCTTTGATGCTTCCCGACGCCAGTGTGGGTATATTACACTCAGAATATACGACATGATTATTCGGCCATCTATTCATGGCCATAAGTCTTTTCCCACCATTTTCCAGCAGCTTCTTACGATAGCTATGGCACGGATATGGTATTGAAACTATTAAACAAAAATAAAACAAACACAAAATATTGAAAAATAAATCAGTCAGCAGAACTTCATATTGTTACGAAAGCCAGTTGCGTATTGCATCTCATTGCACGAGAATGTTCCCCACGATATGGATCAATGGACTTTGTCAAGTAAAAAAATGTGTGGGTATAATAACGCTTAAACTATTGATGCAAGAAAGACGCAACCTTATGTCTAAGTTAATAAAGCCTTTTCTCTTTTGGATACTGTTATCGCCGTGTAATCGCGATATGATCTACTACTTTCCGGTTGAAAGAGTGGAATGACCTGGATTGGTCTAAAAAGTTCTATAATCCTCTTATTGAGTATAAAGCCCGCTTTTCACTATGGGATATAATGTAATATCTACTACATCTCGAAATATAAATTAATATCGCTCACCATACTTTTAAATGGAACTGTTTACACTGAGCTAAAATATATATTACATCTCAAGCTATAAATATTTTTTCGATCGACCGAGCGATATTTTCATATTATATTTCGCCCCCAGTACCCCGCACACCGTTCCGCGTATGCGGGGTACAGGGGGTAGTCCAATGACGAACGCACACTGGTTAAAAATATATCTCACAGTGTGAAAGCCAATCGCGGGATATAATTTATATTTCGGGACATAATATATATTGAAAAGCCAGCCTAAAAGCGGCTACCGGCGATGGGAGGAATTAATTATTTCGGGAACGCGAAAGTGAACTCTACTCCGGGAAGCGTCTAGAAACAATCGACCTATTACTAAGGACCAAGAAGATTAGCGATTTGGGGCGACGTGATTAGATACTAGATGGGTGTGTGCGAGTGTGCGTGCGTGCGCGAGTGCGTGCGTGCGTGTGTGTAGCGAAGGCCTATCGATTATACTCTGCTTAAAAAGTAAAGTAACAGCTTACATATTATGTCCCACCACCGTTGGGCACATTTTCCTTATGTCATTTGTTGACACAGTGAAGAAAGAGTCCTTCGCGCTGCATCATTGCGTGTTGGCCGACTTTACATGTCAACTTTCTAAAACGTGCAACCTCGTGATTTTTTTTACCACCGAGCGGTAAATTATAGCATTTGAAATTGTAAATAATAATTTCGTCGGTGACGGCGGTTGTCGAAATCTGTGTGCTCGCGTACTAATGAAGACTAAAGCAACGAGCACTTATCCCCTGAACTATCACGGCTCATTCTCCACTTAGAAACTGATAAAATGTATATACCTGCATAAGACCGTGTCGACAGCAGAGTGCGTGTGAGCCGTGACGAGCACGCGCAGTTTCAAGGCGACAAGCATCTGTATGAGGACGCTTATTGTCTGAGTCTTACCTGCAACAAGATGTTAGTTTAACATATTAAAATAACGTTTCTTTAACTATAATATATTTTAACTTACAATTAAGACTCAATTTGCTGAGTAGTGGCAGTGTTAAAATATCTAATACAATCGACAGAGGATACGAAACCAGAAAATGGGCAGCATCGTCTTCCTAATAACATCTAGAAAATGAAAAACCGCGGTGGCAACTATGGCAAGTATCACCTTTATAAGGCATTCTTTGGGGACGCCTTTGTTCAGCAGCGAACTATGAGAGGCTATAATGATGATGATGACATACTACAACAGTATCATAGTTATAGTTAACATAGTTATATAACAAGGACACCTGCACCATACTTCAAATGTAGGAGGCCACAAATAAACCCTGTTCCGGCTTCTATTTTAACCTGAAGTCTATCTCGCTTGGTACATTCAGCCATGCATTCACTACTGTGTTCCTGTTTGAAGGGTAAGAGAGCCAGGTTATTTTAGCCGTAAGGTATTTCATTTTGTTCCGTATATTGCAGTAGACACTTACCAACAGGTGGAATATGGGCTATTCTTTACGATTATAATATCACTAAAAAAACTTCCGCCTTGTTTCTCTACTTATATTCTACATAATATAAAATTAAACTTTACCCGTGCCTGGGAGGCCTTGTAATAAAGCATAGTCCTCAGCTGCAAGCGCCTTCAAGACAGCTCTCTGTTGCTCTATGTTCAACGAACGCATTAACTTGGTGCCAAGGCGACCCACCTCGCGAGGCAGCTTTACAAATGTTGGTGTTTTCTTGTCTATTATTAATCTGAAAATAATAAATGATACCATAATTTTGTAGGTACTAAAATCCGGCCAGACAGACATACATACAAAATTTTTAAAAAGTTTTTTTTAAAGCTATATACACGCATGGTATATATGCGTGCTTAATTATTTCATTTTTGCATTCTCTACCAGTCTACCTTGGGTTTATGAAGAGATAGAATGAATTAGGTGTACTACTAAGTTAATATGAGAATACTAAAGTAAAATAACTAAAATTTTGTAATACATGGAAATAAAATACACATAATCACACAATCTATATATATATACAGTGGCGGTCACATAATTAAAGACACTAAAGGGATATTAAAACAACAAAGTTTATCTACTCTTTATTTGCTTGTTGAAAATTTAACACGAGCTAGAAACAATATTAAAATCATTCGGACATTGATTGTGAAATGTTGGAATTAAACATTGTAAATAAACCTCATCGTTTCCCGAATATTTATTCAGTTTAACTACATTTAGACCACCATGATCTAAGCAAAGACTTGGTCAACTAATTAAAGACGCAAAACTAAGTAATTATAAAAAAAAAATATTGTAAATCAACTCTACAATGTCTTAAATTTATCAAAATCAACTTGATTTTGATAAATTTAAGACATATTATAAAAACAAAAAACCACGTTATTAATATTTTGTCGCGTGTCCTTTAGCAGCAATAACAGCCCGACATCGCCTATACTAATAATAAGAATAAAAAATATAAATAAACTGTTGTGTTCCCCAACTTTCTTTAAACCCGTAACAATTGCTAGGTGTCCTGATTTCTCTCTCGAAAAGTGCTTTCCAAAGGAGATTGAATAGAAAAAGAAAAATGAACAAGTCCAGAGCTATTGGAGGGACAAAGGAGAAGAAGGTTGTTCGTTGAGCGGTTTCTCTCATGACAAGAGCAAAGAAACTGAAAGTAAGGAGTTAAGTAGGAAGTGGAAGTTGGAAACATTAGGATAGAATAAAGGGTGGTGAGTAGAGACAAAGTAGTTAGTAATTGCATATAAAGAGTACCTTCTTAATCTGTGCGCTCTGTCGCTATCTTCCATAAGGACTCCTAAATTGGTTAAATTCTGTACTGTGGTAGCATAAGACTCGTACGTGTCTATATGAAATACTGTATCTTTACTCTGCCGACTACTTAAGTCTCTGAAAGGCAAAAAAATATATTTACAACATATTTATTTATCTGAAACATAAAATTATAGTAGTTACTAATAGGTAATTCAATGTTTTTTTTTTTAGAATTTTTGTATGTAAAACGAAACCATTATAACAATACATTGGGTGATAATTGTGTTGTCTAGATTTTTTTTGGATTAATATAATAAATGATCATATAAATTTGTCATTATTAGATATGTCACTAATACATACTGCTCTGATGATTATATAAAACTACATAATCAGTCTATAAACAACATAGGACTCCCATAAGCTATGGTGAGTAATTATGATCACCATACTTGGCAGGCAACAATAGTATATTGCTGTTGTTTATGAGTGTTGCTGGCCCGGATATTTTAAGAGCAGATATTTTTGTAAAGACTATGTTTGCCAAGGTAAGACGCTTGTCTCCCCCCGGAACGGATTCCGGTCTTGACGTGGCGGGGTAGCTCAGTAGTCGTGACTAGTTCACCCACGGTGAACGAAGAGAAACCCATATAGCTGGCACTTGATGTACCAGCCACTTCGAATGAGCTTGATGTGGCCCCGCAATTTCAAGTTGAACTGTATCCATGGTAGCGGAGGTGAAACGTGGTTGGTTGCGCAGCCATAGACCAGATCCACCCTGGAATCGGAAAGGCTTGTGGTTCCAAATGCACGTATTTCCTGGCCTCATGTTCACCGCGTAACGGATAGTACTAAGGAAAAAATTGGTTTAAGTCAAACTAGTTTCGCTTTTTGAGTTTGAATCCCAGTTTGAATTCAAGAAAAGAGCCTACTCCTTTTTAAAAGGCCGGCAACGCATCTGCGATTCCCCTGGTGTTGCAGTTGTTCATGGGCGGCGGTAGTCACTTACCATCAGGTGAGCCGCATGCTCGTTTGCGCCCTCTCCTATAAAAAAAGGCGGAATTATTTATCATAATGATGATTGCACTGACCTCTCCAACAATATATGGACTTCTGTGTCGCTTACCAGCATCACGACACCAGCAGCTAACCATGGGCGGTTGTCCTTACTCACTATTGCGAAATCACCTTCTTGAGGACCACTCGTTTTACTACTCTTAAAGTTAGGTTCTTCTGAAATATATTTAAAATATTAAATCACGTAATTAAAAATAAACCGCAATATAAACTTAATTTTATTTCTCACCTGACGTGATTCGTTCTCTGTGAAAAACATGGAAGTACCTATCTCGCGATGAACGAACTGACTGTAATTTGAGATTTGCTGCACAAGTCCCACGCTTGACTCTGTTAAAATAAATTTATCACAATTATATCTCTACTATTCTATTCTATGCTTTTATATAAATATTATATCGAGTACTATACATAAGTTAGCCTCTCCTAAGTTATGAAGGTTACACACACATTTGACACCATTGCACAATGTTGGCATACCTCTTTATTGGTATATGTGATAACGACGAAATTTATTATAAACAACAGCTATTCATCATGGTTACATTGTTATTATTTTTTATTTTCATCATTTGCTTTAAATTAAATAGTATAATTTTATTAAATAAAATAATATAATTATGCAAAGAAATCGTTAAATATTGTTAGCTTTAAATATATCCCGGGGTTCAAGCCCCGCCAGCACTAACCAAATTGGTCATTGCATTTCAAGTGTTGAATGAGAGGACGTGCCCAGCGGTGGGATGTTATATAAGTCCCACCGCGGTTTCAACTTTAACTTTTGAAATATATTTATGTTACAAATAAAAGGTAAAACTATTTCCACAGTCTTCATTAATTTCCAAAATAATTAAAAATATTAAGCAGTGATAATAATAAGGACTGTTACGTGATCGTGACGACGTCTGCAAAGCAACGTGACATTTTGTAAAAATCACTATTTCCTCCTTCTTTATAATATCTAGTATTATTATTTCGTATTATAATATAAAGTAGGTACATATGTATGCATACATATTTTTTAATTCCAAATAACAATATATATTCACAGGCTTACTTGATTTGACATAAATAAAACACATTTGGAACATGCATTTAAAAACATTTTCTGCAGACTTCCAAAAAGGAGACGGTAGTCAATTCTACTGTATGATTTTTTATATGTGTTACCTCATAACTTTTTACTGGGTGAACCGATTTCGATGATTCTTTCTTTGTTTGAAAGCTGGTACTTCTCGTGTGGTCCCATAAGAATTTGATGAAGGTCAGACCAATAGTTTTTGAGTTATTCTTAATAACTTATATTGAAGTCGGCTGTACAACATTTTTACTTTTAAATTATCTTTATCACATGACACATAAACGATTGTGTTGCTAAGTTATCACTAAAGACGAATTTAATTTTAATTTTTGAAGACACCCACATTGTAATCGTATGATGTGACAGATGCTGGTAATATTATTTTTTACACTTCTTTGCAGTACACATGACAGACGAAGATACCGTTACCGTTACAGCCTATTAAACTTCACTGCCTCTTTATGTCCGCTGCTGCCTATCTCCTGATTTGTTTCTCTCTGTCTCCTCTTACGACACAAAAAAAGAAAAAAGAAATTAAGCGAACCGCTTGGTTCGAATGCGTGGTACTTCGACAGCGAAGGGGTGGAAACTGGTCGAGCGTCTGGTTGTCGGATAGTGAAGGGGAGAGGGAGGAATTTAGTCATGGCAATTCCTGCAAACGGTCTCCGAAATATATCCTGTAGAACACCGAAAATATGGCTACTTTACGCCTGTGCTCGAGACTGGTAAGATTGGCTTTAACCAGGACATGAAAAATGTGCACAACTACCTGAAGGCGCGTGGCTGACTCTTTGCACTCCATTACCCAAATTAGAGCAGCCTTCCCTCTTACCCAACATTAGAGGAAGCCTGTGTCGCCCAGGAAAAGGTTATTATACAGATTCTTAATTTTCTCATCAAGATAAAGTCAACATTTCTTCTCACCTTTTCTCAACGCTATCGGTCCACAATGCATGCAACGGAGCCGTGGTCAACTGAACTTTCTCCTCTAGCTTCAACAGTCTCGTCCAATGCAGAAAGTAGTTAACATGCTCTAAGGACAAATGACCAATCGCATCATTGCGTAGCCTTGAAAGTGGATGAGAGTCTGACACCTTAGGGCCATCAGTGTGCCTGAAATAGTGTTTTAGTACGAAAGGATAACGATAGTTTTGCCCTTAATGAAAAATAAAGCTTTGAATACGTGTTATATAATCGTATCAGCTGATTTCGCATGTCTTCGAATATATTTTAATTATAACCTCCCGGCGATGTTTTCCGTTATCGCCGAGGCAGTTGCAAAACCGTGCTTAAAATTTTTGTTTTTTTCAAAACTACTGTAAGTGTTAGTAATGCAGAAAGTCTAAAAATTTTGCTTTATTAAATAAAGGTTTAACTCAGATTATATGTGTACATAAACTATTAAATAAATAAACAAATAAATCAATACTTTTACAATGTTTCATTAAACCCCATTAAACATAAAAGGGAGAAAGATTTCTGGATATGGTACACTATAATGACACAGACAAAAGACAGATTCAGTGGTAGATAACAGTGGTAGAGCCACGCGGCAGCTTTTGCTGTCGCACGGATGGGCCGGCTCGAACCGGGGTGGTACCACGACCTCACAGAAAACCAGCGTGAAGTAGAGGTTTACCTCTGCGTTTCGCTTGGTGAGTGCAGGTGGCCGGAGGCCCTGTTTACTGAAAATGAGGCATTCCATCTTAGTCCTCACGGGTGACAACGCATCTGCATTTTGATTCGCAAACGAGGATAGATGTAGATGTCTATGGGCCGCAGCAAACACTTACCATCAGGTGGACTGTATGCTCGTTTGTCACCCTTATACTATAAAAAAAAGATTCTTAACACCAGATCAGTGAATATGTAAAGGGGTTGTAGAGATTTATAATATATCTGACTTTAAACGAATCTAAGAATGAAGCATATTCAACGGACTAACATAATATAACGTATAAGGCACACGATTTAATAAAAGTGACAAAACCGAAACTGAAAGAATTTCCTGTACAATAAGGCAACTTACCATAAATGCAAAGAGCATAGTGTAAGATAGGGACACTTTGAACAAGCTCCCTCATGGTGTACTGGATCAGGAAGACTTTGTCCCGCTTCCTCTATATCAACATCATCTGTAGGTGCAAGAATATAAATATATTATTTTATTTCAGTAAGGACGAAAAAGTAAGTAAAATTCACATAAGCCACATAATCGTTACTTTGTGTTCATAGACTTCAATCAAGACAGACAAGTCAATCTACGATCAAGAATCACTACTAGCCGCTTTGTGGCTTTCCTTGGGCTCCCTCAAATCCCCTAATTAGCCTATGTTCAGCAGTGGTTTTCATGAACTATAATGATAATGGTGAGTAGCAGTAACTCCGGCGTGCTCTCCAATATGTTGTATTTGACATGCAGATTTCAAGTTGGTTTTTTGCCGCACAGCATGTGGTAAATCAGAAATTTAGTTGCTACTGATAAAGATCGAACTCTGGTTGACATAATACGCGAGCGCTTTGCCCCTGAGTTTTCTACAAATCTAGGATGTGTGTAGACTATAATGTATCATAGAAACGTTTAAGCATAGGCTTTATGTAGTATGTTTATATAGATAAAAGACGGTTCTTTTGAACAAACGATACAGAATTGACATACTACTTAAACTCACATTTGGAAATCGATAAAACTACCACATAAAATCTGTATTCTTGTAGCAAACATAGCTTTATGATAAAACACTATCACAATATATTCGGTAATTTAAAAACTTTATTTGCGCGTTTATGTACATAATATCTTTTAAAGATAATAATTTGCATTTAGTTTACTTATCAAACACCTAATTACGCCAATCAATACTAAAGAAGCGCGATGGACTGTTCCCATCTATGTGCCCTTCACAGAAATAAGAACACATCCTGTGCCCCTTTGCCCCTCTAAGAGATATATACCTATGTGTGTAATACATCACAGGATATAATTATACTGGCTTCTGTACCTTTCAAATCGGAACTCAATCGGCTTAGAGGCAGATAAAGTCAAGTGGTGGTACCCATCGAGACGGACTTTTAGGCAGAAAGCCACCTAGACTCAACAACGTGGTCGAGCTGGACTAATACGGTTTCTGGGAACATTAAGATTTACGCCCTAGAACTAAATGCTCAAAGAAAAAATATTACAAGGACTATAGTTCGGCCGTTCAGAGAATGCGTTCCTGACACCTATCAGTTAGTCACGACTAGTGATGGGCACAACATAACACTGAGTTCGTTACCGTTCCTCCAAAATGAACCGCCGCGTTATTTTTAAGATTATTTTCGTTTTAAATTGGCGGAATCATTTAAAATTTATATTTTAGTAATTTAAGTGGAAACCAAAAAAGGTAATATTAATATAATAAAATTGTTTTATTTATTCTTTGTTACAAAGTTACAATCTGTATTTCTATGCAATAAAGTACATTGAATTGAATGTGCGTACAGAATATTAATCAGACTCCGATTCGCTTGAGGAGGTGGTGTCTTCATCATCATCTTCGCCTACATGTATAATTATATTATTATCAATAACAGAATCAATCCTGATATCTCGGTCAAAATGTTCCACAATCAGGTTTTTAGTCTTCTCAACAACCTTTGCCCAGTCATCTCTTGTGATTTCCCCGCAGGCTTCTTTTAATAGGGTCATCATCTTTTTCGTGCTGAATGGCGGGGAAGTATTGTGGCGAGCGGCGTAATCTTTTATTTGAGCCCAGATTAGCTCAATCGCGTTATATTGGCAATAATACGGTGGAATTCTTAGAACGCGATGACCGTACTCCAGAGCCAGTTCATCGATTTCGTATCGCACATTTGCCGCTTTATTTTCTTTAACAAATTTAATTAGCTCTGGTTTTAGCATCTGCATATTTGCGTCAATGCCTTTTGCTTGTAACCAAACCACCATTTCTTCTTTTTTATTAGCTTGGGTAGGTGGTTTCTGTATTTGAACCGAGTGATAGGAGGCATTATCCATGAATATTACAGAAGGCTCTGGTAGGCTGGGCAAAAGCACGTTCTGGAACCACTCTTTAAATGTAGTGGCATTCATTTCCTCGTGGTAGTCATTTGAGGTTTTTGATTGAAATGCCAGTAACGCGTTCTCCACAAAGCCGTATTTTGCAGAACCTGCGTGGCATATTATCAGACGGGCCCCTTACCCACTGGTACTTTCGACGTCGACGCTTGTGTATCATCCGTCCAAGAACGGGAAACCGTGTGATTGGCGTTTAACCATGTCTCGTCAATGAACACGACATTATCCCAGTTATCAATATTTTTTGCTTCTCTCAAAAAACTTATCCGTTTTAAAATTATGTCGTATCGTTCTAATAAAAATTTTCTTTGGTCTGTTTTTTTATACGAAAAACCAATATCTTTTAAGATTTTGGTTAAAGCAGTTTTACCTCAGCTAAACAGTCCAGCTTCTCTTAACGATGCCAAAAGCTTCTTCCTGTTGAGATGAATGAATGAATATCTCAACAGGATAATATATATATGTATGATCTCTGATTGCATCGGCGTCAAAGGTTTCAATATCTGTCACGGGTTTAGTTCTACGTTTCTTCTTCGGAGTACGTAAAATATTATCTTCCGTGCCAGTAGAGCCGAATTTTTCTTTATTAATATTTGTTATCGTTCGTTTGCTAACTCCAAGCGCCTGAGAGACGCGTTCTTGTACTTGTTCGACAGGTAACAGGGGTCCGCCATTTTGCCGCTCCCTTTCAAAGTAAACTTACGGCTTGATGATTAACTCACGGGCTCCACTTTTCAATGTTTGTCCACGTTTAGGCATTATTATGCACCAAAAGTAAAAAGAACGCAATACAAAATACAATCGAAGTCCGATTTAGCGCCGATGTCAGTTTGAAAAGCAGAAACAGTTCATTAAACGAAAGCCGGGTAATCAAATAAAAACAGATCGAAACCACTTGAAGAACGTGGTCTATGCGCACGAAACGACAACAGACGACTGTTTTAGCGTCACAAAATGGCGGCCCATAACGCCATTTGGGGTTACCATTTTCAACCTAAATATAAAAATGCTACTTTCTTTCGCGCGTTGGGTTTGGTCGTAGTTTCATTTTTATATATTTAATAAAAGTTATCTTATAGTCCATTATTTTCAAATACTTAAAAAGAAAAACAAAACGTATTATTTTATAAAGTATAACTGTATAAGAACAGATTACGATACTGTTATTGCCTGTTATTGTTAGCACAGCACTACAAATATAAAGCGCTGACATAACCTTGTAATAGCGCAGTATAGATTTAGAAAAATATTGTTTACCAAGTTATTTGACACTCAGTTTGACACAAAATTATAATATTCATTGATTATTGATATAATAATGTTGTTTTAATGCTCATCAATTGTTAAAACGGTAAACAACCAGCAAAAATATTTTTATCGTAACTGCAACGCCATTACAAAGTTACGTCGTCAGTTCAATCGCAACGTGTCAGGAACGCATTCTCTGAACGGCCGAACTATAATATAGTAATATACTTGTGAGCCGCATAAGCTTAATATACGGGATATCTTTTATGATACTAAATTATTATTTGCCTTGAGGTATTAAGTGTCAGATGTGTACTATTTTTGTGGATAAAAGTTTGAGTAAATAAAGAATTTGTTTAAATAATATTGGTTTTATAAGCTTAACATTCAGAATTTACACGCCGTAGAAATTAAATAATTTTTAAGCGATGCAGGGTTCCTCACGATTTGACATTCACCACTGAACACATTGTGAATCAGTACTTTCTTATATAACCAGAGAATAAATAATAGTACAAGAACAGAAGAATCACTCTCTGACAGCGAGTTTAAACCTAGTTACAACGTAGCTAATGTTCATAATACTTTGCATGCTTCGGATGCAACCTTCGTTAAAATAGCCTACCGATGGTTGCGGCGCGCGTATTAAACCAAAATATACCTCACGTCCGCATGCGAGAATCTATAACACTTAGCCCGTTATGCGCCTTTATTAAATCCGCTCCTACTGTAGGGTGTTGTGAGAAAATAAATTGAATCCTTTGATATTAGTTAGTAGTAGAATGCAACGAGGTGTTATGCAATGTATTAGTAATTTGCTAATACATAATAAGAACATTATTGTTTAATGTGAGGAAGGTTAATATGCACCATCTAGATAACGTAAGATGATAATAACGTGAACGTCTTTGAAACACAGATGATTTAACTACTTACCATGTTTTGTTTCACATTTATTGCTATTTACAAACATGCGACACGCGACGACATTATTAATGAAAGAGTGGCAATGGGAAGTGCTGCTATTTTCAGTCTCTTTCTTTTATCGACCAAGTGTTTAACATAAATCCAGTATATGCTGATCTTGCATTACTAGGCAATAACTAGTACTGGGAGGTCTACTTACACTGAAGGATTATCTAAAATCGAAAAAATCGAAAACTGCGAATCTGAGGTCGGGTCGCTATTCTAATAATAAATCTGTAACTATTGAGTCAGTAACTGGGTACCTAATTCTCTAGATCTAGTTATAAATAATAAAATAAATAAATAAAAAAAATCTTTATTGATCAACTAAAAATTTACAATTATCTTGAAACATGGTTGGAACCTTCTTTTAAGTGTAAAAACACCTGTGCCAGAAGATTCCGCTCCTCCATAGCCATAATACAGATAGTGATCAACTTAATCCGTAAGATATAATAAACTATTAAAGAAAAGTATAGTGTGTGTGTGTGTGAGTGTGTGTGTGTGTGTGTGTGTGTGTGTGTGTGTGTGTGTGTGTGTATGTGTGTGTGCGTATGTGTGTGTGTGTTGTGTGTTTACTTACTAATATTGTAGTGTCTAACTAATGCATTGTAAAATAGCCTCTGCTTTTTCATAGTTTAATTTTTTTAACCATTTTATCAACAACTGTTTACAATTATATCTATTCATTTTATATATATTGAGAATTTTGTTTATTTTATTGTAAATAAAAACTGATTGTTTTTTATATTGATGAGAAGCAAATTTTGTGTTTACTTTCTGCGCTACAATTACTGTACCTCTTCTTTTTCGCAAAATGTTCGAATCATAATTAAGACTACTATGCATTTTTAAAACGGTTTGTAAAATGTATAATTTTCTTACAGTAAGTAGCTCACATATTTCGTATAGCTTTTCTGTACAAAATCCATACGGTTTAAAAAACATTACTTTTAGTAATGCTCTTTGAGCCCTTTCCACTTCCAAAAATTTGGTTTTGGAGGCGGCACCCCATATAGGAATACAGTATGCCAATATAGATTGTACCAACGCAATGTATACTTTAATTAGTATATTTTTTGATGCTACATGTCTAAGTTGCTTAAAAATCCAAATTAGCTTTCTGACCCTACCTATAAGATGTTCTATTTGGTTGTGCCACGTCAAACGGTGGTCTATAATTATACCTAAATACTTAATAGCCGATGCTTTGTTTATGGTTGGACAAGTACAATCTGTATCACTAACGTTTTTACATTTATGAATTTTTATATTAAAATCATTTTGTGGTTGGGTCCGGTTATTGATGGTAAAGCACAGGTAATTAGTTTTTTGGTCATTAAGCGTAAGCAAGTTAGTCCTAAGCCAGAAGGCTATTTCGGCCAGTCCCTTTTCAGCACGTTTGTGAACTGCTTCCCAAGTTGTATCATGAAATACAACAACCGTATCATCCGCGTAAGAAAAAATTTGAGCTCCATCTATTTTTAGCTTGCATAAATTGTTAATATAAACAAGAAACAAGGTAGGGCCCAGTACACTACCTTGTGGGACACCGTAGGTAACAAAAGAGTTATCACTAACATACTGTCCAATTTTAACTTTTTGTTTTCTTTCAGACAAGTAGTCCTTCAATAAGTTGAGTGGTGTACCTACGATGCCAATTGTTTCTAGTTTTTGTATAAGGATGGGAATCGAAACAGTGTCAAAGGCCTTTTTAAGATCTAGAAAAACGGCTAGGGTTTTCCTTCCTTGATCTATTTGGTCAACGATTAAGGAGGTAAGAGCTGTTACAGCATCTTCTGTAGATTTTTCTTGTCTAAAACCAAATTGCATATCAGACAGTATTTTAAATTTATTAATGAATTGTACTAGTCGTTTATTTATTAATTTTTCTATTACTTTTGAGATACTGGAAAGAACAGAAATAGGCCTGTAATTATTAATATCATCTCTGCTCCCATTTTTGTGTACTGGAGTTATTATGGCTTGTTTTTATAACGACGGGAAAATGCCTTGCTTAAAACATAGATTAACCAAATGACAAATAATTGGTACTACTTCATTTTTAGCAAGTTTGAGGAATTTGGTTGGAATATTATCATATCCGGGTGCACTGTCTGATTTGAGGCTCATAAGTATATCATGTACCTCTGTCATATCAGTGTCTAAGAACACAAACGAATTGGACTGTGTACAATTAGTATCCAAATGATTTTTTGTTTCTGTATTAATTTTTAAAAGATTATCCGCTATAGACTTGCCAGTGTTAGCAAAAAAGTTATTAATGTAATTAACTGATTCCTTAGGAGATGACTTTATATTTAACAAAATTGTATTATCCTTATTTGAGTTATTTAAATGGGCTATTCTTTTTATGTTGTTCCAAAGATTCTTAGAGTTCTTAGATGAAAGTGCTAGTTGCTGTGTTTCGTATTTGCGTTTTAATTTTTTTAGTAAATTGTTACAATAATTTCGATATCTTTTATAACTTATTTTTAAAACTTCATTATGAGGATCAACACGAAGTTTTTTCTGCATTTTATTTCTATTCCTAATACAGCGTAATATTCCAGGAGTGACCCATGGTTTCATGACACGTTTGCTTTTGGGTACGTGAATTTCAATAGTGTTATGTTGTAATGACTCAGTTAATTTGTTTATTAGCATTTCTATCACAAAATTGGGGTTATCACAAAACAATATCTCTGAAAGATTTTTTTCAATTAAAGTATTATGTGCCTTTGTAAAATCAGTCCGTAACTTTATATTTACACATTTCCCTTTTAACCTTATATTTGACAAGGTTAGCAATATCATAGAATGATCAGTGATAGTGGTGTTTAAAACAGCAATTTGGGCATTATTTTTACTTCTATCTAATTTGAGCATAAAATGATCTAAGCAATTACCACCTCTTGTTGGCAAATAGTGACCAACGAGTAAACCATGCGTGCTCATCGTGTTCAGGTATTGAAGCCTATTGTTGCGCTCATAATTCTGCTCTATACCTTTAGAAATTACATTTATATTTAAATCACCAGTCACTACAATTCGTTTACGTGATTTAATCGTTTCCAAGTGTAGGCTTAAAGAGTTAATAAAGATGTCAGCATTTTTGTTAGAGGGTGAGCGATATATACCTAAAATCTTATTTCTTTGACATTTCCTTTGACACCTTTTCTCATATACACCACCACTCCATCACTTTGATTGAGATGAAAATTTGTAGCGAAACATGAATAATTTGTTATATTTGGAATTAATTTGTAGTCCGTAAGCCAACATTCTGTTAATACAATAATATCTGGATCGAAATTTAAGTGTGTGAGTGTCAGGTGTAGATCTTCAATATTACTGTAAACACTTCTAATATTTTGAGAAATGATTGTTAAATCACTATTTTTTACGCAAATATTTTTTGGTATATCCTCTACATCACAGCGAATAGCCTGTGCAGGCTCCGTGGCATCAATGTCATTTAGAATTCTTATGGAACTATCCATTCTCATAAAGAATATATATGCGAGTGTAACTAAGACCACGTTGGAGAGGTCTGTCACAGTTTTGAAGTTGCCAATAGACAATCTGTTCACAATTTATATTAAGTGAAAAAATAGATTTCGGAGCTATTAATTTACGAGGATTAAAGTTTGCAAAATGAAATGAGATGTCTATTATATTAAGTTGTATGTAAGTGTGTATGGATTTTAGATGAATAGTTAACAATAACATATAAGTATAGTGTATTATTTGTATGCAAAGTATGAAAATAAGTGTGTATAATGTAACGCTGAGGTCTGTGTGACAATAAAATTGTATCAATAGAGAAATAAATAAAAAAACAATTAAACAATTCATGAAAATAAAGTATACAAAGAACATAATGAACATTTGTAGATACAAAAAAATTATTAATATTATGTTTCTACAAAAATACTCTATGGTTAATACGGAACCTAGTCATGAATCCTGTTGGAGTTGTTGAATTTGTGCTTCAGATTTAATTATTATTATACGAGAGTTTTCGTCTTTTCTCACATAAACTTTACCATAAGCTGTCCAACAAAATTTATATTTCTTGGATCTGACGAGGTCTCGGGCGAGGAAGTGTAGTCGAGAGCCTTTTGCTGTGAGCTGCTCTGAAACAAAGACGGGAGTATCTTCTTCTGTATGAAATCCCAGGTGCTTTGCAGATAGCTTAATCTTATGCTTGATATTAAAGGCCTTGCTCATTTTCAGTATTTCCGATTTTATAAGTGTTGAACATGTTTCAACGACAATTGGAGTATTGCGTAATCTATCCTGCTTTCCGCGCACCCTATAGATGTCCTTGATATCAGTCTTATTTAAGTTGCACCCAATGTTTTTCGACAAACATGTTACCATATTAATGAGATCTTCTTTGGTTTCACCCGAATTTTTAGGTACGTTTTTAATCTCGAAATTAGTTTTACGGTTGTTCATTTGCATGTCTTCAATTTTGTTCTGTAATAGAGTAATATAGCTTCTGTCCTCTTTTATCTTGCTTTCTAAATGCTCTATTTTCATGCGAAATTCTTCATTTTGCGCAGTTAAAAATGTAATTGAACTTTCAATGTTGTTATTTGATTGTTGAATATCTTTTAAAGTGTTAGTAATTTGTTTTAGTTCTTGTTTTTGCACTGCCAATGCGGAGGATATCATGTTCTTAATTTCCTCTTTAAGACTGCCAAAGTCCATAATATTGTCGACTTCCCTCTTTCGCTTGTTCCGAGAAAAAGCAAAGTTCGAGGGAGTTCTGTCCCTTTGCTCTACTTGACTAACGTCGTTTTCCGAGAGAGATTTATTCAATTGGCTGTCCATAGTACCAGGCAAACAGGAATATCTCAAAGCTTTAAATAATGAGTAGCAATTTTGATGAATAAAATCGTAAGGACGCTCGCTAAGATACAGTGCGTAGGTTATTTCCTTAAATTAGCACCACTTATAAACTAGTACTCACAGGAAACAAGCACAAGCGTGGATATTGGGCGTTACCGGATCAGGATCACAGAAATACGTGCGTTGCTATTGGTATAATAATATATTTCCTAACTGTTCCAAAGAATACCGAAAGGAACAGTTCTTGTACTATTATTTATTCTGTGGGAACAGTAAAGAATGAAAAGTCGATATTCCTTTTGTTATTTAAGCACCCATTTGCTATGCAGTACCTTTTGGCTTTTTGAGACACCATACTTGAATAAAAACTCAAAAATAAATATCAAAAGTGCCTAAATACTTATAAGAGAAAAATACTTTTTTGTTAACGTAAGGCTCGCTTCACCTCGAGCGCGCGCGTTATAACCTCACGGAATTAGTTCCTTGTAGGAAATAATGAAAATATACGTAAGCTGCGCGGGCCGCGCAGCGTAGGTATATTTAGGTAGGTATATTAGGTAGGAACAAAGCCATGTCAGAAGCAAAAAAGAAGAGACGGCAAAATAGTGCAGAATATATTAAAAATGGATTCATAGAAAATCGACAAATCCATCTTTGCCATTGTGCCTTCTTTGAAAATGTTTTTGAACAATCAAAAACATTTTCAAACGAAGCGATGAAGCTTTCAAGATTTCAAGATCATTTGAATAAAATACATCCAGGTAAGAAGGACAAAATGTAGCCTATTTTCAAGACCTGGAAAAGAAGCATAATGCTCAGCCAAGTGTATCAAAATTTTTTTCGGTGGCTGCTAAGCAAGACGATGACGGACTTCGAGTTTCATACAATATCTCTTTGTTAATTACTTCTACAGGTGAACTACACACCATCGGAGAAACGTTAATTTTGCCGGCAATAAAAGAAGTTATAACTACTGGGCTCTATAAACCAGCGGCAGACATAATTCGAAAAATTTCTTTAAGAAATAGTTCTGTGCAAAGACGAATTGAAGAAATGGCTGAAAACATTAAAGAGTCATCATCAAGCAATCATCTGAAGACTAGTCAATTTTCAATTCAGTTGGATGAGTCCACTTTACTAACTAATGAAGCATTGTTGCTGTCTTACGTGAGGTTTATTAAAGATGAAAAAATATGTCAAGAACTATTATTTGCTAGAAATTTAGAGAGACATAAAAGGAGAAACCATATTTAAAACACTGGAAAAGTTTTGTAATGAAAATGGAATTCCCTTAAAGAATATTATATCAGCTGCTACAGATGGTGCTCCAGCTATGACGGGGTGTCAAAAAGGCTTCATAGCGTACTTACTAACGTACTTAAAAAACAAAATTCCAGATGTGCTTGCTGGACATTGCGTTATACATCGACAACATTTGGTTGCTAGAAATTTAAGTGAACGACTGTTTCAATCATTGCAACATGTCATCAGAGCAGTCAATAAAACCCGAAACAACTCTTTAAATGACAGATTATTTAATCAGCTTTGTGTTACTAATGATGAAGATTTCAACTGATTGATCTTTCACACAGAAGTGCGTTGGCTATCAAAAGGAAATTGTCTGACTCGATTTTACAAGCTGTTTGACTCTGTCGTAAAGTTCTTGGAAAACAAAGACACAGAATTGCGCGACAACCTCATCACATCAAAGAATGATATCGCATACCCCTACAGACCATTATAAATTGCTTAATGATACGAATCTCCAACTTCAAGGCGATGACTTGAACTTAATAAAAACAAAAAAATGTCGTCGCTGCTTTCGTAGCCAAGCTGCTCTTACACAAGAAGAATATCGGCAGAGGTGAGTTCCATAATTTTTCCAATTTATCAGTATCCTGCAACAACGACCACTTGCTTGTCTACTGCCAACATTTGGAAAATCTCCACAGTGATTTCATTGAAAGATTCCAAGACATTTTGAAATTGGAAATACCAGACTGGGTGTTAGATCATTTTTCAAATGTCAAAATAGCAGTATCACCCGAACTGGAAGAAGAACTTATAGAACTGACAACGAACGAGGAAATAAAAATCAAATTCAAAAATGGCTACCAAGAATTTTGGCTAAAAACCCTGGATTGTGGTCGATCGTTCAACGATTTTTGATAGCATTCCCATCGTGTCATATTTGTGTGAACGTGGATTTAGCGCTGTGACAACGCTGCTTACTAAAAAAGGAAATCATTTGCATGTTACCGAACGCGGCGAATTACGACTGTTTTTGAGTAAAATCGAACCTGATATCAACAAACTTGTTAAAAATCATCAAATTCATACATCTCATTAGATTAGTTTTAAAACTAAATTGATTACCTATCTGTATTGTTTCTTTTGATTTGATTAAAATACATTCTTAATATTATATTATAAAGTAATAAGTTTGATAATCTCTGGTTTATATGGTGATCGACAGCAGTATTACTAGTGCGAAGGTATTTGTTCTGGGGCTACAGTTCAGTACAGTAAAGAACTAAAAAGCCTGCTTATTTTGATATAAATACAAACCAATTCGACAATCCGTTGGTCCAGAAGCTAAATGCTGAACTAGTTGGTTCCGCAGCATAATGAGATCACGGCGTTCTGGGTAGCCGCAGCTTACTTCGCGGAGCTCGATACGTTCCCTGTTGGTGCATTTTTTTAGTAATATATATAAATTACAGTTGGTGATTTGATTTTAATTGCAAGTAGATATACTAGTTTGCCTTATAAGTTACCTACAACGAATGGTGGTATAACTACCTAATATTCACCAGATGTAGCAAGACCAGTTATTAAGGACAATGTTAAATCTGTTATTATCATCTGATATTGCGATCGCCAATCCGCTTGCCGAGCGTAACGATCGCAACAAATCGTCCATTTAATGGGAATTCATGTACAACAAGTCTTTAAAGCCTAATTCCTTAGTCAGAATATACTATATAATTTATTATTATACATTATAATAATTGTACTATACAGGAAGTCTCAATTAGTTCAGAAGAGGCTGTCTTCAATCAGGTGAGCTTACATTTTAAATAAAAAAAGTTTTTTTTCGTTTCTCCGCTTTCTTCATGGTAATCACATTTATTTACACTTTTTTAAGTCTATACCGGACAAGACGAAAAACCAGAATGAACGTGTTTGTATGTGCCATTTTATAAAGTGAATATATGAGCGAATGAAATATCACATTGAATGATAAGCGAGTCAATACACTTGTTACGAGCTTGAGGTTCGAGACAATTAAAAACTGCCGGTTAAATTACCAAAATTGACACTTTAATCACACAACACTACTTACAATCTAAAACCACACTAATAATAAAACACAATCACTTTAGTTCGCCGTTATTTCGCTTCGAAGTATTCTCTTGTATCGCCAATTCAATACTGCCTCGGTCGTGGTCTATACCGGCCTTATATAGGGCCTCAGATAGTTTCCAGAACCTTCTACTGTAGCGACATCTAGAATGTTCGAGTACATATCGGTCCCGAATTTTCTGGAAGGATCTTGACTCTCCTAGTTCTGCTACTCGACACTAGAGGGCGCTAGTGTATCTAGTGTTGCCATGTACAAGACATTAATAGTGGCGCGTAACACACTGTCTTTAAAGACCGATTTACAAGACAGTTAACACGGTTGACAGTAAACGGTTAAGTGGGCGTTCAAATATCTTCATAGCGAGTTTAGTTAAAAAAGCACAATTTTATATTTTGAGGGTCGAACGCGAACACGTTGCGTCCCGTCAACTTATGCACTGAACTTGAACTAAAATTGCTCGTTCACACGAGCTCCGAGTTTAGTTGCGGTTGGCGGGAGACGCGCGGGAGGGCAACACTTCAAACATAACTCGCCGAAATATAGCCCGGCCGGCTATGCCGTTCAACTTAATTATTAACTTGCTACTTAAATCACTGACTGCCGTTCGAACAAGATTTTTTACTTAACTCGCCAGGTTCACTTTACACGCTAGCACGCACATTCAATTAAGTTTCTCATTCTACAATAAATGATAATAATAAAATAAATGTTAACAGAGACCCTTTTTCTTTCGGTTTTAAAAAAAGTTGGCCAAGAGTAACTATTCATGTGTGAAACGACGAGTAACCATATCAATAATTGGTAATAATATTATTTTAACCTTCACCCTCTTACCTATTTCTGGCGCCAAATAGCACAGTACCTGTTCTGCTGTATTTTGGTAGGAAAGGGTGTAGAGCCAGTATAATTACAGTCTAAGAGACATTCCATCTTAATCCTCAGAGGTGACAACGCATTCTGTAGCCCTTCTTTGTTTGAAGTTGGCTGCAGATGCCCAGGAATTATGGCAGTAGCCACTAACCATCAGGTGGACTGTGACGTTTTCACTCCAATTTTATATTAAAAAAACGCTAATCATTTAATATCAAGATACAGAATATGAGAGAGAGATTAATATTAAGTACTAGCTGTTCCCCGCGACTTCGCCCGCGCGTAATTTCGGGTTTTAATTATGTTGCGCGGAACCCTAATTCTTTTTGTAAAGCAAACAGTAAAAGTAGCTTAAGTTACTTCTTATAACATCAGCTATCTGCCAGTAAAAGTCCCGTCGAAATCGGTCCAGCTGTTTCGGAGATTAGCCGGAACAAACAGACAGACAAAAATTTTAACAATTGCGTTTTTGTTATAAGTACTGTATACTCGTATACGTTCAAATGTATTTACTAAAAAGCTGTTATTTTGACATTTCAAACAGACACTTTGTTTATTTGTATAGATGATCGTTATTTCGTCAGCCAGTCAGTAGCCAGTGTTAGAGGAGTTTAAATGTTGTAGGGTAGAACATATTGATGAAAAGTATCAAGTCCAGCATATTTTATATTGTGTACTAGTGTATTTGCATTGACGAAACATAATTATATTGTGATTGAAAATTGTATTATTTGCCAGTGTTATGCCTTATTAGCGACTAAAGCTTCACAAATAAGGTTTTACTAAAATTATATACTTACAATAAATATGTTGTATACTCACTTCAAATAAAGGAGCAAGCCACGCTGCAATGCAGTAGCTGGATTCTCTCCCCTCTGTAGACTCAACATCATGCCATACAGTACAAGTTGTCCGCGGTGCTCCGCTGATACGGAAGCTCGACCGCTCTTCAGCTCTAATGGCACTATTTCACGCTGCTGACCTTGTATTCAAATAAAAAATAAACACGTTATAGTCGCTTCCTAACATAAAAATTGATTTTACTCAAATAAAATTAAATTTCTTTACCGTTCAAACTAACAATAGCCGTTACAGTCTATTAAAATTCCACTGCTGAACAAAGACCACCGCCCATAGATTGCCTTATAGACTTCGCCATAGTTGCCACTCTTGGTTAACAGGCTTGCAAACGCAGTTTTTTTTATTTTTAGGTGTTATTACGAAGACGCTACTGTTGTATATCATTGTTTGTTTCCCTCTGTGGCCTCTTACGACACCCACGGGATGATATAATATGGGGTAGTGGATATTCTCTCATATTTTTGGATCATTATCCTCATATATTTTTAGATCGGTTAGTACAATACACATTGCATTTTAAATGACGTTCGTACCACCAGAACATAGAATATTAAATACCTAAATATTAATTTAAGAGTTAGTATTTTATCTTCATTACTTTGCCTTTTATGAATAGTGACTTCTAACGTAGCATCTATTTTTCCCTTCAACCCTAACTGAGGGCAGCAGATATTCTCTTCTATATCCAGAACTTTTTCTATACGTCCAGACCATTTATTATTCGCTTTTGGCTGAAAAATTGATAATAAGGGCATAAATATTGGGTCACAAATTTAATGAAATGAAAAATGGAAATCGTATTATTTTCGTACCATGCCATTGGATGAGTTATCAGCTACGTACATGCGCATAAAATCGCTTAATGGTATTATGTACAGTTCCATATTTGAACGTGCTTCCGTTTCACAAAGACCTGCATCGAACAGCATCTGTATAGATTCTTTAATAATCTTATCTGCTTCTAACCGCAATTGTTCGGGACTGAGTATATGATGTGTAAGTGCTTTTTGAACCAACTCGTGTATTAAAATACCAACGGTCATCTGAAATGTTGTAACATACAATAATATAAGAAGGCAATCCAACGACAGTAAAATTTAATTCCACAAGCAAATCAAGCAGGTAGGCTTACGCAGGCGACAACTTTCAAATACTATCTGAAGCTGTCGTCAGTTGTGTGGAAGATAATATTACGACAGCCAGTTGCGTGTTGCATCACATTGCGCGAGAATGATACATACATACATACATACATAAACACTCACGCCTGTCACCCAGAGGGGTAGGCAGAGACTACGGACTTCGATTTGGCACGATCCTGACACACCTCTCTCGCTTCCTCCACATCCATACACCTACGCATACACGCTCGTCGGTTAAGGGTACTCCTAATCTGGCCCATTTTTAATGTATCGCCGATTTGGTCGATAAACTTTCGTCTAGGGCGTCCCTTCCCGACCCTGCCGTTCACTTCTGCAACATAAATTTGCTTTGTTTCTTTCCTCTTTCATTCTTTCTACATGACCAAACCACCGAAGCATTCCTTTTTTAATCCTGGTCACAACGTCATCTTGCAAACCACACTTTTCTCTTATCACACTATTTCTCACCCTGTCATCTAGATTCAGCCCTAGCATACTCCTTAAGGACCGCATTTCTACAGCATTTATTCTACTCTCATGCTTCTTCTGCCAGACCCAACTTTCACTACCATACATTAGAGTAGGGACTAACACAGCACTATGAATTGCCATATTTGCCTTATTTGACACATTCTGACTCCTCATAATAGCGTGTAGAGCCCCATTCACTCTATTTCCTGCATTCACTCGTCGTTCTATATCCTTATCATATCTACCATCCCTGCTAAATAAACATCCCAAATATACTAACTCATCCACTTGCTCAATCAACTCCCCTTCTATTCTTATTTCGCATAACGTTTTACTCTCTTCTCTTTCAAAAACCATCACTTTCGTCTTACTTGCGTTCACTTTCATACCCCTTTCTTTCAATGACAAGTTCATTAGAGTAACCATCATTTGCAATTCGACCGCCGACGATGCAAATATGACTTGATCATCGGCGTACAAAAGGCATTTGACGGTTAACTCACCCATTCTCAACCCACATTCTTCAACTTTCAAAGTTTGCAAACAACTGTCCATATATAGGTTAAACAGCCACGGGGAAGCTACACATCCCTGTCTGACACCTTTATGTATGCCAAACCAGTCCGAGTAGACCCCGTTGATCCTGATACAAGCACTAGAGTCCCTATAAAGGGACCTCAATGCTTGTATCAAACCAGCGCTCAACCCAAATGAGTTCAGTGTTTGCCATAACACATTCCTGTCCACTCTGTCATAAGCCTTTTCCAGGTCCATGAACACACAAAAAACTTTCTGGTTTTTGGCCAAAAACTTCTCCGCAATCATGCGCATGGAAAAGACTTGGTCCGTACACCTCATCCCCTTTCTAAATCCAGCTTGCACATCCCAAAAATTTGGGATGTGCAAGCGAGAATGATCTCGAAGATATAAGGCGTAGGCGTAAAAATATATAACGATCAAACTAATTGATACAATTAAAACGCAGTTTTTTTACGTGGTAGAGTCGGCTCGATCGGGGAAGCACCACTCTCACAGAATACCAGCATCTCTCTCTAATAGCAGCTCCATGCTGCTGTTTCGTTTGGTGAGTGTAAAGTAGAGAACCGGAGATCTTTCTTACTGGACTGGAGGAAACTTAATCAAAGAAATATGTAGATATCTATGGGCCACAGCATCCACTTACCATCAGGTGGGATGTGTGCTCGCTCGTCACTCTAATTCTATTTTTTGTAAAGCTTTTTCTCTTAATCATGTTCATCGCGAATATTCCTGTATTTTCCCACTGAAAGAAGTGAATGTTTGAATGATCCTGATTGATCTAGAATATTCTATATTTCTCTTATTTGAAATAAAATTATGCGCTGGTATATAATCAGAGAATTAAGTATTTCGAGCAAGCGATAGTAAATTCTATTCCAGCATTATTACTCACTCCGTATGTAATAACAACTGGTGCCAGAAGTGGGAACCAAAGATGTTTTATAGGTCCAGATACCGTGTTGCTATCACACCGCACCGTTCATAGTGACGCCAGTCTTTGATTCATGTGTGCGTGAGTACCACGTGATGCGCATATCTTACTGTTATTACGTGACTTCGGTAATAACAGTGCGAATCGATTACCCAAAAAATGTGGGAGATTTAATATTTCATTCATATTGACGTACCTATTGATTCTACGAGTATAAAATGTGTGTGCGAGGCGTGTGCATGTGTGTATGGGGATATGTGGTTGGTTATGTTTGTTTTATGTAGATACGAACATCGCACTAAAATATTGAAGATATGTAATAAAACCTATAATTAAAGTAACAGTTAAAAACAAATAAAAGCACAGTAGATATTTTTGTACGTAACATATATTTATAATCTATTATTATTAAATATATACAGAATACTACACTTTTGTACTGTAGAACACAAAATATTGCCGCTTTTTATGAAGAAATTAATTATTGTTCAATCCTAAGTAAAATCACGAAAAAAGTAAGTTTGGTTAAGCGTAAACTTCGTCCAAGAGATAGCAAATGTTTATTTTTTTTTAATTGCACCGTTCCCTTGCTGCGTGAAGGAAGGCCAAAAACAAATAAACAAAAAATCACACTTTCACATTTGTAATATTTTATTAGTATGGATTGTCAAGAATGATAGATAAACTTTTGAAACCGGTTTACAATCGGCTTTTTGAGGATGGAACTCTCAGTGACCAAAAAGGATAGAAGCACAGGAAAGTGCAATTTCATGCTGCCAGATGTAGTTCAACCCTGAGCCTTAAAACGGTTTAACTATTTAGGTTGGGTAAAATCTGTAAAACTAGATAGTTTAAAACCCCTATACAGATAACCTTTGCGGTTGATCATAACATTAAAAAATGGTAAAAACATTTCATAGACTAGGCAACACTCGAATATTATTGCGCAGTATTATTACTTGTATTGAAATTTAGCTTTCGTATTCTTTTACAAAGAAATACACCATAAAATTGTATAGTTACTTATGAAAAGTGATGTTCTTATCCTTATCTTTTTTCCAAGAGTAATTTTTACATGATTTCACAGCACAAACAGTAATTTTGTAAAATTAAAAACACCGGTGCGTGACGTATGTTCGCATTGAACGTCGCTGGCGTAATGGTGGAAAGATCGAACGAATACACCAATATTGGCACCTTTGAAATGGAAGCGTTTTAGGCGCGCGTACACGGTATCTGAACCTATAAAACATCTTTGGTGGGAACATTCTTGTGTAACATGGCAAAAATTGACAAGGCCAAAAATTTTTGTTGTGTTTCTTACAAAACTAGAAAAAATTCCAAGAAAAATTGTGTTTTTATTTTGTCCTTTCTTAAAAAATGGTTGAGATAATGACGACTACAGTGCGTTTTACCGCACGATGTTATCGTCAAAATTCGGCCAGCCGGACAAAACGCAGTGACGTCATCACTCGCGTCTGACTGTGCACTAAAGCTGAACGCACATTTGTCCGCGCCGTACGCGCCGCACGCGCCGTACCCGCCGTACTTTAGAATTCGTTGTATGAAATCATATGAAATCTCGCACATTACAGCCGCACCGTACGCGCCGAATTTTATAAAATGCGGTAGGTATACGATATTGAAGGACGAATGCTGATGACGTTATATAATGTGGCGCGTGCTGATACTCAGTGTTGTCTAATGTTGCCAACTTAGTGGATTTTCCACTATAACCGGTGGTTTCGACTTGCATTATAATTTTTGTATTTTTATAACTTTTAATTCATTCGTAATTAATTATACACAATTTGAATTTTATTTGCATCGATTTTCAATATGTATACTTAGCGATAAATTATTTAAATAATGAACTACAAAAAATATTTAAATTTTATTCAAAAACCCAATTATACCTGATTACTTAACTGTCAATAAAAATACTTATCTCAAACATACAAGTATTTTCTCTGGTTTCTGGTTTTAGTATATGTAGCAATTCTTGAAATTTCTTATATGTTAAATGCAATATATAAAAAAATCGTTCATCATCATCAAAAACTCCAGCTTTATGTGTAGTTGATTGTTTCAAAGCTTATCACAACTAAATATTATATTTCTACTGTTGAAAAGACGGAATTATGTCTTCTTTTGTTTGTTTATACTACTACTCAGTACCTTATGTTTGTCATGTCATAACTTTTTTCCATTAAAAGTTTGAAGTTTGAAATTACCATGCGTTTTCTTTACTAATGCCAAACGTTCAAAATCCGACCTTACCTGTAGTGCCAACAAATATTTTTTGTTTTAGAAGGACCTACAAAATCTACGAATATATTCGTAGTCGGCACCATGGTGAAATCCCGCACTACGAGTTATCTCGTAGCTGGCACGCAAAGGGTTA
Source organism: Parnassius glacialis (assembly GCA_033319125.1). Lineage (NCBI taxonomy): Eukaryota > Metazoa > Arthropoda > Insecta > Lepidoptera > Papilionidae > Parnassius > Parnassius glacialis. The sequence goes on from JAVANC010000003.1 coordinate 23,685,808, forward strand.
ATAAGTATTTAAATAAAGCATATCCCTTCAGATTCTCCATACAATTGCCTTTTTAAATTAATATTATGAATCCAAAATCTTCTTTTTCTTCGAATTTTATTTTCTTCTTCCTCTGCCAATAAGCAGGCTATATTTCTTTACATAGTGATTTCGAGCGATCAATTTCACTGTAACGTTTCACACCAGTGGTTGGAAAAAACTACAAAAGTTGTTGGTAATACAAAAGATTTGCGTATGGCGCGGACGATTCTTGCGGGTAAATGTGCGAGGCCATCAGTAAAACTCGACGCGTAGGCTGCGTACGGTGCAGACAAATGTGCGTTCAGCTTAAGGGAACTTAATATTTCGCGTGCAATTTCGAGCGGGTCACTTAACGCTGTGATTATTATTTTTGACTAAAATTGTCAAATAAATATTGTGTAGCCCCCGAGTGTTACAATACGACCAAAACCAATAAATAAAATGTATGTTTATGATCCTATACTAGTCAAATATAAAAAAAAAGTGGATAATCGTTTTATAGACAGCAAATTCTATTGGACCAAAAACTATCGCATTACGTTGTGAGGATTTTTTTGATGTTAGAAAATTTTATATTATTGTGTAATTAAAAATAATAATGATCATGACTCCAATATACGGGGTTAATTTTAAACTTAAATAATTTATTTTTTATTTATTTATTATTTTTTATTATTATTAGCCAAATTTTAAACTTAATTTAAAATATTTAAATAACAATATACCGTTATTGCAGTTTTTGAAAATACGGGTAAATAAGGCTTCTACGTTTTATTTCAAATTATCCCTAATTGAATGTGATTTATGGGCAAGAACTTTTTGCCTACCGATCAACCCTTACGAATGTGTGCGTGCGCAGTAAAATCAGTTAAAATAATGCATTTTGAATTTAAAAGATAAAAAGAATAGAATTATTGAAATTTTTTAATTAATTTTTCTTCACCATTTGCCTATATTACTCATTCTGAACCTTCTTTGCAAATTTGGCCGGTTATTGCAATATAATAATCCTGTACACAGTACACACTAGGTACTCGTATCGAGATTAGATTTCACATTTGGTATCACACTGCCACCACGTGTAAAGGTCAATAAGAGTGCATTCAAAAATAAATATAATATATAGGTAACTAAAATTGCTTACCTATCAAAATTTTGTTTTTTTTTTACATAGAATGCAGGGCTGTTCAACCTACAGCAGTTAGTGGGCCGCATTATTTGTAACATATTTATAAAAATTGCAGTAAGATATGTTGTATAGCACAGGCAAGATTACTAAGCTTGAGACCCGCATTTATATAATGTGTGTAAAATCTTTCTAGCTATGCTTATCACCTATTTTGAATAAACATGACTCTAAAAATATTAAAATATCGCTCATCCAATAATAATCTAAACAGAATAATTTCCGCACGAATATCGAACCTGGAGCCCCTGACAATGAGCTACACCACACACTTCACCATAAAATAACTTCATGTTTGTTTTCAAGTTGAAAATGACATGGTATGTCTATGTTAAGTATAAACGAGTATGAGGACTGCTGAAACTTTTTTTATAGGTTAGGGTGACAAACGAGCACACAGTCCACCTGATGGTAAGTGGTTACTGTAGCCCATAGACATCTGCATCTATCCTTGTTTGTGAATCAAAATGCAGATGTCACCCGTGAGGACTAAGATGGAACGCCTCTTTTCCAGTAAAACGGGTCTCCGGTTCTCTACACTCACCATACGAAACACAGCAGTGTTAAGCTGCTATTTTACGCTGGTATTCTGTGAGAGCGTGGTCCTTCCCCGGTCGAGCCGACCCATTCGTGCTACAACTATACTACTAATATAGCTGCAGCATGGCTCTACCACGTAATAACTTAAGACTAATTTATTGCCTTACAAGTTTGCTTGTCAAAAGCAGTTAAATTAAAACCGGTCCGTTGTAGAAAAACGTAAATAAGCAGAAATTATTAAGATAGTTCTGTGTGAAAATGTAAGTGGCGATGTTGCGTCTACTTCACACAAGTTTAGTACTTACTAAACTTTTCGATTAATGCGGCCCTTAGCTAGCTCTGTTGCAACGACCCTGATTTAGTTACATGATATGTAATATTCGTAATGAAACCTTCTACTACTTCATAGATAAGTTAATGCTTACCTTGCTGCAATAGTTACTATTTTTGATAAATATTGAGCTACCATAAAACCATTCACTTTTATTAAATTGTTAGATTGACCTTTTTCGTAGCCAACGTTCATGTTAAATTGTTAAAATTAACCGCCTACAACAATTCTTACAAACTTTTAAAATTAGATAAAACTAGCGAGTTCGACCGTTGCGTACGTAGGTGAATGGCTGAGCAGTAACTTCCAAATTCTTGTAGTAAGAACTTCGGTATTACAGCATGTATTGACGTGAAACAAAAACGAGTGTGATGTACGTAAAATAGGCTTTTATATATTATATTCTTTTGTATATAAGCATTTACGCAAGGGGGGAAGAGTAGGGGGGCTTCCCCCAGAACCCAAGTCTGCTTCACGTGCAAGATATTATAGTAGGGAAAAACGAGTTAATGATAGAATTTCAATAGAATACCAGCTTTTATACATACCGCTACATTAGCTGAATCTATTCCTCGCCAGCGCTCTTGTAATGCAGCCTTTCTCTTACAAAACACCCCGGCTACAATACTCGTAGACGATAGCAGATAATCGGGTCTTAATACTATTAAACCTGAAGTGTTGTCGACATGAAACCGACCAGAAGAATTACGTGATGCTAATATGCTAACAGTTTCTCCTGGCTGTAAGTTTAAATCTAACCTAAAAATAAACGTTTTATCAATAATGGAATATAAATAGATCATAATTTATGTACACAGACAAGGACAGGGAGTGTCTCGACAAGGGTTATGTAACCAAATGGTATTTCTTAAGTCATACAGGTTTACACACGAACCTCGGCGCATTCCGAAGAGGAAATGTAACATGTTGGTAGAGACCATCGTCGTACCTATTACTGCTTCCCACAATAGCAGTGCGTGCACTGTTTTATTTAGGTCTAAAAGATATAGACAGCCAGTATCATTACACACCGAAGCTCATCTTTACCTTAGAGGTTAAAACGTAACACATATGTGTCTTTATTTTTTAGAAGTTGGTTGCAGGTGTTCATGGATGAACTCCCAGCCAAGTCATACAATTTTTTTTTACTTTTCTAGCAATGACTTGTTAATCATCTTTACCTATCAATGCTCGGTAGTGGTGGTTTTGAAAAACTGCTTTTTCCACAACTAACAACATGATACTATCATGATTATGTCTCAAAATAATTTTATATACACCACCACCTTTTACACCATCAGCAGATATGTAGCTAACGAACAAAACTACTGATGTTGAATATTTCAGTTTCAAGGCACTCCCCTTGTTGCCTCAGCCAGTATCGGAATACTTGGTGTCGACATATCGAGTGACGTGCAGTTTCGTGGTCACTTGGAAGAGAAGGCCAAATTGGCCTCTAAAAAGCTTGGCGTGCTCAGCAGAGCGGGACAGTATTTCATGCCGGCACACCGCCTGCAACTTTACAAGGCGCAGGTTCGGCCTCACATGGAATACTGTTCCCATCTCTGGACAGGGGCTCCCCAGTGCCAGCTCCTTCCACTTGACCGCATCCAGCGCAGAGCGGTTCGAATCGTCGACGACCGAGTTGTTTCCGATCGGCTTGACTCACTGGCACTGCGTAGAGATGTTGCATCTCTTTGCACCTATCACGGGGAGTGCTCTGAGGAATTGTTTGGACTAATTCCAGCCGCTCAATTTCACCATCGCACATCGCGACAAAACTCGCAATACCATCCATACCATCTGGATGATTGGCGGTCCACCGCTGTGCGATTTAGAAGAAGTTTTCTCCCTCGCACAACTTCGTTGTGGAATCGATTACCACCAGCGATTTTTCCGGACCGATACGACTTAGGGATCTTCAAGAAAAGAGCCTACTCCTTTTTAAAAGACCGGCAACGCATCTGCAATTCTCCTGGTGTTGCAGTTGTTTATGAGCGCCGGTAGTCACTTACCATCAGGTGAGCCGTATGCTAGTTTGCCCCCTCTCCTATAAAAAGAAAAATTCATTCAAATAAGTTTAATCAAAATGTAAAAAATACAGATTAATGACAAGGAGCAACACTAACAATGTTAGGGTAAACTTCACCTGGTGAAGTTTTGCACTTACAGATCTGTCTGTCTAATATATACGTCAATATTTCATTATACCAGTCATTAGATGCAAGCTTGCTTTGATAAAATACTTATTTTCAGAATTGGAATAAAAGGATAATAAGGTCATTTTTATCTGTCATTAACTGAGCCATGTACTTGTATGAGAACCACTACCCCAAGTCATCCCATGTAAGTATCGTAAGAGGCGACATATGAAGACTGCAGCATCTTCCTGATAAAAACTTAATAATAATAACAAAACTGTTGCCAATCCAAAAGCAGTGTGGCAGCTAAGGCAAATATGGGGGATATTTGCCATAGCTGCCACACTTTGCTATGATTCAGTCTATAAGGGAAGCCTTTGTTCAGCAGTGAACTTTTGATACGCTGTAATGATTATTGATAAATGAATGAATAAATTATCATTAATCAAAAATACACATTTTATCATTAACCTGTATTTTTTACAAGACTTACCAAATTCCTTCAACAAAACAAGTGCCACTTAAGTTATCACTTTTTAAACTTAGTTCTAGATTTGTTGTATGAAACCTCACAGATATTATCTCACAACGCTGCATTGTTGTCAAATCAAGGTTTTCTTGGGTTTCCTTAAACAAAAATTTTCAAATTTTACTACAGTATTTTTCTATGAGATTCTTCAAATTACTTATAGAAATAGTTAAGAGGATTGTACCAACTCAGATAGACTATACAAAGACTACATTTAGCTTAAAAAAATACCACTTTCTACCTTTTCCAAGTTTCTCTTAATTGTTCGTTTTAATCTTTAATGATACTTGAATGACTCTTTAATAACTATTAAGACATAAATAACTATTTTTAAAATTGGCCGCAGTAGATCTAGAGTGACCGACATAGCCCAATAGATCTGTTAGCTGAAGTAGCAATGGGCCAGCCATATAGCTCAAAGAACCGACAACAGATGCGGAAGAAAGGTTGTCAAGTGGCGGCGTCGTACCTGGACCCCTCGCTAGTTGGAGTGACGACCTGGTAAGACATGCAGAAGTCGATGGATGTAGGTGGCTCAGGATCGTTGCATTCCTTGGGTCAAGGGAGGCTTATGTTCAGCAGTGGACTTGTAGAGCTGTAATGAAGATGATGATTGTAGTGTTTGTATATATATAGTATAGAGTAAATATTGTTATTTGTTTATTTACTAATAATTTACCATGCACAAATACACAAACATACATTTATATATAAGTCACTGTCTCGAGCGCACCGCGTCAGTTACACGAGAGCCTCGGGCGAGAGTGGACGTGTTTAGTTAAGTGCGTGCCGAGCCTGTGTTACACTACAGTGATTAGAGAAGATAGCAGACAATACAAGTGGCGACGAGGATGGGATAAGTACCTATTTAGTATAAAGATATAATCAAAAATAGGTTAGCAATGTGCAACTATTAGCATTGCAATTGTAAATTAATTCCTAGAGTACCCGCGGAAAAAAACTGTGGATTATGAATTATGATTTATTGTTTTTAACCCTGTTATGATCATTTTAATAGTTTATATAAATTATATGTTCGCATATGACCACGCTTATGGTGTGCAAAATTTATTTTCTTTATGTAGCTATGATAAAATAATGATTTATTTTAACATATGTCTATTAGCACAACTTTTATTTAAAAATATTTTTGATGGAAAAATAGTAGATGTAACTAATCACTTCTCTCGATTCGAACCGAAATACAATGTCGTTAGCTAAATTTTAGTGGCATTTTGCATGTAGGTGTGATATTTATCGCCTTTAATGAAAATACTACTTTACCGCTTTCAGGGCATATATGTCTTACAAAAAAAACGTGGACACTTCACGATTTCTGTAAATTGCATAGTAGGTAACTAGTAATACTGTAAATGCGCATTATAGGGGATGCTGATAAACTTTGAAAGGGTCGTCAATATTATTGATGATATCCTGGTATTCGGGAACAGTGAAGAAGAACATGACTCATGACTAAAGAAAATTCTACAGGTACTTAGTAAAAACAACGCCGTGCTGAATAGCAATAAATGCATATATATTATTACACATGAAGGAGTAAACCCTTCAACAAGTACGTTGAGAGCATTATGAAATTTAGGGTCCCAAAGACCATAGAACTCCCAAAGTTTTTTAGGACTCTTAAACTACATAAACAAATGGATACCTAACTTGGCCGTCATGACAGAACTTCTGAAGCACCTGCTAAGACAGACGATGAGCAAAAGGAAGAGCTTGACAAAACAATGGTCTGGGGAACAAGATAAAGCATTCCAAAAAACTCAAACGGATGCTCACGGAAATACAGATTTTAGGGTATTTATGACGTCAGAGATGCAAGACAGGTGATAGCAGATGCTAGCCCTGTCGGACCTGGTGCTGTCCTTGTACAAAAATATACAAATATCCCTAGAATTATTGCCAATGGTAATCGAACTTTGACAGACTGCGAGCGCAGGTATAGCCAAACGGAAAAAGAGGCACTAGCATTAGTTTGGGGGGTCGAATATTAATATTTTTTTATTTGGAAAGCCTTTTGATTTAGTCACTGACCAAAAGCCGCTAGAGATATTGTTCGGGTCTAAATCAAAACCATGTGCGAGGATTGAACGATGGGTACTGAGGCTACAGTCTTATTCATTCAAGGTTGTATACAAGCCAGGAAAACAAATATAGCTGATCCCTTGTCACGATTATGTAACTATCCTGATAACCCACCAAAAGGAAAAGAACAGCATGTGTACCAAATAGTGGAAAATTCTAGACCAGTTGCTATACCAATGAGTACCATTGTAGCATATTCAGAAAAAGACCAAGAGATTCACAAAGTGAAAAAAGGTGTCTATCAGAACGACTGGGACGATTCAATTAAGAGTTACAAATTTTTTGGAAACGGGTTGTTTCCACGATAGCATTCTACTTCGTGGAAATAAAATTGTAATACCACAGCAACTCTTCAAGAGTGTATTAGATGCTGCATAGGGTCATCCAGGTATCGTAGCGATGAAGGGACGCTTGAAATCAACGGTATGGTGGCCCCGTATCGATAAAGACTTAGAACAATTAGTAAAGGCCTGTAAAGTTTGTACGTTAGTGGGTTTGCCAAGCCCACCTGCACCAATGAAGAGACGAGAGTTGCCTGCAGCTCCATGGATAGATGTCACAATGGATCTAATGGGACCATTGCCAAGTAATGAGTATCTGTTAGTAGTGGTCGAATACTATAGTCGATACAAAGAAGTAAAAAATTACAAAAACATCACAAGCTTACAGATTATTAAAATGCTAAAGAAATCTTCAGTAGACTTGGTTATCCTATTTCTATCACCGCAGACAATGGCAAGCAGTTCGTTAGTGAAGAGTTTCGATCTTTCTTCAAAGAATGTAACATTAAGTTATTTAGTACTGTACCATATTGGCCTCAAATGATCGGCGAAGTTGAAAGACAAAACATTTTGACAAAATATTTTGAAACGTCTTCGTATCAGCCAGATCGAGAGGAAGGATTTAAAAGAATGTTTTTGGGAGTATCTTCTAAGGTATAACAGCACCCCTCCTTACAGTTACCGGGAGGTTACCGTCTGAACTGTTTTTTCAACAAAAAAGTAGGGATTAAATTCCATCAATAGGTGAAATAAATTACAGACAATCATTTGTATTCAGATATCAGGGATAGAGACAAAATACTAAAAAGAAAAAGGAAAGAGTATGTAGGAAACGCAGAGCAACTCACTCAGATATAATACAGGGAGATAAGGTTTACGTAAAAGCAGTGGAAAAGTCGAATAATCTTACAACAAATTTTAAACCGACGCCACACGTCGTAGAGAGTGCACGAGACGGTGACTGCACAGTACGCAATAGTGAAACGAACCAAAGGTTTAGGAGATATGTGATACATTTGAAGAAAATAAGAGGCGATTGGACGACTATTCCACCCGATCAGAATGAAAAAGAACAAAATCTAGAACAGGATAAAGAAGACGAAAATATGCAATAATTAATACAGACAGCACAAGCTGCTTTGTGATTGTTATGAGTTAAAAAAAATCTTGATAAGAAAGAGATGTAGTGTTTGTATATATATATAGTATAGAGTAAATATTGTTATTTGTTTATTTACTAATAATTTACCATGCACAAATACACAAACATACATTTATATATAAGTCACTGTCTCGAACGCACCGAGTCAGTTACACGAGAGCCTCGGGCGAGAGTGGACGTGTTTAGTTAAGTGCGTGCCGAGCCTGTGTTACACTACAGTGATTAGAGAAGATAGCGGACAATACAATGATGATGAAAATTGGCCGATGCTAGTCATCTGCCAATCGGACAACTATATTATTTTATTCGTCCACTTATGGACAACATAGTTCTTAGTGAGGGTCAAAATCGATGAGAAGCGAGTATTTATCGAACCATGTAGTGTATTAACTCACTGTTAATAATAATCTTAATATAGTCTCATAAATAAATAAAAAGTACTTATTCAACTGATAATTTTTAAAATTAAAAATTTAAATTTTTCGATATTATAATATTCCATGCCTTAACCACAAAGCGCGTAGGTATGTTCTACTAGCGCTAAATTTGAAGAAATTATTTCCAAAAGTGAAACGGTCATAATAAAATTATTTTGGCTCGTCGTTAACACTAGATAAACAACGATATCAATAGATTATAAGGTCGGCAAAGATACACCGAGCGATCACCAGACTATTCTTATATATTCTTCAAGTGTAAACATGTTCAAAATCAAGATTCCAACTTTTTGTCGCATGAAATCGTATCTAACAATCATACTCAACATATAAATGATATAAAAAGCACACTGTCAGAATTTTTTCTTAAATTGATTAATTGCTATTCTTACATAAAAAAGTGGTTTAGTGGCTTATGGTGTAGATTTATCAAGTGGCGTGGAGGAGGAAACACGATAACTTTTGAAAATATCAATTATTTAACTCAATCTATTTTTTATTAGGGTTCCATCACCAAATGGCAAAAAACGGAACCCTTATGGATTTGTCATATCTGTCTGTCCGTCCGTCCGTATGTCACATCCACTGTTTTCCGCAACTATAAGGACTATGTTGTTGAAACTTGGTAAGTAGATGTATTCTGTGAACTGCATTAAGATTTTCACACAAAAATAGAAAAAAAAACAATAAATTTTGGGGGTTCCCCATACTTAGAACTGAAACTCAAAATTTTTTTTCATCAAAACCATACGTGTGGGGTATCTATGGATAGGTCTTCAAAAATGATATTGAGGTTTCTAATATAATTTTTTTCTAACTGAATACTTTGCGCAAGAGACACTTCCAAAGTGGTAAAATGTGTCCGTCCCGCCCCGCCCCCCCTCTTGTAACTTCTAAAATAAGAGAATGATAAAACTAAAAAAAATATATGATGTATTACCATGTAACTTCCACCGAAAATTGGTTTGAATGAGATCTAGTAAGTAGTTTGTTTTTAAACGTCATAAATCGTAAATTAGGTTACTTGCTGCGCTTTTTTAATCTCCTCATCTATCATGTGGGAAGCCATGGAATGTAAATGGCAGGTTTAATTTTGTTTTGTTTAGTTATAATTAATTTTTTTCGGCTGAGTAACGCCGGAATTTTCGGTGTTTTGAGCAGCCTTGTAATAATTCATTTTACTAAATACACTGCCTCACAGCTCACTCGCACTTAGAGCTCAGCCGCCGTCGTGAGTGGATTACTGTATCGCTTGCTTATAGCAGCGGTAATAGGCAGCAATAATACCGATGGCTGTAGAAATACTAAATATTACAAAAACCAAATTTGATACAATCTTGAGGTTATTTTTATGATCACAGATTTTTATTACACTATTTTGTGTCGCACGTACGTAGAATTTATATATATATATATATATATATATATATATATATATATATATATATATATATATATACATATATATATATATATATATATATATATATATTTACTTTAAGGAGTAACCTGAAGGTGTACTTCTGTATATGCTACTGGAACTCCTCGACGAGTAGAACTAGGTGTGCCGAGATTGTGCTCGTTTTGTTAGTTATAATGAGACCTTACCTCCGAACTTGATAGAGTGACCTGAAGGTGTCTTCGGTGAATGCTACTAGAACTCCTCGAAGAGTAGAACTAGGTGTGCCGAGTTTGGCCTCGTTTTGTTAGTTATGATAAGACCGTACCTCCGGACTTGATAAAGTGACCTGAAGGTGTACTTCAGTGAATACTACTGGAACTCCTCGAAGAGTAAAACTAGATGTGCCGAGTTTGGCCTCGTTTTGTTAGTTGTAAATAGACCTTACCTAAGGATTTGGAGGGATTCGAATGTCTATTTCGGTGACTGCTACTGGAACTCTTTGACTAATAAAATTACAATTATTATTTTTTTTTATTTTTTCACGATCTTGAGTCGTGTAATTTTGGATTTTCCAAGCTTTTTTAAATTGAATTTGACATAAAATTATCAGAAAATTGGAAGTATAGTAATAATTATAAGGTTTTAGTGAAAAATTGTGTATAATTAAAGTACTTTAAAAATTTACGTATAATCATGTTATACATGATTTTTAAGGCATGCACAATTGGATGTACCAATAGTTCATTGTAATTTATCTATGGTTGACGATTATATCAATATGATGTATGCGACTATGGGATGGCCCAAGGGCCAGCCCGGCTTATCTTTCCATTGACTCCCGTCGAGTTGAGGGTTGATACGTATTTTGACAGAAAAAGTTACACTATTATAAGCACACACACAAAGTTACAACATGCGGAAACGCGTAATTTTTGAGAAAAAAGTTATTGAAAATCAATTATTCTTGCATATTTTTACAGAAAAGTTACAACTTTTCTGTAAAAATACGTATCAACCCCCAATTCGACTGGAGTCAATGGAAAGTCGTACCGCCAGCCCTGCCACTCCTTAGCCTACTATTACTAATATTGCTAGATTGGTGTGATGTTTATTAAATGCAAAAATAGCCTAATCATACAAGTATCAGAGTATTTTTATTCAAATATCATATTATCTTATTTATTTTTTAAATTTAAAATATAGCAGACGAATAAAAATAAATAAATCACACTATAATCATATAGATAAAAAAAATCATTTCATTATCGTACATAAAGACACTTCCATCCTATTGACAAATTAATAAACATTAATTATTAATCCAATCAGCAGATGACTAGACACACCATTTAAAAATTTTGCCTGTCTGGCTAATCTTCAGAATGGCTGAACCTATTGTGATGAAACTTTACAAACAGCCAGAAATCAATTATCAAGATCTAGGCTATATTTTATCCAAAAACATTGAAGATTTTATTTTTAAAGAAACTAAAAATTGATAAAATCTCTTTGATGGATTGTCTTAAGTCTAAATAATGCTACATTAATAGATCCCATCCAGGCAAAGTGTGGTAATAGTTCTAGTTGATAATATGTGCAATTTCTTAGGCCCACTTTTCACTACGGGATATAATATAATATATATTACATCTCGAGATATAAATTAATATTGCTCACTATACATTTCATATGGAACCGTTTACACTTAGCTATAATATATATTACATCGCTAGCTATAAATATTTTTTCGATCGACCGAGCGATATTTTCATATTATATTTTGCCCCTTGTACCCAACACACCATTCCACACCCCCGCAGAACGGTGTACGGGGTAAAGGGGGGTAATCCAATGACTAATGACGAACGCACACTGGTTAAAAGATATATCTCACAGTGTGAACGCCAATTGCGGGATATAATATATATTTTGGGATATAATATATATTATATCCCATAGTGAAAAGCCAGCCTTACACATTTAACAAAAGTGGCAAATTGTATAACTGAAGGACTGGTTTGTATTGATTACACTGTCTGGGCTGGGAACCTATTGCTAAAGGTGGTCATGGCTATGTTGCTGGAAACATGACAATAATTATTAAATTAGTGAAAAGATATTTTACCTCTTGAAAATTTTCTACTTCCCACTGTTCTTCAAACAAATCAGTAACTTCATTCCCACTCAACTCAAATACCTTTGATGTTGAACAAGTTTTTGATGGAGAATTTTCACATGATTTGTTTAGTTTCTCAGGCCTTGAGTCATTAATGGCTGTTAATGCAGAAAACAATAAAAAAATATAAGCAATTTTAAATTATCTTAAACTAAATTTCTTTCTTTAAAAATTTGGAGCATGTGCAAAAGTAACCCTATTTCAATATTTAATAAAAAAATAGTTAAATACCTCCAGAATATGTTGGTGGTGATAGTATTATATTACTATTAGTTATATCTTTGTTAACTCCTTTATTAAGTGGTTCGGATCTCAACAAAGTATATTCTTGGTTCTCCTTTTCCTTCATTTTGGATTTAATTTTAACAGGACTTTTTCCACTATTTAATATAGCATCTGTATCTACATCTACATAGGACAAAGGTGACTTATTATTAATATTCTCAATAGTTTGATCACCAACATTTGAAAATTCTTCTATAAGCTGAAGTTTATGTTTTTCAGATGATAATTCACCATTCACATTTGCCTTGTTAGGATGTATTGAGATATTATTATGAATATGATTCAAAATATTTTCTTTCAAAATTATCTCACTTTCACCATTGTTTGTAACCTTAAGCTTTTTGGGTACATGTTTAGTTGGGCTTGATTTTTTGTGAGGACTATTCAAAAGATGTTTATGTTCTAAGCTTGAATCTTTTTGCAATGGTGAAATTGCCTTCCGTTTTGCAGGCAGTACTTCTGATGTTATATCAGGTAATTCTTTCTTTTTTGCTGGCAAAGTGGATTTTTGAGTTCCATTGATATCAGAATTTTTAAAGAAATGTGTTATTGTTTTCTGATTTTTTGAATCAATTTGATGAGTCTGAAAGAAAATAAGTAATTATGTACCTGTATTTATGATGATATTTAAAAACATTTGAACTAAAACACTACATAAGAATTACCTTTTTTAAGCTCAGAGGCTTAGGCATGGTTAAATGTTACAAATAATTCTTAAATTATTGCTATATGTTTTTAGTTTTTGTATTTTTCCCATCAGCCACTGTTGTAAAGAAACTATGTTACAAGTCTAATTTTTATGAAATTCCAATAAAAAAAAACATTTTTGATTATATTGAATAAGAATTAATAAATAATAATCTTTTAATTTTTCTTCATTCAAGTCTTTGTAGTGGTCCAATCTTATCTATCCACAATCTTATTTCCCGCGGTTTCTGACTTTCTGAGTTCTAACTGACTTTTTTTTTTTTTTTTTTTTTTTCCTTTCTTGGCCTGCACGGTTTGTGCGTCAGCCATGCAAAAAGGTTAGGAAGTAAGATTTATTTTATTGAATTGGAAATTGGAACGGAATTTGGAAAAGGATCAGGTAAATTTAGTATATAAGTACATAAATAGTTATAACTTTATATGGTTATGTAAAATGAAACTGGCTAAAATTCTATATACATCAATATTTACATAAGATAAAAGGACAGAAATTGAAGTAGGAAAAGGAATTTTAATGGACAAAAGCGAGGAAATAAAAGCGGAACGGTCATGTCGCGGACAAGCAAAGAATATATGATTAAAATCCCCAACGTCATTGCCACAGTCACATATATCGCTAGGCAAAAGTTTAAGCCTTGCCAAATGCAAAGGAATGCATGCGTGGCCCAGCCTCATACGAATAAGGGTCGAAGTAATAGCTTTACCAAACGTCAGATTTGAAAACCACGGTTTAGGAGGTATATCCACCTGGATCGTGCTATAATATCGACCTATAGTTTGACTTGAAGAGCGCCAAATGTGTGTCCAAGAATTCAATAACTGGGATTTAGGAAGGAGAGCCAAATCACAACAAAAGTTTTTGTACGGAACTAGATCTCCGTCATTGACTGCAGCTTTGGCAAGGCTATCGGCCTTGGTATTGCCAAAGATACCTGAGTGCCCCGGAATCCAAGCAAAAGAAACTGTGTAATTTTTGATGCAACATTGATACAATAAATCACGACATGCAATAATAACTGGATGATTATTTCTGTTACTGCTAAAAGGAAATCTTTCCAAGGCTTGGAGAGCACTTTTAGCATCAGTAAAAATTATCGAGTTTTTTAACTTCATGATTAAAATGTACTCCAAAGATTTCAACAGACCAAAACATTCTCCAGTAAATACTGAAGTCTCTGGAGGTAATTTTATTTTCTGTACAATGCCAAACTGTTGATGGAAAACGCCAACTCCCACACATTCCTCGGAACCGGGTTTGGAAGAATCACTAAAAATTAAATGGCAATGTTTCCATCGGCTGTCACTGTCAATAATATCAATAAATTTGACGTTGGCAGAAGGATCTTGTTTACATACACCAAAATCAAACAAAATAGATGGTTTTAAAATTAAGGCATCATAGTTAACACAAAATATAGGAAGGAATTGTGATCTATGTGTTGGAGCTTGAAGAGCTAAGAATTTTTGGAGACTAACAACAAGGCATGGCGGCGATTTATGAGCCCAGTATGGATAGTCCATACATTCCAACAGAGACCGTAACTTAGAGTAAAGGGGATGATTATAGACTTGTAATGCTCTAAACAGGAACCTGTCACAAAGAAATTGTCGTCTGAGATTCAGGGGCGCTTCAGAACATTCAACCTGCAAAGCGTTAATAGGGCTCGAACGCATAGCCCCAGCAATTATTCTCAGAGCCTTAGACTGGATAATGTCTAACTTATGGAGAGCTACTGCATTACAGGGTTCAAGAATAAATGTTCCATAGTCTAAAATACTCCTTATTAAGGCATTATATAGAAGCTTTAGAGAGAAAGCGTGGGCTCCCCACCAAACTCCAGATAGGCAGCGCAGTATATTTAGAATCTTCTCACATTTAGCACTTATATAGTAGCAATGAGGGATTCCTGTAAGTCTTGAGTCTAAAATTACCCCAAGAAATGTTGATTCACCTTTAACGGGAATTTTAATGTTATTATAAAATACAGACACTGGTGGAGGAATCCTCATACGTGAAAATAAGACTATACTACTTTTAGGAACCGAGAGGCTTAGACAGTTATTGTCAAGCCAAACTTTTAGCAACTTAAGGGAATATGTCATAGTATCAGACATGTTGTCAACAGAATCACCAGAGACATAGAGGAGTAAATCATCTGCATATTGGAGTGTGTTAACTTTACCCTTAAGGGAGGCTTCCAGATCATGAGAATATATGTTGTAAATTAAGGGACTTAAAACTGAGCCCTGGGGTATACCTTTCCAGGCAATACGGGATTGGTAGGAGTCTTCTGATATTACTTTAAGCATTCTACCAGAGAGAAGATTGATTGTGAATCTTATAAAAATTTGTGGGATATCCAAATTAATCATTTTTTGTTTCAGAATTGAGAGGTTGACATTATCATAGGCTGCAGATACATCTAAGAATGCTGCTAACACAGACTTATTGTACGAGAATGCCAATCTTAAGTCTGTCATAAAAATGCTGAGACTATCCATCGTACTCCTACCTTTCCTAAATCCAAACTGGTTTGGAGATAGTAACCCCTTACTCTCAATAAACCATTCTAGCCTATTTTTAACTAAATGTTCGGAAATTTTGGAAATAACTGAAGCTAATGCAATTGGTCTGTATGATGATGGATCATTAATCGGTTTGTCGGGCTTATGTATTGGGATAATTTCATGAATTTTCCATGATGGAGGAATATTACCTGATGTTAAGATTGAATTAATTAAACTAAGGAAATAAGAAAGGCAGGAGTCATTCAGGTTTTGAAGAAAAGAATATGGGATTCCATCACAACCTGGGGCTGAGTCCCTAAGTTTTGAAAGAACCCCTTTGAGTTCTGAAAGGCTGAAAGAAATTAATGAATCGCTACTATCATGCTGGGAGAGGAGAGAAGGCTGTGGGTCAGAAGAAATATTATCTATAGATGGGACAAATGGTGGAGCTAATTTGTCAAGAAACAAATCAACTGTACTGCTATCCATAAAAGGAGATCTTGGAGGTTTAAAAGCAGATCTGAATCTACGAATATTTTGCCAAACTTCAGATGGAGAAATGTCTGGTGAAATTGAGGCACAAAAAGATTTCCAGCCATTGAATCTTTTTTGTTTTAATAATTTACGTGTTTTAGTTATAAGATTACAAAGAATATTAAAATTTTGTGTTGTAGAGTTTTTTCTGTAATTTTTTTCAGCTATCTTTCTCTCAGCTATCGCAGCAGAACACTCACTGTCCCACCAAGGAGGTGATGGAATATACCCATTGCCACTATTATTTTTTATAGGAAAAACTTCCTCAGCAGCCTGTAGTAGAGCCTGTGTAAAAGCTTCAGCACAAAGAT
The DNA here is from genome assembly GCA_033319125.1 of Parnassius glacialis. Lineage (NCBI taxonomy): Eukaryota > Metazoa > Arthropoda > Insecta > Lepidoptera > Papilionidae > Parnassius > Parnassius glacialis. Next base: position 23,702,463 of record JAVANC010000003.1, read on the forward strand.
GATTATTGTTGTCATTTAGTGGAGGTATAGTTGATAAATTTTGTTGAACTTTATCTCTAAATAATGACCAGTTGGCATCCTTAAGTCTATATTTTAGCCGGGGAGGAGCCTTTGACATCTTTTCGCCAATTTTTTGAGGAAATGATATAATTAGCGGAAAGTGATCACTTCCATATGAAGACAATAGAGGCCACCAGTTTAATGTAGGAGCTAGGGATGGACTACACAGGGTAAGGTCTGGTGCACTAATACCCTCATGGGGCTGAGTCCTTCTAGTAGGACAACCAGAGTTTAGTAGGCATAAATTATTATCATCTAAGATGTCTAAGATTCTAGCCCCATAATGATCAGACTTAGAACTTCCCCACGTAGAATGTTGTGCATTGAAGTCTCCCATGACCAAAATAGGGCGTGGGAGGGAAGATAGAATGCTACGAATATCGTCAAAGACTTCAGTGGAAGGGTGAGGTATATACATATTTACAAAACAAATATTATTTACACTAACAGCAATAATTGAAAATTTATTACTGTGATTAGGAATGGGTATGTGGACAAAGGGCACACCACCCTTAAGAATTAGTGCAACTCCACCATACCCATCTGTTCTGTCTTCTCTAAGACAGATATGTCCTGGAATTCTAAAGTTGAATCCGGGACGAAGCCAAGTCTCTTGAAGAGAGACTGCAAATGGTTTGTAACTATTCAATAAGAAAATTAGGTCACTTTTTTTACTATTAATACTCCGGCAATTCCATTGAATCACCAGAGACTGGTTTCGTGGATGGTCCTGACTGTCCATGAGTTAAAAAACTTTTTGAAGAAGCGGCATCGTTGGGCGGTATTTTAATTAGGTTAGATTGTGAAAGGTACTGAATTATAGAAATGATGAGATCCTTTGTTATTATTTCTGATAGATCTTTGTAATTTTTGAGACAACCTGTGGAAAAGGAAGGAATGTTGCTGTAATCTTTGATAAGCTCTGCATGCGCTTTTTGATCATATCCCTTACTAGCATTTCTGGGACGAGCTTTGGGTTTAGAGAATACTGTTTTCCTATATGACTGTGTGTGACTCTTAGAAGGGCTTGTTGAATTATAGGGGCTGGAATAAGTAATAGTTGGACCAGTAGGGGCCAATGAAGCAGAAGCAACAACGTCAGCATAAGATTTCGAAACTGGTGGATGGACTTTACTGGCTTCTGAATAAGATATAGAGTTTCTAGCCATTGTTTCTTTTATAGCTTTTTGCCTAGCGTACTCCGGACACTTTTTGTCTGTTGCGAAATGGGAACCAGAACATAAGATACACACAGCATCATCTCTTTCAGTCTCGCAGCTTATACCTGAATGGTTGTCACCACATTTGTAACACCTTGGAGAGCCTCTGCATTGCATTTTGGTGTGACCAAAACGGCAGCAATTAAAGCATTGCAGCGTGGGGTAAATATAAAGCTCTACAGATAGGGAGTTGAAACATATAAATACCCTGGGAGGTAACACCTTCCCATCAAAGGTTAAAACTACGGTCTCAGTTGGAATGAACTTGGGTGTCTCGCCGTCATATACCTTTCTGTTTAATCTCCGAACTTTCAAAATACTTCCACAGTTCTGCGGAAGGTCAATATTTTCCATTATATCTTTCTCGTCCCAGTCACATGGAACACCTCTCACTATTCCCATACGGGTGATAGTGAAGGCCGGAATAAATGCTTTGTATTTATTAACATCAAGAGATTTGTGATTTAGGAATGTGTTAGCATCCTGAAATGTTTCAAATTGTAAAGACAATCTGTTCCTTCCAATTTTTTTGATGCTTCCCTCTACAATGCTTTTTATTAAAGTTTTTTTAAGGAAAAATCCAAATTGTACTGGGTGAATAGATCCGGTTTGATTAGGTTGTAAGATTTTTTGAACATGGACAACATAAGGCGCAGGATCTGACGCCTGGTAAAGCGACCTAGCAGCGCGAGGGTTACTTGTGATATTGTTAGAGTGAGCGGCCTCATTATGGTGGATTTCAGTGTTTTTATCATCAGACTCAATCACTTTAGTAATAACATTATCCTTTAAATCATTAGGGGAAAGTTGGCAATCTGATATACCCGTATGTCTGTGATTCCTTCTCTTCTTTTGGTTTCTAGCTGAGATTCTCTTTCTTTTAACCGATTTCGTGTTTTCCGAACAGTCTGTATCTATAATTGAACCTTCCGTTTCCATTCCCGACGCATCGATTGTGACTACATGAGACACCTGGAGGGATGTCCCTCCAGGGTCTTCGGGCTCCAACATGGACGCCAAGAGAAAAATCCTATTTACATATAATACAATGAAATGACTTACCAAGTGAAGAAAACAAACTAAAACTATAAATAATCAACAATAACTACTAATATATATACTTTACAACTTAACTGATCCTGTAATATCAAATTAATTTAATTTTCAAAAGTTTAGCCAAAAAAATGACGCCCGCCTACTTCAAAACTTCCCGCGCTTTTTCCTCTAACTGACTTAACAAATAACAATCAAAATCCTTGTCAATTTTTTGTTGTTGTTGTTGTTGTTGTTTTTATTATTCGCTCGCGAGAGCAGGCAAAGGAACTATGCCATACAGCCTTCTTTATGTATAATTATCCTTCATAGTTCACTGCTACACAATATGTTGATGCGTCACATTGTGCAGCCCTTGGGAGATCTTGACGGCAACTTGAGCCAGCAGGCAGCTGATAGTTGGCGATGGTATGTAAAAGCGCCTATGCAAACAAACAGCTTATCTTGAGAATCCATCACCATCAGAGTACTTGTTCACATGCCTAGACAGTTAATACATAAAATCGCACCACTTTTGCATATCAAAATCTACTTCAAACTATTATATAAACTATAATACAGGAGCAGCAAACCGCTGCCGGCCAAGTTCCCGCGCCAAAACTCCTGTTAATTTTTTGAATTTGAGAACTTTTCTTAAGGTGAAAGCTCCAGGGTGGCCCGCGAAATTCAAATTTTCTTGCGTTTTTTGGAATTTGCAGGTCAGGGTTAGGTTGTATATTCAACAAAATATGATTCGCGACCGTAGCGATTATGTGTTTACAGAATTATTATCATTAAAATCACCAATACAACCCTGTAAGTTCATATTAGCCCTTTGAATGAGTTTTTCTGGAAATAGCCATACAAAGGGCTAGTATGAACTTACAGGGTTGTATTGGTGATTTTAATGATAATAATTCTGTAAACACATAATCGCTACGGTCGCGAATCATATTTTGTTAAATATACAACATAACCCTGACCTGCAAATTCCAAAAAACGCAAGAAAATTTGAATTTAGCGGGCCACCCTGGAGCTTCCACCTTAATTTATTAAAGTTTTACCTTGGATGCTCATCTTTTTAACCATATTGTCATTAAATCAGTATCAAGTGATTAATAATTAATAAAAATATACTACTTCACAGTATGTTGAGGCTTCACATTGCATAGTTTTTGGGCGATTCTGATGGCAACTAAAGCCAGTAGACAGTTTTTGATAATATCTCAAGGCGCCTTATTTTGAGATTCACATCACTATCGAAACACTTATTTCACCGTTTCGACAAATAGTTCACATGCGCAGACATTTAATACACAAAATCGCACCACTCCTACATATCAAAATCCACTTCAAACCATTATTTAAAAAAAAACTCTTTATCTACGGTGAATCGTAACAACTACAGAGTACCTTTATAACAACCGATAACAACTTTACAACTAACTACCATAGAAAATACTAAGAGGTAACATAACATATATAATGCCCTACATACACAAACTAATAACTAATGGCCCTCTATACTACTCGCGAAATAAATCGAAGTTGGGCGGGGAGAATAGTGTAGATAGGTACTTCGATTCGCTTCGTGCAAGCTCTCTTCGCCTCGGGCGACTTCCGATCACTGTCGATTTTTTTGCGCCCGAGTCAAAGGCCTTCGCGAAGTGGTCTGAAGTAACACGAAGGGTCTCACTACATTACTCGGCGTACGCCAGTTATATATATTTTTTTTATGTAAATATTAAATATGTAGCTTTTTTACATAATTATTTATCTATGGTTAACGCATTGACGTCGTATTGTTCACACAATTAGGTACCTATAGGAGCTGCCTCTAGAACGTTATTCATGTTAAGGGTGTGGCGACTCAAGATGACTGAGCTCTTCGCGAAGTAGCACGAGTGCCACGAGTGTGTAGTCACGTTCTTCGGACTTCGATCGAATGCGACGAGCATTTCGTCAAAGTTACTTCGTTAGTAGTGTAGAGGAGGCTTATTAAGAATTGCTAGCGCACAGATGACCGTCTGCCATACTTAAAAAGTTAGCCAATAGCAAGCTTCAAGAATTTTCGGAGTGTAGAGTAGAAGGAGAAGATGAAAGAAAAGGAAAAGATGGAGAAATAAACAAGGACCGACCAATCCGCTTGGTTTTGTACTACATAAATAGTTGAGCTTTTGTATACTGGCATTTTACTAACTTCTCTAGTCATGAAATTTTTTAAATATTTGAATTCAGCTGACTTCACTCCGTCTACAACAGCTAAATTCACATTGTAGTTTTCAGACGCCAGCGCTATTACGGTAGGTTTTGGAACCTCTATTTTCAGTACATAGTGGGACACTTTTTCAACTTTCGCACCTTATAAGATGGTTCTCCTTGTACTCTACACTCCATAACTCCATACAAGAATTGAAAGTGAAATTTAGGTTCTTAAGTAAACTAAGGCAAAGGAATATATTTACTTCATCCTAAAAGCCAGAAGTAGAAATAGGATCCTCTTAGGCTAGCCACACACACGCAATAATATCATCAATGCAAGATTATCAAAAATCTTCATCAATATATGGTCCCGCACACTACGCAATATTATTGGCAATTTTTCATGATACAATCTGACTTACTCGTTCTGCAGCTAGATTCATATGTGCACGTTTAATATAATGGATAGAAAGAAAAACGGCGTTACATTGAGTATTGCATTAATTTTACTAACTAAGAAAGGGCAATCAAGAAAGAAACCATGGATTAATCTTTTTTTTTTTCATTCATTTTTTTTCTATACGTCTCTCGTGCTGCTTGGTTTGATCTTTTTTTATAAATATCGAGCAACTTATCAAGCGCATTATTTTTCCTAACTTTATCGCGAGATGCTTCGCAGGATGTATTGCATAATTCTGGATAAGTTTCCCATGTTTTAACAAATATTGCTTTCAACAGTATCAACACTATTTTCACTGTTTTCGTCTTCCATTTTGAACAAAAACGAACGTCCGCCTACCTTGAAATCTGTTCCTCAACTAAAATATTGCCGAGCGACCGCAAACGACAATATTATTGGCAATACCCCTGCCTCCACCCGATATTGACGTGATAAAATCAGAATTTCTGGATATCGACAATAATATGAACAATATCTCAATACAGGCCGCACACACACACTATTATTGACAATACGTACTTTATTGTCAATAATATTGTGTGTGTGCGGCTAGCCTTAGAACTTTGGAAATTTATCTTCATTGATTAAATTTATGTACCTGTTCACAATGTGAACATGTACATAAATTTAAACCATTAATAATTTTCATTCTGGTATAAAGAAATATCACACAGAAATATATATTAAGTCTTTTATTTTTACATTTCAGTGTAAATTTACAAATTCAAGTGCTTTTTCGTCATTGGAGGCAAATTATTTTCTTCTTGAATTGAAAATTTCCTTTGAAAACTCTTATAATTACAGTCCAATTCTTTATCGAAGTAACTCATGATTCTTTGCCACAAAAGTATAAATATTCAATTTAACTAATATTGATGTAACGACTTCTTAAATTTTTTCTCTTGTAGCTTTTGTATTTTGTGCTTCTTGTCCCATTTACCAAATCAAATAATATATCGAATGTCTAGCTAACCTCATTACCATGAACAACACAAGCTAAAAAATATGATTTAAACTCATTAATAATTACAATATACTTAATTTCTAACAAAAATAACATATATTACATATTAAACTTACAAAAATTTGCAGCAAAATTCAAACCTTGTGCGACTTAATAGCTGAAAACTCTTAGGCAGTTTTTAACCTAAAACAAAAATAAAATTGGCTTTAAAAAAAGTAATAATGAGTTGACAAACTTTGCAAGATAGTATAATATTATTTAACATTGTGTGAGTATTGTGAAGTCCTTTTTAGATACAAGCAAAGTCACTAAGGGCTAATTTTTCTATGATGACATAAAAGTTATTTTTAAAATAAAATACAACATAAACAAATGAGTTACAGTTAAATAAAAATGTTTAATTATTTGACTTTGACTTATAAACAGTCTACTGATAAACTTGGCAGATTGGCATTCACATTTTATTTTTTCATCGCCAATTTAGACATTAGATATGGCTATATTTATAGATATTCTGCAATCTTCCGAACATCCATAAAATTTCCTTGGTAATTTCTTTAACATACTATTACATCACCGGATAATAAAGATAGGGTAACATAACTGTATCTAAATGGCTACTTTTAATAGTATGGCTTGTATTATACATCAAGTATAATAAGAAAAAAGTATAATTTAAATGCATAATTCCTTATATTGATAATATGCATTCTGTGTAGACCCCCTTATTTCAAACAGTTCCAGAAGTAGATGGCATGAGCATTTCTGCATTATCAAAATAAATATTATTATCAGAAATATTAAAAATAGATTAAAAATCTATACGCTTTTTTAATTACCATCAGATTTGCATGAATTTAATATACTATTTTGACTAACCTATCACTGCTACTATACTCTGTACAACATAGCTTGATCTTTTTGACAGATGTCTGCGATCGACATAACTTTGCAATGACGAACATAATATTTTAATAGACACAACACAAAAGTATTAAAGATTCAATCATTTTCCGAAAATCTTAGTGGTTTTTATTCAGTAACTGTTACAAATTTCAGTTACAAAGAAGCCTTATTTAAAATCATTTTTATCGATTTAGCAACAACGACTCCAACGATGAAAATTTTGGTTGTGCTTCTTTTTCCAATTAAAAACTATGTTTTAAAGAGAAAATTTTATTTTATTTTTCAACCTCGATTTTAACTCAATATTATATGAATAATATAACTCATCCTTGCTTACCTACCCAATGTTTTATATGTCTAGTGCAATAAGGTTGATTGATGAATGAATTGATTTAATTTGAATAGTTTAAATTATACATACAGTCATACTATCTCATCACAGTTATAAGTACCTATATAAAAAGGTTATTATTTGCAATACTAGATATTTTCTGTTTCCCATCACTAAATCCATCTGTCAAAAAGATCAAGATATGTTGTATACACTGACTTAGAAGTATATGGACTGGGCATACCTACAGAATTAGCGTGACTACCTAAACACATCTGGCGCATAAAATGGCCGCCTATTATAGGGTTGTGACTCAGCAATATGGGTAGCTGATATCGATATTTTTACTAATACGAGTTTGTTCTTATTTCATATAATTATAGAAATTAAATCCATAGCCTAATTGCGTAACACACCTAAAATGGCAAACCATACCAATTTGACAGTTTAACAACATCCATTGCGTGGTTTTTGTTGTCGAGCAAACGAATTTTTCAATTACATGAAATAATGGATATTGTTGGGTTGTTAAATTAGTTTTGGATTGTTATCCCTTAAATTTAGCTTGAGCTGCTTCACGAGGCTTCACCGCATATGTACACTTACGCAATGCAGCTAACTTGGAACTTGTTTAAAACAATGTTCTGAGTGTGCTAAGTGCTTACTCAAGTTTTGAAGTTATACTTCTTTTGGCGCGTTTGAGAAAAATAATGAGAGTGATTTTTTTACAACTTCAATTGGTAATTGTCTGTCAATTGTTAAGTTTTCGTGAGGATTGATAACTATATTCGAGGTAGTTATTCAAATATATATGAATGTATAAAATGTGTTTTATTTTAGTTATTTTTGTTTTGTTACGCTAAAGAAGTATAACTTCTTACGTGCGTACATAAGTACACACACACGTTTTGTTTTATATCAGTGTGAAGAAAAATAAAAAGTTTTAACGAACACAATAAAAATGAATATTGACAGAGTAGTGGGAAAATGAATATTTTTGCTTGTATACCAAATACCTTTGTTTACTGTACAATAATATTATAACTGTTTACTGTATAATAATATTATACAGTAAACAAATGTATGGAGATGGGATGGAGATCCTTGATTCCATATTGTAATCCCATATTATAGTATTTTTAATATAAAATAATAATGATTATTTGAGTAAAAATTAAATAAACTGTTTTTAAAATCAATACTTATTTATTATTAATTAGTATATAGGAACGTTCTGCACATAATTTATCACAAATGGTAAGTTATATAAGCATATTCGGTCCTGCCGGATATCAAATTTATTTTTTTTATTTAGATTTTAAATGAAATATATAGTTATTTTCGCAGGTACATTAATATTGTTCATTTAAAATTCGAAAATCTGGCATGATCATGAAACGGTGCCTGAACGTGAACAGACTGCCTTTTTCCTTTCTATATCATCATTCATCCGCTAGAATTACTAGCCTTGGTCGCTAGTAAATCTAGCCATGCTTTCTTCTTTGCTTCAACTTCTTTGCTTCCATCTGTACCTCATCATCCCACATACTTCGGTAGCTGCATCCAGCAAACCTTTCTTGACATTATACCACACAGTCTCCAAGTCTAAATCATTCATACACAATTCAGCCATACCACTTTTATTTTCTCTCAGTCTACATTTGAACTTCTCTTTCACACCTTCATCTTGTAACCTCTCTGTTTTTATACGCTGGAACGCAGCGGTAGACACGGATGTCCGATGCCACCAACGTCTGAAAAGACTATTAATTCGGCATAAGACCAAGTAATGGTCCGTCCCTACGTTGGACCCCCGGTAAACCTTTGTATCTACCACCACGCTTCTCATTCTTTCATCCACAATTATGAAATCTATCATGCTTCTATCATCACCTCTTTCCTATGTATACGTGTGAATCTTCTTATAACGAAAGGAAGTGTTCGTCACAAAAATATTATTTTCCACACACACGGTGAGGAGGCTTTCACCATTCTCATTTATACTTTCATCACCAAACGTTCCGAATATCCTTTCATAACCAAGCCTCCTCACCCCAATCCTTCCATTAAAATCTCCTAATAACACAATACATATTTTCATTAACTTTGCATTTCATTAGCACAATCCTTACCAACTCCCAAAATTGCTTTTGGATATAAGTTAGACATGTCTGGGGCGTAGACACCTAGAACAAACAACTACTTTAAGCCCACTTTCATTCGTATCCATAGCAGTCTCGGGCTTACACATTCATACTCTTTCACACAATGACCCATTCTTTCTGAAAGGATGATGTCGTATCCCTCCCTCCCTGGCATGCCCGCTCAGTCTCGTCTACACCAGACCAGTACGCGGTATACATGCCATGTGAAGTGGCATTCTTTCCCTTCCGTTTCGTCTCATTTACACATAGCGCGTCTATTCCTCTATCATCATATTGCGATATGATGTATGATAGAGGAATAGACGCGCTACTTCATCCATCTTATCATTCATTGCTCAACATACATTCAACGTAGCCAGACAGGCTTCCGCAATCCACTTTTCGGACAGAACGTGATGGGTGACCAACCTTGTCGCCGGTTTTCCTGCTGGAGATTCTTCGCACCCCTGCTCCATTAAAGGGGCGTCGGGAACTCGGGGCCATTTCGTAACTTTTTTGCCCCATGGTGCGAAAGTAGACATTGTACGTGGTAGAGCCATGCTGCAGCTAAATTAGCAGAATAGTTGTAGCACGACTGGGTCGGCTCGACCGAGGAAGGACCACGCTCTCACAGAAAACCAGCGTAAAATAGCAGCTTAACGCTGCTGTGTTTCGTATGGTGAGTGTAGAGAACCGGAGACCCTTTTTACTGGCAAAGAGGCATTCCATTTTAGTCCTCACCGGTGACAACGCATCTGCATCTTGAGTCTTTATTGAGGATAGGTGTAGATGTCTATGGGTCACAGGAACCACTTACCATCAGGTGGACTGTGTGCTCGTTTGTCACCCTATCCTATAAAAAAAAATACGCCGCTACCACACGGCGAGGAGCCTAGTCTGATCTTTCGGCTTTGTCGCTTGTTTAGCACCACCCGGGGGACACGTGTAGGGTGAGCCTAGCATTAGGTGGTCGAAGCCTATGGACGCAAGCGACTCATCCCCCACTTTGATATTGTCAGCATAAATTTCACATTTAACATTGTAAAGGTATTTCAATTATATTATGTTGTTTATGACATACTGGTGTTCGTCTTAGTAAAATTAATGGAAAATTTTAGTGCATTCGCCTGCCAAGGGTGGCAACCAACCCAACCAAGGCATTATACTACGACAAAATCGCCCCTAAGCAACAATCTATGGGGGAGGTCTATGTCAGCAGCGGACTTTTGTAAGATTTTTGCATAAAAGATTAATTAATTAATGAAAAATGTAATAGAAAAATTACAGACGGCTGTCTTCGTTTACTTATTCTTAATAAAGGCGTCAGTAGGCTTGGGTAAAACATATAGATATAACGAAATATCGATATCTTTTAACAAAAATATCTATAAATATCGTCGTAGTTTTAAATCGCGATATATCGATATTTATTTTATAGTATCGAATTCGTATCAATTTCGATATATTTTAAAATGTTGTATTAATAACAAAACATGTAACAACAAAAGGAGGTACAAAAGTATTCATTTGTGGTTGGTTGTCTTTTTTTTCGTCGTCCAACCGTCAGTAATATAAAACTTTGGACCTTATCTTTACATCATGCAAATGATGACGATATATCGATATTTATCACGCGATATATATCAATACTGTTTAAAAATATCAATTCGATATATATCGATATATATTTTCCCTTATCCATCTAGGGGTCAGGGCTTGCCGTGTCACGTGGATGGGCATAAATGTCAACATTAAAGATCAAAATCTGTAATTGTATTCAATAGCTATCAAAATCAATTCTTTAGGGCCAAAGGCCATTATAGTAATCTGTGATCTATAAAGCCGCGTATCCACCGAAAATGTTGACAACATTTATTATAATGGATGAAAAGTGGACTGTATATTTATTTATGACTGATTAATTAATGACTGACTGATCTGAGGTTAGCTATACTAGGGGACTGCTCGAAGAAAAGATGGTACTTTTTACTATACTGTATTACACTATTTACAATATTCGGCACTATTAAAATAAACTATCTAATATGTACAGAGAGAGGTCTTCAGTTGTGGAGTCTTGATCTGTTGTCTTGAGTCTTCTTTGGAGTCTTCTCGAGTGCCGCTTCCGAAGTGAAATGAACAGCTCACAGACCGAGACGCCCTTCTTATATCTCGCAAGAAGGTGTCTCAGTCTGTGAGTAGTGTCGTGCGACGATAAATGAAGCCGCACGCGCGCTGATTGGTCGCCGACATCACTGGATCAGCGCCGGTGTGCGGGGTGCGCGGGGGGTAGCGGGGTACGAAGGGGCGACGGGGCGGCGGGTCTCTAGCTGTCCTCAACATCCTCCCCCCGGCGTAGCTCGCGAGCCCCATCTTCTTTCGGGAGGACGGCGATCTTCCTGACCGGCCGCCGCAGCAATCCGCCCCTGGTCCGCACCTCCACGTTGCGCACCACGCCGTCTGGCCCGGGAAAGGTCCGTGTTACAATTCCACGCGGCCACACGTTCCTTGGCAGGCTACCGTCTGCCACCACGACGAGGTCCCCTTCTTGTAGCTGTCGCTGCTGCACATCCCGCGAGTCCCCGCGCGCAACCAGCGTCGGCAGGTACTCCTTCATCCAACGCTTCCAGTACTCGTCGGCAAGTCCTTGCGCCGCTCTCCACGCCCGACGATCACTAGGCGTGCACGGCGCGGTTACTGGAAGGCTCGATGGTCCCAGCAGCAGGAAGTGGTTGGGTGTCAGCGCCTCTTCCTCGTTGATGTCGACCGGTACGTGTGTCAACGGTCGAGAGTTCACCGTGTTCTCGGCTTCTGTGAGGAGCGTCACCAACGTCTCCTCCCGCGGGCTCTTCTGGTGTAGAGTGGCTTCGAGCGCGGTCTTCACTGAGCGCACGAGACGCTCCCATGCGCCTCCCTGGTTCGGCGCGCCCGGCGCGATGAACTTCCAGTCTGTCCGCCGAGTCAACGCGTAGTCTTTCAGCAGGGGTGCCCACTCCTCCATTGCCCGTCGTAGTTCGGTGTCCGCCCCATGGAAATTTGTTCCGTTGTCAGAGTAGATGACCCGTGGCCACCCACGCCTAGCCGCCATGCGCCGCACTGCCGATATCGCCGAATCCGTCGTTAGGGAATAAACTATTTCTAAATGCACCGCGCGCGTCGTCAAACAGGTGAATAACGCTACCCACCGTTTTTCATGCCTACGTCCTATCGTAACCGTTATAGGCCCGAAATAGTCGATTCCGGTGTAGGTGAATGGTCGCGCGAATGCCCCTAACCGTTCAGGTGGTAGATCTCCGATAACCGCTGGCCGTGGTGTCGCCTTGCGTACCCTGCACCGCAGACATCTCCGCTCCGCTTCTCTTACTGTTGGTCGTAATCGAAGGATATGATATCTCGTGCGTAGGTCGTTTACTACCCGCTCCCTGTTGGCGTGGCTTGCCTCCTGATGCGCCTTTTCCACAAGCAGCTTTACAAATTGGTGGCGTCCGTTCAGTATGATGGGCCTCTTCGTTTGGCTGTCTACATCGGCTGCGTCGATTCGTCCTCTAGCTCGTAATATGCCCTCTTCCAATATGGGGTCGAGCTTCCTCAACGCGCTGCCGGTTGCCAGGTTCTTTCCTCGCTGCAGTCGACTGATGTCTTCAGTGAAGCTTTCTTGCGGACTGCGTTCTATCCACATCCGCTCTGCTCTCTGGATGTGCTGCAGCATCAGTCCGTGCGCCCTTCCTCTTATGGCATCGACGAACTGTAGTATCCGCGCAGTGGCCCTTATTAATCTCTCGTAGGAAGAGAATCTCTCTATGTCCGGCAGGTGTGGAGCGTCCTTGGTGTCGCTCTGGTACGCCACGACTTCCTCCAGCTCCTCATCTTCATCGCCTGCCCTCTCTTCCTGACGACGAGGCCATCTGTCTTCGTCCTCGTACAGGAATGCCGGTCCCGTGAACCATCTGTCGTTTTCTTCTTTATTCATATAGTTCACACGCGTCGCTTGATCCGCGATGTTGTCTGCGGTCGGTATCCACCTCCATTGCTCGGGTGATGTCTTTTCTGCTATCTCCCCTAACCTATGAGCCACGTATGGAGTGTAACGCGCCGTATCGTTCTGTATCCAGTGGAGCGCCGTAGTGGAGCCTGTCCAATACACTACCCTATCGGCTACCACTCTGTGCTCGCCTTGCACGAATTCCGCGAGTCGCGTGCCTATCAAGTTCGCCTGCAACTCTAAACGCGGTATGCTTTGTGCCTTTATAGGGGCAACTTTCGCCTTGGCCGTTTCGATCGTAGGCCTGTCCCTACCGTCGCGATGCGTGTACGCCTTATCTTCGCGCGGTGGGTTCCCTATTACTCCCCCCGTGGGAGCGTAGCGTCTCGGCAGTCTTAAAACGTTCCTATCCGGACTGACGAGCGCCTGGACGTCCTCATCTAACCGTCCGACGTGTAACACGGTCTCGCCGTCTTCCCTACACGTTGATCGCGGCACGGTTCCCTGAATAGCCCACCCTAATAACGTACGTGCAGCTACAGGCTGCCTTCGACGTCCTATCCTTAAATTACGGGTGATTATTAAATGCCAGTTGTCGGCGCCTACTAATAATCTTGGTTTTGCGTCGTCATAACAAACCGAACTCGGTAGGTCGCGTAAGTGTTTTAAACGTAAACACTCCTTACTTACGGATTGCGAACCTATCTTTAAATTTGCAATTGTCCGCGCATTTATTCTATACATCTCACTGCGCGTCTTGCCACGTATGCCTATGCTAACTAGCCTGCAATCGGCCTCGCGCTGGCTATTATTTACGCCTCTAATATTCAGCGGCTTTACCGGTCCTTCCGCTCCTAACTCGCGCGCTAAGTCGTCGTCGATCAACGAAATAGTCGAGCCTTCGTCAAGCACCGCATACGTATCTATTTCCCTACCGCGTGGTCCGCGTAACGCAATGGGACACACTTTCAATAATACGGACGCATTACTACCAACGTTAGACGCGACGAGCACGGTCTCATCCGGTTTTGCCGATGTCTCAGGTGCGCGGGTCTTGCGGGTGTGAAGGAGGGCATGGTGGAGGGCGTTGCAGCCGTCGACGCCGCATTTCTTGGCTTTACATCTAAACCGTCGGTGTTTACTATTCAAACAGAGAAAACACACCCCCTCTTCCTTTACCCAATTCCACCGGTCGTCCACACCCATTTGCGCTAACTTTCTACACTTGGCGATCACGTGTTCACCCCCGCAACACATACAAGAGGCACTACCGGTGTCCTCCTGGGCGGTGAATGTCTTTACGTCGCGGGCCCTATTCTCTACGCGGCGTGTTAATACAACTCGTTTCGACGGCGGCGCCTCTCGTCCTACGGGCGATTCCTTAGTCGGCGCTACGGACGTATAGGCATGACTCAACGCACGGTCAGCCTCTCTCATCATGAACCTAGACAGTGTAACGATGTCCGGTTCGTCTGCACTTCCGTAGTGCTCCGCATAATCGCACCAACGCGACCGTAAGTGAGGGCTTAGTTTACTAGTTACTTCCCTAGTCAGCATTGGATTTTGTAAATACCCTTTGCCGTCGACGTTCTGTAAAATACATACTATATTTTGTAACTTGATCGCGAACGAATTCAATTCCTGAGCGGTTTGACCCGGGCGCGGAAGGCGTTTCAGTTCCTCTAACGCTCGATCGATAATTACTTCCGGGCGGCCGAAACACTGCTCTAATGTTCGCATAATATCTGCTGGATCCTTCGCGGTAAACAGCAGTGCCGATACTACCTCCCTAGCTTCACCGCGTAGACAGTTTCTTAACCTTGCCATATTTTCCGTATTTGTGAATCCATATAAACGCGTGGATTCTTTCATCGCGGCTTTGAAGGCTAACCATTCCGCGACCGAACCGTTAAAAATAGGCAAGTCCTGCGTCTGCTTCGCGGCAGCGGGCCTGACTCTAATCATATTCTCTAGAGCTTCCGCTAGTCGCTCTATACCCCTCTCTTTCCCTCGCGGAGTAAGCGACCTATCTCTATCCCTATCTCCCTCTAGCCTACGCTGTGGCGCTGGCGTCCTATGTACACCTACATCCCTATGACACGGCGACGATAATCTACGATCCGCGTGGCGATGTGGCGATGGCGATCTATGTACACCTACATCCCTATACGGCGACGGTGATCTACGATCCGCGTGGCGATGTGGCGATCTATGTGTAGGCGATAGAGTGCGGCGTTGGACGCGCGACGGCGACGTAACCCGTACACGACGATCCACCTGGTTCATTTCTACGGCGACTCCACTATCCCTCTGTATCGTTTCTATGCGACGTGGTTGAACCTCATTTGCTACCGTCCTCCCCTGGGCATCTTCAGCGTGGTTGTAACCGGTTTCCCTATTCGGTAGGGCTTGCTCTGTCTCGATGCGGGGCGCGGGCTGAGACGGGCGGTAAGGCGACTCCCCCCGCACAGTCTCTACGTTCTCTAACCACCTATCAACGCGTACCCTATTTTCAACTAACTCGTCTTCGTTAATACTTTCCCTATCTGTTTCTTCTTGCAGTTGCGCGACGTCCCTAGCGTACTTCTTCCTAATAAGATCTTCTTCGACTTGCAATTGCTTCCTCCTAATTGCAGCTAGTTCCTCCGCGGCGTTATATTCAATTTGTTTTAACCTAGCTATCGCGCTAGCTGTCGACCGGGCTGAACGAACGGAGCGGACCGACGGAGCGCGAGGTGCGGGCCTATGTAAAACGTCTGTTACAGGCGCGACGGTACGTACTATCGAACTAGTTTCTGTAGACGGAAGATCTTCAATAATCGCGGCGAGTGTCTCTGTGCGCGGCGCGGATGTGCTAACCTCTCCCAAGCGATCGGTCGTAGACACGGACATAGCGGGGCGCGGCGGCGCGGGCGCGGGCGCGGGCGTAGATGCTGGCGCGAGCGGGGCCTGGGGCGCGGCGGAGGGCGCTTGTGCCATCGCGAGATAATCGGACGGGGACGCGGGTGCTTCTTCGAATATACGCATTCCTACCGACGTGTCGTCCTCGTTTCGTGTCTTCTGGCTTCGTGTCGTCCTCATTGTCCCACGTTGCGACCTCCGGTCGTCTTCAAAAAGACGTACGTATCGTCTTCAAAAAGACGCACGTATTGGATGTCGTTCCCGCCACAAGGGCGTTACCAGATGGTCACAGTTTGACACCGTTAGGGAGCAACCACCTGGCCGCGTAAACGCGGTTAAAGAAACAAGAAATTGTCTGGAAACAGACAATAGACGTATATGACGTAGTCGTAACAAGAAACAGGGAAGAAATTAGTACCGACGATCTTCTCTCTTCGTCGACGAACTTCTTTCTTCCTTGAAGATCTTCTATAATGATCTTCTCTCTTCTATAATTATGTTCTTTCTTCTATAATTATGTTCTTCTATAATTGGCTTCTTTCTTGTTTCTTCTTACTTCTTTCTTCTGGCTTGAATCCGGCGGCGATGGACCAAGAATATAATGGATGAAAAGTGGACTGTATATTTATTTATGACTGATTAATTAATGACTGACTGATCTGAGGTTAGCTATACTAGGGGACTGCTCGAAGAAAAGATGGTACTTTTTACTATACTGTATTACACTATTTACAATATTCGGCACTATTAAAATAAACTATCTAATATGTACAGAGAGAGGTCTTCAGTTGTGGAGTCTTGATCTGTTGTCTTGAGTCTTCTTTGGAGTCTTCTCGAGTGCCGCTTCCGAAGTGAAATGAACAGCTCACAGACCGAGACGCCCTTCTTATATCTCGCAAGAAGGTGTCTCAGTCTGTGAGTAGTGTCGTGCGACGATAAATGAAGCCGCACGCGCGCTGATTGGTCGCCGACATCACTGGATCAGCGCCGGTGTGCGGGGTGCGCGGGGGGTAGCGGGGTACGAAGGGGCGACGGGGCGGCGGGTCTCTAGCTGTCCTCAACATTTATGTTTACAACTGTTTCCAACTCAACAAAAGTTACCAATGGGGTTGTTATAAACTAATTTGCTTAATTCCACGTAAAGAAAGAAAATGATGTGACCTGCCCAGTTCTAAGGGGACCTCCCAACCTCCCTCAATCGCACACTTAACGGCCAGCCTCTGCAGAGTCTACTTCACCTGAGGATGCCTCGTGTAGAGGCGGAACACGTGTCTTATTTTCAAGAGTGGTGTGTCGTGCCTAGTGTAGTGGTGCTGGGGGTGGTAGTGCTGGGATTCACGGTGACGGGTATAGTGCGCGCGATTGAGGGAGGTCTCCTTAAACCTGGGCAGGACACGTCATTTTCTTTCTTTACGCGGAATTAAGCAAATTAGTTTATAACAACCCCATTATAATGGATTTCCGCAAAGTAACGCCTGATTCTCTTAATAATCTAAAAGTTACCAACTTTTGTTCCGATGTTTTCGCACCGAATTGAAACATGTCGTCGACAATTTGAGAAACATTTTTGTTCACAACTTGCTGTCTGTACCAAAATGTTGTTGGCAACAATATGTCTTCAAGTGACGATATTATGCAGGCAGCCGCAGTATTTATAATTTTATGCAAAAAAAAAACACCAGTAGTTTGGCGTTATCCTTAATAGTGCATATTAATATTGAAATCGGTTATAGGCAAAATTTTTAATTTCATTAGTTGTCTCTCTTCCTCTCTTTTTAAAAAACGTTACCTCCACGAACGATGTTTTAAGGTCATTGGCATCATACGTGGAAAAATCGAAAAATCAAATAAAGGCGCCTACTAACATGCCTGCCGCAGGGACAATCTAGGGAGCACAGCGATCGGAGCAATATCGGAGGTGTCTCTACACACACGCCTGCCGTTCAGTATGAGAGTGGAGGTGGGCAAAGTGTATCATTTTTGCGATTGGAACATTTGCATCTCGATCACTGAAATGTTCCGAAACACTGATATGTTTCATTTGGCTCATTTGGATTACCGACTCAAAAGATATAAAATACAGAATGTTCCAAATACATTAAGTTGCGTCGCGGGCGTTTATTACTGACTGAGTCAGTGAAATGTTATGTGGCAATAATAAAAGTGCTTAGGTTATTTATTGTGTACCGTAATAAGATTGTATATAAAATCGATCCTCCTTCATACTTTAACAAAAATGTCATTATATTAATTCATTATTTACAAAAATGTAAAACAACAATGTCTATGTACACATAATTCTCTCGTAAAGTCTCATAACTCTAACTTTATGATGAAAAGGAAGAAAGTAAGTCACAATCATAGACCTAGACAATAATCACTACGCAAAGAAATCCTAAACAGAACTCACGTAAAATGACAACTTGTTAATGCAAACATTACATACAAAAAACGACCGTATAGTATTTGATACGTTAGCGCCTTAGTGGTAACTTTTACGTGCATGAATAACGACAGCGAAAATCCGTACGAGTTGAGTGATACACTTCTCATTTGTTAGCTCTATCTGACTTGTATGGTTTATAATTATTTCGCCCGCTCACTCGCCACTCGCGAGTCAGTAGTTACGTTAATCAATGTCTCAGTATATCTCTCTCGCCCATGGCTCAGTCGCCTCGCAAGTGACGCGTCGCGCGAAATGAGCTAAGAGCAAAGTAATGTTTCACTGTTTCAGATCCAAATGATATATTTGAAACGTTGTTACTGAACCAATCTTTTGAATCACTTCAGTGAGCCGTTTCCGTAAAGAGAAAAACACGTCTATATGAGAGTGTACGTCTCGCTGGACGCACGCGTTGAGAATGGCGCCAGTTTTATCGAAATATCAATGAATCGGTATATATAGCCTTGGCTCTTTTCTATATAGAATAAGGGTGACAAATTAGCACAGTCCACCTGATGGTAAGTGGACACTGTGGCCCATAGACATCCACATTTATCAATAAAACAACTAATTAATTAATAATTACAAACATAATATAGTGCTTATAAGCTGCAGCATAGCTCTGCCACGCTATTTTTAGGCTATCAAAGACAATTAAATAAGACTAACTTCACTCGTCATAATTTATTATAACCAATTTATTCTGTGATATAACTTAACTAACTAGTGCTTAGTAACTATAACTTAACTAGTTTACAAATAGCCAGGATAGTTTTCTAATGATGAGTTTTAATAAATTTAATTATTAAAATTTGTATCATTTAGTTAATGACATTTTATTTATATTCCAGCAATTTTAATACTATTGGAATATATTCTTTCCCATACTAGCCCTTATGATAAGTTAGGTAAAAATAATGTTGCTTGTAAGTTACAACGTTCAAATGACGTTCTTTCTGCGGTTCTGACTTGTATTCATACGTGTGCTCCGCGCGAAAGTTGCAACGAACTGATTGAAATTGCTCCAATTTCGCTACACAAGCGACAGCGGCAGGGTCAATCTAGGGAGCAAGGAAGATCTTGCACTCCTGCTGCCCTGCCGCAGGGCCGACTTAAAAAATTGCCCCTGCTTGCCTACACACATCACAATTAAGGAAGCAATTAAGGATCATCCCTACTCCTACACCCTAGATTGAAGGCAGGCACGTCAGTAGCCGTCTTAATAAATCTGTAACTATGGCGTCAGTAACTGAGTACCTAATTATCTACATCTACTTATAAATAATAATATAAATTTGATTACACACATCTCACAATATACAGGTTGGCCCATAAGTCCCTTGAAATGTAAAAAAATAATTAAAAAAAATCTAATGACATTATGAAAAAAGTTTTTATTTTGTCATAATCCTTATAAAATGGGAATTATTTTTTGAAAATTACATCATCTAAATGTAATCCGTTACGATCGCGGCACTCCTGTAAGCGACGTTTACAATTATCCATCACTGCGCGGCAAGTAAGCTCTGTAATGTTTGCCATTTCTCTTTGGATATTTTCTTTCAGGACGTCAATTGCCCGCGTGTTGGTTTCGTACACTTTAGTCTTAAGATAACCCCATAAGAAAAAGTCCATTGGGGTCAGATCTGGACTACGTGGTGGCCAAGGAATATCTCCTCTTCGAGAGATCACTTTATTAGGGAAAAGTTGACGGACGACCGGCATAGCGACGTTAGAGGTATGGGCAGTTGCTCCATCTTGTTGAAACCAGGTCCGCGTATTGAAGCCTGGAAAATTCTGCAACTCTGGTGTAAAAAAGTCCTGGATCATAGCTACATACCGTTGTGAAGTAACAGTAAGCGCGCGGCCTCTGCCGTCCTCAAAAAAGTAAGGGTCTATAATGCCATGCGCTGACATAGCCGCCCAAACTGTCACTTTTGGGCTATGTAAGGGCTTTTGATGTTTGCGATCTGGGGGCACGGCAGTGCCCCCGCCAAGTCGAGCAAAAAAGCGGCACGGCCGTACCATCCTTTTCTCGAAGCAGTTCAGGCCATTTCTGAAACCCTATAACTTCGTTATGGATAAAACTAGAAGCCTGAATTTTTACTAACCAAGTAGACATTGTATAGACTCGGTATATTTCAAATTTCATTAAATTTGAGCCAGTAGTTTAAGAATTATAACTAGTAAAAATTTCTTAATTTTGTCACTCACTGACTGACCGATCATCAAAACTCTGAGGCACTTCTGGCAGGCATAGAAACTTCAAATTTGGAATACTATTATTATTTAATATAAAAATCAAGGAAAAATTAAAATATTTTACAATTTTAGTCCAGTTTTCGAGATACACCAACTGCATAAATAACTTTGTAATCCCATATAAACATACAGTATTACAGAGTTACATTTGCAGTGAATGAATCAGTGTACCTATAGATGTATAATGGAATAATAGGTGTAAATAGCTACCTAGATATAACTATCTACAAAAAGAAATGAGATGCCATCAAAAACATAACTTGTAAAAAAAACCAAGTCTCGTAACTCAGTTCTTCTACCGTAAAAAGTTGTGAGATCCATGTAATACCAAGTCGGTTAATTTATTCAGTCCATAGATTGATACATAGATTGACTTGGCACACTTGAACACTTGGAATGTCTTTAAAGTTGCGTAAATTCTGATATTCTCGAAATTTACGCCGCGCAATGGTAGCCGAATCATTGTTTCGATAAAACTCGCGCACACAAAATGCACGGTCCGCACCGGTGAAACGCTCCATGGCGACTGAATCCCCAGAAACCGTCGGTACTCCCCCCGCACCGCGCTCGCCACTCATGCGCGCCGTTTGTATTTTATTCGAAATTTACATTTCTAACGACTTATGGGCCACCTTGTATTTTGTGAACGATATAAATTAATTAATGTGTCGATTGACTCGTTCGTCCTCGTGACAGATGTGTTGCCGACAAACGTTTCCAACAAGCGTCTCCACAGAGGGAACAAATGTTTGGAACAAACGTATTCCTTTGATGTTGCCGCCGAAAATGGAAACACGGTTCCCGACATTGTTTACAAGTTGTTTTGGCAATATTAGGTAATTACAGAAACATTTGTCACCAAAATGAAAATACATGTACTTCGGTCACCAACACGTGTTGACAACACAAAAGTTGGTAACAAAACTTTGATGGAGACGCGGCTTTTACAAACAAATTTTAAGGAGGTTAGTCAGTAGAGTGTGCTTGTGAAGCCCGCTTTTCACTATGGGATAAAATGTAATATATATCATATTTCGAGATATAAATTAAAATCGCTTACCGTACTTTTTAATGGAACTGTTTACACTGAGATGTAACCGCTTACATCTCATACTATTAATATTATTTCTATCGACCGAGCGATATTTTCATATTACATTTCGCCACCTGTACCCCGCACACCGTTCCGCACCGCCGGTTAACGATGTGCGACAAGGGGTAATCGAATGACGAACGCACACTGGTTAAAAGATATATCTCACAGTGTGAAAGCCAATCTCGGAATATAATCTTTATATAAAAAAATTACGTGTCACATTGTACGCGATGAACTCCTAAACTATTAAACTGATTTCAATGAAAGTCTGCACATTGTGTGCAGTTTGGTCTAACTTAAGAGATAGGATACGTTTTCGGTTTATACAAAGGTACTCTGTGGATACTTTTTATCCCGATAAGTGACATTCAATATTTTTTATTGCGAATTTAATGATTTTTTCATAGGAAGGGTCGTCGGAAACGGCAGAGCGTCTGCCTGGCCAACTAGTATATATATATATATATATATATATATATATATATATATATATATATATATATATATATATATTTGTACAACCAGTGCGTGTTGCCAGTGATGACTTACGGAACTGAGACGTGGTCCTTCACTGCTGGCCGTATGAGGAAGCTCAAGGTCGCTCAGAGAGCTATGGAGAGGGCTATGCTCGGAGTTTCTCTGCGTGATAAACTCAGAAATGAGGATATCCGCAGTAGAACCAGAGTGACCGACATAGCCCAACGGATTAGTAAGCTGAAGTGGCAGTGGGCTGGCCATATAGCTCGAAGAACCGACAACCGATGGGGAAGAAAGGTTCTCGAGTGGCAGCCTCGTACCGGCAAGCGAAGTGTAGGGCGTTCCCCCACTAGATGGAGTGACGACCTGGTAAGATATGCAGGAAGTCGATGGATGCAGGTGGCTCAGGACCGTGCTTTGTGGCATTCTTTGGGGGAGGCCTATGTTCAGCAGTGGACTTGTGAAGGGCTGTAATGATGATGATGATATATATATATATATTATATACCATAGTGAAAAGCGATCTTTAGTCTGTGAAGGTTGAGTTACTTAGGTTTGGCCGAATTTTGGCGGGAACTTGACTGGCGGTGGTTTGCTCCTCCTGCATTATTGTTTAAATAAAGGTTTGAAGTGGATTTTCATACGTAAAATTGGTGCCATTTTGTGTATTAAGTGTCTGCTCATGTGAACTATTAGTGGAAACGGTGAAACAAGTGCTCTGATGATGGTGATGTGATTCTCAAGGTAAGTCTGTTAGGCGCCTTGAGATACCATCACCAAATGTCAGCTGTCTGCTGGCTCAATATCCTCCAAAATCTCCCAAGGGCTGCACAATGTGACGCATCAACATATTGTGAAGCAGTGTACTATGAAGGATAAATTGGACGTGGTTATGCAAAAAGGATCCAACCCGAGTTT
This sequence comes from Parnassius glacialis, assembly GCA_033319125.1. NCBI lineage: Eukaryota > Metazoa > Arthropoda > Insecta > Lepidoptera > Papilionidae > Parnassius > Parnassius glacialis. Next base: position 23,725,861 of record JAVANC010000003.1, read on the forward strand.
GTGTCAAAAATGTTGACTTGAAAAATAATGTTTGTGGTCTATACTATTATATGCTGTAACAATTTTAGCAAACGTAACACAAATAAAAAGAAAAATTACAAACAGATAGAAACCATTCCAATAATTTGAGTTTATGATATTTGAAGTATGGATACTTCAAATATCATAAACTCAAATTAACTTATCGCGGGTTGGATCCTTTTTGCATAATTTCGTCCAATTATACATTGCAACTTCAGGCTCAGAAGAGCTCGAACCTGTATAGGACAGTTACTATAATCTTTGGCTCGAACCCAGAGCCGTTAAGCCACTTAAAAAAAAGAAGAAAAATTAGGTTAGGCCAGGTTGTTTTCCTAATTATTTTTATTTCATTCTTACGACTGCAATGTTTTGAATTAAATAATTTATGATAACATATGAAAATTAAATAATATTATAAAAAATAAGGAAATGTCAAAGAGGCCAGAACATCAAGCTCCGCCTGAACTTGTATGTTTTATTATCCTACATATTATTTTAAGTAAAAAAATATATTAATAACTATAAATTTGTGTTTTTGTTTACAGTTTTATAATGAAGATGAGGCGAGAAAATATACACAAAAGTAAGGCACTCCCTATTAAACATTATCTAAGGATTATAAATATTGTAATCTAGATTTGTACAATGTTTTGTCCTGCAGCTCCCGTATCATTGAAATCCAGGGACAAATGACTGAACGATGCATTGAATTATTGGTTTTGCCTGAGGATACACCATGCCTGCTTTTAGATATCGGATGTGGTTCAGGCCTATCAGGAACAGTTCTAGAAGAAAATGGTCATTTATGGATTGGACTAGATATATCCTCTGCTATGCTGGGTATACTTAGTTAAGATTTAGTATCAATTCTCTCTATAAACATTATATCTTATGTTTTGTTATCAAAGAACATACTTTTAATTTAAACAAAGATGTAAGGAAATTTTATATATTTTTGTAATTTGTAATTCCTTCACTAAATTATTTTTTAATTTATTGTGCAGATGTTGCTCTGGAACGTGAAACTGAAGGTGATTTAATACTAGCAGATATGGGGGATGGAGTTCCTTTTAAACCAGGTTGTTTTGATGGAGCTGTGTCTGTGTCAGCATTACAGTGGCTCTTTAATGCAGATAAGAAATCACATCATCCTGTCAAGAGACTCTATAAATTCTTTAGCTCCTTATATGCCTCCTTGGTATGAAAACCTCATTAGCCTATTATTTATTTACTTATATTGGGAACTTTTCAAAATTTGTCAGATAAAAGCACAGTACCAATATTATTTAAATAAAAGCAAAGTACGTATGCTTTCCAACTTTTAATTACAATATATATATAGAATATTTAAATATCATATAGCCCAGTATTTATATAATGAGACTATTTTCATAGCAAAATAATAATAAATTATCTTTCAACATTTGCTTAAGTAACAATCACTTATATAACTAACTGCTATATGGTCTGCACTTAGTTCACTATTAATGATGATACATGTTGTGTCTAAACTAGACAAACATATATCTGTATTTCAGATCACAAATATCTCTTTTAAAGCTATGAGTCAATATACAATGTGTTGAATGTCTGAATTTATACTTGGCTATACAAATACCATGTTCCGTGTGGGTTTCAAACTTGCAGCATTCAGCCACACCATAACTTACTGCTAAGGCACTATGCCACAAAGCTGTTAAATAAGATACAATTAAATAGATATGGGGGTGGAACTCAAAACTCAGCCCCACTTGTTTGAACATAAAGGTCTAAGTCATAAAGTTTACAGCAGGCAACATGTTGGGTGATTTTGTCACTCATTTGCCCGTTAACTTGTTTATTGCAAATTTGTTCCTGTGGATCATGCCAGTGTTACATCATGATAAGCAGTGTTGCTGTGTGAAGCTAACATTTTATTTTAAAAAAAATTCTCAATGTTGCATATCCGACCAGCAATACTAGATGACGATATTGTATTGAGCCGAGTGTTAAAAAAATTACTAATATAGTGAATTTAATTTACTAAATTTTTTTATGTGGATAATAGTTTGGCATAAAAGTATAAAACAATTAAATTTTGTAACAGTATGAAAGGTGTAAATAAAACTATATATTACTCACCTAACCTAAAATTGTTTTACAAATATAATGATAATAATGGAAACAATTTTTCACTACACAGTTTTAGTAGTCTTTAGTCCTTTTACTTAGAAAATTGTACTATACATAGGTTTTCACTCATAATATGCAATACGTAAATATAGCATTATGGAGATGTATCATTTGTATCCGTAAATAGATTGTTTTGTAATCAGATATGAAATATTGACATTTGAAACTAAATATAATATATGATATTCAGAAAAAACGATATTGCCCACTCCTAGTTTACACATAGTTGTGTAGCATGTAATAATCTGGCACATTGCAGTATGGTGAAGTTATGTTTGTTCTACACTGAATGTGTGGTGTGGCTTGTTGTGAATGCTTCTTTATTGCTGTAAATGATTAATTGCATAAGCAAGAGAGCAAGTTGAGCCTCACCCTAATCACGCTATTTTATTTTTACTCTGAGGGCTAATTGTCTCCCTCTCACTAGTTGGGACTGAGGTGATGTTATTTGTTACCTACACAATGTAATTATAATTGAAATGTTGCATTTTAAATTAAATTTGATTAGTTTCTCAGGTATGCCAATGCACAAAACAATGCTTTAGAGGTTTTATAGTAGTATCCAAAGTTTGGTTTATCCATATCTAATCAAATAATAAAATATAACTTTTCCTACCTAACAAATTAACTTCCTGGCCTAGAAATCTGTGAAATATTTCACCTCATCCCAAATTGGTGCAACCCTGGTGGCAGAAAAGTCATAGATGACCTAATTAATGTGTCCCTAATTGTCCCTAACATTATTAAATAAAGATTGTTGTAACATTAATAGTATTAATTTATAAAAAGTAAATAAATAAATAGTCAATTTCTTCTGTTTTAGTCAAGGTCAGCACGAGCAGTTTTTCAATTTTACCCTGAAAATGAAAACCAGTTAGAACTTCTAACCTCCCAAGCAATGAAAGCCGGTTTTTATGGAGGTGTAGTTATTGATTATCCCAATTCAGCTAAAGCAAAGAAATTCTTTTTAGTTCTTATGACGGGAGGATCTGCACCATTACCTAAAGCTCTAGGTAAATACAAAGTTCTACATTCATTTTTGCTACTGTTGTTTATTTGAAAATTATTAAATTGTTTATTGAGTAAAGTAATACAATTAACATTTATATATAATAACTTACTTCAAAGGTGTTGATGAAGAAGACAGTCTTCAAGTAAAGTATTCAAGACGTGAGGCTTCTAAAGGTGCTAGAGGAAAACCTCTTAAAAATACCAGAGCTTGGCTCCTTGAAAAAAAAGAAAGGCGACGGAAACAAGGAAAGGAAACAAAACCTGATACAAAGTACACAGGAAGAAAAAGAAGTGGACGCTTCTAATATTATTTTATTACTACTACATTAAAAATATTCAAAATATATTACTATTGTTTTATTAAAACAAAGAATCATTACTTATCATTTTACACTTTTCTTAATTACATATTTCCAGACTGTGTCTACTCCATTTCCAAATGTTTCTATTGGTATCATATTAGGCAATGGAAATCTACAAGCAACCACAACAGTATCAGGATTTGCTTCCTGCAATAATTTGCATTCAAACTCTTCCATCATTTGTTCAACTCCAAAAATTACAATATTATTATAAGGTTGTAGGTTAAATGTCCAGAGATTCTGTCTATAAAATTTTGTATTTTGGTACTGACTATTGAGTAAAGCTAATATTCTTGAGTAATATACAAGTATCGTGTTGAGTTCTACACCATCAGCTTGAAAGCCTAATTTCGCAGCTGTAAATACTATCCTTCCATCACCAGAACCTATATCTAGTAAGCGACCATTTCGTCCAATTAAAGCCTTAGAAACACCTGCCAATTGATTGGTAGTAGCTGGAACATAAGGCAGACAGACTTTTCTAAGTGCCGGTGAAATAAATGGTATACATGCGACACTTATACCAACTGCTAATCCACCAGTGACAAATAATAGAACTTTTCCTTTGGACGATAGTTGCGTAGGTGCTGATGATTTAGAATCGATTATGTCTAGGTCCATTTCATTTTATGACTGTTTTTAATAACTATCGTAGCAGGCTGTTTTCAAGAAGTTAAATTTAATATTTAATGAGATAATGAGATTAATTTTATTAGATAAGTATCTATTAAATTGATATTGACAATGTCAATTTGAGTTTGACATGTAACGTTTTTTATAACTGGTGTCACGGCTCTGGGTAATCTGGGTTCTAGGCTAACCCTCGCAGACTCTAGCCCCACATGTAACATGCATGTTCATTTTTTAATAACTGGATTTACGGCTTTGGGTTCTAGCCCTTCTGAACTTGAAGTTATAATGTATTCTATAATTATCCGTCATAGTACACTGTTCAGAATATGTTGATGCATCACATTGTGCAGCCCTTGGGAGATTTTGACGGCAACTTGAGCCAGCAGACAGCTGTCAAATGGTGATGGTATCTCAAAGCGCCTAAGCAGGCAGACACTTTATCTTCAAAATCACATCACCATCAGAGTACTTGTTTCACCAGTTTCACTAATAGTTCACATAAGTAGACATTTAATACACAAAATCGCACCACTTTTACATATCAATATAAACCTCAAATAATTATTTAAACAATAATACAGGAGCAGCAATCTGTCGCCGGTTAAGTTTCCGCCAAAACTCCATGCATGTTCATAGGCTACAGACTATTATGAGGATATAAATAGGCATAACTACCTTGTCATAGAGGGAGTATGTACAAGTGTAGTTTATTCCATCTCATGGACTTAGTATCTTATAGACTAAACATTCAGTGACGTCATCTGCGTGTGAAAGTAATGCACACGTATATAGTTAGACATAACAGTAAGGGAGAAGCAAAACAATATTTCTTTTCTTTTTCTAGGTATGTGTTTTGGTTGTTTTCCTTCCTTTATTTGACAAAAACGATATTGAGCGTTTGTGAATAACTTTGATTTTATAAGCAAACAGGTAACTGAATTCAGTGTTTTTTGTGGGTTTTAGTTATAAGGTAAGGTGAAAAAGACGGCAAGTTGTAGCCTTTTAGGATGCAACAGCATCAGTCAACGAAAAATTGATAATATTACCTTTCATCGGTAAGTTTCTTTTGTGCTTACATTTGCAACTTGTACTGATTAATATCTATTGTTTTGAATGTAAAGTGTAACATTTCATGTTTTTAACGAACTTTGTGAGGTATTTTGTCAAATATTTCGACTCCCAAATTGTAAATTCTTCATGATAATGCTCCTTAATTTGAACGGTCATTCCAAAGCTTAAAGTCATAACAAACGTGTACTTTTTGATTTGGTAGGATTATGGAAACTTCACGGATATCAGTGAGTACAATAATGTTTTCCCATTGTTCAATAATAATTATTATTGTGATTAGTAGTTATGTCCATAAATATGAATCACATAATGTTATACATATGCATACACTTTTATGTTCAGCTTTAAAGGTAACTCTCCTTATTGCCCTACAACTCTCCAATCATTTTCTATATTACATACATGTCAAAAATAATATGTAGGCATGTATGTGTTAGGCAAAGTATATTTAATTTCATAAAATATGTATTGTCTGAAATCAGATGCACAAAACTTTATTGTATTTCATTAATTCTATCATACATTAGCAACAATTACATTACAATATTTATTAAAAAAAATAAGTCTTAATCTTAAGGTACACAATAATACAACAACATAAGATAATTTTCTCAATTAATGATGTAGAAAAAGTTTGATGACAATATACTTACTATTTTGTAGACAAATTATGTGGGAGGTCTATATTAAGCTGTGGAGGAGATTTGTTAGACTGTAAATGTATTAATTAACAATATCTAAATCTTAATATGTACATAATTTTTTAAAATGTTTGGTGTGAATAATATTATCATTACATTTACATATACCTGCTATTTAATTAAATCAATTGATATTGTATTAATTGTTATAGGTATTGGTATTTATACACAGTGTTTAGGCCAAATATTAACCTTTTGAAAATTGAATTCACGACGCGCGCTCAACGCGTGCATCCGATGTTACCAAGGTCACCACCGGCCACCGCTCGCTCACATTCCATTCGAGGGCGTCGGCGGTCGAGATTAGTCTAGAACGATAATTGTCGCGCGACGGCCTGTTAATTGTTTTTGGAAGTTAATATTGAATTGTAACGTCGAGTTAAGTGCCTCTCATTTGCGTTGCCTATTTTCGTTCGTTTTACGTGTCAACGAGGCTGAATTTTGAGTTTTGAGTGATTAATTCAACTTCGATCGCCATTACTTTGCGTCGACAAGTTGCTTGTTTTAATTTAATATCGTACGAAAGAACTTTTGCTTTGTCGTGTGGAATGCTAACCTTGTGACCCGAGAGAAGGTCGCGTTCGTTTTCGAGAACTAATTTTATGCTAAGTGAACATGGGACATTGAACTTTGACCGACAGTTCTTAAGTTGTGTAGTGTGTCATTTGTTTAATTTCGATTAAGGTGGATTTAGTTACATTTGAAATTAATTAAATATACAATAAAGTTGATAAACTAATATAGTGAAGTAAACGCAGAAGGTTTCAATTGGTGAATGCCCACTGGAGGGATCGCCCATTTTGGAGAAAGGCTGCGCCTGTGGATTTGCTGTCCGATTACATCGGGACGTCAGGTTACACATATACACACTTTCTAACACACTACATACATACACCTCACTTACCACCTGACTTCGCCTTGTGGTCGACCCTACCTCCGGAATTCGGTAAGTTTGTGTTGCGTATCAGCCCTTCTATATAATAAGTATCCATAGGCCATTGGGCCCCGCCCTCTGTTGCCCGTTAAGGGGGCTACTATGGGCCCTAGCCAAGGAGATTGTAAAATATAGGGAGTGCGCACTTCATACTAGAGAAACGGTCCTAAATCAGTGACCTTGAGATGTGCATTTCTTTCTAATAGAGTGTCCATGATACAATATTTTGAGAATATTATTAGTGTATACAGTATCACGGAAAATGAAATGCGTATTTTTTTTCGATATAGAAAGTGCTGAATAGTGTTATAATTAAACTCCGTTTAATATTTTGATTAAATTATTGCTTCGCTACAGTATCAAACCTTACGGTAACTAGTGGCGGCGTAGCGTTGGATGACACCCAGGGCGGTTTTCTATCAAGCACCCCCCAAAATAAAACAAAAAATGCTATACATGCTAACGGGACTTTATTTTGCTAAAATATTCTAATATATTATCAAAGTTTAGTTTCTTGTCATTTTCGATAGATAAAATGAAAAAATTGGTTAGTCCCGCTTGGCTCATTGTAGACCTTAAGTTAGATTTTATTAACTTGAATTTTGATATGCTTTCTTCACATGAAACTTAATAGTAAAAAAAAATTAGACACAGCGTTAGATTCGGAACAGATTCAGAATAGGCCAATTTTACGAGAAAAGCTCCAATGAGTTACATTGAACCGCTTCTTGGGAAGAAATGCTGGTAGCTTTCAAGTCGTGAAGTCTCCAAAATTATATATCCTGCAGAAAAATCATCGAAGATTTTTGTCAGATTTTGAATTATTTGAAGATCATCTGGTGACGTTAGCAGAGTATAAGGCTGAACAACACTAAATGTCACGAGAATATCATCCATTGCTCAGTAGCGATAGTCTAGTTCCTCGTAAACTCTGTCAAGACATTCTAACATAGCTCTCTGCAGCTCCTCTGGCAATGTTAGTCCAGCATATCGGGTCATTTCTCCTGGTAAACGTTTTCGAAATCTCCTCATTTCTCTTCTTCCTTTAATCGAAATTTCCACATTCTCACATTTTTTGTTACATAGGGAATAGCTTTTTCCACTAGTTGAATACGTTGGCTTTGAAGAAAAATTTTCGGGCTTTGATTTTTATCTCCTACTTTTCCAGTGATAATCTAGATTATTATTATATTATTTAGTATTTGCTTTTGTGTCTGACTAACTTCTATTAGGATTTTACACCAAAAGGAAAAATTGAATTCACACAAAGCTGGTAAGAGTGTAGATACTGCTTCTTTTGTATCGACGTTTTCTCTCTTGGTGCTGGGATCATATGATCATATATATCTTCGAGTGTTTATACTAGTTTTTTTTATTTTTCTGCAGTGGTTTAACAACGTCATGATGAGCAATTCATTTTGTCTCTGAGAGTCTTTTGACGGATACGCCTACACTTTTTATTAAAGTTTCCCATTGACGTGTGAATGATGAAAAGAACCTGTAAACTCTTTCTACTGTTCCGAAAAAAAGTTAAACTTTAATTAACGCTCCCTAAGTGTGCAGTGCACTTCACATAAATTTAGCGAATGATTAGCACAAGGCGTTTTCTACGTGGTAAAGCCATGCTGTAGCTATATGAGTAGTACAACTGTAGCACAAATGGGTCGGCTCGACCGGGGAAGGACCACGCACTCACAGAATACCAGCGTAAAATAGCAGCTCAACACTGATGTATTTCGTATGGTGAGTGTAGAGAACCGGAGACCCTTTTTACTGGAAAAGAGGCATTCCATCTTAGTCCTCACGGGTGACTACGCATCTACATATTGATTCGCAAACGGGGATAGATGTAGATGTCTATGGGCCACAGCAACCACTTGCCATCCGGTGGACTGTGTGCTCGTTTGTCACCCTATTCTATATTTAAAAAAAACAATATATTCATTCATTTGACAATGTCAAATTTTAAAATAGTGTTGTCATCTATAGCGTAAAATGCATCTCCTAGTTTTTAGGGAAAGAACATTCGTGTAACAGAAACAGAAACTTTTTATTCAATATAGATTATAAATTCAAATTCAAATTTATTTATTGCCAGAATGTAGTACATAATATTATGATGTTGTTATTTATTAACTTGACCTTACATTCTACCAAGATAATGGCGTGCAATATCTACAATATACAAAAATATTATTATTAGAATTTAACGAGGTAAAGTATTTAAGAAAATAATTATGTAGTTACTTAAAAATATTTTAGCGTCAAGTATTTAAATTACAATAAATATATGTCAAAAATGAAATTAATTAGGTAATTGATTATATATAAATGTATAGTATCTAAAAAAATGTCAAAAAAATATAATTAAATAAAATTAATAAGTTTTTCTACATTTCACCATTATTTTACGAGTACATTTCTATATAATTCATATATTCGTCTAACCTATAGAAACATTTTGTTGCCAGCCATTCTGTGAGTTTCCTTTTAAAAATTACGAAAGGGAGGCCTTTAAAAGTGTTAGGCAGTTTATTGTAAACTCTAATAGCATTTATAAATACATTTTTTTATATATATATCAAGCTTGCATAGAGGCAGATACTTATTGAATAGTAATAGTAATACTTATTGAAAGTCACTCTTTTGTTTAATTACCACTGGTTCGAAAAAAACCTCTGTGCTGCGAAGAACCAGCAAGAAACCCAGCGGAACTTTTTTTTTAAATAACGGCTTACAATCATGTATGTTCTATAAATTAACAACACAACAAATTAGAAATAGCTTGGTAGTGATCACCTCATTCCCAGGGGTTATTCTCCATAAATTCTATCAATTATTATCATCCATAAATTCTTTACTACTATAATAACCCTTTTTATGCAAACTTAGTTTATTAAAGTTTTTGAACTTTAAGCAGGTCAAATTTTGTATATTTTCTGGAATTTTGTGGTAAAAGCATATACATCTCGCCAAGAATGAATTACTCACTCGACGGAGTCGAGTAACTGGTACTACTTGCTTGTGTTTGTTCTTAGTATTTACAGAATGAATATCACTTATTTTTGTATAACTACTTTTATTTCATAAATGTATTGAGAGGCCAAAGTAAATATATTAATTTCCGTAAATTTTTATCGCAGCGACTCTTTAGTCTTTAAATCATAAATTGCTCTAATGGCTCTCTTCTGTAAAACAAATATAATTTTTGTGTCAGCTGGGTGTCCCAATAGCAAAATACCATACGATATTATACTATGAAAATAGCTAAAATAAACTAGTCTAGCTGTTTCAACACTGGTAAGACTTCTAAACTTTTTTACAGCATATGCTGCAGAGCTAAGTATGCTTGCTAATTTTGATATATGGGGGCTGCATTGAAGCTTGGCATCTAATGTGATTCCAAGAAAAATGGTGGCATCTACAAGACTCAGTTTCTCTCCATTTAAAATTACATTAGAATTTAATTGTTTGACATTTGGAATCATAAATTTCATACATTAAAGTGTTTTAGTAGTTTTCTTCGTGTTATTTAATAATAAGCTTAATTATTTTTTTTATAGGATAAGGGTAACAAACGAGCACACAGTCCACCTGATGGTAAGTGGTTGCTGCGGCCCATAGACATCTACATCTATCCTCGTTTGCGAATCAAAATGCAGATGCGTTGTCACCCGTGAGGACTAAGATGGAATGCCTCATTTCCAGTAAAAAGGGCCTCCGGCCACCTGCACCCACCAAGCGAAACGCAGAGGTAAACCTCTACTTCACGCTGGTATTCTGTAAGGTCGTGGTACTACCCCGGTTCGAGCCGGCCCATCCGTGCGACAGCAAAAGCTGCCGCGTGGCTCTACCACTGTTAAAATGGTAAATTCCATATTGTATGGTATATTCTATATTGTATTTTAATATATAATTAAAATACAATATGGAATATACCAACTATGATTAGCGATAAAAAATGTAAGATTATCGTTCTAGCATACGTCTAAAATATTACTTTAAGTCAATAACTGTCTAAACGTTGATAATGTTTTTATCTTGTGTAAACACTTATCAATGTTAGAAGGGGATAAAATACAAAACTCGGTGCCTCTCTTTCTAAGAAAAATGAGGAACGTTTTCAATGTTTCAAGCGCTCACTCCCCATATAATATAACCTCCTTGGCCCTAGCCCAGTTCACCTTTGCCGGGGCAACTACCACACAGATACTCATACTTGAAATTTTTTTAAATACCTTGATATAAAAGTGTACCATATATTTAATATATTAATTTTTAAATATATTATTTTACAGCTTTCCTAAAGAATCAGCTATTCGTAATTGCTGGATAATTGCTACTGGTCATGATTATAGATAACCAACAAAACTTAGCAGTGTATGCTTAAAACCCTTTTAGCCTCATTGTTTTAGACGGACTAAATATGTTTAATTTATGTAATTTATACTATAATTTAGATAAAATATTCAAAATGTTATAATTTCTTGTTGTGTCTTGTTGTTTCTCCATAAGTATTATAAGTCTGACCTTGTTGGTAATTATGATTTTTGACATTGTTCTGTATGTATTAAAAATTGACTAGCATTGCTTAATTTATTTATGGTTCTTGACATTTTATTTTCAAATTCTGTACTATTATGACTTGTAATAATTTTATTGTAATTTATATTTATTTGATTTTATTTGTGTAATTTGATTGTATGACAATAACAAAATATTAACTTATAGTTAGATTGATTAAACATGAATTCGCATTTACAAATGTAGGAACTTTATCTGTACTACCATGTTTTATGGAAGTAAAGATTTAAATAAAATAAATAATTTTAAGTCCTGACCTAAATATACAAATGAATAATTTATTATGCAATAATAATTGTAAAACTGACTGGGAATGCCTACCAATGAGATATTTAGTCCACCCTTAATTCTTTTTATAATGGTGTTATAAACAATAACGTGGAAATAAATTAAGAAATAGCCGTGTAGTGGCGGTCAAGAATATCCACTACCCCATATCCTCCCGTGGGTGTCGTAAAAGGCGACAAAGGGAAACAGGCAGGAGATGGGCAGCAGCATCTTCCTGATAATAGCCAAAATTACAATAAAAAAAACTGCGGTTGCCAACCCGCTCGCCAAGCGTGGCAACTATGGCAAATACCCCCCAATGACGAGAGTAACAAAGAGACGGCCCCCAGTCCCCGGCGGCCCCGCTATTCCTGGCTACGGAGGCGACCATGGTAACGGCGGGGCAGGGGTGCTAAGAATCTCCGGTGGAGGTTCGGTTGCCACCTACGACGACTCGACCTGGCAACGTACAACGCACGCACCCTGAGGACTGACGAGAAGATCGTGGAGCTGGAAGAAGAGATAGACAAGTTGCGCTGGCATATTATAGGATTATCCGAAGTCCGAAGAGAGGGGGAGGACACGGTAATCCTCGAATCCGGCAACTTGCTCTATCACCGGGAGGGCGACCATCTGTCCCAAGGAGGTGTCGGATTTATCGTCCACAAGTCTCTCGTTAACAACGTTGTAAAGATCGGGAGTGTGTCGACGAGGGTTGCGTACCTTATACTCAGAATCACCAAACGGTATTCGCTGAAGGTCATACAGGTTTACGCACCAACCTCGGCACACCCCGATGAGGAGGTGGAGGAAATGTATGAGGAAATCTCTAGAGCCATGCATTCCTCCAAAACCCAATATACGGTGTTAATGGGAGACTTTAATGCAAAACTAGGCACAAGAGAGAACGGTGAGCTGAAAGTAGGGAAATTTGGAATAGGGCAACGGAACCCAAGGGGCCAGCAGCTGGCCGACTTCATGGAGAAAGAGGGACTCTTTATGATGAACTCTTTCTTCAAGATGCGGCCCCACAGGAAGTGGACCTGGTCGAGCCCCGACGGTTCGACAAAAAATGAGATTGACTTCATTATGACGACCAGACGACAACTGTTCAGTGATGTCTCAGTGATCGCGAGGGTGAAAACCGGCAGCGATCACCGAATGGTTAGAGGCACAATGAACCTAAATGTTAAGTTGGAGAGGTCTCGTCTGATGAAGTCAACGCTCCGTCCCCCTCGTGCTCTAATCCAAAGTCCCGAAACCTTTCAGCTCGAGTTACAAAACCGTTTTCAGTGCCTAGAAGACTGCAATGAAGTGGACGATATGAATGACAAGCTCGTGGAAACTGTCCATGCGGTCGGAGCTAAGTTCTGCAAGACCCGCCGCAGAAGAACACAAAAACTCTCCGATCACACTCTTAATCTCATGGCTGTTAGAAGGGAGATGAGGCTACATTCTTCAACAGATTTGACAGCATACAGGCAACTGAACAGACAGATCTCCAAATGCATGCGGCGAGACTTACGCAACTTCAATACAGCTCGTATTGAAGAAGTGATCGAGCGGAACCAAGGCTCCAAAGTCTTTGCCAGAAATCTGTCTGCCAGAAAGTGCCAACTGTCAAAGCTGAAGACCGAATGTGGCAGCATCGTTTCCGGGGCACCTGAGATTTTGAGTGAGATTGAGAGGTTCTATGGGCAGCTGTACACGTCATCGTTGGAGCCACACGCAAGTGTGAGTAACGATCCAAGAGCGAGTCTTATTCGACACTATTCCGAAGATATCCCGGACGTCAGTCTGAGCGAGATTAGAATGGCTCTCCAGCACCTTAAAAACGGAAAGGCCCCAGGCGAGGATGGAATTACAGCGGAGCTTCTGAAAGCGGGTGGAAGACCGGTACTTGAAGTCCTTCAGAAGCTCTTTAATTCCGTCCTCCATCCACCATGGACGCCATTACACCGGAGGCGTGGAGCAGAAGTGCGGTGGTCTTGTTCTTCAAGAAAGGTGACAATGCTCTCTTGAAGAACTACAGACCGATTTCCCTTCTGAGCCGCGTCTACGTGCTGTTTTCGAGAGTCATTACGAATCGTCTCGCACGCAGACTTGACGACTTCCAGCCTCCCGAACAAGCCGGTTTCCGAAAGGCATAGACCACATACATACCCTACGGCAAATTGTACAGAAGTCCGAAGAGTACAATTTGCCACTATGTCTGGCGTATGTGGACTATGAGAAAGCCTTTGATTCCGTCGAAATTTGGGCGGTGCTTCAGTCCCTTCAGCGGTGCCAAGTTGACTGTCGGTATATCGAGGTGCTGAAGTGTTTGTACAGTAGAGCTACGATGGCTATCCGAGTACAGAACCAGAGTACGAAACCTATCCAATTGCAGAGAGGTGTAAGACAGGGTGACGTTATATCCCCGAAACTCTTCACCGCTGCATTGGAAGACGTTTTCAAGCTTCTGGACTGGAAAGGATACGGAATAAACATCAATGGCGAGTACATCACTCACCTTCGATTTGCCGACGATATAGTCCTCATGGCAGAATCGCTGGAGGAACTAAGCACTATGCTCAATGACCTCAATAGTGTCTCCCAACGGATAGGTCTTAATATGAACATGGACAAAACAAAGATTATATTTAATGTCCATGTCACACCTATGCCGGTAGTTGTTGGGAGCACTAAGCTCGAAGTTGTTGACGAGTATGTTTACCTGGGACAAATAGTCCGACTAGGTAAGTCCAACTTCGACCGAGAGGTCAATCGACGGATTCAACTCGGCTGGGCAGCGTTCGGGAAGCTACGACACATCTTCTCGTCAGAAATACCTCAAAACCTTAAAACGAAATTGTACAACCAGTGCGTGTTGCCAGTGATGACTTACGGAACTGAGACGTGGTCCTTCACGCCGTATGAGGAAGCTCAAGGTCGCTCAGCCAGCTATGGAGAGGGCTATGCTCGGAGTTTCTCTGCGTGATAAACTTAGGAATGAGGATATCCGCAGTAGAACCAGAGTAACCGACATAGCCCAACGGATTAGTAAGCTGAAGTGGCAGTGGGCCGGCCATATAGCTCGAAGAACCGACAACCGATGGGGAAGAAAGGTTCTCGAGTGGCAGCCTCGTACCGGTAGGCGAAGTGTAGGGCGTCCCCCCACAAGATGGAGTGACGACCTGGTAAGACATGCAGGAAGTCGATGGATGCAGGTGGCTCAGGACTGTGCTTTGTGGCATTCTTTGGGGGAGGCCTATGTTCAGCAGTGGACATGTGCAGGGCTGTAATGATGATGATGATGATGAAATTAAGAAATAAATAATTTATAAAATAAATATTAATAATAATTTCCATTTAATTGATATAAATAATGTAATAAAGATGCTTTTGACAACAGATAGGTATTACCTATCTAAGTATAGTTGTACCTTATTATTTATACCACTAAAATATAATATATACAAGGGATATAACATACATATTTATATATATATATATATATATATATATATATATATATATATATATATACTCCCTTCTAATCCGATTCTAACAACCAGCATCCAAGAATTTCTGCCATGCAAAAGTATAAATGCCATCAAAACATAACTTGTAAAAAAAGCCAAGTCTCGCAACTCAGTTCTACCGTAAAAAGTTGTGAGATCCATGTAATACCAAGTCGGTTAATTTATTCAGTCCATAGATTGATACATAGATTGACATGGCAATCGCATGAAAACACAATATATCTCACAAGTAATACATTTTATATTAAATTAGATTGTTTAGTGCGATTGCCAAGTCAATCTATGTATCAATCTATGGACTGAATAAATTAACCGACTTGGTATTACATGGATCTCACAACTTTTTACGGTAGAACTGAGTTGCGAGACTTGGCTTTTTTTACAAGTTATGTTTTGATGGCATCTCATTTCTTTTTGTAGATAGTTATATCTAGGTAGCTATTTAAACCTATTATTCCATTATACATAAATATAGGTACAGATTCATTCACTGCAAATGTAACTTTGTAATACTATATGTTTATATGGGATTACAAAGTTATTTATGCAGTTGGTGTATCTCGAAAACTGGACCGAAATTGTAAAATATTTTAATTTTTCCTTAATTAATATATTAAACAATAATTGTATTCCAAATTTGAAGTTTCTATGTCTGCTAGAAGTGCCTCAGAGTTTTGATGATCGGTCAGTCAGTGAGTGACAAAATTAAGAAACTTTGACTAGTTATAATTCTTAAACTACTGCTTCTAATTTAATGAAATTTGAAATATACCGAGGTTATACAATGCCTACTTGGTTAGTAAAAGTTCAGGTTTCTAGTTTTATTCACAACGAAGTTATAGGGTTTCGGAAATGGCCTGAACTGCTTCGAGAAAAGGATGGTACGGCCGTGCCGCTTTTTTGCTCGACTTGGCGGGGGCACTGCCGTGCCCCCAGATCAAGTTTATAAATGCATATTTATGAGAAATTCTAAAGCTACTCATACCAAGAATTACAACGAATGCTCTAGAAAGAAAACAATCATTTTGTTAATTTTCTTGTTTATTAATGTGATGAAAAATTAATAAATAATCGTTTGTTAATTTTGATTTTATTGAATTATATTTAATATATAATTGTGTTTTCATTTGTTTTACTTAATGTAACATTGTTAAAATTTCTAAATGTTGTGTAAGTACACAAAATTTATTTATTTATTTATTTATTTAACCATTTATGTACACACAAAATAATGTTAAAATGAAGAAAAAAAAGATATTTTGTACAAAGGCACTGCTTATTTCATATTGAAATCTCTTCCAGCAGGCCTGATACTGGACAAATTAAAAGAGAAGCTGAACTAGTGTGCACTCTTATAATAAAATTTTATAATATTAATATACTTAACATAAAGTAAAGCTAATAAAAAAAATATCCATGTAAACATACATATAACTAAATACCACTATAAATACATATACACATACACATATATATATACATATATATATTACATATATAAATATAATAATATATTATATATATAATCATTAGGACGACAAAGAAAGATAGTGCTCTTTGACTCGCCTTTTGAACACGGACACTGTTTGAGCCTCTCGAATTGCAGCAGGAAGAGAATTCCATAACCTAACTGCATGTACTGTAAAGAGTGAGAATATGACTTTGTTCTAGAGGAAGGGAAATTTAGGAGTGTTTTTAAATGTGATCTGCAAATTTAATTGTTTTTCCTTTATAAATTTTAATATTTTTTCATTTAAATAGAATATATATCTTTACTATACGAGACGAGAATGGCTGCATGCTGAATGATGAAGTTTCGAATTTAAAGAGATGGAAGGAATACTTTGAAAGCGTGTTTAAGAGTGAAGAGTCGTCTGAAGTAAGTGAAATAGAAATTCCGGAAGAAGTGGAGAGAGGTAGGGAGATAAGTGTAGATGAAATAATGAAAGCAATGAAAAGCATGAAAGCAGGTAAGGCAGCCGGATATGATAGAGTATCACTCGAAATGCTAAGGGCTGGAGAGGGTGTCGTTGCAGGCCTGCTGTACACCTTGTTTAATTTATGTTGGGAACTGAAGCGGGTACCGGAAGACTGGTGCAAAGCCGTTATAGTCCCAATATATAAGGGAAGGGGGTCGCAGCAGGACTGTAAAAACTACCGTGGTATCAGCTTGCTTAGCATTGTGGGTAAACTGTATGCTAAGGTGCTAATTGAAAGAGTTATGAAAGAAACTGATGGAAAAATTTGGGATGTGCAAGCGGGATTTAGAAAAGGAATGGGATGTACGGATCAGGTCTTTTCCATGCGCATGATCGCGGAGAAGTTTTTGGACAAAAACCAAAGAGTTTTTTGTGCGTTCATAGACTTGGAGAAGGCTTATGACAGAGTGGACAGAAACGTGTTATGGCAAACACTGACCACATTTGGGTTGAGCGCTGGTCTGATACAGGCATTGAAGTCTCTATATAGGGATTCTAGTGCCTGTGTCAGGATCAACGGGGCCTACTTGGACTGGTTTGGCATCCATAAAGGTGTCAGACAGGGCTGTGTGGCTTCCCCGTGGCTGTTAAACCTATTTATGGACAGTTGTTTGGAAAATTTGAAAGTAGAAGAATGCGGGTTAAGAATGGGTGAGTTAACCGTCAAATGCCTTTTGTACGCCGATCATCAAGTCATACTTGCGTCTTCGGCAGCTGAGTTGCAAATGATGGTTACATTAATGAACAGGACATTAAAAGAAAAGGGAATGAAAGTGAACGCAAGTAAGACGAAAGTTATGGTTTTTGAAAGAGAAGAAAGCAAACGATATGTGAAATAAGAATAGAAGGGGAGTTGGTAGAGCAAGTTGATTAGTTTGTGTATTTGGGATGTGTGTTTAGCAAGGATGGTAGATATGATAAGGATATAGAACGACGAGTGAATGCAGGAAATAGAGTGAATGGGGCTCTACACTCTATTGTGAAAAGTCAGAATGTGTCCAAAAAGGCACGTATGGCAATTCACAATACTGTGTTAGTGCCTACTTTAATGTATGGTAGTGAAAGTTGGGTGTGGCAGAAGAAGCACGAGAGTAGAATAAATGCTGTAGAAATGCGGTCATTAAGGAGTATGTTAGGGATGAATCTGAAGGACAGAGTGAGAAATTGTTTAATAAGAGAAGAGTGTGGTTTGCAAGATGATGTTGTGACCAGGATTAAGAAAGGAATGCTTCGGTGGTTTGGTCATGTAGAAAGAATGAATGAGGAAAGAGTGACAAAGCAAATTTATGTTGCAGAGGTGAACGGCAGAGTCGGGAAGGGTCGCCCTAGGCGAAAGTTTATCGACCAAATTGGCGATATATTGAAAATGAGCCAAATCAAGAGTACCTTTAACCGACGAGCGTGTATGCGTAGGTATATGGATGTGGAGGAAGCGAGAGAGGTCTGTCAGGATCGTGCCAAATGGAAGTCCATAGTCTCTGCCTACCCCTCTGGGTGACAGGCGTGAGTGTTTATGTATGTATATATCTTTACAGTCTATCAAAAGTCCAATGCGAAACATAAACATGAACATATATATTAGCCATAGTTGCAACGCTTGACAAGCGGGTTGGCAACCAGTTTTTTTTTATTTAAATGTTATCAGGAAAATGCTGCTATTTATCTTCTTTGTTGCTTCCCTATGTCACCTCATACACCACCCATGGTGTAACCACCAATGATATGAGGTAGGAGATAATGTTTCACTGTCTGGTAAATTAACCCTTTCGCTGTCCCGTGCACTACATATAGGGCACTGCTATTGTCTTACTATTGTGTCTGGAAACCGGACAGTGAAAGTGTTAAAATAGAATATTATAAAACATTCATTTTTATTTTATATACCAACATATTACAAAAACAAACCATTTCTTGATGCTTTACAACGTATATTAACTGAAACATTTTACCACCTTAACCATTAGTTAACATGATTAAGTCACCTAATCATAACTAAGTCATCTAAAAAGGCCTTCCCTAGATATTGTCATAGGATGACTTTTGCCATATTTGCCACGCCTGCGTGAAAATAAGCATTATACTGGTTGGTCACCGTAGTTTTTGTTATGTTAAGTTTTCATCAGGAAAGTGCTGCTGCTCCATCCCCATCTTGTATTATTTATTGCTTACGACGCGGGATAGCATCATTCCGTATATAGACAAATTCTCCTGTATGCCACAACTTGCTGTACACAAGCTACTAACTTAGTAAGACATGCAGGAAATCGCGGAAGTTGGCTCAGAACCGTGTTTTGTACTATAAAACCTAAGTGGAAACCTTTTCTTTTTGGAGGTCTGTGTTCAGCACTGAACTTGTGATGGACTGGTATGTTAAAACATTATTAATTTTTTTTTGTAAAAACAATTCAAGAGAAATGAATTAATCATCTGAATTATAAAGAACATTTTTTTATGGTAACATATAAGTATTTTGTATGAATTTAAGTGCTGTGAATATAAATAAACCCAGTTCGGAGGAAATGGAACAATGCCTGGTAACCCAGGGAAAGTACCTCCCGCCTATTTCTATCTCAAAAGTATACGCGAATGCTTTATCTAGTCAATCCTCTATCTACGTTCTCTCTCCACGTACCTTATATATCTTTGTCTCTGACTATAGGCATTGCCATAGAAGACAATTACTCTTTATCTCAGATCGAAGAATGTATTTATTTTTCAAAAAGTTTAATTTTTTAAATTAGTATATAGTATGAATATGTATTATAATAACTACCAACGACTATATCACATATGACATATCATAATCACTACATTTAACTATGATCTCTCGAGTCGCGAATAGTTGCTATCTTGCACCCCCGCTACATGAGTCTATGAATTTGGAGTATATATATGTATATAAAAAATATTGACAAGCGTATTTTTTTTATAGGATAAGGGTGACAAACGAGCACACAGTCCACCTGATGGTAAGTGGTTGCTGCGGCCCATGGACATCTACATCTATCCTCTATTAGAAATCAAAATGTAAATGCGTTGTCACCCGTGCGGACTTAGGTGGAATGCCTCATTTCCATAAAACAGGGCCTCCGGCCACCTGCACTCACCAAGCGAAACGCAGAGGTAAACCTCTACTTCACGCTGGTTTTCTGTGAGGTCGTGGTACCACCCCGGTTCGAGCCGGCCCATCCGTGCGACAGCAAAGGCTGCCGCGTAGCTCTACCACTGTGAAATATATATATATATATATATATATATATATATATATATATATATATATATATATACATATATATAGCACATTTGAAAAATATTAATTATTTAAACTGCACCCACATGTTTAGAAATAAAAAACAGGTAAAGATCGCTCACCTTATAACGTCAATCGAACATAAAATATTATTGGGTACTTTTTACAATGTGAAAAAAAACTGCACCCTGCTTGAATATAACAACCACACGGGACATTAGTGCATGTGCGGCGTAGTAATGTAATAGGTTTTTATCTTCCGAAGTTTCTTTAGTGGCCCCATTAGTAGCATGTTTACGCAGATAATTTTATTTTATTGGAAAACTAACTGATACTGACTTCGTCCGCGTTCTTAAAACTTTAATAACTTTGTCATGCTAAATATATCGCAATATTTTCTTTAATTCAGGGTCAAATATCTAAGAAATAAAACTTAGAAAACCTTATTAAAATATATCCAGTAGTTTTTCCGTGATGCGTGCACAACTGCCAACCTCTATTATTTTATTTATATAGATAGATGTGTAAGAAGTTAACCTATTAACGTCTCTCTTATTAAATTAAATTAGAAAACACCAGCGAAGTGTAATATGAAAATATCAAATTTACAACAAGGGTAGGTACCTACTCATCAAGTTGACAATACATACCTACTTATACAATGTATGGAGCGTAAAGGTACCTTTACCATCCAAATACAATGTAATGTGTAAGAAGTAAGAAATTTGATTTTTATCTCCGATTACTTAAAATTAAAAAGTCTCATGCAATGTAATTTCATTGGAAGGAATGGAGTAGGTACTGAGGATCTGCAATACAAACTTAATGCAGTAAAAATGGTATGATAGCATATCTCAGTCTACAGGTATAATCGACAGATACAATCGCAAAAATTGCCTCATTCACACAATTTTTTTCAGAAACGAATGTTGAGTGTATACCTCATCATTACCATTATCATTACAGCCCCTCACAAGTCCACTGCTGAACACAGGCCTCCCCCAAGGAATGCCACAAAACACGATCCTGAGCCACCTGCGTCCATCGACTTTCTGCATGTCTTACAAGGTTGTCACTCCATCTAGTGGGGGGCCGCCCTACACTTCGTCCGCCGGTACGAGGCCGCCACTGGAGAAACTTTTTTCCCCATCGGTTGTCGGTTCTTCGAGCTGTAAGGCCAGCCCAGTGCCAGTGATCAGCTTACTAATCTGTTGGGCTATGTCAGTCACTCTGGTTCCACTGCGGATATCCTCATTTCTAACTTTATCACGCAGAGAAACTCCGAGCATAGCCCTCTCCATAGCTCTCTGAGCAACCTTGAGCTTCCTCATCTGGCCAGCAGTGAACGACCACGTCTCAGTTCCATAGGTCATCACTGGTGATACGCACTGGTTGTATAGTCTCATTTTCAAGTTTTGAGGTATACCTGACGAGAAGATGAGCCGTAATTTCCCGAAAGCTGCCCAACCGAGTTGAATACTTCGATTGACCTCTCGGTCGAAGTTGGACTTACCTAGTCGAACTATTTGTCCCAGGTAAACATACTCTTCAACAACTTCGAGCTTAGTTCTCCCAACAACTATCGGCATAGGTGTGACATGGACATTAAACATGATCTTTGTTTTGTTCATGTTCATCTTAAGACCTATCCGTTGGGAGACGCTATTGAGGTCATTGAAAATAGTGCTTAGGTCCTCCAGCGATTCTGCCATAAGGACTGTATCGCCGGCAAATCGAAGGTGAGTAATGTACTCGCCATTGATGTTGATACCGAATCCTTTCCAGACCTACTGGTTGAAAACGTCTTCCAATGTATACTAAGCTACTGCTTGAAAACGTCTTCCAATGCAACGGTAAAGAGTGTCGGAGATATAACGTCGCCCTGTCGTACTCCTCTCTGCGGTTGGATAGGTTTCGTACTCTAATTCTATACTCGGATAGCCATCGTAGCCCTACTGTACAAACACTTCAGCACTTCGATATACTAACAGACAACTTGGCACCGCTTAAGGGACTGTAGGACCGTCCAAATTTCGACGGAATCAAAGCCTTTTTCATAGTCCACATACGCAAGGCAAAGTGGCAGATTGTACTCTTCTGTCTTCTGTACAATTTGCCGTAGGGTGTGTATGTGGTCTATAGTACTAAAACCTTTTCGGAAACCGGCTTGTTCGGGAGGCTGGAAGTCGTCGAGTCTGCGTGCGAGACGATTCGTAATGACTCTCGAAAACAGCAGAAAGGAAATCGGTCTGTAGTTCTTCAAGAGAGCGTTATCGCCTTTCTTGAAGAACAAGACCACCGCACTTCTGATCCACGCCTCCGGTGTAGTACCACCATGGAGTACGGAATTAAAGAGCTTCTGAAGGACTTCAAGTACCGGTTTTCCACCCGATTTCAGAAGCTCTGCTGTAATTCCATCCTCGCCCGGGGACTTGTCGTTTTTAAGGTGCTGAAAAGCCATTCCTAATCTCGCTCAGACTGATGTCCGGGATATCTTCGGAATAGTGTCGGATAAGACTCGCTCTTGGATCGTTACTCACACTTGCGTGTGGCTCCAACGATGTCGTGTACAGCTGCCCATAGAACCTCTCAATCTCACTCAAAATCTCAGGTGTCCCGGAAACGATGCTGCCACACTCGGTCTTCAGCTTTGACAGTTGGCTCTTTCTAGCAGACAGATTTCTGGCAAAGACTTTGGAGCCTTGGTTCCGCTCGGTCGCTTCTTCAATACGAACTGTATGGAAGTTGCATAAGTCCCGCCGCATGCACTTGGAAATCTCTCCGTTCAGTTGCCTGTATGCTGTGTCAAATCTGTTGAAGACTGCAGCTTCATTTCCCGGCAGAACTTAGCTCCGACCGCATGGACAGTTTCCATGAGCTTATCATTTATATTGTCCACTTCATTGCAGTCTTCCAGGCACTGAAAATGGTTTTGTAACTCGAGCTGAAAGGTTTCGGGACTTCGGACAAGAGCACGCGGGGGACAGAGCGTTGACTTCATTAGACGAGTCCTCTCCAACTTAACGTTTAGGCTCGGTGTGCCTCTAACTATTCGGTGATCACTGCCAGTTTTCACCATCGCGATAATTGAGACATCACTAAACAGTTGTGTTCTGGTCGTCATAATGAAGTCAATCTCATATTTTGTCGAACCGTCGGGGCTCGACCAGGTCCACTTCCTGTGAGGCCGATTCTGGAAGAAAGAGTTCATCATAGAGAGTCCCTCTTTCTCCATGAAGTTGGCTAGCTGCTGGCCCCTTGGGTTCCGTTGCTCTATTCCGAGTTTCCCTACTTTCAGCTCACCGTTCTCTCTTGTGCCTAGTTTTGCATTGAAGTCTCTCATTAACAACGCATATTGGGTTTTGGAGGAATGCATGGCTCTAGAGATATTCTCATACATTTCCTCCACCTCTTCATTGGAGTGTGCCGAGGTTGGTGCGTAAACCTGTATTACCTTCAGCGAATACCGTTTGGTGATTCTGAGTATAAGGTACGTAACCCACGTCGACACACTCTCAATCTTTACAACGTTGTTAACGAGGGACTTGTGAACGATAAATCCGATACCTGCTTGGGACAAATGGTCCCAAGCAGGTATCGGATCCTCCCGGTGATAGAGCAAGTTGCCATATTCGAGGATAACCGTGTCCACCCCCTCTCTTCGGACCTCGAATAATCCTATAATATCCATATATAATAATATCCAGAGCAACTTGTCTATCTCATCTTCCAGCTCCAGGATCTTCTCGTCAGTCCTCAGGGTGTGTGCGTCGTAGATGGCAACCGAACCTACACTGGAGATTCTTAGCACCTCCTGCCCCGCAGTTACCATGGTCGCCACCGTAGCCAGGAATAGCGGGGCCGCCGAGGACTAGGGGCCGCCTTTTCGTAACTTTATTCATTGGGGAATATTGCCATAGTTGCCACGCTTGGTGAGCATGTTGGCAATCGCATTTTTTTTTATTGGGATATTGCTGTTTTCAGGAAGATGCTGCTGCCCATCTTCTGCCTGTTTCTCACTGTCGCCTTTTACGACACCCCGGGAAGATATGGGGTAGTGGATATTCCTAACCGCCACTACACGGCCATAGTGTATACCTATTGAAGACTTATTTATAATTCTATTGCCAAAACACGAAGCATCAGAACTGTCGCCACCACCACCAGGACCGCTAAATTCTAACAGTCAGTGCGAAACCTAGCGGACATATAATATACAGGGTTATAGGTGAACTCGACCTTAATTTTTTAAGGGGTTGTAGTTTCCATCATTACCAACGGATTCGACTATGAAACACCATACACCAAACTTAACCGTTTTCAAGAATTTGGATATTTAAGTTTTTTTCTAAAAATTGTCCATTTTTTGTCCAAATGTACTACTTTTGTTGTAATTTTTGCATCTGGCTTTAAGGTTATATGATTTTGGTGTAGTAAATAAGTTGCTTTATTATTTTTAACACCAAGATTTCAGGTTAATAAACAATCGGGGCTGTAGTAGACGATTGATATGATAAAATAAGAAATAAAGTTGTACAAAGTATTATGTTCGTTAAGGAATATTTAAAAATATATCGCAGTTATGTTGCAGATGTATTTAAAAATATCTACGTTTCTTCAGCTATCTAACAAGGTATAACAGTGCTGGGTGTTTAACAAGCCATATTATATATATATATATATATATATATATATATATATATATATATATATATATATATATATATGTTTACTAGCTGTCCAGGCAGACGTTGTTCTGCCCTTTCCGACGACCCTTTGTTCTATAAAAAATCCTTAAATTCGCAATAAAAATATTGCAGGTCACATAAAGGGATAAAAAGTATCCTATCTCTTAAGTTGAACCAAACTGCACACAGTGTGCGAAATTTCATTGAAATCAGTTCAGTAGTTTAGGAGTTCATCGCGGACAAACAATGTGACACGTAATTTTTGTATATAAAGATATATATTACATTTAATTTCTACCTTGCTACATATTTATTAATTTGTGGTCGCTATCTCCATAATAAATAACTATATGGCCTCAAGGTCAGGAGTATTTTAGTATTGCTAGAAGATTTATTTACATTTAATATAATAGGAATTACTCACATTTTACATAAATTTTTATCCACTCATGTAACACATTTCTGTTAATTTTGAAAAAGTAATATATTTGACTTAAAACCATAATTTTCGTCAGCTTATTCAAATTAATCATCAAACATTTGTATTTTTCTATATTACTTAGAAATTATTCTTGTTGAATAATTTATAGTTAACCAAAAAAAAAATTTTTTTTTCGTATAAGACGTAACTTTTCAGACATACCTTATATATTTATAAGGTATAACATACATAACTT
This sequence comes from Parnassius glacialis, assembly GCA_033319125.1. NCBI lineage: Eukaryota > Metazoa > Arthropoda > Insecta > Lepidoptera > Papilionidae > Parnassius > Parnassius glacialis. Next base: position 23,751,735 of record JAVANC010000003.1, read on the forward strand.
TAACTAACCAAGCCATACTGGCAGCACTGGTATCCTATATACAATCCCAATGAACACTGACGCAAGCAAGAAGCAAATCATTGGAGTTTTGGCGGGAACTTGATCGGCGGCGGTTTGCTGCTCCTGTTTTATAGTTTAAATAATAGTTTGAAGTGGATTTTGATATGTAAAAATGGTGCGATTTTATGTATTAACTGTCTACGCATGTGAACTATTGATGGAAACGGTGAAACAAGTGCTCTGATGGTGATGAATTCTCAAGATAGCTGTTTGCATAGGCGCTTTTAGATACCATTACCAATTGTCAGCTGTCTGCTGGCTCAAGTTGCCGTCAAAATCTCCCAAGGGCTGCACAATGTGACGCATCAACATATTGTGAAGTAGTGAACTATGAAGAATAATTGTACATTTGGAGAAATTATAATAAACCGAATAAAAATACTGAAGACTTGGCCTAAAGGTCTAGATACCAGGCCATAAACTCCAAAAAAAAATACAATCCAAATGCCGTAATCATCGGGGCTCACACTTGAATATAAATACCTATATATATATATATATATATATATATATATTATATATATATATATATTATATATATATATATATATATATATATATATATATATATATATATATATATATATATTTAAATAAAACTAATTTTACGGATGTTATCGCGTATATTAAGTTATTTTTATCTTCCCGACGTTTCGGGTGCTTTCCAGCACCCGTGGTCACGGGGGACTGAGGTGTTTGACGTCCTGCTGTCATAGTTAGGGTAAGCGCGCACTGCGGCAACAATTGGTGCGGTTTGCTCCCGCAAAAATATGTGTGTAGAGGTGCACAGTAGAGGTGCGCGCATTGCGGTTATTCAACCGCAAGCGGCTAAAAATTCTGTGATTTACCACAGATTAGTTGCGGTACGGCGCCGCACGTTTTTTTGCATCCTATGAACTTGTGTCAAACCCCGCGCACTGCGGCAGAAAAACCGGAGTGCGCGGTAGTCAATAGTGCCCGAGCAGCCCCGAAAAGATGTTGTCGCCGAGCGCGTCCGACGACGCTGAGGCCCAAGCGGTCGCCGATATAAATATTGACGCACTGATCGTGGAAGTACAAAGCCGACCCGTACTTTGGGATAAAAGTAATAAAGGATATGCAGATAGAGGTTTAAAATCAAAGATGTGGGACCAGGTATATGAGAAGATTATAGAAAACTGAGTTGTCAATTCAAAAAATCAAAAACAAGGCTGTTTAACCGCAGTGCGCGCCCTAAACTATTTCAGAATTTTGCCGTACCAGTTATAAAACCGCAACCGCAACTTGCCGTACCGCAGTGCGCGCTTACTCTTAGCCCAGCTACCTTCAGTTTTTTAATATTAATTTTTTGGTTCGATTTACGCAGAATGAGCTTACAGTATCTTGAGGTCTAGCAGTGGTATACTTGGGTTTGGATTTGATTTTATTAATTATGGGATCCCAAGCAGATGGCAGCACCCATCCATCTTCTCTATTGAAAATGTTTTTTAATTTCAATAGCCTCGCGAATCATCCTTGGGAGGAATCGATGTTCTTTTGCGAGGATTTGTGGTCTATCAAATCTAATGTAATGGCGGGGCCTATCTTGAACATGTTCACAAACTGCAGACTTCCCGATACGTCGGTGCTTCACGTCAGCTATATGTTCTTTAACGCGGGTTTTTATAGATCTTTTTGTTTGTCCTATGTACGAGAGACCACATTCACAATCCAGCTTGTACACTCCTGCATCTTGTAGAGGGATATGACACTTTACGGATGGTAAAAATTGACCAATCTTCTTCAGCGGCTTGAAGTATGTTTTAATGGAATCTCGCTTCAAGATGTAGCCAACCTTGTCTATTGATTTGTTAATATTTATCTATCAAAATCAATATAAAAATCTAAATCAAAATTTGCTCAAGACTATAGATTAAGCTGCTTTAATATTATGAAAAATTGAATAAAATCAAAAAAACAAATTGTAAGTCAGGATTCACGTAAAAATTACTGGACAAATTTTAATGAAATTTTGAATGTAGGCAGTAAATAACCTATACACATAGGCAACTTTTTATCCGCTTACGGAAGCTGTTTTTAATTTGTTGTCATTATGGCTGCTGATGATTCTATTTGTCCTAAAGAGGATTTAGCTATACGTATAATAGATCAATAAAAAAGTGTGTGTGTGAAAATAAACTTATCGCGCCACCACTCCTCTTAGTCCTCACGGGTGACAACTAATTGTGGTTAATATAGCATATAGCAACATATTGTAGCGCGCTATCTTTCCATCAGCACGTGCTATGTAAGTAGCCGCTATGGCGCTATGGCGATATGAATATCTTGCGGCAATCTTCTTCTATAGTAGCCTCTAGTCTCTATCTTGCTATAGTAGCAGCGCTGGCATCTAGCTGTCGCGTGCGCGCTGTTGGGAGTGGACTTGTGACTCAAATTTGATATAGTAGCACGTTATTCATCGCGCGCTACGGTATTTTATATTAGACGTTGGTTAATTAGTGTATATTGTATATTTACAAGTGATCGTAGGACACGGTTGTCTGCTATAAAAGTAGCCTTACTAATGTTTTTATTTTTAAATGTAAATTAAATTTAGATTCTAAAGTGTATATAATAGTGTATGTAATTAGTTGATTTTTGTATATACAATCAATGAACTTTAAAATACGCCTTTAATTGACAGGCCTAAGCCTGAAAAGTATTAAAGAGTTTTCATTGGTTTTCTTTACTGCTTTATTTCATTTTAGTCTAAAATGCGACTTATTATGAAATAACATTCTTTAGCACGCGGACTATCTGTATAGATATAGCGTCCTGCAACACTTTACGTGCTTGCCAGCCTCGCACACGCTTTCATATGTTAATAGCGTGCTATAACATAACGTATTTATTAGCGCGCTAGTATAGTCTGTGGCATCCTATTGATTTATAGCCGATTTCAACAACTCTACAACAAGTGACAACGTATCTGCATTTTGATTCTATAGTGAGCATAGATATAGATAGTTTATGGGTCACAACAACAACTTACCATCATGTGAACTGTGTGCTCGTTTGTTCATAGACTTTGTATCTTTGTCAATCCTCAATCTACGCGTTTGTTACCCTGTATTATAAAAAAACCAACCAGAAATATCAGAATAAAGTCTGTTGGGCCATCTAGTAATCAATAATCGAAATATAATGTGATAAAATACATATCAGATTAAGTTGTATGGGCGAAGACCTATGCCTGCCATAATTAATATATCGTTAACAACAATAATATACATATTTATGGTCAAATCAATCGTTTTCATTCTGATTGCGGGTTTCTTTTTCCCTCGAATTTTTCTATTTTTTTCTGCAAAATGACTGCATTCGAGGAATTTGGTGTTCTTCCCGAATTGGGAAAGGCAATTGATGAGATGGATTGGAATTTACCTACAGACGTACAAGCCGAGGCTATACCGTTAATTTTAGGTGGTGGAGATGTCCTTATGGCAGCGGAAACCGGGAGCGGCAAGACCGGCGCATTCTGTTTACCTATCTTACAAATAGTTTGGGAAACATTAAAGGATATACAAGAAGGGAAAACAAGTAAAATAATACAACAGACATCTTCGGAATGGACAATGTCATTTTTCGATCGCACGGAAGCGATGGCCGTAACGCCGGACGGTTTACGATGTCAATCCCGAGACCCTAAAGACTGGCATGGTTGTAGAGCTACTAAAGGCGTGCATACAAAGGGTGCATATTATTATGAAGCTACAGTAACAGATGAGGGTCTTTGTCGCGTAGGATGGTCAACACAAGCTGTGAGTAGATATTGCGATAATACATAAATTGCCTTTATGTTGATTTTTAGCCCCAAAAATTTCTTGAGGTCGAGTCTTAATCACCAGTCTTACATATTCCAAGATATGAATTTAGATGTTTCATTGTAAATTTGCTTGAGAAGCTAGTAGGATTAATTAAAAACAAAATATAGATATTGGTGAGAACTCTAACTGTAAACTGTTGTTTATAAATCAGCTGATCATTTGGTAAAACTAGACATCCGGTACTCTCATATGGGGTGGGAGGGGGAAGGGGAGGGTTCTGGGGAAGCCCTGGGTACCCTTTGTGAAAATGTATAGTTTATGAGTAATAATTTTTTTTGTAAAATCATAATTAACTATTTTGCACAGGAATATTGATTCAAAGTTACTTCTGCAATGGCTTCTGTGCTGCGCGTAGTGCAGCCCCTTCGCCTTTGCGTAGCAAATCAAAGGCATCCATGCTCACCTCCACTACCTACAGGCAACCGTAGTGGCTGAGACTTGTCTCCTTCGGTGACCAGCCTCAGCCGCTACGGTTCACAACAGGTACCTGTGATTTGCTACAGTGAGTGGGGGCTGCTCTCCCTCCGTAACTACAGCTTTACAAAAATACTAGGGTAGGGTATACATATACAAGACTACTTGGAGTCGGGGACGTTCTGATTCAGTTTTAGTACAGATATGATCTAGCTTATCTATAAATTCAGGTTGCCCTTAACTCTGCTATGATAGTGGTAAATGAAACAATGTAATGTGAATTGTTATAATTTTATTTTCTGAAAAACCTGACTGCTCTCCACTGCGACTCAATTCGTAGTATATGAGTTCCATCTTCGCCACAAATGGATTGTCTGGGTCCGAGTAATTAAGTTCTTTATGGGTGACCCGTTTCGTTATATGCAATTTCTAGTTATTGAAATTTATTTTTATCGTAATTATTTTACGTGGTAGAGCCATGCTGCAGCTATATTACTGGTATAGTTGTAGCATGAATGGGTCGGTTCGACCAGGGAAGGACCACGCTCACAGAATACCAGTGTAAAATAGCACTACATAACGCTGCTGTGTTTTGTATGGTGAGTGTAAAGAACCGGAGACGCTTTTTTACTGGAAATGAGGCATTCCATCTTAATCCTCTCAAATAAAGAGAAAAAAAAATCCTCACGGGTAACAATGCATCTGCATTTTGATTCGTAGTCGAGGATAGATGTAGATGTCTATGGGTCACCATAACCACTTACCATCAAGTGGACTGTGTGCTAGTTTGTCACCCTATTTCTATAAAAAAAAAGAAAAAAATTTAATTCAAAACACATTTCTGTAATTCAAAAACAAAGGTTCTAGCTTAACCCTTACAAACCTAAACTGAAAACATTTAAAATAAGTACTTGATTGTACCACGCGATTAAAGAAATCGTACCGTAATTACTTCATAATATTTGACTAAATTGACATATTTGCATTTCGTTCTACACAATGTTTAGTGAAATTTATTTTTATCATAATTGTTTCTAAACACATTTCCGACATCAAAATCAGTGTAAAAGATTCAAACTTAACCCTGACAGGCCTCCTAAACTGAAAATATAATTAAAATTAAGTACCGGACGCCTACTTCATTATACTAGACCAAATTCACAGACATATTTGTGTTCCGTTATATGCAATTTTTAGTGAAATTTATTTTTATTGTAATTAATTCAGGTGGACTGCGTGCTCATTTGTCACAGTTATCCTATAAAAAAGTCTTGAGAATCTTCTTCAGTTAATGCTAATTACAACATAACCTCAGCTTCGATATCAAAAGACATGTTTTGAGAAACCAAAAATAATGACATATGGGATTCGCCTCAGTTTGGCCGAAGCCTTATATTACGTGGGCCATGGATTCGAACAGAACTTTCGCATCGTTGCATTTGGTTGGGATAAAACATTATGAAATGTGCCTACGTCAGTTCTGTTCAAATTTAAGACCCTTACTAAATTACTTCTAACAGACTCAAATTGAACACATTTCATCAATAAATGGTGTAGGTCTTCTATAACTCCACAGTATTCACAATTGAGCAGTGATATTTATTGTTTTATTTCACTATTAAAATTATAATAAAGGACCCTGTAGTGGTGGTGCAGGAAAATCCACTACTCCATATCATCTGATGAGTGTTGTAAGAGATTACAGAGACAGGTTGAAGGAGAAGGTGGGCCAGCTAGACTGCCCAGAAAGGGAATTATGATAAATATCCCCCTTATGAGGTAATCTATGGGGAGACCTACATCCTGCAATGGACTTTTAATAGGCTGTAATGATTAAAGGAATAAAATTAAGGAGTTCTACTCTGTTTAATTAATGATTTTTTTTAAAGGCGAGGCTTGATCTTGGTACAGACAGACTTGGCTTTGGTTTTGGTGGAACAGGGAAAAAGTCCAATGCTAAGCAGTTTGATGATTATGGAAGTGCTTATGGAAAAAATGATGTGATTGGTATGTACATTTATCATCTTAAATGTAAATAGAAAACAAAATATTATGTCTTAGTTAATATTTAAAATTGCTGTGTGATTTTAACACTTTACTTTGCAATAAAATATTTTGAAAATCAATGAAATCCTACATTTAAGTAACATATTATATTCACATAAAGACATTAACGGACTTATACTCCCACGGTACTATTTGTTACAGGTTGTTTGTTAAATTTAAACAATGGAGAGATTCGTTATACAAAAAATGGTGAAGATCTTGGAGTAGCATTTAAATTAGATCAGTCCCGCAAATCAGACTGTTATTTCCCTGCAGTGGTATTAAAGAATGCTGAGATGAGTTTTAATTTTGGAACTCTACCTTTTAAGGTAATGCAGTGTTTTAGATCTGGTTAACTAAACACACAACTCTCTTACAGTATAAAACAGATACAAATTTACTTAAATTTAATGTAAATTAATAAATGTTTGTTGCAGTACTCTCCACCAAAAGATTACATTGCAGTCTGCCAAGCACCAAAGGAGTATGTAAAACACAATGTAGTGTCCGCTGGGGCTGCAGCTGAATGCAAACCTGTGAACAATGCACCACAAGCTATTATCATTGAGGTATACAATACAACATTTTAGAATTTTGTCTGATATTTTTATTAATTTTATTTTGAGAGGATAGTTATAGCTTAAGATGTAAGTTGCATTGATATAATGCAGTTTTTGATTATAAGAAATTGAAAGCATAATATATACTGCACATTATATATTTTTATTTATTTAAACTTTATGGCGGGCGTAATGCCTTAAGGCATTCTCTCCCAGTCAACCATTAGGCTAAGCCGAGATAAACATATGAGGAGAGGTAGTGCAGCAAAAGTACTAATAATGAGAAGAAAAGGTAACAAAGTTTGGATAAAGCAGAATATATATAGATATATATGTTTATTTTAATTTATTCTTAGAAAGAGTACATTATTTACAATGCAACAGTATATCATTGCACACTCCTTAATAACAATATCTGATACTTATGAATACCTAAATTAACACAAATAATTAAAGAAACATTCACCACTATGAACACAGCAGTCGATAATGTTTCCTCAAGATAGTATTGAGCTGTGACTTAGTTACGCTTTCGTCATATATATCCGCCTCCTCATTACACAAGATTGGAGTTATCCATTGCCTTGTACGCGTTTCAAAGTTATTTTCAACCCTAGGTATGTTTAGCATAAAATATATACATTTAATATAAATTTATATACTAATACAGACATTCTATATATATATATATATATATATATATCAGTAAACCAAGAACCAGTAAGATAATTTATAAATAAATATATTTTTAGCCCTCACGAGAATTAGCTGAACAAACATGTAATCAAATAACAAAATTCAAAAAGTATTTGGAAAATCCAAAAGTACGAGAATTGCTTGTGGTTGGTGGCATCAATGTGAAGGATCAAATAAACCAGCTGAATGCAGGAGTAGATATAGTTGTGGGCACACCAGGAAGACTTGAAGATCTCATTCAAGGAGGTAACTTATCTCTGCTTTGCTCTTGTTGAGAATGCTTGATCATGAACATGCTAGACTTATATTGTCGCCATTTTCTATCCAATAAATGTTATTTTACATTTATATTTCCTTAAAAGGTGCTATATGACTCTGTCCTAGCCAAAATTATGGGAACGAAGTTCCTTATCGGACGGTACGGATTTGACGGATGGGACCTATACGACAAAAAGTGTAAGATTTTTTCGTCACTACCCCTTGTGTCTTAGTGTAGACGGCCTTGGCGGCGAAATAAGGAAATGGAATAATATCCATCTCACTGGCACTTTTTTTTATATTGCCATGAAAAAAATATTATTTTATTTCAAATGACGCTTCATTTTAATAAATGCTAGTAATTCATTTATTTGTATTTGTTAATCAATAATATAATACCTACGTTTATCAATAATAATATACTACACAAGGAACTTCGTTCCAACCGAGAGTGTTCCATGACACACGCTTTTTTTTTTTCATTCTAAAGTAAGATACGAACTTACAGTTCATATGATGGTGAGTGGCTGCTGAGGCCCATGGATACCTGTAACCAACTTCAAACAATGGAGGCTACACATACATTGTCACTTCTTAGCCTGTAATTATACCTACCCGCTATACCTTTTAAAGAACGGTGTTTGGCGCGAATTTTCCGATTTCTAGGTTATGTAATTTGGTCAAGGAACTTTCTTATGCAATCAATATTAATGTCGACTCCCCTAACAAGCTCAGAATCAATGCAAACGCTCAAACATAATGCAAATTTAATTGTTTAAGTTTCTAGATTTTTTAAGAATATTCTCGTTACTGTAAGAGTATGTTTTGCAAGTAGTAGTAAGCTAAAGGAAATTGTAAACAAAATCTAAAAAATAAAATATTTTACTGCTCCACACCGGATTGTGTCACAGTAAGATGAAATACCCTAGAGCAGAGGTCACCAAATGGCTGCCCGTGCTCCGCGGTCCGCATCCGGACCGTCGACCTATTTTGTTCGGACCCAAAAGAATCTAAGAATATCAATGTAAAAATTGTATTTATTCAATATTCTTCTATTTAAAACACAAAAATTCGAAAGTTCTGTGCCAAGAATTTTGGATAGAATTAGTGTGTGGTAATAAATATCAATTTGGATCAACATATTATATTTGTAAAGCAGTATTTTCCAAGATGAACTGCATGAAAAATATATTTCGATCTCGTCTTACCGATGACCATTCTTAAGATTTAATGGCAATAGCTTGCACCAACTTAATTCCAAACTTCAGATTGTTCAGATTAAAAAACATTTCGCCTTAATATTTGGTACATACTTTATTACTTTTTAATTAGATGTCTCCATAATTAAATTTTGAATTTATTTATTTATTTGAATTAAATTTAAAAAAAATTTGGAATAGGGCAACGGAACCCAAGGGGCCAGCAGCTGGCCGACTTCATGGAGAAAGAGGGACTCTTTATGATGAACTCTTTCTTCAAGAAGCGGCCCCACAGGAAGTGGACCTGGTCGAGCCCCGACGGTTCGACAAAAAATGAGATTGACTTCATTATGACGACCAGACGACAACTGTTCAGTGATGTCTCAGTGATCGCGAGGGTGAAAACCGGCAGCGATCACCGAATGGTTAGAGGCACACTGAACCTAAATGTTAAGTTGGAGAGGTCTCGTCTGATGAAGTCAACGCTCCGTCCCCCTCGTGCTCTAATCCAAAGTCCCGAAACCTTTCAGCTCGAGTTACAAAACCGTTTTCAGTGCCTAGAAGACTGCAATGAAGTGGACGATATGAATGACAAGCTCGTGGAAACTGTCCATGCGGTCGGAGCTAAGTTCTGCAAGACCCACCGCAGAAGAACACAAAAACTCTCCGATCACACTCTTAATCTCATGGCTGTTAGACGGGAGATGAGGCTACATTCTTCAACAGATTTGACAGCATACAGGCAACTGAACAGACAGATCTCCAAATGCATGAGGCGAGACTTACGCAACTTCAATACAGCTCGTATTGAAGAAGCGATCGAGCGGAACCAAGGCTCCAAAGTCTTTGCCAGAGATCTGTCTGCCAGAAAGAGCCAACTGTCAAAGCTGAAGACCGAATGTGGCAGCATCGTTTCCGGGGCACCTGAGATTTTGAGTGAGATTGAGAGGTTCTATGGGCAGCTGTACACGTCATCGTTGGAGCCACACGCAAGTGTGAGTAACGATCCAAGAGCGAGTCTTATTCGACACTATTCCGAAGATATCCCGGACGTCAGTCTGAGCGAGATTAGAATGGCTCTCCAGCACCTTAAAAACGGCAAGGCCCCAGGCGAGGATGGAATTACAGCGGAGCTTTTGAAAGCGGGTGGAATACCGGTACTTGAAGTCCTTCAGAAGCTCTTTAATTCCGTCCTCCATGGTGGCATTACACCGGAGGCGTGGAGCAGAAGTGCGGTGGTCTTGTTCTTCAAGAAAGGTGACAACGCTCTCTTGAAGAACTACAGACCGATTTCCCTTCTGAGCCGCGTCTACGTGCTGTTTTCGAGAGTCATTACGAATCGTCTCGCGCGCAGATTTGACGACTTCCAGCCTCCCGAACAAGCCGGTTTCCGAAAGGGCTTTAGCACCATAGACCACATACATACCCTACGGCAAATTGTACAGAAGTCCGAAGAGTACAATTTGCCACTATGTCTGGCGTATGTGGACTATGAGAAAGCCTTTGATTCCGTCGAAATTTGGGCGGTGCTGCAGTCCCTTCAGCGGTGCCAAGTTGACTGTCGGTATATCGAAGTGCTGAAGTGTTTGTACAGTAGAGCTACGATGGCTATCCGAGTACAGAACCAGAGTACGAAACCTATCCAATTGCAGAGAGGTGTAAGACAGGGTGACGTTATATCCCCGAAACTCTTCACCGCTGCATTGGAAGACGTTTTCAAGCTTCTGGACTGGAAAGGATACGGAATTAACATCAATGGCGAGTACATCACTCACCTTCGATTTGCCGACGATATAGTCCTCATGGCAGAATCGCTGGAGGAGCTAAGCACTATGCTCAATGACCTCAATAGTGTCTCCCAACGGATAGGTCTTAAGATGAACATGGACAAAACAAAGATTATGTTTAATGTCCATGTCACACCTATGCCGGTAGTTGTTGGGAGCACTAAGCTCGAAGTTGTTGACGAGTATGTTTACCTGGGACAAATAGTCCGACTAGGTAAGTCCAGTCGACCGAGAGGTCAATCGACGGATTCAACTCGGCTGGGCAGCGTTCGGGAAGCTACGACACATCTTCTCGTCAGAAATACCTCAAAACCTTAAAACAAAATTGTACAACCAGTGCGTGTTGCCAGTGATGACTTACGGAACTGAGACGTGGTCCTTCACTGCTGGCCGTATGAGGTCTCAAGGTCGCTCAGCGAGCTATGGAGAGGGCTATGCTCGGAGTTTCTCTGCGTGATAAACTTAGGAATAAGGATATCCGCAGTAGAACCAGAGTAACCGACATAGCCCAACGGATTAGTAAGCTGAAGTGGCAGTGGGCCGGCCATATAGCTCGAAGAACCGACAACCGATGGGGAAGAAAGGTTCTCGAGTAGGGCAGCCTCGTACCGGTAGGCGAAGTGTAGGGCGTCCCCCCACAAGATGGAGTGACGACCTGGTAAGACATGCAGGAAGTCGATGGATGCAGGTGGCTCAGGACCGTGCTTTGTGGCATTCCTTGGGGGAGGCCTATGTTCAGCAGTGGACTTGTGAAGGGCTGTAATGATAATGATAATTAAAAAAAAATCTTATTTCTTTTGGTTTTATTTGTTTATATCAATTTTAAATCTCTGTTGCTAGTCATCATCTAGCAAACGGATCGCGACAGATTTATATATTTTTTAAACGGACCCGCAATTGAACTAATTGGTGATCCCTGCTTTAGAGCAATAAACTGCATTTAGATATTAGTCCAATGCAAACCTTAAGTAGGTACGAGTGCTTAAAAATATAAATTAAGTGGTTGGATAAAGATGTTTGAGAAATAGTTTTTTCATAGTAACGCCTAGTATCACTCTTACATTATGCAAATTATATCAAATACAGGAGATCAAGATTTATATCCGTGTAGAGAACCAGAAGTATACTTCTGCACTTCTATATTGTTAGAGGCCTTAACTTATATTTGTTCAACAGGATACCTGGCTCTCACACACTGTCGCTTTTTTGTACTCGATGAAGCAGACGGTTTACTAAAAGCTGGTTATGGGGAGCTGATTGAACGCATCCATCGACAGATACCAAAGATAACCACAGATGGCCGTCGTCTACAGATGGTTGTGTGCTCTGCTACATTACATGCTTTCGAAGTTAAGAAAATGGCGGTATGTAAATTGGTATTTTCAGTGGCGGGTTCTCGTAAATCTGTTATCATCTATTAATTAGGTTATTAATAATCTATTAAATGACGACAGATTTCAGAACTATTTTCGTCCAACATTTTTGGGTAACAATTTCATTAATACTACAAATTAAATACTGATATTAACTTCAGAAACAAATCCTTCTCTGCTATAAAATTTTCTCATCTTATTAATAAGTAGAAATTTTTTGTGTCATTTTCTGTCTTCTATCCATAAGATCGTGCATCTTCATTTTATTACATTACATATACTGAAATCTTTAAAATAAATTGAGATGTAAAGGTATTTGCAGGATTCAATATTCATTATACTTAACAAAATGTTGGATAGATATTATGATATAAAATATCTGTATATGTAGAAAAAAAATGTTATATAATCACAACTATAGCATTTCAAAGACTTCATCCCTATATTTGTTAATTTGCACTAAACTATTTCATCATGCCTCTACCCAACTGCATCAGTGAGGTGGTATTTAGTAAAAAAAAATGTTATTTTATTACGTGGTAAACAGAAAGAAATAATTGTTTAAGTACATTCATCAAAAGTTTTCTTATTATATAGTTTACTGCTATTTTTATGTACTGTATCTATTAAATTTAATTTCGTATATACCACAAGGTATTTAAGCTATCTCTGTTTTTGCTCTGGGATAACAATATACATATATAGTTAATGCCAATATGGAGAGAAAGGTATTTCTTGTCAATGTAAATAATTTACAACTAATCCTTTAGTAGACTGCTATCAAGCAGTGGTATCAAGCCCTGGTAGCTCAGATGGTTAGCGCTCACTGTAAGTTTATTTCACAGTATGCGAGCAACCTGGGTTCGATCCCCGCCGGCACCAATGAAATTGTTAATTGCAATTTTAAGTGCTGATTTACCACATGCTCGACGGTGAAGGAAAACATCGTGAGGAAACCTACATGTCTGTGAAATAAAAAGAAATATATCTCGAAGACATGTGAAGTTCGCCAACACGCATTGCGGCAGCGCGGTGGACATTTCCTAGCCCTAAAACCCTCTCAGAAATGAGAGGAGGCCTGTGCCCAGCAGTGGGACGTATATAAGCTGCAACTCTACTTTTTTTTTTAATCAAGCAGTATTTTTTTTACTTGCATAGGAAAAACTGATGCATTTCCCAACTTGGGTCGACCTCAAAGGTGAAGACGCCGTACCAGAGACGGTTCACCACGTCGTAGTAATGGTTGATCCACAAAAGGACCGTTCGTGGGAGACGTTGCGCAAGTAGGTTGAATACAAATATATGGCATAAGAAAGATATATAACATATACAAAATTTGACCTGCTCAAAGTTCAAAAACTTTAAACTAAGTTTGTATACAAAGTGTTATTATAATATTAAGGAATTTATGGATGATAATATCCCCTGAGAATGAGGTGATCGCTACCAAACTATTTCTAATTTGTTTTGTGTGGTTCATTTGTGTAACATACATGATTGTAAGCTGTTATTTAAAAAAAAAGTCCCGCTGGGTTCTGAGGTTGTTTTTTCGAACCAGTGGTAATTAACCGATTCGTTGCGGCACCGATTTTCGACAACTTTTAGCTTTTAACAAATATTTCATGACACGCCTGGCGTGTCGAGCGCCACAGACAAAAGTATTCGATGGCACGCCTGGCGTGTCCCCACACTGAACCGATTAAACAAAAGAAAGACTCAATAAGTATTATTTATAATCTGTGTTGAATAAAAAAGTTTCTATTTCTGTTACATTTATATAAATTTTTTGTATGTATTATATAGATAAATATAAACAAAAGGTATCAAGAGGCAAGGTAATTACAGGCAGTGTGACATTCAATCCTAAAGTGCAACAAATTAGAAATACCTTTTGGAAGTGATCAGATTTATGGGACTGAGGAATGAGCATATACAAAAAAAAATCTATACATTGTGTTTGAATCTTAAGAAGTATCAATAACGTAGCATTATTGTATGTTATCGATTAAAATTTTGTCTCGATTAATGCATTAGAATAAATTGGAATTGGATAACTCAAAACACGTTATTGATCAGTAATCCGTCTTTCGCTTACTGTAAATAACTGGAAAAACAGAGTTAATTAAATTGACTGGTGACTGAAAGAGGTTGAAAAGTAGTTTAAATAAACTCATGTTTCTATTTAATGCAAAATTGAAGTATACAAATAATTATTTTAATGATGGTGTAAACTCTCATTTCAAAAAATAAAAAAGGTTAATCATTGAATGAATACATCTAATTGATGATTCAGTTGTTAAAATTATCACAAGCGTGAGAAAAGCTCTGAATGAAATGCCTCTATCACAGACAAGTGTTGCATTTAACATTATTTTATCCAGGACTGTGCAAACGGATGGTGTCCACGCAAAGGATAACATACGCGGCGGCAATACCACCCCTGAGACTCTATCTGAAGCCGTTAAGATACTGAAAGCAGAGTACTGTCTGCGGGCTATCAGGGAGCATAAAATGGATAGGTGAGTGGAGTAGGTTGACGTGGAGTGCTTTCGTAGTTTCCTTCTGGTGGATCTTCTTCTTCTTTAGCATTTGCTATGCACTTGCTTGCATATGCTCGATATATCACATAGGTAACATGTCTCTTATTACCTTGACTAATCAAAAATGCTCAATATGACTATATGGTTGCCTGGTAGAAAACGCGTTATCGAGTTAAGTCTGCCTTTTGTACAGTTTTGTGCAACAAAGTTAAAATAAATAAATAAAATATGAAATTGAGGCTTAAACTGCATCTGGCTTGCGTATTATATGGTTTAATTAAAACAAAATTGCCTAAGTATCTCTATGAAAAGCTTACCTAGTCTAGATCTAGTGAACATTATGCTCATAACACAACACAATTCATTGCACGTAGATACCGTTGCTTAGCAGGTTTTGTTATTTGGCAACACAATGCCGCACAAATCAACTGCCACGTCTTTGTAAACCTAGTGTTACGGATGGCGAGGGGAGCCACCACCCCCACACGCAACGTACGCTGCACGCAACCAATCAGCGCGCTTTAAGCGCGCGTGCGAGACCGTCAACTGTGCGACCTCGCCGTGGGAATATAAGACCAGCACCTGGCCGGCGAAATTCAATCGCATTCGTGAATAATTTAAAATTAAAAATTTTGTACAGCCGACTTCAATATAAGCGACTTCAATATTTAATAATTAGTGTAGTAAATAAGTAACTGCTGCGAGCATTGTAAATAGTTTAATAAATTGTTTCTTAAGTCATCTCGTTCTTTCAATATTCAAAGCAAAGCAGTCAAATACTCAACTCATTTCAGTCTCCTATACAGACAGATAGTCAGTTGAGATTAGTTTTTTTAGTAATACAGTTCACTTGTTCTCCACGTCTTTTTCAGCCAGTTTGCTACATCTTAAAAATCGACAAAGTAACTCTTTGAATGACTTAAAGCATATTTGCAGTACACATTTTATAATAACTAAATAGGGATATAATATTGTACTCAATTATACCACTAATGTAACTAAATGTAAATAATGTGTCACATGGTGTGTGTGTTGATGACATACGTGAGTTAAACGGCTTTGTGTTGTACTATTAAACATTACTAATATACCACTTCCGGTAAGCTTAAAATGCTTGTGTTAGAAGTGGTTCACGACAGTAGTCGAATAACGGATTCGAACCCACGACCTTTCGAGTTCACAGTCCGCACACTGCCATTAAGCTACTGACGCTTCAAACGATTAAAAAAACACTAACAGTGTTTCTGTTAGTACTTTTTTTGGTAATCCTTTATATGGTATACTTTCGTTTAATAGCTATTGTTATTTAAATAAAATGTAAAATTTCATAATAATCTGAAATATAACCCTCATTTCGATCTCCGCCGCAGTCAGTATATGTTGATGAACTTACTGTAATAATTTTTTATCATTAACAGGGCTATAATCTTCTGCCGCACAAAGCTCGACTGTGACAACCTGGAGCGCTATCTCCGTTCATTCGGCAACGAGTTCTCTTGCGTATGCCTGCACGGCGACCGCAAGCCCGCCGAGCGGAAGGCAAACTTGGAGAAGTTCAAACAGGCCCAGGTGAAGTTCCTCATCTGCACTGATGTCGCAGCCAGGGGCATTGATATTTCTGGGCTGCCGTTTAGTAAGTATCAAATACAAACATAATATGTCTCTCTTGTCATATAAACATACATACATATAATCACGCCTCTTTCCCGTAGGGGTAGGCAGAGACCACTTCTGTCCATTTGCTATGATCCTTACATACTTGTTTCGCTTCGTCCACTTTCATTATTCTCTTTATACATGCTCTACGGTTTAGGGTACTCTTGATCTGGTCTTTTTTCAAGACGACCCTGATTTGGTTTTGAAATGTCCGCCTAGGTCTACCCCTTCCAACACTCATTCACCTCGCCTTATACACTTTTTTCGTCAATCGTTCTTCATTCATTCTCTCGACATGGCCAAACCATCTCAGCATACCTTTCCCAATTTTTGTCACTACATCTTCTTTCAGACCACAACGTTTCCTTATCTCACTACTTCTTATCCTGTCACTCAGTTTAACTCATTTTAATATCATGTCATATAAAGTACTGTTTTATTTACATGTACAGTTTTTTTTTTATGAGAAGTGAAGGTGATAAACCACACAGTCCACCATTTATCTTTAATTAAGACCAAAAATTTAATTACCACATTGAATAGGCACTGCCATTAGTATGTACTTAATAATAGTAGCTTTTGTTGCAAGATAGTTCACACACTTATAACCTTCTTTACAAATTGCTTAGATCCAAAATATTGGTGTACACTATGTAGTGACGGTGTAAGAATATCCGTGGGTGTCGTAAGAGGCGACAGAGGGAAACAAATCCAGGGCAGCAGCGTCTTCGTAATAACAACTAAAAATAAAAAAACTGCGGGCCCCAAACTGCTTACCAAGCATGGCAACTATGGCAACTATGGCAAATATCCCCCCTATGAGGCAATCTAGGGGGAGGCTTATGTTCAGCAGTGAACTTAAATAGGCTGTAACAGTAAAATATTGGTGGCAAATCAGACAAGTCGCAAATGTATCTAGGACGTTACAAACATAAAAATATAATTATTGTTTTAACAGCACTATTCTTATTCTCTTCTATTTTAGTAATTCTGTGTTAAATACTTCTGACGTTATTATATGTTATGTACTCAAGTTTTCAATATTTAATTATATAAAATAAATACATATATACTTTTTTATAAACGACGTACAAGTTATATTTAAATACACCCCCCCCCCCTCCTCCCCCCCCCCCCCCCCCCCGGGCCTCAGTAGGTCGTAGATAACAGTCTACTTTTAGACGGGCTGCTCGTGTAGTAGGGGGTCGCCGTTGTCGTCATGCGTGGCAAGCAGGTTGGCGACCACATTACCAGGGGTCTCGCACCTTTGACTGCTGTCTATCGCCTATCTAGATATTTTTTATGTTGTAGTATATTTTGTATATTATAGTATTAATATGTGATGGTTCTACTGCTATCCTTTCAAAAATCTTGTAGTACTTATTGTAATTAGTAAGTTTACTCTTATTACGTTATTAGATTACATGATGGTTATAAATTTAAGATAAAAATGAATGTCTTTTTAAGTAAATAGGGGATAAAAATACATACGACGTACATTTAGCATGTTTGCTAAATAGATCAAGAACAGATTTTGTTCATCCAAAATAGTTAAAGAAATTAATGAATCGCTACTAAAGAAGTAATTAATTTCTTTTTTACATAAAAACTCTTTCTAGTGATCAATATCACTTTGCCGGATGAGAAGTCTAACTACGTGCATCGCATCGGTCGTGTTGGTCGTGCTGAACGTATGGGTCTCGCTATAAGTCTCGTCTCCTCGGTACCAGAAAAGGTAGCATTTTTGACTTAAAAAGTAAAGTTTATAGCCTCTATGTCAGAGAGCTATGGAACAATTAGCCTGCCGCATTTAAAATCTGACTATTTAAGTCCAACTTCGACCGAGAGGTCAATCGACGGATTCAACTCGGCTGGGCTGCGTTCGGGAAACTATGACACATCTTCTCGTCAGGTATACCTCAAAACTTGAAAACGATACTGTACAACCAGTGCGTGTTGCCAGTGATGACTTATGGAACTGAGACGTGGTCCTTCACTGCTGGCCGTATGAGGAAGCTCAAGGTCGCTTAGCGAGCTGTGGAGAGGGCTATGCTCGGGGTTTCTCTACGTGATAAACTTAGAAATGAGGATATCCACAGTAGAACCAGAGTGACCGGCATAGTCCAACGGATTAGTATGCTGAAGTGGCAATGGGCCGGCCATATAGCTCGAAAAAACGACAACCGATGGGGAAAAATGGTAGGGCGTCCCCCCACTAGATGCAGTGACGACCTGGTAAGACATGCAGGAAGTCGATGGACGCAAGTGGCTCAGGACTGTGCTTTGTGGTATTCCTTGGGGGAGGCCTGTGTTCAGCAGTGGACTTGTGAAGGATTGTAATGATGATGACGACGATGATGATTTAAAATGGGTAATAAAATTCAAAGGTTACATGTCAATTTGTTTATGACAACTCAGAATTGTGACTCTTTTTTTATGTTTCGGTATGGGATAGGAGTTGGCACGAGTTTTGACAATTTTGTTGGGGCTTGTTCTTGCAGGTAAATGTTTTAATTAAGTAAACTCTAGTGTACTTTGAACTCGTATTGATAACTGTTTGAGTGAGGGACCCATTTAGCACTTAAAACATGTTTTTTTATAGGATAAGGGAGACAAGCTCACAGTTCACCTGATGGTAAGTGATTGCTGTGGCCCATAGACATCTACATCTATCTTCGATTACGAATCAAAATGCAGATGCGTTGTCACCCGTGAGGACTATAATGGAATGCCTCGTTTCAAGTAAAAAGAGTCTCCGGTTCTCTACACTCACCATACGAAACACATACTATTTTACGCCAGTATTCTGTTAGTGTGGTCCTTCACTGGTTGAGCTGACCCATTCGTGCTACAACTATACCAGTAATATAGCTGTAGCATGGCTCTACCACGTAAAGTCTCTGTTATCTTTGAAATAGTCTTTTTAATAATTATATAAAATGGCCTAAAAGTGAAACTAAAAACATGATTAATAATATGTGTATGAAATTATTTAAATTAAAGGTAATTCTGTTTACTTGTAAAGGTGTGGTACCACGGAGAATGGTGCTCTTCCCGAGGACGCAACTGCTGGAACACGAATCTCATCGACGACAGGCCAAAAGGATGCTGTATGTGGTACAATGAGCCGCAGGTGTGTTGTGTCACGTGCACTTAAAAAGACTAGACTTCAATGTAATATTACTATATAAATACCAATTGTAAACAAAATAACTCACCAGCGTTCTCTCATGTCTCTCTGACTCATCTCATGTGGGTTTTAGGGCAACGAAACGCCCGCCGCGCTGCGCTTATGCGTGTTGGCGAACTTCTCATGTTTTCGATATATTTTTTTCTTATTTCACAGGCATGCACGTTTCCTCACGGTGTTTTACTTCACCGCCGAGTACATGGTAAATCAACACTTAAAATTGCAAGTAACAATTGCATTGGTGCCGGCGGGGATCGCAGCCACGTTGCTCGCGTACTGCGAAATTTACAGCGAGCGCTTAGCCCTTGAACTACCACGGCTCTTCTAAATTTCTAAAATTAGCTTTATTATAGTTTTTCGAAAATAAAAAATACAATCATATTAGATTGCGTCTAAGATGGCGTCTGACCTTTTCCGTAGATCAAATAAGAACAATTAATAATGTTGTAACTTCTAACTAAATAATTGATTCTTCTAAATATTAGTAATCGAAATAATAGTTATTAATGTTTAGCTTAAAAACAGTAATCATTATTGTAAAGATTTCATACATGTTGATATGTAAGGCATTTTGAGCAATTACCTTTGCCTATTTCACTACACTAGGATATTGTTTATTTCAGTTAAACAAAGGCGAGACTTTCCAAAAGTATACTTATAGGTATAAACCTAAAAATCTAGAGCCATTCGACAGGCGATAAAATTACCATAGTAGAAAGTTTAAACAGACAAAAGTGCGTGACAAAATTATGCACTCGCCAACCTGCTTGCCAAGCGTGATTTTCCTATTTGTACTACAATTGTATGTTGTATCTACTTTTAGTTTGTTGTTAATTTTACTCGTGTTATTTCATTTATGTACTCGTATCTTTCATATTTTCAGTATTTAGCTGACATTGAAGATCATTTGAACATAACAATCCAGCAAGTCGAACCTGATATGAAAGTGCCATCTAACGAATTTGATGGCAAAGTAGTGTATGGTGAAAAGAGGAAACAAATCGGCTCTGGATATCAGGTACAAATAAAAATAATAAAGTTATTTACTTCTCCCACATACTGTAGTTATTTTTATATCATACAAGCTACATCATTTTGTTGTTGTGGTAGACAGCAGCCCAAACTAGGTTAGCATGTATATGTCTAAAATATAATAAGATTAATGTAGTTTAACTAATAGAAATAACAGTAAAAATGCTGAAGGTTTTTAGTTTAGTCCATACAAACGTTTCTCCCTGGATTAACACAAGAAAGAATATTTTTTTTTACTATATAATACATACATATGAACCACTGCCATGTTTCTGTTTTACGTTTTATTTTCATAAAATAAAAGTATCCAACTTCTTTTAGCATGTTCTATTCATGCACGTACCGCCATCTACCTGATAAATGCATCTTTAGTATAAAAACGATTATAATATCAGAGGTGTCGACGGGAAAGAATCCAGGTTTCTCGCGTACTAAGCAAACGAAGCACAGCCCGTGAGCTACCACGTGATGTAACTTGTGTATAATTTCAGGATCACGTGACGCAGATGGCGCCAGTAGTGCGCGCGCTGCAGGATCTGGAGTCGCAAGCGCAGCTGTATTATCTCAAGATGCATCACAACGTTGCTGTAGCTTAAAACATCTTCGTGCGAATCAAAATTTACTTGGTATACATGAGTAATTTTGTAATGTCATCGTATTGTAGAAATAACGTATTGAAGTAAATTTCTATAAGGATACATTTATTCTTTTAGTGATGGATTTTTATTGGTATCCCCTACATACATATTCATTGTCATACATTGCCTCTTCCACACTGCTGAACCGACTATAGTGATTACATCACATTTACACATAAATAGCGAAAATTTTGTAATTTGTCAACGGAAATTTCAGTTTACAACAGATTGTCTCAAAATGAGAGGAGCTTTGAGCGTCGGTCATCAACCGTATACATACATTGTTTACGCAAAAGCGTTGGTGTCAGGCATCGACGTTAGATGGCTCTCGGCTCGGCTGATACGGGATGACGTTCGTGCGTGTTGAACGTCCGAACTTACTGAACGGTGGGAGTCGAGAGCGAAAGATTAGATGTCTTCTTCGCGTCGAAGGAGAAGGCAGTCCGTTTTGGTTGGGAGCTCTTAGATCTAATTTTATGTTAGGCGCGTATAGTACATATACCACTGGGAATGGTAGCGCGTGTTGAGAGTTTACCCGGGACTTTAGGTTTAACGCAGAATCTGTATAAGTGGATTCGACTGTATTAGTTACTAGTGCGGTAGTTAATATTCTAGAAATAACGGTGACCTTTGACCCGTACGTTCTGTGTTCATTTTCGCGAGTCAATCGTAACAAAGGAAGAAAGTGACTGCGGAAGGCGACCTTAGCTTGGAGAGGAGCTGAGGGCCGAACTGCTGCAGTGGGAACGGTCAAATAAGGTCAATAACACTACCAGCCACACCCAAATACACATCACTGACCTTTACTTTCTAGCACAATACATCCACACGAGACCTGACCGAATCCTGAGGGACCAGTCGCCTTGAATAGAGGTAAGTAAGCTCTGTTCAATAATTGTAACGCTCCCCCCGGATTGTTTAGTGTAATTAGACTTTTAACCCGTGGCGTGAGAACGCCCGACCAGCATCTGCCTGTAGCTTCTTCGTCTATGGGCCGCGAAGGATTCTACTCCTGGGATAGGCAGCTGCCGGCCGTAACATTTGGTAGCAGAGCGTGGTTCTGGGATCGATTCCCGGTCGATCCACCGACCATAGTATTTGATAAAAATTAAATAATTTTGGTGGCAGGAAGCGTTGGGTTGATTGGTTTAATTTTGTGTCTACAATTACGCCCGTCCGCAATACGTAAAAACATATTTTTTTTATTATATACGTAATAATAAAATTCCTTTCTTTGTTAGCTTGCTTTGTTGCTTGCGGGTAAATTGAAAAGCCGCGCCCGTTTAGCGCGCAAGCGGGAGATTGCGTCATGTAGGTAGATGGTTATTTTTGCGTAATCGGTTAATTATAGTTGCGGATAGTTGTGTTGTATTACTTATCGAAGGGTCGATTTCCGAGCAAGGCATTTTTTGTTGATGTGTATCTTCGTTATGTATCTTTCGTATTGTAATTGTATTTGAACTAAAGAGTGGTAATTTGTATTTACGTAATTTGAATTTAACTTGATTTGATCGCACTAGTATTTGTTATTGTTAATTTGATTTGCCTTTTCTTTTGTACTAACTTGTGTTTGATTTAATAAATAGCGGTTCTTATTTGTGTAATTTCTATTCAACTCGATTTGATAGGAACTGCATCGGTTAGCTGTTAATTTTTTTTGTATTTTTTATTTGTTATTTTTGTAATTGTGCTCGAGCCGCGTCGTAATTTGTATTTAGTAGTGATGTCCTCGCCCAAGATGCTAATCCGTTGCCTGCGGACTGAGTTACGCTGGGCCAGCAGCGCCCATGCTTTGATAGGTCGACCGGATAGGGTCCATAATTTGATGAAGCGGTTCGAGCAGGTTGATGCTCGAAGGGCTGCAGTAGAGGAGGCTTACGCTGAGCTCGAGGATTCGGATGTGGAAAAGGGAGTCCTGGACTCCTGCTTCGCAGACTATGAGCAGTTCTTTTCGCTCACGGACGAGTTGATCGAGGCTGAAGGCAGGTATGCCGAGGAGGCGCGTGAAGTTCGGACGAGTGGCCTGCCCGAGTCCTTTCGGAAGCAGCCTCAGCCGGAGCTGTTGGGACGACTCCCAACTCTGGACTTGCCAAAGTTCTCCGGGGTCCTTTCCGAGTGGCTGACCTTCGTTGGTCTTTTCAACGGCCTAGTGCACGCCCGGAGTGACTTGACCCCGAGCCAGAAGATGGCGTACCTCCTGGCCTCACTGGAGGGGGAGGCCCTGGGCGTTGTCAGCCATTTGAGCTTGTCGGACGACGCCTACCAGACTGCTCGGGACCTCCTAGCCAGAAGATACGCCAACGTCCGGCGAATTGCGGACGAACATGTTAAGCAGCTTCTGAGCCTCCCGCTGCTTAGTGACCGGGCCAGACTACGTCCGGACCTGTTGGATCCAGTCTTGGTGACCTGTAATACGTTGAGGCGGCTGGGTTTACCAGTAGGCGAATGGGCCTTCTTGTTGCTACGCATCGTGCTGTCCCGTCTACCTCCCGACCTTCAAATGCATTTTGAGGAGAGGTACGGCGGGGACGAGGCCTCCTAGATTCCGCCCTTCTATGACCTGCTGCGGTTTTTGGAGGAGCAGTGCCGACAGATCGAGCACGCGGCGGCCACCGTCGACGACTTACGAGCCGTGCCCAGTGAGAGGCGAAATCCGCCGGGCAAGTCGTCGTCAACCCCCCCCTGCTCCTATTGTCGAGCATCTGATCACCGGGTAACGTCTTGCCCAAAATTATTAAGTAAGCCGGTTCCGGCGAGGCGAACTATCGCCAAGGAGCGCCGCTGGTGCTACTCCTGTTTGGAAGGGCACCTCCAGCGAGACTGTCCGCACCAGCGGCCCTGTCTGCATTGCCAGGGCAATCACCATGTCGTACTGTGCCTGGGTGCGAACGGCGTCTCCTCTCGGGGCGCTGCCAGGCCGTCGACCCCCACGGGCGGGGGCGCTCCGCCATGCCCTTTGACGGGCGACGCTCGGCGCCCGCCGGCTAGCCACCAGGCCCCTAGGTTTGAAAGGGGTCCCTCCCCCGACCAGTCGGAGGGTAATTCCCCCAGGGGCGGGGGTGTCATTACACCCCCTCAGCGTGCGGAGAGGAACTTCACGGCCACTCATCAGTCCGCTGGACCCTTATCACTCCCGTTAGCTGAGTGGCCGCGACTGATGTACCACTGTACCCCATTTGATGGAGGCGGCCCTAGCTAACTGCCGCCTTTGCTCCCACCATGGCTGCCTCTACTGAGCCTTAAGCCGTCAACAGTCCACTTGTCAAGCTGTTCTGTTGCCGACGGCCTCAGTGAGGGCGTACAACCCGAGTGGCGACCGTTAGCGGTTGCGCTCTGTTAGTATTGGGTTCACGCGGTGTGGCCTCCACTTGGTGGTGGGAAGATTAGGGCCCCCTGGAGAGTTGAATCACGCTCTCAAGGGGTATTGGATTTGGTTTGGTCGAGCACTTAGTTAAAAATTCTTTAAATTTAAATTAAAATGCTTTTGGGTTTTCCGCGAAATTCATATTGTAGCGGTTATGATTAAGATAATTGAATTTAAAATACTCCTTTAAATGCTGCTGCATATGTTTTGTAAATACATTTGATCACTGCGTTTATTGTTGCACGGAAAATTGAGATTAAATTGTGTGCCCTTTTTTAATGCTTGTGATAGTGTTTAATCATTTTTCTTTGTGATAAGGAAGGTTGAAATTAGATAACCCTGTGGTTGCCGAAGGAAATAGGAGTCAATTCTCTTTTGGTTTAGATTTTGTTGGCACTGTCTAAGATATTTATTTGAAATAAGAAATAGGGCTGTCCCTTACGTTTATTGTTTTGTTTACTTTGCCAAGTTGACCTATGTGCATCGGTGATTACTTGTTTTAATTAATTCTGTAATTGAACATTGATGCTTTTGAAAAAGTAGTTGAAATATAAGCATAGGATCACCTGCTAGGGACCATCTGTGCGTTTCGTTCAGCTCTCCACAGACGACGTTCATGGGGAATTTGGGGGTGCTCTCTGCACTGAAGCTTGAAGGTCCCTCTGGGCCGCTTCGTGTCGCGTCGCTGTTTGCAGACCTGATCCGGTCGAGTTGCGGAACTAATCATAGGAGCGCAGATAGGTGTTTGAAGGAGGTCGTCTGACTTCTGTCTAGAAATAGGACTTATTTATGTGCTGCGATGACCAGGAAGGGCATCCAGTTCAACTCTCCGGCTAGCCCACGTTGGGGCTGTAATTTTGAGGCGTTGGTCAGGGTTGCAAGATCTGATTGGGTGCGTAGGGTGGCCTAGTTTGGTTGTAGATTCGATCTTGCAACTTGCCGTCGCGACCCTGTCCCGCTGACCGGTTTGCTCGCGGACCTAAATCCTTATGTCCGGGACGGGGGTTTGTTTACGCAAAAGCGTTGGTGTCAGGCATCGACGTTAGATGGCTCTCGGCTCGGCTGATACGGGATGACGTTCGTGCGTGTTGAACGTCCGAGCTTACTGAACGGTGGGAGTCGAGAGCGAAAGATTAGATGTCTTCTTCGCGTCGAAGGAGAAGGCAGTCCGTTTTGGTTGGGAGCTCTTAGATCTAATTTTATGTTAGGCGCGTATAGTAAATATACCACTGGGAATGGTAGCGCGTGTTGAGAGTTTACCCGGGACTTTAGGTTTAACGCAGAATCTGTATAAGTGGATTCGACTGTATTAGTTACTAGTGCGGTAGTTAATATTCTAGAAATAACGGTGACCTTTGACCCGTACGTTCTGTGTTCATTTTCGCGAGTCAATCGTAACAAAGGAAGAAAGTGACTGCGGAAGGCGACCTTAGCTTGGAGAGGAGCTGAGGGCCGAACTGCTGCAGTGGGAACGGTCAAATAAGGTCAATAACACTACCAGCCACACCCAAATACACATCACTGACCTTTACTTTCTAGCACAATAAATCCACACGAGACCTGACCGAATCCTGAGGGACCAGTCGCCTTGAATAGAGGTAAGTAAGCTCTGTTCAATAATTGTAACGCTCCCCCCGGATTGTTTAGTGTAATTAGACTTTTAACCCGTGGCGTGAGAACGCCCGACCAGCATCTGCCTGTAGCTTCTTCGTCTATGGGCCGCGAAGGATTCTACTCCTGGGATAGGCAGCTGCCGGCCGTAACATACATGTATACTTCCCAGACTGTACTTACAATTTTATTTGGGAAAATTTTTAGATTAGTTGGAAGTTGTGTTATTACCATAGAGTGGTATAATATTACTAAAAGGAAATAAGCCCTTGTCAGCAGCATCAAATGAATTTTAATCAAAATTTCAAAAGAAAATAGATGAAAGAAATGCAGGCCATTTGAATTATTTAAATAATATCAATATGAGGACATCAGTCTGAGCGAGATTAGAATGGCTCTCCAGGACCTTAAAAACGGCAAGGCCCCAGGCGAGGATGGAATTACAGCGGAGCTTCTGAAAGCGGGTGGAAGACCGGTACTTGAAGTCCTTCAGAGGCTCTTTAATTCCGTCCTCCATGGTGGCATTACACCGGAGGCGTGGAGCAGAAGTGCGGTGGTGTTGTTCTTCAAGAAAGGTGACAACGCTCTCTTGAAGAACTACAGACCGATTTCCCTTCTGAGCCGCGTCTACATGCTGTTTTCGAGAGTCATAACGAATCGTCTCGCGCGCAGACTTGACGACTTCCAGCCTCCCGAACAAGCCGGTTTTCGAAAAGGCTTTAGCACCATAGACCACATACATACCCTACGGCAAATTGTACAGAAGTCCGAGGAGTACAATTTGCCACTATGTCTGGCATATGTGGACTATGAGAAAGCCTTTGATTCCGTCGAAATTTGGGCGGTGCTGCAGTCCCTTCAGCGGTGCCAAGTTGACTGTCGGTATATCGAAGTGTTGAAGTGCTTGTACAGTAGGGCTACGATGGCTATCCGAGTACAGAACCAGAGTACGAAACCTATCCAATTGCAGAGAGGTGTAAGACAGGGTGACGTCATATCCCCGAAACTCTTCACCGCTGCATTGGAAGACGTTTTCAAGCTTCTGGACTGGAAAGGATACGGTATCAACATCAATGGCGAGTACATCACTCACCTTCGATTTGCCGACGATATAGTCCTTATGGCAGAATCGCTGGAGGACCTAAGCACTATGCTCAATGACCTCAATAGTGTTTCCCAACGGATAGGTCTTAAGATGAACATGGACAAAACAAAGATCATGTTTAATGTCCATGTCACACCTATGCCGGTAGTTGTTGGGAACACTAAGCTCGAAGTTGTTGACGAGTATGTTTACCTGGGACAAATAGTCCGACTAGGTAAGTCCAACTTCGACCGAGAGGTCAATCGACGGATTCAACTCGGCTGGGCAGCGTTCGGGAAGCTACGACACATCTTCTCGTCAGACATACCTCAAAACCTTAAAACGAAATTGTACAACCAGTGCGTGTTGCCAGTGATGACTTACGGAACTGAGACGTGGTCCTTCACTGCTGGCCGTATGAGGAAGCTCAAGGTCGCTCAGCGAGCTATGGAGAGGGCTATGCTCGGAGTTTCTCTGCGTGATAAACTCAGAAATGAGGATATCCGCAGTAGAACCAGAGTGACCGACATAGCCCAACGGATTAGTAAGCTGAAGTGGCAATGGGCCGGCCATATAGCTCGAAGAACCGACAACCGATGGGGAAGAAAGGTTCTCGAGTGGCAGCCTCGTACCGGCAAGCGAAGTGTAGGGCGTCCCCCCACTAGATGGAGTGACGACCTGGTAAGATATGCAGGAAGTCGATGGATGCAGGTGGCTCAGGACCGTGCTTTGTGGCATTCTTTGGGGGAGGCCTATGTTCAGCAGTGGACTTGTGAAGGGCTGTAATGATGATGAATGATGATGATACACTACTGATAGAGCACCCTGTCGCTCACAAAGGTTTGCGATTACTATAGGATGATAGTGATTCCGTCTGCATGATTGGTTGTACCCATTACTGCGTTCCATAAATCATAGACTGTGAGACATTTCATTTCAGTCCTCTAGAGGTGAAAATGCATATAATGCATTGTTTGTTTAATGCTTCCTCTACACTACTCGCGAAGTAACTTCGACGAAGTGCTCGTCGAAGTCGATCGCAGTCCGAAGAACGTGATCACACACTCGTCCTACTTCGCGAAGAGCTCAGTCGTCTTGAGTCTCCCGCACCCTTAACATGAATGACGTTCAAGATCCTGCTGCTATTAGTACCTAATTGTGTGAACAGTACGACGTCAATGCGTTAAGTAAGTAAATAATTATGTAGAAAGTTACATATTTAATATTTATGTATAAAAAATATTCATAAGTGGCGTATGCCGAGTAGTGTAGTGAGACGCTTCGTGTAACTTCGGTGTACTTCGTGAAGTCCTTTGACTCTGGCGCAAAAAACCGACAGTGATCGGAAGTCGCCCGAGGCGAAGCGAGGTTGGATGAAGTGAATCGAAGTATCTCTCTACACTATTCGCCTCGTCCAACTTCGATTTACTTAGCGAGTAGTGTAGAGGAGGCATAAAGTAGGTACAGGTGCCGCCGCACTCGCCTCAAAAATATTCTTAACTAATTTTTAAATTTTAGCAGTGTTGATGCGCGTCGACGGATCTCACGACCTCAAAATATTTTTTCCTCAGACATGTAATTTCCCTCATCCTTCGGAAAAAGATTATGAGTTTACAAGAATGACTAGAATTTGATTACATTCTTCAACACATGAAGTACATTCGCCACATCACATCAGATCCAAAAGTATTAACATTAATCCAGAAAAATTGTTTCTCCGGGTCGCGATTAAAATTTTTAGTAATAATAGCTTCTGTATTCATTTACCGCTTTCATTCGTCAAAAATATTTTGTTTGTCAAATCTCTCAATGCAATAATCGGCCCGTAATATGAGATATCGCAAATAAATTAAATGAAAATGAAAAATAGATACTCTTCAATTATAAATTACTTAACCGGTTCAGTGCGGGTGACACGCCAGGCGTGCCACCGAATACTTTTGTGTGTGGCGTATGACACGCGTGTCTTTTTTAAAAATCGTAAATAACTCGCTCAAATTGCGTTTTTGAAAAATTTTCCAGAACAAAATATTCATTATTCTGCAAGTAGTTCATGCCTGCGGCTTCGTTTCTGGATATATTTTGAAAAATTGAAATTTTTAGGAGTTGACAACCTGTTTTAACTTGTACATGGTACCGTTTTTACTTTATAGGTTTTTAAAACATGTTGTGGAAAAATACTCTAATAAGAAACAAATGAACAGATAATAGCATTCATTGCGATCGCTCACAAACTCAAGTAGTAAACAAGTTTCTAGAAAACAACTCTCCTGTTAAAAAAACAACGCCTTTATCTCTTTTGCTTAAAATGGTTGAAGTGCTGACTTATTACTATAATTTGGCCGAATGGACCTACGAAGTACCATGTGCTCTTGTGATATGGTATAAGGTTTATTTTTGCTTGAAACAATTCGAAACCGTTCATGCATAAAAAAAGTTCGCTAATAAATAGTCTTTTGTCAATCTGCCGCCGTATAGCGCCGGCGTTTTTTTCCTTTTGAAAACACTTGTTTTGCTATTCTTACTAATTAGACGTTTTCAGATCGACTTTACTTTTACATTTGTATAACATTAAATAATATTTAACATTTGTAAATATCAATGAATGATATACCTTATTTTTTTTTCAAATTCTTCATTGTTTGATATTTACAAATGTCATTATTAGGTGAAAATTTAATCTAATAAAAACTAAGGTTTCCAGGGTGATTTAGCTGTACCTACTTATATAAATGATTTTTTATAACAACGAAAAATAGTACAAAAGGTTTGTAATCTCTTCATAAAAAAGTCACTTTCAATTTCAAAGAAAACGCGTAAAAAAACACGTAGTTACCCACTAAAAACAAGTATCCTTCCATTTGTAACTTATGTTTGGTGTCAAATAAACTTAATTAGGTCTAAACAAGTAAAAAAAAGCATAAAAAAGAACATTACTTTTACACATGGCGGATGGCACGTGTCTGTGGCGCTTGACACGTCCGGCGTGTCATGAAATATTTGTTCGCCGCCACAGCTAAAAGTTGTCGAAAATTGGTGCCGCAACGAATCGGTTAACTTTGCGTCACATAGCGGCGCTCACTTATTTGTATCGCCGGACACAAACACTATTGTTAGTCTAAAAAAGAATTGTCGCGCGACGGCCGGTTCGTTAATTGTTTTTGGAAGTTAATATTGAATCTTTAAGTCGCGTGCCTCCTATGGCGTTGTCTTAATTTGTACGTTTCGTGACAACGAGGCTTGTCTTAAAGTTTGAGTGATTAATTTAACTTCGATTGCCATTACTTTGCGTCGACGAGTTGCTTGTGTGGTATTAATATCGTACAAAAGAATTTTTGCTTTGTCTTGTGGAACGCTAAAACTTTGTCACCCGAGAGAAGGTTGCGTTCGGAGTCGATTAATAATTTTGTGCTAAGTGACGTTAGACTTAACACTATTGCCAGACGTAGCGGGCGGTGCTCATGCATTTTGAAGAAACAGGCAAACAGCTGTTGCCCTTTCTATGAGATATAGAAGACTGTACGAGTTTGAAGCCCATAATTGAGGTGACGCTAAGTTGCGCGTGCGAGTGATGAGAGTGCTACTGAACGAACAACAAACCACCAATCAGACAGCGGAATAGGTGTCGTCTCCCTCGCACACGTTAAATTTTTTTAAACGTCATCCCTCCCCACTAGGATTTTCTCTTGAATCGTGGAGGCAGTTTAATATAAATTTCACCAGTATCCTGACCAGGAACCAATATTTAAAAGCTAAATATTTGCTTATATCACCTAGCCAATATAATGTAGGACGTAATAAAATACTCCAGACAAGCAACAAACAGCAGCCTTCAATCCAGTGGCGTAGCTACCCAGGGGCTAGGCGCGGCAGAGCCCCGGGCCCCCAAGCTAAAGGGGCCGACCACCTCCCATGGCCCCACCGACCCTCAGGTCATACGGGCCGAATCTCGGCAGATGCGCGCGGTACTTCCACGTGGCTCTTTCCCGCGCACACTTTCTTGACTCCCTACAAATATTTAATCTATTCCTTGTCCCAGTTTAAATTCATTCTCCCCCTTCTGGGGCTGACGGCACACTGACGTCAGTCCTTTCTGCCAGCATTCTTTCAAGTCTTCGGTCATGCCATCTGTGCGCAAACTCGCGCAACAGCCCGTAGTTCTCCCCGCCGCTGACGAGATCCGAGTAATAGATCGGCCCCTGAACCGAACTTACTAGCCCATCCATCATTTTCGCTTTTAGGTCGTCATACAGAGGACATGCTGAATGTCCTCCTCTATCGCACCACACTCACACATACTTGTATCACACAGTCGCATTTCACTCAGTCTCTTCCGAAAGCATCTATGTCCGGTGAGAATCTGAGAGGTTTGACAGTCTGGTGAGACCCAGGTATACCTGAGTCTCAACGCAACCTTCGGGAAAAATCGATAGAGCTCGCGTTCTTTTGAGTCATTCATCCATCGATCCTGCCATACACCGATCACCTCAGTCCAAATTTCGCGTTTCCGTCTGCTCAACTCCTCTTTGGGCACGTTCATACGTGCTATACCCATTGTACCAGCACGGATGACCTCCAGGTCAGCAGGAAGAATACCAGCCAGCACCGGAGCAATGAGCAAGACACGCAGCGCTGTTACCGTAAATCGCCCCGGAGAAAATCCATGCTGGTATTCAGATATCCCACGACTAATCCCAGGAGCACATCTCAGCATTACTCGTTCCAGCAATTTTCCCAAAACAGGAAGGAGCGTTATTGGACGATATGCCTTGGCATCGGTGAGCGGCTTGTTGACCCTTGATAATGACAATCAGTCTTCCGTCCTTCATACCTTGGGGAAAATTCCCTCTACTACACACTTAGCATACACCGAGTGAAATTCCCTTGGTGCTGCCAGCCATATATTCCTCACGATTCTCGCACTTCCCCTTCGAGTCCCGGAGCCGTGTTAGGCAAAACCTTGACTATACCTCTCGGGTCCCCAACCGTGAGTTAGGGGCCCCTCGGCCTCCAAGGACAATATTCGAAAAATTATGTACTATCCTAGTTGTATAAAGAATTTACGAGTTTTAACTTTTTGGCTACTGGCTGCGAATGGTTCGAACAGAAATCACAAAAATTACTCTTACTTCCAGAACATAAAATATAACATTGTTAAAGATAATTGTCTACTTCGTTTTATTGTCTCTTATATATAAGAGGGGGACGAACAAGGATGCGGCTCACTTGATGGCAAGTGTCGACTACCGCCTATTAATATATACAACACCAGAGGAATTGTAGGAGCATTTTGGCAAAAAGGAGTAAAGAAACGGTCCGGAAAAATCACCGGTGGTAAACGATTCCACGAAGAAGAAGCCGTGCAAGGAAGAAAACTCCTAGTACATCGGACAGTAATGCCGAACCGCCAAACATCCCGAAGATGTGGATTTATGAAATGCGTTGATGATATTTTGTGGCTGGAATGAATCCGAACAATTCCTCTGAACACTCCATGTGGTAAATGCTTTAGAAAATGCAAAGGAATGCAACATCTCTTCGTCTCGGCTTTGGTCTTTGTCAGTCGTCAACGATTCGTACCGCTCTGCGCTGGATGCGGTCAAGTGGAAGGAGCTGGTACTAGGACGCCCAAGCCCAGGGATGAGAACAGTATTCCATATTAGGCCGAAACTGCCCCTTGTAAAGTTACAAGCAGTGTGTCGGCATAAAATACTGTCCCGCTCTGCTGAGCACGCCAGGCTTTTTAGAGGCCAATTCAGCCTTCCCTTCCAAGTGACCACGAAACTGCACGTTATTCGATATGTCAACGCCGAAGATTCCGATACTGGCTGAGGTAACAAGGGGAGTGCTCTGAAATTGAGGAGTTACGACAAAGTGGTTCTTTTTAGTGGTAAACGCGCAAACTTGTGTCTTCTGGGCATTTAACTTAATTAGATTTAGTCGCCCCAATCCGAGACCTTATCCGCTGTAATAATATAATATAGGCTGTGCCTATATTTCTCGGGAAGCGAAGAAACAGCGTAGGTAATAACGCGTAGCCTTGTGGAACACCAGCATAAAATAGGCTTGTAAATGAAGCATGCACCTTCTACTACGACTTTGTTGCTTCAATCCACAAGAAAACAGCTGATTCAGTTGCACAAATTCTCGGGAAGCCCGTAGGAAGGGAGCTTCGAAAGAAGTGCTTTGTGCCAAACACGATCGAAGGCATTCGCTATATTCAAAGTAACGGCCAGAGTCTCCCTCTCTGCCTCCGCCGATTTATAAGTTAGGTAAGTTAGATGATCACCAACTGAGCAACCCCAACGGAAATCGTACTGGCGGTCACTTTTTAGTTGGTGATCCTCAACCTCATGAACTGGCAGTTCACAATGGTTTTCATTATTTTCCACTTTTCGGTTATTTTTTAGGGATCTGATGCACTAAAGTTGTCTTACAATGGGAGGAACTCCATCAGGACCACTCGACTCGAGCAAAACTTGTGTAAACCGTATCGTTCCGACCTGAAGGCGAAATTATACTTCTTTTTCAAAACGCTGGTGAAGCACTCCTGTTATATCGCGATGTAATTTTACAGGAGCGACCAAACCAGGAATAGAGTTCCATTCCCTGAAGTACCATATCAACGACAGAATCATGTTGGGATTATCCGGCGAGAAGCATACCCGTCCCTGTCCTCAAGGGAAGGATGCAAAAAAAAGATCACATCCTGTCCTAATCGGCCGACCTATAGCACATCTTCAGAACGCAACAGCGATGGGAGTGTGAGTGGTGATCCGGATCAGACAATGGTTCAATGAGCCAAAAGGGACGTCGACGGAATCTTGATATTCGTCCGGATGTGAGGTCAACAGAAGGTCCAACAGGGAAGGTGCACGATCCTTCACATCTAGAATCCGCTTAGGCGAAGTAACCATTTGTGACGAACCATAATATGCCAAGGCAAAGTCATAAACAGATCTTCCCGCATGATCGGTTAAACGAGAACCAAGTTATTCAGCGTGATGGCCTTTAAAATCACCAAGGATCACGATCTCTGCAGATGGGATCTGTTGTAGCATG
This sequence comes from Parnassius glacialis, assembly GCA_033319125.1. Lineage (NCBI taxonomy): Eukaryota > Metazoa > Arthropoda > Insecta > Lepidoptera > Papilionidae > Parnassius > Parnassius glacialis. The sequence continues at coordinate 23,786,150 of JAVANC010000003.1, forward strand.
GAGCATCGATTTGGATATGGTCGATGAGTTGGTCTGTGTCGGCATTACCTATAGTCACCGGTAGACGCGAGGATGGCAGATAGCGTGGCAGGGATCAACTTTGTTTTATTGTTCTTGCCACAAGCCGTATGTCGAACGAAATGTTGCTCCCCAGGATATGCGAGGCAGGCTGAGCACCCGCGCTATGGTATAGTAGGGTAGTTTCGGCGGGGATACTTAGCCAGGGATTCTCCAATACCAGAGGTGCTGGTACCCTCCTGGGATGTTTTCTTATTTAATTACACTACCATGTTAAGGGGCAGAGGGGTTAGAAGACCTCCGACCACCTGCACTTACTATACAAAGTAAACTTCTACTTCACGCTGATTATCTGTAAGGTCGTGGTACCTCCTCGGTTCGAACCGGTCCACCCATTCATTACAGCTCTTCATTTCTAGTCTTGCCCACCCGTGCGACAACAGCTTCCGTGTGGCTCTTCCACTGTTATGTTGTCTGCCTCTATTATTAACTGTAATCTTCTTCGTCATTATTGGTATGTTACACATAATACATAGTAGTAAGTAGCTTTGCTTTATTCAACATTATCATCATTACAGCCTTTCATAAGTCCACTGCTGAACATAGGTCTCCCCCAAGGAATGCCACAAAGCACGGTCCTGAGCCACCTGCATGTCTTACCAGGTCGTCACTCCATCTAGTGGGGGGTCGCCCTACACTTCGCCTGCCGGTACGAGGCTGCCACTCGAGAACCTTTCTTCCCCATCGGTTGTCGGTTCTTCGAGCTATATGGCCGGCCCACTGCCACTTCAGCTTACTAATCCGTTGGGCTATGTCGGTTACTCTGGTTCTACTGCCGATATCCTCGTTTCTAAGTTTATCACGCAGGGAAACCCCGAGCATAGCCCTCTTCATATCTCGCTGAGCGGACTTGAGCTTCCTCATACGGCCAGCATTGAAGGACCACGTGGTTGTACAATTTCGTTTTCAGGTTTTGAGGTATGTTTAACGAGAAGATGTGTCGTAGTTTCCTGAATGCTGCCCAGCCGAGTTGAATCCGTCGATTGACCTCTCGGTCGAAGTTGGACTTACCTAGTCGGACTATTTGTCCCAGGTAAACATACACGTCAACAACTTCGAGCTTAGTGCTCCCAACAACTACCGGCATAGGTGTGACATGGACGTTAAACATAATTTTTGTTTTGACCATATTCATCTTAAGACCTATCCGTTGGGAAACACTATTGAGATCATTGAGCATAGTGCGTAGGTCCTCCAGCGATTCTGCCATAAGGACTATATCGTCGGCATATCAAAGGTGAGTAATGTACTCGCCATTGATGTTAATACCGCATCTTTTCCAGTCCAGTAGCTTGAAAACGTCTTCCAATGCAGCGGTGAAGAGTTTCGGGGATATAACGTCACCCTGTCTTACACCTCTCTGCAATTGGATAGGTTTTGTACTCTGATTCTGTACTCGGATAGTCATCGTACCTCTACTGTACAAACACTTCAGCACTTCGATGTACCGACAGCCAAGTTGGCACCGCTGAAGCAACTGCAGCACCGCCCAAATTTCGACGAAATGAAAGGCTTTCTCATAGTCCACATGCGCAAGGCAAAGTGACAGATTATACTCCTCTGTCTTCTGTACAATCTGCCACAGGGTATATATGTGGTCTATGGTACTGGTGTGGCCTTTTCGGAAACCGGCTTGTTCGGGAGGCTGGAAGTAGTAAAGTCTGCGTGCTAGACGATTCGTAATGACTCTCAAAAACAGCATGTAGACGCGGCTCCGAAGGGAAATCGGTCTGTTCTTCAAGAGAGTATTGTCGCCTATCTTGAAGAGCAAGACCACCGTACTTCTGCTTCCGGAGTAGTGCCACCATGGAGGACGGATTTAAAGAGCTTCTGAAGAACTTCAAGTACCGGTTTTCCAACCGCTTTCAAAAGCTCCGCTGTAATTTCATCCTCGCCGTTTTTAAGGTGTTGGAGAGCCATTCTAATCTCGCTCAGACTGACGTCCGGGATATCTTCGGAATCGTGTCGGATAAGACTCGCTCTTGGATCGTTACTCACACTTGCGTGTGGCTCCAACGATGACGTTTACAGCTGCCCTTAGAACCTCTCAATCTCTCTCAAAATCTCAGGTGTCCCGGAAACGATGCTGCCACACTTGGTCTTTAGCTTTGACAGTTGGCTCATTCTGGCAAACAGATCTCTGGCAAAGACTTTGGAGCCTTAGTTCCGCTCGATCGCTTCTTCAATACAAGCTGTATTGAAGTTGCGTAAGTCCCGCCGCATGCATTTGGAGATCTGTCTGTTCAGTTGCCTGTATGCTGTCAAATCTGTTGAAGAATGTAGCTTCATCTCCCGTCTAACAGCCATGAGATTAAGAGTGTGATCGGAGAGTTTTTGTTCTTCCGAGGCGGGTCCACGAGCTTGTCATACATATCGTCCACTTCATTGCACTAAACGGTGCTTTTTTTTGCTTTATTACGCCCATAATATTACGGAAAATAAATCTCCTGCTTGTAATTGTAAATAATAATGAAACAAAACTGCACTTTTAAGTCTTATTGTCTTGGATTACAGGTTTAGGGTAGTCACCCTAAACCTGTAATCCAAGACGTACATTACAGTCGTAATGTACGTAGTTTTAATTATATTTGAGATAAAAATTTACCTATATTAAAAATGATAGAAATCGATTCAGTAAACGATTCTGAACAAACTACTTTCAGGATTTTCGTTAATTATGTTACATGTTCTATATAATGGTTTGGCAATTATGATGCATAATTAACAATTTAAGATTGTTTTGGCCAACAAAAGTACATGATTATGCATGCTTGTCAGTTTATTTAATAGAATCAATAATGAAAAAAAAACCCACAAATATTTAACATTTTAATTCACTCAATTCTCGTCACTACTATTCAATTAATATAAATTCATGAAAAATAAATAAATTATTAAGTCTCATTATTAATTAGGAAGATAGCCTTTTGCAATATTCTAATCATTATTAGCTACGTTTTCTTTAACCAGATTGTAATTGTATATATATGATTGAAAAAAAAAGTACTAAAACTGAACGTTGGTAAAATTACAAAAATAGAATATTTTTCATGTATACCAGTTTGAGAAATACAAAATACATCTACAGTCTACTTTTCGTGTATTTCACTTACGTTGATATTGAAAATAGAAGTAAATTGACATCTTTTATATTCCAACATTTGCAAATACACGTTTCATCATCATTACTTACCATAACCAAGAAAAAAATTACAATCGTGATTAATATATGATACAACAACCGTTTTGGTTTTATATTGCTGCAAAATTGTTTTTTCATTGCCACAATCTAATCTAATATAAGGTAAACATTGCACAGAAACAGTTTGTTTTATTCTTATTTTAATTTTTAGTCTGCAGTGTATGGCAGTGGATCAGCAGCACTTAAGCTTCTAAGGCACTCTATTTATTTCCTCTTTGATAACATGTAATGTAAATACTGTTTGCTGGCAAAATGTGCTTATCAAAATATAGTTTAGAATAAGCAAGATGAATTATAGCGACTGTTATGCGGTCAGTGCAAAAAAATCGTTGATCTCAGAATAAGGTATTACTGAGGTGAGGTAAGTCCATTAAAATGTAACGAGCGTAATACTGGTGCATGAATAAAGTGCATTACGGAAGTGTCAACAGTCGTAGGACAACTTTTAGTGGCAAATGGACTTATCTAAAATTTCAAGCATTAGCAATAAATCATGAGCAAACACTATAAAATATTAAGCAGAGATAAAAACGTTAGTTATTACAACATTAAAATATCTTTCTACTTCAGGCAATTTCCTCTAAAAAATGCAGAACATACAATACTATTATTATATTAACCTAAGGAAGATTGCTACAGTTTTAAGTTGGTTACGCTTTCCATTTACAATTAACATTTCGGTTATATTAAATAAACGTTAAAAAACCTTAACTTACACTTAATTCAGTTAGAATTTATACAAGGTTATTAATAATATTAACATTAAGGGAAGTAGGAACTACCAAAGCGATAGACACTATATAAGATAATATTGTTGCTGGACTATGAAAACAGTTATGTTAAGCTTTTGGATGAAAGTTTAAGCTTATTTGATAAAAAATATTCTATCTATCTTGATCACCAAAAAATAATATATACAATAAGCCTAACAATGGTACTAAGTCATTATAAAATAATTATGCCCTCCAAACCAAATTACGGTGAGCTAGCTTAATAAACGAAGACTAGCTCCCTGCGGGGATGCTCACTATTCCCTCACTCACATTGTCCGATGGGGCGGCTATCAGAAACGACCGGAGAAATCAAGCTAGGACCATCGGCTTACGTGATTTATGTGACACGCGGGTGAAGCACCGTTAACTTCCTGATTAACGGGATGCGACAGTTTCTTGACAGAAAATACAAATAACATACTTTGGCCCGACCGGGCACGGCATTTGAACCCGCGACCCCATTATCAGCAGTCACGCTTACGACCACTAGGCCAAGGGGGCACTTAGTTTATAAAAGTAGAACAAATAAACAAGTATAAATTTATAGCTTTTACGGTAAGACATTCCATGAACTGGTAAAATGAGTACATAAAAATGTTTTTCATTGTCTGTTCTTTTTAGAATTTATTTGTGAGCTTGATTATGTTTTTCTTTTCAACAGATTCCAAAAAGGAGGAGATACTCAATTTTACTGTATGTTTTTTTATGTATGTTACCTCATGACTTTTTTCTGGGTGAACCGATTTGATATAAATTTGATCAAGGTCTGACTGTCTGTTTTTGAGTTATTCTTAATTTATATTGAAGTCGTTTGTAAAAAAAATTAAATTATATATCAGTAATTTCATGAAAGAATTGGTACTTTAGTGTGAAATAAATCTTTTTGAACCACAAATAAGAAAATGCAATTGTCGAACTTCAAAAGATGTATTAAGTCGCGTTTGCGCTGATATAAATATATTATATACTAATTTATCATGAATATATCATTTTTATTCAGAGCAACATCAGCTTTAACAAATAACTATAGTCCGTTCGCGTTAAGAAAATAGTGAGTCATCGTTGTCCGCCGGCCTGGCCACGCCCCGCAGCCAATTAAAATGCAAGAAATTAGAAAGTAGATTTCACAGTGACCAATTGAAGTCTAGGCCTTCGAACAAAACGGTTATGTATTTTGCGTGTTACTCGTTTAACATTAAATCTTGAAAATCAATACCTCACCTATTCGAAAGAATAAAAGTGGATCAATAATCCATAGCGGAGAGAGACGCGTAATTTACAATGTTTATAAGTACTTTAAACTGTGTGATTTAAATGCGACTGTGGAGAGCACAGTAATAAAAACAGCAAGCGCATGTGGTACAATATAATAAATATTTAACAGATGAGACTGCCAAAAGTAATGGCATTACAATTCTTCGCTTACCGCCTTACCATTGCAAACTTAATCCATTGGTTTGGGCCCAAATAAAAAATTATGTTGGTGCCAATAACTCCACGTTCAAAATGAGTGACATAAAAAAAATATTAGATGACGCAATAGCATTAATAGACGCTAATCGTTGGAAGAAGTGCTGCGACCACGTGATACGCGAGGAAAATACCATGTGGAATTTGGATGACATCATGGAACTTGCAGAACAAAATTCTTTCATAATTAATGTAACTGGAGAATCTAGCGATACTGATTAGTGATTTAAGTAATTTTAAGAAAATTTGTTTCCATTAAACTTAATTAAATGTTGGAAAAAAAAAGAATGTTTACTCCACTGTGAATACACCTTTACCCTGTAGTTGCACTGATGACTCACTATTTTCTTAACGCGAACGGACGGAAATTTAAACGAGAAGGACATAGTTAAAACTTTCCTAATAATGCAGAAATGTCAATCAGTCAATAATATTTGAACAATACTTTGAAAACAGATTAAATTCAGAAGACTACAGATTAAGCGTTACTTTTATAACTTGTAACTTGAACTATTACTATTATTAGTAACTATGGACTAACACAACACTTTAAACATAGTTTATCATCTAATAATTCCTTTTATTTATTTGGTGATCATTCCCCTAAGCCCATAAGCTTCTCACACTAATATTATAATTACTAACATACATACTGATATACATCTATTAACATTAAAAATGGACCTATATTATAATAAATATATTATAAATTGAGCATTCTTAGTATAAAAATTGTTAAAATTTTGTAGTTAACGTTACCGAGTGTATTATTGCGTATTAATATCATTTTTACGACAATAATATTCAAAAGAATAAAAATGCGTAAAATTTTCGAAATTTAAACTTTATGAGTTATAATTAAATTTTTGGTGACCTTTCGTTAATCTAGAATGATTTAAACAACATTTCTAATAAAATTTCAACTATTTTAGACTTCTATTTCGTATATTTTTTAGAAATTCTTTATAATCTTGATTTTAGGTATAAGGACGAAATTGGTATTTACATATACTAAGAACGCTCAAACACGTATTTAGACAGCGCATTTTGTAACTATCATTTCACGTACTGTATTGGGATGCAGGCTCTACCACACAAATGTAATCATATACATTAATGGACTTCCACTTAAATGTTACATAGAGGAAATGCGAGATCATTTTTCAATGTTCCATTTACAATTTTATTAGAATCAGTTTTTTTTTTAATAGTTACTTTTGAATAAAGGGAACGCGGATATTTAAATAAAACATGAACTATAACTGCGCATCAGGACTCACAATCATTTGAATTATTCCTTTCTAAATCAATCCCAAAATTAAAATGTTACATTACAATATTTGAATTTGATCTCATCTCGGTGGGTTAGTAATAAAGTATTTGAATAATGTAACGGTAATTTTATTTGTTTTTTTATAGCTGGCAAATTTAAGCGTTCAACCAACAAATTAAAACAATATGAATTAGTGTTATTTATCACCTGTGAGCAACTCATACAACCTTTATTCAATATAATTTCCCTAAAAATTAAGTATTACAATAGTGAAAAATATTAACTATTCGAGTTGGCGTTCTAAATAAAATTTGTTATTTTAATTACGTAATTAAAAATAAATTAAACTGAATGCTCTGCCTAAAATGTAATATAAAAAGCCATTTTAACAAGCAAAGGTAGAGAAAGTAAACAAGTTGAAAGAAAATGATAATTTTATATTCAGTTAAAATATTTTGATATACAAATTTAAAAATTATAAAGGAAAACTTTTGCAATAAATATTGTGCGCACACTATATCTTTGATCATAGTGTTAGCTTCTACTATGTAATCATTTTAAATATATATTACATGTAAACAACAGCTTGTGATAATATATTAAGTAGGTTTTTATATTGGCTTATATTGCTTAATTGTAGAGAACAACATTTAACATTTCAATTATAGTCAATAGAACTAGCAGCAGCATGTTAGTTTTTTTTTTTTACTTATTATAATTCAGTGCTTTACCACAATTCCACCTAGAGATAAGTGGTGATATATATATTATTATGTACAAAATAACAGTGTTGCCATTTCAACAATATAAAATTTCCACTCCAGGTTATTTATAATTTCAAAATTGTAATCTTGTCTTTTTCCTCATCCATTTGTGTTCGCAACCATTATTTGGTTGGCGTCAAATATTAAATGTTTTCGTTTTTTACCAATGCCACTATCTACAAGCATTTTATTGTTTCCCTTACAATTCAGACACATTTGAAAGTTTGTTGGTGCATATATTTCAAAATGATCATGATTAAAATAAATACTGGTAAAGACGAATACTAAATTGTATTTAAATATTATCGGAAGAAAAATTTGTATTCTACTACTGTAATTTTTTTTTATTTTAATTAAGTTTTCGGGATTTCGTCCTCTTGCAGATAAAATTAAGTAATCTTCCTCCATTAGCGTTCATTTATTATTGATTACATATAAGGACTTTTTTCATATGTTGACCCCAATAATGTTAGGTCTTGTTTCACTATTCAAAAATACAATACGTGACAACTTTATCAAAGATTTTGTTTGAATTTTAACAATTTGAAGTCCAAACAAATCTTCGATAACAAACTTTATTACAACTAATTTTAAATTAATAAATAATGCTTAGGAGTCCATTTGATATTTCTGGAACGACACCTGAAAGAAGGTTATTAAGTTAAAATGCTATTTTCATCATAGCACAATAAGTACCAAAGAAATGAACTTAACATAATTAAAACATATATCATAAGAATATTATCTTAAAATTTAGGATATCCAGGCTGCAAGAAATTTGAAGCACAGATATTATATGTTTTGTGCTTGAACTGAACAACAGTGAGACTGCAGCTCAGACTGATTATACCTGTGAAAAATTGATTCCTCCAAAACTTGGACTGATTCAATTTGTTATGTCTGCATGTTTATCTTTTATATTCTATGATTTTTTAATTTTTTTGTTGTATTTCTAATAACCGCGGTATAACTGGGCAGTTTAGTAGTTTAAGAAGCTTCCTAATTTTGTGTGAATGTGATTGTTGTACTAATTCTTAAAAATGAGATGGGTGATACTTAATAAAGTAGTTTATGTTACTCCTAATAACATCAGCTATCTGCAAGTGAAAGTCTCGTGAAAATCGGTCTAGCCATTTCCGAGATTAGCCGGAACAAACAGACGGACAGACAAAAAATTTAAAAATTGTATTTTTGTTATTAGTCACCAGGGGTCTACCCTGGTGACTAATAACAAATAAAAATAAGTTACAGCCCTCACTCAACATAACAAATTATTTGACCTTATATGTTAAAGCTATCGAGTAGTGTAATTAAATTTTGGATGTAGATGACAGTACCTGCAACACTAAATTCTTTTTTTTTTTTATAGGATAAGGGTGACAAACGAGCACACAGTCCACCTGATGGTAAGTGGTTGCTGCGGCCCATAGACATCTACATCTATCCTCGTTTGCGAATCAAAATGCAGATGCGTTGTCGCCCGTGAGGACTAAGATGGAATGCCTCATTTCCAGTAAAAAGGGCCTCCGGCCACCTGCACTCACCAAGCGAAACGCAGAGGTAAACCTCTACTTCACGCTGGTATTCTGTGAGGTCGTGGTACCACCCCGGTTCGAGCCGGCCCATCCGTGTGACAGCAAAAGCTGCCGCCTGGCTCTACCACTGTTAAAAATTCTATACCAGGAGTTTATTATAATCAGTTTTCTGAATTGCCTCCAATTATGGAAGGGGATATTCACAGTAGAACCAGAGTAATTGACATAGCTCAATGGATAATAAGTTGAAGTGATAATGGACCGGCCATATAGATTGAAGAACCAACAACGGATGGGGAAGAAATGTTCTCGAGTGGCAGACACGTACCGGTAAGCGAATTGTAAGGCGGCGCACCACTACATGGATTGACGAACCGGTAATACATGCAGGAATCAATAGATGCAGATGGCTCAGGACTGTGCTTTGTGACATTCCTTGGGGGGCCTATGTTCAGCAGTGGACTTGTGAAGGGCTGTAATTATGATGGTAGTAAATCTAAGGACGTATTCAGGTCGAAAGGTGTGGTTGCATGAAGTGGCAGGTACCCAGGTCAGAGCGCGAGCCAGGGGTGGTGGCGCAGCGAGTCGCGCGAGCGGTCCCCGTAGTCGTAGGTGAGCTCCTGGCCGGGCGCGATGTCGTGCGCCGCCAGCAGCACGAGGCGCGGCCCGTCCACCCACAGCGCCTTGGTCACCAGGTTGCCGGCGCGCGAGTGGTTCACCAGCCGCCCCAGCCGCCCGCTCTCCGCCGTCGCGTCGATGCTGCAAACAACAAACAATCTTTTAAACTGAAAACTTTTTTAAAAGCGTTGTAATTGGAAACTCGATGAATAGAAAGAGCGACACTTATGACACTATGACCATTACAGCATATTAAAGAGTCCACATTGAACATAGGCCTACCCCATAAAGTGCCTTATTTACCATAGTTGCCACGCTTGGCAAGAGGGTTGGCAGAAGCAATTTTTTATTTTTAGTATTTGTCTGCTGCTCATCTCCTGATTTGTTTCCTTCTATCACCTCTTACGACAACTACGGGAAGATACGGGGAAGTTAATATTCTTACACCGCCAATACACAGTAAATAGAGAAACAAATTCATCTTTAGGAAACGCATGCAAGAGAAAGAGATAGAATATTATAGCAAAATTAGTCGTGTTTAGGCCATCTAGCGTCTATTTTGCATACCATCTAGATACTCAATCAATTTTTGTTCAACAAAATGACTATACCTAAATTAAATGTCGCTATTACAAAGAAATTTTACTAGCAACACAGCCCAGTTATAACTGAAGTTGCAGTTTATCTTAATACCCGAAAGAAAAAAGTCTCACCAATACTGTTGATCGCCATGCCTAAAATAGTACATGTAACAGCCGGCTTCCGGATCCTGAGCGTAGAGTCGCTCTCGCTCTCGAGCCTCAGCCACGCCCACCAGCTCGCCCGCGTACTCCACAACAAACTGCCCGCGCTCGAAAGGACGCGTTGCTATTACACCGCGCCCTTTACCCTCGAAGTACGCAACCTAATGCAGAATTAAAATGAAATATTAACTTACATGAATAAAAATGTATATTTATATACATAAAATGTGGCTTAATTGAGGGAGGCCTTTGTTTTGCAGTGGATTTGTAACATTTATTTTTTAAATTGCCAATCATAATATACTTCAGACCATTATAATTTGTAACATGGTTTTATCGTTAAAAAAAAAACCTAAAAAATTTGTTTAAATTATTATTATTTAATGCAGAATCAATAAAAAAACGCCTTAAATGTTAATAATGCATTATTCATACTCAAAATGAGGTTATAAGTAACTCTTTGTGAGATAAGGTCCCCCAGCTTACATAAGATGCATGTAAAGTTTACTTTCTGCTAATTTTTGGATTTAAAATTTACATATATTTCAACCATTGTTATTGGAGTACATTTTCTAGTACCTCATCAAAATAGTTTACTGTAAGGGATGCATTACAAACAATTGTCCCATGCAAAAATCAATGCTTTCCCAGTGTGATACTAGTTTAGTTAAGACGGGTTTCTTCCCGCAACTCCACGTCTGAGCGCGTATTTTTCGTGTGGGCAGGAATATTTTTTCTTTTTTTTTTTAAATACTAGAAATGTTATTATACATTACTAATATTCCCTTTAACCACTTCTGGTAAGCTTAAAATGCTTGTGTTAGAAGTGGTTCACGACAGTAGTCGAATAGCAAATTCGAATCCACGACCTTTGGAGGTCACGGTACGCGCCCTGCCATTAGGCTACTGACGCTTCAAACATATCACAATTATTTGAGCCTTTAAATCTCTTCAAAGAAACACAGCAGTCCCTCGATGTTGCCAGAAACTTCGGGAAGTGATCTAGCGTGCCGAGATGTTTAGCCCTGTAAGCAGTTACCTCTGGACATACCAGCAACACCTGGGCCGCCGTTTCCTCCTCATACATGCTCTCCACTGTAGTACTAAGCAGTTAATTAATTTATTATTATTAACTTATGGTTAATTATGACACTTACAAAAATTTGAAAAATGTATGATCAACAAATTTAGTGCCCTAGAACTGGTCACAACTTGTGATTTAAAAGTTAAATTAAAGAATTTAAAAACCTTCGAAACAAAAAGCACTGATGATCTTCTAAACGCTTGAACAGATTTTCTTAAAACATAGCTATGAACACTTTCGATTAAGACACCTTTCCAACAAAAAAACTTTATCAAAATCGGTTCATCCAGGAGCTATGATGTCACAGACACACACTACAAACTTATAATACCCGTTTATCTTTGTCGGGGGTTTAAAATCATTACATATATTTGTTTATTACGTGGTAGAGCCATTTTGCACCTATATTAATTGTATAATTGTAGCACGAATGGGTCACCTCAACTGGGGAAGGACCACACTCTCACAGAATACCAGCGTAAAATAGTATGATCAGTGTAGAGAACTGGTGATTTTTTGTTACTGGAAAAGAGGCCTTCCATCTTAGTCCTCACGGCTGACAATGCATCTGCATTTTGATTTGCAAACGAGGATAGATGTAGATGGCTATGAGCCACAGCAACCACTTACCATCAGGTGGACCGTGTGCTTGCTTGTCATCCTTATCCAATAAAAAAATTGTAATCCTAATTTATTGTCATTTAATATTTCTGTTTGATAATAATTTTATTAAAAAAAGTCCAATAAAATTTTAACATGGACAGTGTTTTTATGTTTTTATAAATATTAATTGCTAGTTGATAGAAATTAACTAGTTCTAGGTAAGAATGGCAATGTAAATAAGATATTGAGGCGACTTCAGTCTTGCAATTTTTTTATTTTTTATTTTTTTTTATTTGTACCAAAAAAAATTGATATACCCTATTTTAATTTCTACATTGTCATCTGATTCTGAGGTATGTTCAAAATTTCAAGTCTCGATCTCATCAGAAAGTGCTCAAAATTTGAGTTGCAAGATTCCACCCAAAACGACAGGCAGACAAATAAACAAGAAAGTGACAATAAAAACTGATTGATTTCTTAAGAAGCATATGAAAGATATTATAAATCTTTATCTTACACTATATAAAGAAAGCAATCAACAGGTAGCTCAGACGGTTAGCACTCACTGTAAGTTTCACAGTACGTGAGTAACCCAAATTCAATATACCCGCCAGTACCAATGAAATTGTTAATTGTAATTTTAGGTGCTGATTTACCACATGCTCGGCGGGGAAGGAAAACATCGTGAGGAAACCAGCATGTCTGAGAAATAAGACAAAAAATATTTCAAAAACGTGAAGTTCGCCAACACATTGGGGAACACACACACAACACAAATTGGGGAAGCGCGGCGGACATTCCCTTGCCCTAAAACCGTCTCAGAAAGTAAAGGAGGCCAGTGCCCAGCAGTGGGAAGTATATAGGCCGTAACTTTTAATAAAAGAATTGAAATATGTTCAATGCAGTTTACCTGCAGTCCATCTTCCCTTTGTTCTCTTACAGCTCGTTCCAAGTCACGCATTTTTTCCGCCATTACACATTTTGAAGTCTTTCTAACACTACGCCTAACTGGATAATACTCTGTTAGTTTGTGGTTTGTTTGTCCATTAACAGATTTAGCTTCTACTTTGGCAGGCTTGTCAATGGCTAACAGAGGTGGTGACTCTACTTTGGGTTGATTCTTGAGCTCTTCTTTGAAGTACTCTGTTAGTTTATGACTTTCATTTGCTTTACAAGTTGCTTTTGGGGCACGAGACCGCATTATGTTGCCATTGGTCATATTGGTGATGCTACCGTTACTACTCTTTAGTGGCTTAGACTTTACTTGAACTTTTTTTAATGGTGCCTCAGTCAACAATTCCTCATTTTCAGTCTTTATAGGTGATGCAGCGACAAGTCTATAAAAAGATAATATGGTGATTTATCATTTAAATGTGAAAATGTAAATTGACTCCTTACTAATGTACAAGTAGTTAAGGTTCAATTATATGTAATATAATCACAGTTCCACTTGTTTTCAGAGGAATTATTAACTATAAGATTGGCATAAATAAAAAGAGATATAATAATAACATATTTTATTTACTATCACAATTTAAGTTACCAAAGGCAAAGTATAAACAATATAAATGATCATTTTCATTTATTCTTATCTAATAGAGTCCACCAGCAGCATTCTTAAATTATAATTGTCTAAAAAGTATGAAAATAGAATACCTGCGCTTTCTGTAGTTTCGTACAGGTCTATCCAATTTTTCCTCACAGAGCTCAATACGATGGGGAGTCTTGACACCCTCTTGGGTCTGAGTTATTAAATTATTAACTGAAAATAAATTAAATAAAACTTTTTGAAAAAAGTTACATCACAATACAAATTTTAGGTTCGTATTAATATCTCAAAAACATGTGTTATTCTAGTGAACCAATGTAAAGGATTGAATTTTCAGGTAATTTGGGTCTGTCATTCAAATAAAATATTTTAGGTTTCCGTACCACACAGACTACACAGTACTCTGTAATCTATGAGCTGTTAGACCCGCTTAATTATGCTGTTTCTCTAATGCGAGTGCAGATCATTCGATCATTGCACATAATACAATAGTGCTCGTCAATTTCATAACATATTTTCCTTCACTTGTACACATACATTTAACTACATTCTAATATTTTTGATGTTGAATCTGTCATTTGAAAAATGTTAAAAGCGTAAAATAGTTAGCTATTTGCTAGGCCGGCAATTTTATTGACAGTGACAGATATACTTTACATCATTCCGTTGCTTCCGAGATTAAGTGAATGTGTGTGAAATTATGTTTATAAATGAAAGTAATTATAAAAGTTAATGTTTTCGTGTTTTATTGAACGCAAGAGCGAGCGAAGTGAGCTTGTGACTTGGGCACCCTGACTCGGACAGGTTAGGTTAGAAGGAAAGGGCAGGATTGAGTGAGCAAGCAAATAGACCCCGCTATCCCCTTTGTGGCAATTTTTTTATAATCAACTCAGAAGTAGGAGCCCCACGAAGCAGAGCTCTGTCGACCGAGCTTCCCTCAATTGCACCAATGCGAGTGGGGTTGGGTTACCCTTCCTCAACTCTCTCCCCATAAATCAGGTTTATATTGTCAAAATATTACAAAAATGTTACCTCAAATTGAGATTTTTAAAAATTTATAAAAAAAGACTAAGCACGTCCGGCAGAAAAGGAAAGTAGAGCCATGCTGCAGCTATATTAGTAGTACAGTTGTAGCAAGAATGGATCGGCTTGATCGGGTAAAGGCCATGCTCTCACAGAATACCAGCGTTAAATAGCAGCTTAACACTGCTGTGTTTCGTATGGTGAGTGTAGAGAACCGGAGACCCTTTTTACTGGAAAAGAGGCATTCCATCGTAGTACTCACGGGTGACCACGCATCTGCATTTCGATTCGCAAACAAGGATAGATGTAGATAACTACGGGCCACAGCAACCATTTACCATCAGGTGGACTGTGTGCATGTTTGTCACCCTACCCTATAAAAAAGTGGTGGGCGACTATAAAAAAAGACTAAGCATGTCCGGCAGAAAACGAAAGTAAAGCCATGCTGCAGCTATAGTAGTAGTATAGTTGTAGCAAGAATGGGTCGGCTCGATTGGGTAAAGGCCATGCTCTCACAGAATACCAGCGTTAAATAGCAGCTTAACGCTGCTGTGTTTCGTATGGTGAGTGTAGAGAACCGGAGACCCTTTTTACTGGAAAAGAGGCATTCCATCTTAGTACTCACGGGTGACCACGCATCTGCATTTTGATTCGCAAACAAGGATAGATGTAGATAACTACGGGCCACAGCAACCATTTATCATCAGGTGGACTGTGTGCCCGTTTTTCACCCTACCCTATAAAAAAAAGTGGTGGGTGACTCTACAACCCCCCTTCTTCCCCCCACCACCCCAAATTCAGGCTACTTACTTTCACCTTACCCCCCAGAGCAAGCTTATTTTTTGAATTAATTAATAAATACATTTATAAATAGTTTCCAAGAAATATACAAATCTTCAAAGTTTTAAAAATATAAGTATGTAATAGATATTACAGTTGAGGCAGGAATTACATGATTTAATTCCTCCCTTCCCATTACACTACCATCCTACAAAAAGGTTGTTTTTGTTGTAATGTTCCTCTCATTCCAACAAAATTATTTGCTTTGTCTTTCATAACACATCCTACAAAGAAATGGATTAATTTACCGGCATCTTCTTGCAAGCTGGTTATCTTTAAAGCAAGAGTGAATAGGGTTTTGTTATGCTTAGTCAATGCATTTTACTATCTCAGCCAAACTGTGATTGTGATGAACAACGCTTACCTATAATATATGCCTCTAATGCTAATAATAAGAAAAAAATTGTGGTGTAGCAGAAGCATAAAAGAATATTTTACTTAATTTCAAATTAATTTAGAAAAAGGTCCAGGCCTCATTGCCTCCCATAAATGAAATTCAAGCTTCTTGCCTGTTTAGAAGTATATCTGGGCATGTGCCGCCTCTTCTCTATTTCTACCATCAACCAGAAACACATTCACTTCTTCATTCCAGTTCAAAGGAAATGTGTCTATTTAAAAGCAGGCTTTGAGGTAACATTTACAGTGGAAAAGGTGAAAAGGTTATAGCTAAAAAGGTTATGACATTTTTAAAGCATATTATGGTGTTGGACCTAAATAAAATTTCCCATTTAAAGACTAAAATTTCTCCTATAATAATAATTAGCAAAATGATTTTATGTATTTAGTTATTGATTGCTTACATGTTTTTGCCGCCATTACCACAATGCCATACAGGCAAAAAAACAAGCAGCCTCAAATGAAAAATGACACGCAATTCAAATTAAAAATCAATAGATGGGGGTGTGAAACTACCAAGGGCTTATTTAAATCATCAGTGCGGTTATTTAATAGAAATAATACTAACCTCGAACCATTTTCATTTGAACAGATTGACGTTGATACAAAATCATAGAACACCATGTAGCTAATAATTGGTTTAATTAGCAGGAAAAACAAACTGCATTACTAAAAACTTGCATTGCAATTGTTTTGTAACAGACCTTGTCAAATATATTGTTTTTGAAAAGTAATCGCTGACGATCACGATTTAGTCATTTTGTATTTATAATGATTCGTTTTAATATTAATAACGTTCGTAATCACTCACTAAAACTTCTAA
This sequence comes from Parnassius glacialis, assembly GCA_033319125.1. NCBI lineage: Eukaryota > Metazoa > Arthropoda > Insecta > Lepidoptera > Papilionidae > Parnassius > Parnassius glacialis. Next base: position 23,802,924 of record JAVANC010000003.1, read on the forward strand.
GAACCCGTTATAGTACCTATTTTTTTCCTTGGTCTGAAATACAATAACATTATAGCATAGCGCTCTAAAACGTCAAAACTATTTGTTCTCAGAAAATGGACGCTTTGGACCACAAGTTGTATATACTTTTGTGTTGTATGTTGTATGCTTTGGACTTCCCTATATATAATGTACTAGAGGTGGGCGATGCAAACCGTATACTGATACGAAATCTATATATTGGTACAATATCTAAAAACCGCTTACTGGTTCGTTTTAAAACTATGTATTAGAAAATCTGATATTTGCGTACCGCCGCGATGCCTATATCGCTCCGCATCGGTCGGTGGCTAGATTCGCCGTGTGCGACAGAGTGCGAGCGATATGGGTATTACATTAGACATGGCGGAAAATTAAAGTCTTACAAAAATTTTATATTTGTACACTACACTAAATAATAAAAAAAAACAATTTCACTGAATCTTAATTAACTTCGCTAGTAATTATTTTTTCAAGTTTTTATATAAATCCCTTGTAATATTTTGATGAAAATGTAAACTAAACAAACTAATATTAAACTGGCGCCCCTTTGTTTAAATTACTACCTATCAACTAATATTTGAGCCAATATCTTAACAACAAAGTACATAAAATTAACAGCAATCACTAATGAATTCAGTCAATAGCGTTACATCTATGTGTTAAAAATATCATTTCGTACGTTTTAATAAAAACAACACTTCAATAGATTTAATCGCAAACGATTTATTTAATATGATAATTGTCAAAAACAAGTTCAGCATAAAATATTGGATATAAGTTTGACTTCAAGTATATATATTTAGCAAATAATTGTTACAATCCTTATTTTTAGACATGTGAATGTTGTAAACCGCGATCTACTCCATTCTATGGGTAAAGTCATTTTATCGAACGAAAATTGATTGACTCTCAAGGTGTAACGTAAAGAAGACGCTAGATGGCATAAATACGGCTAAGTAAGAAATCGATCGTGGATGATTTTGAATGGACTGGAATATGATAATTTTATTCATTATCGTTTATTTTATTTATTTAATAAATTTGCAATTTTTTTAACCGCTTACTTTAACAGTTAAAAGATATATTAACCATCTTTATATAAATACTTCCGGCCAAGACAAATACAGTAACAGGAGCGGTACGGCAATTTCTTCCCAGTCGCGTAACCCAATAGTATATGATTTAGAACCTAATCATCATAACTTTACGAACTATTTTTATGACATCGTTACGTTACAAAATTATTTCATTACTTTAATCAAAGACGTAAGAATTTAAAGTTTTACTTATGTTGCCTAATAATGATAAAATTCAAATCTGATTGTTTTTTATAGTCTAAAAGCCAGTGCATTACATAGTTTATTTATTATTATTATATTAATAATCATTATTTTTTATAATGATTATTGAAGTTGGCGGTTTACCTTCATATACTTAACTAGGCTTAGGACTAACAGGAAAGTTTTAAAACAAATGAACAAAATGCAAACAAATATATGCACAAACGCAACGTCAAAAAATGGTAAAAACATTTCATAGACTAGGCAACACTCGAATATTATTGCGCAGTATTATTACTTGTATTGACATTTAGCTTTCGTATTCATTTACAAAGAAATAAACCATAAAATTGTATAGTTACTTATGAAAAGTGATGTTCTTATCCTTATCTATTTTCCAAGAGTAATTTTTAAATGAATTCACAGCACAAACAGTCATTTTGCGAAATTAAAAACACCGGTGCGTGATGTATGTTCACAGCGAACATTGCTGGCGTAATGGTGGAACGATCGAACGAATACGCCAATATTGGCGCCTTTGAAATGGAAGCGTTTTAGGCGCGCGTACACGGTTTCTGGACCTATAAAACATCTTTGGGTATAAATAAATGAGAATAGAAAGAATGTAATTTTAGATATTTATAATACTATACTACTGCATAACAATCATAAATTATATATTAACATACATGTCTAAATATTACATCTAAGATTATATCAGAGCCTCTGAATTCTAAACTAAAATAATCGAAGTAATTCGTAAAATAAATGTTGCACTAGTTCTACAGTTTTCAGGCATAGATGAGCCACTCTGAAAAATAATTAGGTGACGAAACGAGGAAAGTTTCTTCTGCGTTTTTATAGATGGCGTAGGGATTATAAATTACTGAAAATTACACTAGAGGGCGCTATCACCTAGGTTCAGTATTATTTCGTACATATTTCAATAAAATTAAATGGAAATCAATTTAATTTAAATATTAACTAATTTTTTATGTGTATGTAAATATTTATTATATTTGTTTGAGAAAACCATGGTGTGAATTGCTTCGTTAATTTACAAAGGTTTTATTATTATTAATTATATATATATATATATATATATATATATATATATATATATATATACATATCAGCGTATTTCAAAACTTTGCTAGCATGATTTACGCTTCGGTATAAATAATAAATACTCACAGTGGCGCCATCTTTTAACTTTTACTGTGAGATGGCACTAGTATCAACGTAAAGCAAGATACCATAGAGTAGAGTAATATATACCGGAACAAGATACTGAGGACTTTCATACCCCTGATTTTAGGTTATGTTTCGGTTGTAAACCATTACTACTGATATCGATATTTGAAAACGGTTTTCAATAACGATATGAAAACTAAATATCAGTTTTGAAACCGTTGCAGTTAAAATCTGAAAACTTAAAAATGCTTAAAACAAATATGTTTTATAGGTCCAGACAGGCTGGTGCAACTTCCATAGTAAAAATTATATGTACTACAGGGGTCAAATTTTAATGACGGTTACTCTTCTTTCTGCTTTTCGTGATATATCTATTAACGACTTTGTCAAATGAAATAGGTTCAAATGTCAAATCAAACAATTATATTTGTATATATTTTATTAATTAAGATTGCTTTTAATTTTGCTATAGGAGCCGTTGTTCATTTACAGAATTGTTAAGATATTAAATATGCATTATAAAACTTTCCAATTAAATGGTGCAAGAAGCGGAAAAAATGATAACAAGAAAAGGCTATTCGTAGCAATATTTACCTTAGATGATAAAAGGTATGTGGTGATTTCAACTTTAATAGTAATATGATTGAATATCGCGAGTATATTTTTGGACTAGCCATCTATGTTGACAGGTTTTTATAGTGTACGATTGTATGCACATCTTTTTTTGCATGCATCAGATTGCATACATATGCAATCTGATAGTTTGATGATTTGGCAATCCGAAACGAACTATACTTAGAAACTACACAGTCAATTCTGACTGCTAACATTCTATTTGTTCAAAAATAATGTGATTTTATTTATATTATTTTTTCAGATACAAGCAATGGGTGAAATAGCTGGCACATGCACCAATTGAAAAGATTCACATGTTAAGACATATTTGTGACAAACATTGCATATTAACCCAACTAAAACGAACTGTTATTTCTTCAGTGGACTTAATTTAAACTTCCACAATTATGTGTATGTTAATTAGGTTTCATTTACATGTAGCAAAAGATAATATCCCTCTAAAGTCACATTTGGGCAAGAATTAGATTATATAACTAAATCATTATTTTATTCATCTACAAACATTAGCTATAATGAGTACTGATTTTGAAAGCGACAATTAGTAAACGATCTCTGCGAATAGTATGTACATAGGTGCCTCTGTGAAGAAGCCTAGCGATTTGTACATAGTATTTGTTACACATAAAAGCAATTTAATCCAATCAGTATTAAAAACCCAATATTTTTACCCTTTAAAAAACTAACGTTGAAAACAAGCATCCAGACGCAGACTATTTATTTTACAGCATAGCAACAATTGTTCAGTGCGGGAAGGAAGCCTCGGTCCTGCAATGCCGCAGCCAAACGCTTAGCCACTGCGCTACGGAGTCGTCATTTATTTTTTACTGAATTAATTACTAGTATAAAAGTGCGTTTTTTATTTTATATTTTCTTTATACATATTTTTGTACCTAATTGTAAAGATATAATTACAAATTCCTGTGTGTAAAATACATTGATTTCTTATCCTCATCATCGGCATTTTTACTCAATCCACACGTTAAAAATTTTATTTCTCATAAATAATTCAGTATAGAGATCTAACTTTTCTTATGTAAAAATATCGATAAACAATATATCGATAAAGGTTATATCGATAAAATTATTCGACGATAGACATTTACAGCACTATTGTAATTCGTCAATGTTGTCAGCGCTGTTTCTCAAAACTAAATGTCATATCTTGATGTTGGTAGAGTAACTTGGCGTAATTTCATGCATTTATTTTTACTATGGAAGTCCCGTCTCTTAAACGTAGTGATTATATTCTCTTTGGGTCCAGATACCGTGTTGCTAACACATCGCACCGTTCATAGTGATGCCAGTCTTTGATTCATGTGTGCGTGAGTACCACGTGATGCGCATATCTTACGTACCATGGCTGCATTAATGTGCGTGACTTCGGTAATAACACTGCGGATCGATTACCCAAATAATGTGGGAGATTTAATATTTCATTCATATTGACGTACCTAGTGATTCTACGAGTACAAAATGTGTGTGCAAGACGTGTGCATGTGTGTATGGGGATATGGTTTGTTATGTGTGTTTTATGTAGGTACGAACATCGCACTAAAATATTGAAGATATGTAATAAAACCTATAATTAATGTAACAGTTAAAAATAAATAAAAAAGCACAGTAGATATTTATGTACGTAACATATATTTATAATCTATTATTATTAAATATATACAGAGTACTATACTTTTGTACTGTAGAACACAAAATATTGCCGATTTTTACGAAGACATTAGTTATTTTTCAATCCTAAGTAAAATGACGAAAAAACGTGAGTTTGGTTAAGCGTAAACTTCGGCCAAGAGATGGGAAATTTTTATTTTTTTTAAATTGCTCTGTTCCGTTGCTGCGTGAAGGAAGGACAAAAACAAATAAACAAAAAATCACACTTTCACATTCATAATATTATATTAGTATGGATTGTCAAGAATGATAGATAAACTTTTGAAACCGGTTTACAATCAGCTTTTTGAGGGTGGAACTATACACTTGCGCTCTTTCTCGCTCAAGTAAATAACGGTTCTGAGTGACCAAAAAGGATAGAAGCACAGGAAAGTGCGATTTCGTGCTGCCAGATGTAGTTCAACCCTAAGTCTTAAAACAGTACAAAACTTAAACTCTATAGGTTGGGTAAAATCTGTAAAACTAGACCGTTTAAAATATTGTAAAAAATTATTGTTTAAAAAATATTGGCGCCTTTGAAATGGAAGCGTTTTATGCGCGCGTACACGGTATCTGGACCTATAAAACATCTTTGGCTTAAAATTTACTCGTCAAAATTTAGAAGGCATGATGTTTAGTGATGGGTCAACTCGAGTTACTCAAGTTAACTCGAGTTGCGCTTAACTCGAGTTGGATCTCCCTAACTCGAGTTTGGGCTGCTGTACATGAACGGGTCAAGTGAGCCACCAAAAGAGTAAAAGCGCGATTCGTTTGTTGTGTGCGGACTTTGTGTTTTAAAGAGTATTTAGCTACAACCAAACAATTTGTTATTTAGAATTATATAATGAAAGACGGCTCCGTGGCGCAGTGGCTTAGCAATGAGTTATTGCGCTGGAGCCGCGGATTCGAATCCCGCACGGAACAAGTATTTGTATGGCCTACAAATAATTGTTCCGGGTTTGGATGTTTGTCCTCGTGCAATTTATGTTTGTAAACTGCCTCCACGACACAAGAGAAAATCCTAGTGTGGAGGTAACGTTTTTTAAAAAAGAACAAAAAATATAATAGCTAAGTTATGTAATTTAATTTCTTTTATAATTTTGATTAACTATGATCAATATAATTATGTAACTCGCAGACCTATTATTGTAATACCCGAAAAGGGTGGTTAAGTTGTAAGATACATCATATTTTAAATTAACGCCAAATGTAACACTTAACTTACAATAAATATTATGAATTTGAAAATTGAATTTATTTAAGGTTATTTTGACTGTGACTACATTTTAAAGCTAGTCTAATATTGTATCATGAAGACTGTTATATAGCTAGTGCTTTGTCGTTAAATACATTTTTTTTATATAGGATAAGGGTGAAAAACGAGCACACAGTCCACCTGATGGTAAGTGGTTGCTGCGGCCCATAGACATCTACATCTATCCTCTGTTACAGAAAAAATGCAGATGCGTTTTCACCCGTGAGGACTAAGATGGAATGCCTCATTTCCAGTAAAAAGGGCCTCCGGCCACCTGCACTCACCAAGCGAAACGCAGAGGTAAACCTCTACTTCACGCTGGTATTCTGTGAGGTCGTGGTACCACCCCGGTTCGAGCCGGCCCATCCATGCGACAGCAAAAGCTGCCGCCTGGCTCTACCAGTGCTAACATGTACATACTATTACTAAGATTAAAACCAAGAATACATAAGTACGTGATACATATTAAATATACGTTTTTATTTCCTACATAATAAATTTTGTAGTTGTAGTTATTTCAACCCACCAGAGCTAGATAGAAAAACAAATTTATAAAAAAGTTATTTGTAACAAATCATTTACTCTGTTTCGTACTGCTAACTCGAGTTGCGTAACTCGTGTTTAAACTCGAATTGCGTGAATTTCAACTCGAGTTAACTCAAGTTGTAATTTTTCCTAGTTGGCACATCTATAACATGAAGTTATAGATAAAGATGAAGACCACACTCCGAATACCTACTTGAAGCTTAACCTATGTATTACTATCTCGCTCTCTGTGGGCAGACCCTCCCTTTCTAAGTAGGTAACCTTTATTTTATTTTTCCCAGGATATCGCTATAAGTAGTTGCATTACATTAAGTGGTTTATTTATAAATATCTACATCTCTGTTTACTACCAAGACCTAGCCTATATAGATTATACATTTTTGTACTATCTGTTTTTGGGAATTGACTAGTTTTATGAAGAAAGGTTTTCATTTCCATGGGCAGAACCGGTATCTAAAATATGACCACGCATTTCCGTTACAACCCATATAATGCCGCGCCTATTTAGAAAATGTGAAAAATAAATATATCAATTTTATAACTACCATTTCGATAATGTATTTTCTGGTTATTGTATACAATTCCTAAACGGTACCAACGAAATATAAAATTAAAATTCATTATAACACCCCGGGTGATCAATGAATTGGGCAAAATATATCTGATTTATTGTTCAGACAGACTAAATCTATTTCTGGAGAGTTATAATTAAATATAATTAATTTAAAAAAATTATCACGAAGACTAAAGGAGCGTAGCGGAGCTCCTGCCTTAGCCTTCTGACCTTACCCATCCGAGTCAGGCTGCTCTGAGCTGAAAGGTGTATAATACTGTATTCCACACAACCTGTTATTTTTAAGTATTATCTACAATTCCTAGGAATACTATATAATGACGGATCTCATAGATTTCTAGTAACATATGTACTATAATAGGAATGGTAATATATAAATAAACCTTAAAAAAAGTAAAACACTTTCTATATCAAAATCATTTATTGAAATTTTTCTATTATACATGACTAAATATCATTGCTCTGTGTAGTTTCTGTCTCTTACCATATAAATCACTGAGTATGTTTTCTGTATAACTCTTTAATTGAGCACGTATACGCATATTAAAAAGTGAATTTCTCAACTATTATAGTTTCATGCAAATCATTACAATTAATTGAGTCCATGATGGGATGTTTAAACATTTCCTGTAACAGCGAAGTAAAATGTTGTGACACAACATTAATTAATTTGTTTTCAATGTTATTGGCTCTAAGTTGGCCCATCAAATTAGTTCGTTTGGAAAACTTGGTCACAATCTTTTCCTTAAGTGCAGAACTACTTTCATAAATGCCAGAACTAGTGCTTGGTACAGCCAGAACAGCTATTTGCACCATAGACTCTTCATGTAATGCACTTGTTGTCTGCAAATGATAAATGTTGCTTTAATATCATACATTTAAACTACTACATTTCTAAATACGAAACTTAATCTCTAATTACGTAAAGTAGATAATTAAGTTTTATTAAATTTTTACCTTGCCTGGTGATACTGTTTCTTGATTTATTATAACAATAGGAACTGCTATTGGTTTTAAGCGCCTTGTTGTTGTATCATAATCTAATTCTTGAAAAGACAAATTGCAAATCCTTGCACTTTCATAATACTTCATATTCAATGGTACAATGGATAACCACAAATTTCTCCGAGTACTGTTTTTAGGAAATCCAAAAAAAGTATTTGCAATTATTGTAAACGTTATTAAAGTATCAGAATAATGAGGAACAAAAGTTAATAAAAAGTAAATTGTCTGCCAAAAGAATATATTATGTTACTAATTAATAATTATGAAATCTATGAAATCTGTCATTATATAGAATACATAGGAATTGTATATAATTCCTAAATTTCATGCATTTCCGGTAACATAATAAGAAACGTACATATAATTAGTTAAGGTCACACGGAAAGTCTCAGATACATCATCAATATGGTCACACTACTTCAGTGCGATTTCTTTTAAACAAAAACAATAAAATTGTTCAAAGTCAAATAAATTCATTGTAAAACTATTTGATTTTGACAAAGTTATAATTTACTAATATGTTTAAAACACTGGTAAAACGTTTCAGCAAAAATTAAATAAAAATACAAAGAAGTATGTTTACAAGTATTCAATACCAGAAGTCACTATTTAAACACTTACGCGTGAAATCTTATATCACCGCCTGGACAGCAACAACTGCAGCAACCACGCACTACACAAGTTTGCACCATTTCTTGAATTATATCAATAATTAACTTTAAATATCTTAAATGACGAAGTGAACTGCTAAGTAAACAACCGTCATATTTGTCTAATTTATGTTGACATTATGGAGTGTAGAGAGAAGGAGGACCATCTCTATATATGAAAAGTGTTGTCCTGAAGCGACAATTAAAAACAAGAACCTAAGCTAACAACAACGAAACAACAAAAATAGAACAAAAATATAATATATTTCAAATTTTAAAGAGATATTTACACTTTTATATAAAAAAATGAAGTATGATGATGGTGATGGGTGACGTGAATTACAATTAAATAGAAAATAAAGATAGATGAATATTGAAGCGGAGCCTGAAGGTCAAAGTGGCACACGCTGTGCTTGGGTAGGAGTAGGCACACGCTGAGCTTGGAGTCTCGCAGCGCCTGGAGCACTCACAGTGGTTAAAGATAGCACGGGCACTAATAGGTGGAGGCGCAGGCGACGACTCCAGATGAAGGCAAAGGCTTGCAGGATCCCGGAGTAGTGCGGCCCCGCACTTGGAGTAGGCTAGGCGACGACTTCGGGTGAAGACAGAGGCTTGCAGGATCCCGGGGCAGTGCGGTGCCGTGCTTGAAGTAGGCTACGCCGACGACTTCAGGTGAAGACAGAGGCTTGCAGGATCCCGGAGCAATGTGGCTCCGCGCTTGGAGTAGATTAGGCGACGACTTCAGGTGAAGACCGAGGCTTGCAGGATCCCGGAGCAGTGTGGCCCCGCGCTTGGAGTAGATTAGGCGACGACTTCAGGTGAAGACCGAGGCTTGCAGGATCCCGGAGCAGTGTGGCCCCGCGCTTGGAGTAGACTAGGCGACGACTTCAGGTGAAGACCGAGGCTTGCAGGATCCCGGGGCAGTGCGGCCCCGGGATAAGGCCTTTAGGAGATGCTTCAAGTTTGGAAGCTGAAGCGAGACTGTCTGTATTGACCGATGATTCGGCTTTTATACCTTTTTAGAGAGAACGGAAAATTATTTAAATTAAAAGCAAATTTTTGTAAATGGCCCAGAGCAAAAGAGTATTTATGTGGAAATATTGAAATAAAAACATCAGACCGGTACCGAATTTCAATAAAAATTGCCATGACAACCAAATAAACAACGATGTCAAAACATTTCAATTTTTGGTTTCAGGCTCATAATTGAAAAACGGCAAGATTTAAGTAAGAAATGAGATATTATTGATATAGGAAAAAAGGTAGCGCAACAGCGCGCACGAAACCCGAAATTGCAGAGTTACGGAGAACTAAATAAAAGATCAAAAAAGGTAGACTCTATTGACTCTATTGTGAAAATACGAAGTGAAAATGACCTGTTATTGTTCTATTATGGTCCAAAAACGTTACAGGATCCTATGGAAATAAAGGTGATGCAAAATATGAATGCAGAAAAACAAAAACAGAATGGAAAAATAAATTTAAAATAGTGTAAAATGATATGTAAGTACCATAACACTACAGTGTCCCTAAAAACGTGTCCAATAAGGGTGGCGCTGCAGTAGCATAGGATAAATTAAAAAAAGCGCCAAAAGTAATTAGACGGAAGATGGAGAAATAAACAAGGACCGACCAATCCGCTTGGTTTTGTACTACGTAAATAGTTGAGACTTTGTATACTGGCATTTTACTAACTACTCTAATCATGAAATTTTTTAAATATTTGAATTCAGCTGACTTCACTCCGTTCACAACAGCTATCTTCATATCGTAGTTTTTCAGACGCCAGCGCTATTGTGGTAGGTTTTGGAAACTCTATTTTCAGTAAATAGTAGGACGCCCCTTATAAGATGGTTCTCCTTGTACTCTACACTCCATAGTTGACATATAGGGCCAATGTTGCCACATTACCGAACCCTAAGGGAATGGGATTGTAATTCACTGATTCGTTAACCCAATAATGCATACGAGACCTTCAATTTTGGAATTTTTAATGTAACTAATCGTAGTTCAACTATTTATTTATTGGTACATTATTTTACAGAGCTTAACTTCTAATTTGGTTATTGTTGAAACTATTTCTAAGAATTTACCAGGAGATTTAAATAAAAACATAGCAATGTATTCCACACTAAAAAGGAAGTCAGACCACAGAGAGTGAGATAAAGATACGTAGGTATTTGACTCGTTGTTCTAAGTGTGGCCTCCATCTTTATCTATAACTTCATGATCTATACGTAGATAGAGAATAAGTCTATGGATCTATAATGATGTTTATAAACCAAAGAGTATATACTTAGGAAAGATGAGTATATAATCACTAACATAGAGTATAAAATCATTACCATCACCCAGCTATGTATTGTAAGTCATTAGTTATCTACTAATTTAAGCTTTATTACCTAACTATGGAGTGTAGAGAGAAGGAGGACCATCTCTATACTATGAAAAGTGTCCCTAAAAACGTGTCCAATAAGGGTGGCACTGCAGTAGCATAGGATAAATTTAAAAAAAATCGCCAACAGTAATTAGAGTAAGATCGAGAAATAAATAAGGACCGACCCATCCACTTGGTTTTGTACTACGTAAATAGTTGAGATTTTGTATATTGGCGTTTTACTAACTACTCTAGTCATGAAATATTTGAATTCAGCTGACTTCACTCCGTTCATAACAGCTATCTTCATATCGTAGCTTTTCAGACGCCAGCGCTATTGTGGTAGGTTTTGGAACCTCTATTTTCAGTAAATTGTAGGACACTTTTTCAACTTTCGCCCCTTATAAGATGGTTCTCCTTGTACTCTACACTCCATATACCTAACTAACAGAGGACATTTGTAGAGGTATACTCTTGGTCTTTGTTGGACTAGGATTAGATATTAGTTTGTGGAATTGGACAAGACTTTAGAGCAAAGAGCAATTAGCAACTAATTGCTCTTTGCTCTAAAGTTTGTAAGATTAAACGTCACATACACGGCCTATCTCGACGTACGTCCCGCCAAGGTTACGCACGATGCACGATGCAAAATTGCAATACTAAGACCCCCCCCCCCCCCCGCCTATGAATTTAGAGATAATATATAAAAAATACTAGTAGAGGTATTTTAAATCGAATATCTCAAAATATTAATTATTTAAACTGCACTCATGTAGTTTAGAAATAAAAAAATAGTTAAAAATCGTTCACCTTATAATGTAGATATTACTTTAAATAATTAGAATTGGATACTGTTTACAGTATAAAAACTACACCTTGCTTAAGTATAATTGCACCATCGTTAAAAATACATTAAATGCAATGATAAGCTCAAAAAAAAAAATTTTTTTTCTAGTTTGGCAACTTCCAATGGATTTTGCCAGCGTCAAGTATTTCATGACAGTCACACAGGGTATTTACTAGTTTCCGTTTCCGTAGATGCGCTTACTTAGCTTTATGTTACGAACTTACATAAGGTGGAAGCTCCAGGGTGGCCCGCGAAAGTATCAGGTTGTATGTTTAACAAAATATGATTCGCGAGCGTAACGAGTATGTATTTATAGATTTTTTATAGGACAAGGGTGACAAACGAGCACACAGTCCACCTGATGGTAAGTGGTTGCTGCGGCCCATAGACATTTACATCTATCCTCTATTACAAATCAAAATGTAGATGCGTTGTCACCCGCGAGGACTAAGATGGAATGCCTCATTTCAAGTAAAAAGGGCCTCCGGCCACCTGCACTCACCAAGCGAAACGCAGAGGTAAACCTCTACTTCACGCTGGTATTCTGTGAGGTTGTGGTACCACCCCGGTTCGAGCCGGCCCATCCGTGCGACAGCAAAAGCTGCCGCGAGGCTCTACCACTGTTTAAATGTATGGCTATTTTCAGAAAAACTCATTTAAAGGAATTATACGAACTTGGGGTTATATTGATGATTATAATGATTATAATTATAATCATCAATATAATTGGTAAGTAATAAATGTCAGGTTGGAGTCCTGCATAATATTTACCGATAGACTTCTGAGTTTTTTCTAAAGAGAGTTCCAATCTGACATCTGATGGATTTTCGCAAGAGAAATAAGGTCATGAGTAAATGTTATATGATGCATGAGGGTACCAGAAGTAGATGCTCAGGAGTGGTATAAAAAATGTGAAAAAAATATGTAACATGTACCTCTTTTGTATATCATGCCAATGTATGTGTGTGTGTGTGTGTGTGTGTGTGTGTGTGTGTGTGTGTGTGTGTGTGTGCGTGTAAGAGGGTGTGTACGAAGTGAAGAATACAGTTTAATGAATACCTTAAGTTACCTAACAATAAAAGTTTTAGATTGCTATATATATGTGGGGATTAAACTGGAATAATATTATTCACTTTGTTATACACAAAATGATCCAAAGAAGAGTAAAATCTCCGAACAAATGAGGTATGAAACTGTTTTAGTTCACAAGGTCTGACTATTCTGCAGATTATACATTTTTGAGGATCAAAAATCACTTCACTGTGTTGTTTCAAGATTATACCTAATAAACAGTTGTCTGACGGTAAGGACTTAACAATTTCCAAAGAGGAGTTTGGTTGGGAATAAAAAAGGTCGAAAAGTGCATACTTTGAATACTGCACGCTGGGCAATTTCTAAGCACGTAATAGTAGAAGCTGGCGCTCTTCCCCAAGAAGTAATGCAATCAGTGATTGGCAGAGTGCAAAGTAAATTTGCTTTATAAATTTATAACCTGCAGTATGTCAAAGTGTTTTAAATATTATTATTAATTTCCGCACTCTTTTCCTCAGTAATTTAATATGCGTTTTAAAATTTAAGCGACAATTTAAAATTACCCCTAAGTATTTTATTTCATTAGTACGCTCTAATTTAGGACAGGAACATTTATGTTTGTCTACAAAATTGCAACTGTGAGCCACAAGATGCAATTTATCTCCAAGTCCTTTCAATTTCCGAATAGAAAAAGGAATATATTTTGTTTTATTACGATTTAGTGTTAAAAGATTGTTACCCAGTCATCTAGAGACATTGTCAAAAGCACCCTGCGCAGCATCAAAAACTTTCTGCCAGGAAATGGCTGAAATTAATAGAACTGTGTCATCAGCATAGGAAATCAGATTATCATTTAAAGGTTTAAATGAACTTAGTTCATTAATATAAATCAGGAACAGAGTTGGTCCAAGAACGCTGCCCTGTGGAACTCCATAAGATATAGGTGCATATGTACTAATATATTCTCCAAATGCTGTAGCTTGAACACGATTTGCAAGGTAACTCTTAAAAAGATTCAACTGATTATCTCTTATGCCTATAGACTCAAGCTTATTTAGTAGAATAGGAATCGATACTGTATCAAGCACCTTTGCAATGTCTAGTGTAAGTAGTAAGTCACTGAATGAACTGCATCTGAAGTAGACTTTGCCTGACGAAAACCGAATTGGTTATCAAAAAGTAACTTACGATTTTCCAAATAACTCACAAGTCTGATATTAATGAGTTTTTCCAGGATCTTAGATATAGCAGGAAGTAATTATACAGGCCTATAATTTGTGATAAGAACTTCATCACCACCTTTATGAATTGGAATAACTATAGACTTTTTTTTAAATCATTAGGAAATACCCCAACGTGTAAACAAAGATTTAAAATAAATGTAAGGGGCGGCACTAAGTAATTTCTGATTTTTTTTAGGAATATGTTTGAAATATTATCCCAACCAGCTGCACAATTATCTTTAAGATTCAGATTTAAACTACCAATTTCACCAATGTCAGTGTCCATCAGTGTCTAATAAAACAAAATAATTAATGGAGCCGGAAGCATGACCCTTAGAAGCACTAGACAAATCATGGTTTGAATTTTTCACTATTGTTTCTGTTAAAGTTACACCAGCATCAATAAAATACTCATTTATTCTATTGACGGACTTATACGGACAAGACTCATCGTTCAATCAATTAAATAAAGATTTTTTTTGTTTTAGCTGTGTGTGTTATATTTTTAATTGCATGCCTTATTTTTTGTTGTTATTTCCAGCTTCTTTTATTTGAACCTTTTCAATAAGCTCTTTTTACCGTTTTTAGCAATGTGTTACAAAAATTTCTATAGCCAGTGTAAGTAATTTTAATTACTTCATTATTTGGATATTTTCTTACTTTATAATGCAGTTTGTCTCTATTTTTCATGCAGCGTAAAAGACCTGGTGTGGTCCAAGTCTTTATAATTTTTGTTACGTTTTGCTAAGGAAACAGTTTGAGAATTTTTATTTAGTGGATATCATTGTTTCCAGGAAGTAGGTTAGAGCAAAATCAGGATGAAGTGATTTATAAACAGGAGAAAAATATATATTCAAGATATCTATTTGAAGTTGATTATAATTTATCTTTGTTATTGTGTGATTAGAGTAATTACAAATTTGTTTCTTATGTAAACATAACATAGAGGCTTATGATCAGTAAGGTTGTACTGCATTACTATCGCGGTTGCTGGAATTTTTGTTTTTATAAGAGCATGATCAATACAAGTACCACTAGATTTAGAAAGTATGCGCAGGTAACAATGAATGGTAAGCAGCAAGATTTAGGTGTTGATCTGAAAACTTATGAGGTTTATTACCATTAATAGATATGTTTATGTCTCCCATTAGAATTTTTTTTTTAATAGGATAAGGGTGACAAACGAGCACACAGTCCACCTGATGGTAAGTGGTTGCTGCAGCCCATAGACATCTACATCTATCCTCTATTACAATTCAAAATGTAGATGCGTTGTCACGCGTGAGGACTAAGATGGAATGCCTCATTTCCAGTAAAAAGGGCCTCCGGCCACCTGCACTTACCAAGCGAAACGCAGAGGTATAATATAATATTGCTGAAGCACTTTATTCTTTGCAAACTATCATTCATGGAATTTAAAAAATGGTCTAAGCACGAGTATGAGGGAGAACGGTAAACCGCTAATATGGTGGTGTCAATGCCAATTTTTATAAGAAGCGAATTTGCATCAATAATTGGAGGCTCTTCAACAGTAGACATTAGATAATTTTTAATATACACTACCATTCCATCATTTTTAATGGGATTATATTTGGTTGAAAATACACGAGAACCTGCTAAAGATGGTATAACAACCGTACACGATAGCCAACACTCTGTCAAGATAAGTATATTCACATTAATTTTTAATTTTGCAAGTAGAACTTCAAAACCAGTTATGTTTAAGTTAATGTTGCGGATGTTTTGTGTAAGGATTGAGAGGGAAGTCTATGAAGATTGTAAAAATCTACTGCAGTCCTCCAAATCACACTCTAAAAGCATTTGAGACAAATAATTTGTCCAGATCATCAGATATATCTTTTAAATTATCGAAAATGAGGCAAAATTATCTGTATACGTCAACAGAGTTACTCCGTGTAAGAAAATAAATTTTGTAAGACTAAAGTAAGTAAGTAACATATATTTTTAAGAAATAAAAATATACAAGGTATTATAACTAAAAGTAATAAAGGGTAGTCATGTGAAAGTGTGCTTAGTGTACAAAAAATTAAGATTCAAAAGTAAAAAAATAAAATTATAAGGAGAAAATACAAGCAAAGTTAAACTTACAGTTCCAAGTCAATGAGTTATTTTAAATTTTTCAAGATCTGATTCACTTTCTACTTTCACCAAGGGAGAGTTTACGTTTTTTCTAAGATAAACCACACCACGCGATGTCCAACAAAAAGCAAACATGTGTTTGCCAAATGTTTATTTGGAAATGCTTTTCCAACACTCAAGTTGCCAACAAATTACGGTACTTATTCGAGTTCCATCCAATGTGAGAATGTATTTGAAATAAATTTGTGCATTTCTTGAACAAAAATTTCGCAAATTTTTGATCTCGAAAGAAATATGGTTAATATTGGTATTGAAATATTATAAAACGCGTGCAAGATTATATATTGGTTTTGCCATGTGAGTGCTATCTAACAGATTATTTAAAAAAAAAAACTTTACATTAGATCATGATTTACCATTTAATTAATAGGCACAACAAGTTGTTGAAGAACAAAAATTATAAAATAATGTTACGAGCTTGGGGTTCGAGACAATTAAAAACTGCCGTTTGAATTACCAAAATTGACACTTTAATTACACAACACTAATTACAATCTAAAACAACACTAATATTAAAACACAATCACTACAGTTCGCAGTTATTTCGCTTCGAAGTATTCTCTCGTATCACCAATTCAATACTGACTCGGTCGTGGTCTATACCGGCCTTATATAGGGCCTCAGATAGTTTCCAGAATCTTCTACTGTAGCGACATCTAGAATGTTCGAGTACATATCGGTCCCGAAATTTCTGGAAGGATCTTGACTCTCCTAGTTCTGCTACTCGACACTAGAGGACGCTAGTGTAACTAGTGTTGTCATGTACAAGACATTAATAGTGGCGCGTAACACTGCCCCCTCCTAAGACATGCTCGTCCCGAGCATTATTGGCCCCAGTATAACGCGCCAGTCGATCCACATGGACGATCTTAGGAGTACCTCTGGCACCTTTCTGTATCCGATAGGTTACGTCATTGATCCTTGTCACAATCCGGTACAGTCCGTCCCATTTGTCTTGAAGCTTAGAAGATTTCCCTTTGCTGCGAGCTGGATTGTGTAACCACACTAGTGAACCTTCCTCAAACCCTTTGTTGTTCATTTTGCGGTCATACCGTGTTTTCATCTTCTCAGACGTTTGCGGTCATTCATTTTGTTCCGCAAGTCATTTGCATAATCGGTTATACTGCGTGGGGCATCAGGTGGTATTCCGGTGATCAGGTCTGCAGGCAGCCGTAATTCTCTCCCAAAGTTTGCGAAAGCTGGCGTAACTGATGTACTTTCGTGAACAGCGCTTCGATATGACAACATAAACGGTTGTATGTGCCTGTCCCAGTCTAGTTGCTGTTTTTCCACAACTTTTGCCAGGTACCTTTCCAATGTCTGATTAAATCGTTCTACCATTTCATCAGATTGTGGGTGGTAAGAAGTTGTTCGTGTTTTATGAGTACCCATAACTCTGCAAGTTTCCTGGAATATTTGAGACTCAAAATTCCTTCCTTGATCGCTGTGAATTCTAAAGGTACTCCGAAACGACAGAAGACTTCATGAACTAGTTTATCTGCAACTGTTGAAGCTTCTTGATTTGGAATGGCGAAGACTTCTGGCCACTTAGTGAAGTAATCCATCACAACCGTGAAATACTTGTTACTACTTTCACTTTCCGGAAACGGCCTCGCAACGTCAATGTCTATCCTCTCCCATGGTGCACCAACATTGCACAACTTCAATGCGCCTCTACTACGAGTTTGAGGTCCCTTTATAGCCGCACAACTTGTACATTTGCGGCACTAGTCCTCGACATCGTCACGACAGTGGACCCAGTAAAATCGTTCTCGGATCTTCAGTAGAGTTCGTTTAAGTCCCAGGTGGCCTCCTGAACAACCACTATGGTACAGCTGTAGAACATCCGGAACTTTAGCCTTAGGGACAACCATTTGCAAATGACATTTGCCTCCCCGACCATTTTCCCATTTACGGCACAGGACTCCATCCTGAATCAGCAAGCTGTTCCATTGGGCCCAATAGCTTTTCGTGGTCGAATCCATTGCTGAGACTTCGCTCCACTTGGACTTAGCACTGGCCTTCATCCATTCCAGAATCCGCTTAATGTCCGAATCTTCCTGCTGTGCATGCTGTAGGCTGTCCTTCCACTCATTGTTGAGCTGGTCTATCCTGAGTATCCTCACAGATACCACTTCCTTACCCTCTTGCCTAGTACAATGCTTGCAATTTTCAGGACACGGTCTTCTTGACAATGCATCTGCGTTGTCATAAGATTTTCCGCTGCACTGGGCGGTGCTGTTAGCTGCACTACCCTCTCGAGATCGATCACCTTCCCTTTCTACAGTTCGTTTAGGGCAGCCGAATCGAAGATGGCCCATCTCCCCACAGCCGTAGCACCTAGGCCTGTATCCTTTACTGCGGCCACGAACTGTAGCTGCTGCAACCTCTCTGACGCGATAAGAACGATGATCCTGTCGCACTGTTTCCACCTCCAGTGCATGGGCCAACACGTCCTTAAGCGCCTCGTGGTTCCCGAGCCTCAAAGCAGCTCTGACTTCAAGGTCGCGGATGCCATCGATGAATGTCTGCACCAGGTTCCCTAAAATGAGCGCGGGTACAGACTGGTATGCTTTCCGAACCAGTTTCTCCACCTCAAGGGCCCACTGCTGCAGGTTTTCGTTACTGCGTTGCACGCGATCATTGAGCTGCGCACGAAAGACGTGTTCCAGTTGAGCGTCGCCATATCTCACCTCCAATGCCTCAAGGAGCTGCTCGTAAGTCACTTCCTTACCGAGAGCTTCCAGAACAGTTAAGGCCTGGTCGCGTAGACCTAGGGTGAGAGCAGTCATGGCCTGACTTTTATTCCAGCCGTTCACATTACACAAATACACTATAACACTACATACATATTTTTACACTACAAAAATTACATTTTTAACAAAAAATCCTCACGGAATAAAATTAACATTTCAATTAAACTTTACATGCAATTTATTAAAGTATCACATAAAAAAATATACAAAAATACTTACCGTAAGGATGCTATGTTGTATAAAACATATTTTGATATTTTGTTAATATTATTGCTTTCTTTTTTCTTCTATTTCGTGCCGTATACAAAAATAATTAAGAATAAATTCATTTATTTAATTTTAAAGAAATATTTTGTTAATAATTTTAATTTATATAATAGGTACAATTTATCATGCCTTCTATGCCTCCTAAATTATAAGAAAGTAATAGAACTTATCGGAGTCCATAATAATTACATTATTTTCTTTGTTCAGAGCCAGATTAGGATGCAACTGCTGTTGCAGAAATATTTTTTATTAAGCAAAACCAAATAACTTATATAAAAAGACGGCTATCAACGTAGAAAATTTAACAATCGATATTGATAATATCTCTGTGGCAAAATCATACAACTGTAGCACAGAACAATGTAATAATATTATTCAGAATGTCAGTTTTTCTAAATCTATAAATGTTTTAACTCAGAATATACGAAGCGTTTATAAAAACATAGATGGGTTAATGGCACAATTGGAAAGGTTTACTTTTGAATGTGATATTCTAATTCTACCGAAATGCTGGTTAAGTAGTCACAAACCTCCTCCACTTATAGATAACTACACGTGTTATTTTTCTAAAAAAACCTTAAACCAAAATGACGGTATAATTATTTATGTAAAATCTGGAATAGATTGTATTGTGGAGGAGCCAGATTCGATTGGTGGTAACTTCCTTTTGCTTAAGACGGAACCAAATATTGCAATATTAGCCACATACAGATCGCCATCGTTTTATAGTATTGACGGTTTTTTAAACACAGTTGAACATGTTCTTCAACCCATTAAGGCAAAAAATATATATCTTTTAGGTGATGTCAACATTGACATTAAATCTGACAATGCCGATAAAAATAGCTCATCTTATTTAAATCTTATAGCAGAACTAGGTCTTCTACCAGGACATACTTATCCAACGAGAGTCAATAATTGTTTGGACCATGTCATGATTAAAACCTATTTGCCTGCCACAGTAGTTGTTCTGAATTCAACTGTTACTGACCATAGTTCTGTACTTCTAAACCTTTCTTTTAATAACGACTATACTCATAAAGTAAGCTATAATACAAAAATTGATTACAATGAAGTTATTAAAAATCTGTCTACAATTGACTTTTCTTTTATAAACACCAACTGCAATGCAGACAACGCTGCCTCACAATTAGTTGAAAAAATATCTTCGATAGTAAAATTTTGTACTCAAGAAAAAGTGATTACTAGGCGGCAAAGAATTCTTAAGCCATGGGTTACACCCGGAGTTCTACGGTGCAATCGCCATAGAGATAAATTGCATAAAAACCTTAAAAAGGACCTCGATAATAACATTTTGGTAGTTTCGTATAAGCGATATAGAAGTTTTTGTAATTCTCTCCTAAGAAGGCTTAAAATTGAATATGAAAGATCTCTTCTTAAAAAGGCACAAAATAATAAACAAAAATGGAAAGCTATTAAAATTATTACAAATCAAAATACTATTAATACACCAGCTAAAGAGTTGCTGAATAATATAGATAATAATAAGTCTTGTACAATTGAGAGTATAAATGATTATTTCTCAAACGTTGGTAAAAATTTGGCAAACAAAATAAGTCAAGACAAAACCGAAAACTATCGGTACAACTTCAATTTACCTTGTGTTGTCAATTCTTGCGTTCTCATTCCACCCGACGAAGCGGAAATAGAGTCTATTATTATCAACCTTAAAAATGACTGCGCTGTAGGCTGGGACTCTATTTCTAGCAAACTTTTAAAGCTAGCTAGAAATATTCTTGTTCCGCCTTTAACTAAATTATTTAATATCTGTCTAGATCAGGGTATATTTCCAAAAGTTTTTAAAAAATCCATTATAACTCCAGTACACAAGAGTGGCTCAAAAGATAATATAAATAATTATCGGCCTATATCTGTATTGCTTGCTCTCTCAAAAATTTTGGAAAAAGTTTTAAATACTCGGTTGATGAATTTTTTAGAAAAGAATAATATTCTGTCACTTCATCAATATGCTTTCAGGTCGGGAAAAAGTACAGAAAATGCAGTTAGTGACTTGGTTGATTACGTTACCACTAAGCTTGATAATAAGCAAAAATGTATTGGTGTTTTTCTAGACCTAGCCAAGGCATTTGACACTGTTTCGATTCCCTCTCTCCTTGACAAGCTAGAGAGAGCAGGAATTCGTGGTGTAGTGCATTCCATCTTTAAGGACTTTCTTTGTGATCGTGTACAGTGTGTTAAGATCGATCGAATAGTAAGTTCCTATGCCGCAGTTACATATGGTGTTCCACAAGGAAGCATACTTGGCCCAAGTCTCTTCTTAGTTTACATAAATGATCTTTGTCAACAGCCATTATATAATGGACAAATATTTACGTACGATGATGATACGGCGCTGGTATTTTATGGAGATACTTGAGATAAAGCTTGTAAAAATGCTGAAGTTGGAATACACAAGGTAAACTGCTGGCTAAGACTGAATTTACTTACTCTAAACTTGTCAAAAACAACTTTTATCCAGTTTAATATCAAGGAAAACCACACTGAAAATATATCCATCAAGCTACATTGCTGTAAATTACTGAAAGATCAACAATGTTCATGCCATATGCTCCATAAATCTGATACTGTCAAATACCTAGGCGTTATTTTAGATTGTAAAATAAACTGGCTTAGTCATATAGATCTACAAACCTCTAGAGTAAGGAAGTTAATTTGGGCGTTTAAACATCTAAGGTATGTGGCTGATTTTGATACACTTCGCGTAGTATATTACGCGCTTGCTCAGTCAGTAATAAACTATTGTATTAGAGTTTGGGGTGGCGCAAGCAAAACCTACATTTTGAAACTTGAAAGAGCCCAAAGATCGTTGCTTAAAACGATGACTTTTAAGCCGTTTAGATTCCCAACTAGAACACTATAGTCATTGTCAAGTTCTTACTGTTCGGCAGTTATACATTTTACAACTTATAAGCAGACAACATCTTGCTACTGCATATGACAAAGACAAAATAGAAAGAAAACGTACAATAGTTAATGTCTTGACTCCAACCGCTTTCCGCACGTCCTTTGCCAGGCGCCAACATGGTTATCTTAGTGTACATTTGTATAACAAAATAAACAAAATTCTTGACTTTTATCCACTTCCACTTTACAAATTTAAAAAGAAGGTAGAAAAATGGACTTGTTTAATGTTATAATGTAATCCGCTAGATGAATCCTGTTATTTTCATTTATTTATAAGTACATATAAAACACGCATACACAAACGGAAAAATACGCTTGTTGACACACACACGCACACGCACATATACACACCCACACATACAGACACACACACACGCACACATGAACCCTTACACACTCAACACACAGTTAGTACGTAAATTAAGTAGTATATTATTTTTTTATACCTTTTTAAACATTCTTGTTATTTTGAACCTTTATTGTTAATTTATTAGGTCATAAAATTGGGAGAGGGCGCTGATTGCTGAGATACAGGTATAATTCCTAGTTCAGTAATCAGAGACTTCATATATTCACTGTATAATTATCAATAAAGCTTATTATTATTATTATTATTATTATTATTCTTTTAATAGGGTCATCATCTTTTCGTGCTGAATGGCGGGGAAGTATTGTGGCGGGCGGCGTAACCTTTTCTTTGCAGATTTACCTTTTATCAGATTAGCTCAATCGTGTTATATTGGCAATGATACGGTGGAATTCTTTAACAGTGGTAGAGCCACGCAGCAGCTTTTGCTGTCGCACGGATGGGCCGGCTCGAACCGGGGTGGTACCACGACCTCACAGAAAGAAGTATAGGTTTACCTCTGCGTTTCGCTTGGTGAGTGCAGGTGGCCGGAGGCCCTTTTTACTGGAAATGAGGCATTCCATCTTAGTCCTCACGGGTGACAACGCATCTACATTTTGAATTGTAATAGAGGATAGATGTAAATGTCTATGGACCGCAGCAACCACTTACCATCAGGTGGACTGTGTGCTCGTTTGTCACCCTTATCCTATAAAAAAAAATCTTAGAATGCGATGACCGTACTCCAGAGCCAGTTCATCGATTTCGTATCGCACATTTGCCGCTTTATTTTCTTTAACTAATTTAATTAGCTCTGGTTTTAGCATCTGCATATTTGCGTCAATGCCTTTTGCTTGTAACCAAGCCACCATTTCTTCTTTTTTATTAGCTTGGGTAGGTGGTTTCTGTATTTGAACCGAGTGATAGGAGGCATTATCCATGAATATTACAGAAGGCTCTGGTAGGCTGGGCAAAAGCACGTTCTGGAACCACTCTTTAAATGTAGTGGCATTCATTTCCTCGTGGTAGTCATTTGTGGTTTTCGATTGAAATGCCAGTAACGCGTTCTCCACAAAGCCGTATTTTGCAAAACCTGCGTAGCATATTATCAGACGGGCCCCCTTACCCATTGGTACTTTCGACGTCGACAACTGTGTATCAACCGTCCAAGAACGGGAAACCGTGTGATTGGCGTTTAGCCATGTCTCGTCAATGAACACGACATTATCCCAGTTATCAATATTTTTTGCTTCTCTCAAAAAACTTATCCGTTTTAAAATTATGTCGTATCGTTCTAATAAAAATTTTCTTTTGTCTGTTTTTTTATATGAAAAACCAGTATCTATTAAGATTTTGGTTAAAGCAGTTTTACCCCCGCTAAACAGTCCAGCTTCTCCTAACGATGCCAAAAGCTTCTTCCTGTTGAGATATTCATTTCTGGAATAGTAACCATATATATGATTACTGATTGCATCGGCGTCAAAGGGGTCAATATCTGTCACGGGTTTAGTTCTACGTTTCTTCTTCGGAGTACGTAAAATATTATCTTCCGTGCCAGTAGAGCCGAACTTTTCTTTATTAATATTTGTTATCGTTCGTTTGCTAATTCTAAGCGGCTGAGAGACGCGTTCTTGTACTTGTTCGACAGGTAACAGGGGTCCGCCATTTTGCCGCTTCCGCTCAAAGTAATCTTGCAGCTTGATGATTAACTCATGGGCTCCACTTTTCAATGTTTGTCCACTTTTAGGCATTATTATGCACCAAAAGTAAAAAGAACGCAATACAAAACACAATCGAAGTCCGATTTAGCGCCGATGTCAGTTTGAAAAGCAGAAACAGTCCATTAAACGAAAGCCGGGTAATCAAATAAAAACAGATCGAAAACACTTGAAGAACGTGGTCTATGCGCACGAAACGACAACAGACGACTGTTTTAGCGTCACAAAATGGCGCCCCATAACGCCATTTGGGGTTACCATTTTCAACCTAAATATAAAAATGCTACTTTCTTTCGCGCGTTCGGTTTGGTCGTAGTTTTATTTTCATATTTAATAAAAGTTATCTTATAGTCCATTATTTTCAAATTCTTAAAAAGAAAAACAAAACGTATTATTTTATAAAGTATAACTGTATAAGAACAGATTACGATACTGTTATTGCCTGTTATTGTTAGCACAGCACTACAAATATAAAGCGCTGACATAACCTTGTAATAGCGCAGTATAGATTTAGAAAAATATTGTTTACCAAGTTATTTGACACTCAGTTTGGCACAAAATTATAACATTCATTGATTATTGATATAATAATGTTGTTTTAATGCTCATCAATTGTTAAAACGGTAAATAACCAGCAAAAATATTTTTATCGTAACTGCAACGCCATTACAAAGTTACGTCGACAGTTCAATCGCGACGTGTCAGGAACGCATTCTCTGAACGACCGAACTATAGTACCCATATTAACTAGAAATGAGTAGGGGATACCATCAACGCCAGGAGTGGAATCCTTTAGGTACCTAAGTACTAACTACTAACTGTAGTTCAGCTATTGAGAATGGTTCATTAAGGTTATTAAAAGAGTTAGATAAATGAGGAGGGAATGATTTAGAGTTAGGAAATATCTCTTCTTCCAAAGGAACCCAGGGGGGAGCCAGTCTGTTACTGAAGTCGTCTAGCCAGTGGGAAGGGTCTGCACAAGGGGGATTACTATAATTTAAAGCACCACGGAAGCGCCTGATACTTTTCCAAACAAGAGAAGAAGGTGATCGGGGAGATAGGCTCTCACAGAATGAAAACAATCCTTTTTTTTCTTTTCGGAAAGAAGTTTTTTGGTCTGAGCAGCTATTTTTTGATAATCTAGAAAATTTTCCATGGTCATATTAGAGAAATATAGCCTTTATGCAGCCTTTCGTTTTCTAATAAGTGAGGAGGAGTCTGCATCCCACCATGGAGGTGAAGCATTTTTTTTTGTGGAGGAATTCTTCACAGGGAATAATTTGGTTGAAAAGGGGAAAAATTGTTATCGTAGTGATAGGAGTGACGGCTATGGCAGTACTCTGATTCTACCAAACAGGACAAGCCTGGGATTCTAAATGTAGCCGATATTGCAAGTATTGAAGGATTATAAGAGTTAATAAGTGAATTATATCAGGTTTCTTATTCCTGATGCTCCGACAATTCCACTGGAGGAGGGTTAGGGACTCGAACTTTATATATTCTGGAGAAGAGGAGATCTAGTTTGTTTTTCACGTTGAACGGTAAATGGGAATCATCAAATTTGCCAACAATATTTGTAAGGGAGGCCACAAGATTTTCTAGAAGATTATCATTAGAGGATATTACATTGTTTTGTAAAGTATGTCCATTGAGGAGAGATGAGGAAGGAGTACTTCAAATGTTATAATGTGAAACTTTATCATAACCTACTGAAGATTGCGCTGGGATAGATTTGGCCTTATAGATGGTTTTCCTATAGGATTGGGAAGGAGATAGAAAAGTAGCAAGGTTTCTAGGTGCCTG
The DNA here is from genome assembly GCA_033319125.1 of Parnassius glacialis. NCBI lineage: Eukaryota > Metazoa > Arthropoda > Insecta > Lepidoptera > Papilionidae > Parnassius > Parnassius glacialis. Next base: position 23,829,222 of record JAVANC010000003.1, read on the forward strand.
AATAGAGGGGAGATGGCTTGCAGAAACTTGTGAGGATGCAACATCAGCATAAGGTCTTCTGACAGCTGGGAAACGGGCAGAAGCCTCAAGATATGACACATTCTCTTGTGACATTACTATCTTGATAGGTTTTTGCCTTGAGTGTACAGGGTAACTTTTTTCAATGGCCGAATGGTTTGCAGAGCAGAAAAGACAGGTTGGGGAATCTGTGGGACAATTTTCTCCAGTATGTTCTTTGCTGCATTTAAAGCAGCGTGGTTTAGATCGACATTGGGCTTTGACATGACCGAAACGGCAGCATTTAAGATACTGGATGGTAGGGAGAAGGTAAGTCTCTACAGGTATTGATGCATAAAAGCAGTATATATGGGAGGGGAGCACTTGTCCAGAGAAGGTTAAGACAACAGTGTATATTTTATGTATGTGTTGCATGTACATATTTTTGAACTGAATAATATCATTACAACTTAACTGCCCAAACTCACTTTCTGTTCTACCCAAGGTTAGCTGGTAGAGAATGCCATGTAGCATTAAGCTCGCCTTTTGTACAAATATTTGGTGCAAAAAAGAATAAATAAATAAATAAACAGTTTGAGTAGGGACCCACTCTACTTCATCGCCCTTCTTGACCTTTCTATTAAGTCTTCTGGCTTTAATGACTTCCCCTCTACCAGGAGGGAGCTCAGACTCGCAAACTAGTTCCTCCATAGAGATGTCACTTGGGATACCCCTAATCACACCCATACGAGTAACATTAAAGGTTGGAATGACAGCAGAAAGTTTATATTGGGAAAGAAGCTGAGAGTCAATAAAATTATTAGCATCAGTAGCTGTTTTAAAAGCAATTGAAACTCTATTACGCCCTAAGATTTTGATGCCCTGTTTTTCAATATTGGCTACTTTATTTTGTGAGAAGATATGACCAATTTTCACAGGTCTAATTGTATAACCTGCTGATGGATCAGGTACTGAGCGACTTAAATGAATAACGAAGGGGCCCTTATCGCTATCTACATACTTTTTTTTCTTGGAATTCAGGGTGGACGAATGTATTTTGATAGGAGGCCGAAGGGTGATCATCGTGCCCTATTTTTTTCATTTGGAAGCTGGGTAAAGGATCCGTAAGTTTACGTTTGACAGTGCTAGAATCACCATATAAATCCGGTGGTTCAGCGTCTCCCCCATCAACATCCATCGTCGTCACAAAGATCTACATCAACTATCTAAATAAATAATACCCACCAACGAACAATCAGAACACACACAGACAACACAATGAAAATTGAGAAAGTTTACGCAAATTTAAATCGAAAAAGCATTAAAAACTTATTTCAGTACAAAAACAACGTGCAACTACCAATCACTCTGACATCAGAATCCATTGCAAAGTTATGTCGATCCATCATAGATATTAGAAAAATAGTAAAAAATAAAAAATGTCTTATATCAAGCCCCCTTTTCACTACGGGATATAATATAATATATATTACATCTCGAGATATAAATTAATATCGCTCACCATACATTTCATATGGAACCGTTTACACTTAGCTATAATATATATTACATCTTTAATTATAAATATTTTTTCGATCGACCGAGCGATATTTTCATATTATATGTTGCCCCATGTACCCCGCACACCGTTCCGCGCCCCCGCAGAACGGTGTACGGGTTAAAGGGGGGTAATCCAATGACCAATGACGAACGCACACTGGTTAAAAGATATATCTCACAGTGTGAACGCCAATTGCGGGATATAATTTATATTTCGGGATATAATATATATTATATCCCATAGTGAAAAGCCAGTCTCAATCACAGATTACTGTATACCAGTCTAGTCTCAATGATCCACGTCGATCGCATTGTTGTTGTTGTTTTTATTATTCGCTCGAGAGAGCAGGCAAAGGAACTATGCCATACAGCCTTGTCTTCATGTATAATTTTCCTTCATATTTCACTGCTTCACAATATGTTGATGCGTCACATTGTGCAGCCTTGGGAGATTTTGACGGTAACTTGAGCGAGCAGGCAGCTGACAGTTGGCGATGGTATCTAAAGGCGCCTATGCAAACAAACAGCTTATCTTGAGATTCCATCACCATCAGAGCACTTGTTTCACAGTTTCCATTAATAGTTCACATGCGCAGACACTTAATACACAAAATCGCACTACTTTTACATATCAAAGTCCACTTCAAACCATTATTTAAACAATAATACAGGAGCAGCAAGCCGCCGCCGGTCGAGTTCCCGCCAAAACTCCAAACACGTCGATCGCAAAGACATGCTGTCAAAAAGACTTCTTCTTAATAACTGGCTTTACGGCTCTGGATTCTAGCCCTTCTGAGCCTTAAGTTACAATGTATAATTATCCTTCATAGTACACTGTTTCACAATATGTTAATGCGTCACATTGTGCAGCCCTTGGGAGATTTTGACGCCAACTTGAGCCAGCAGACAGCTGACAGTTGACGATGGTAATTCTAGGCGCCTAACCAGACAGACACCTTATCTTGAGAATCACATCACCATCAGAGCACTTGTTTCACTGTTTCCACTAATAGTTCACATGCGTAGACATTTAATACACAAAATTGCACCACTTTTACATATCAAAATCCACTTCAAACCATTATTTAAACAATAATACAGGAGCAGCAATCCGTTGCCGGTCAAGTTCCCGCCAAAACCGCTGTCAAAAAGATCAAGCTATGTTGTACAGAGTTTATGACACAAATTGTGAAGTTTGTCTTCGATACAATGTACTCTGTGCGTGTGCGAGTAATTTTGAAATTTCAAGGGGGTTTTTGGCGGGAACTTGACCGGCGGCGGATTGCTGCTCCTGTATAATATTATTATTTAAATAATGCTTTGAAGTAGAATTTGATATGTAGAAGTGGTACAATTTTGTGTATTAAGTGTCTGCGCATGTGAAATATTAGTAGAAACGGTGAAACAATTGCTCTGATGGTGATGTGATTCTCAAGATAAGGTGTCTGTCTGTTTAGGCGCCTTGAGATACCATTGCCAACTGTCAGCTGTCTGCTGGCTCAAGTTGCTATCAAAATCGTCCAAGGGTTGCACAATGTGACGCATCAACATATTGTGAAGCAGTGTACTATGAAGGATAATAATTATACATTGTAATTTCAGGCTCAGAAGGGCTAGAACCTAGAGCCGTAGAGCGAGTTAAAAAATCATATTTCTAAATTTCAAATTCAAATCATACGTATTACATAGTATTTATTTATTAATTTATTAGAATTTCTTAAATTAATTTTCATAATAATAAAATAGAGCCTAGAGTTGTGTTAAATACTAGAAACTCAGTTAATTTGTTTTTAAATAATTTTTATTCTATTAAAATAAGTAAATGGTATAAGTGTATGCAATGATTTTAGTTACAAAAGTACTCTGTGTAAAAGTTAAATATTAAAATTAGGGAACTACTAAATAAGCCGATTCATCTGTATTTTGAAAATGAATAGAAAAGCATGTTATATTTGGGATGAATCTTTAATAAAAGAATGTGATCGTCTTCCAGCAGTCTCTAATAGGGTTTGTTTACATTTTCTCATTAGTAGGTACCAATTGGTACCTAAGCTTAAAAAACAATTTTCTAATACTTTAAGTACCTATTATTAAACTTTTCCGTTGCCGTGTAGGATTATGTACTACCACATATCGTCCCGTGGGTGTCGTAAGAGGCGACAGAGAGAGAATGAAATAGATGGGTGGCATCATCTTGATAACAACAACACAAAATAATAAAAAACTGAGATGATAACCCACTGACCAGGCGTTTCAAAAATGGCAAAATTCCCCCTATGAGGCAATCTATGGGGAGGCCTATGTTCAGCAGTGATCATCATTTATAGGCTGTAATGCATGGATGGATGGAAACTTTCCTTTACTACTGATTTAGCTGGGTTTCTAATTTTGTTGAATAATGGAATCTGATAATATCAATTACAGGCTTCTATGGTGCACAACCTCATAGTGGCATATGGTTTAAATAATAATTTAAAAGTCATTCGATCCACGGCAGCAAGCTATCAAGACTTGAAAGAATTTCACTCAGAATTATACCTTGACCATTTAAAGTGTTTTATAGACATTGATGAAGACTACATAACAAACATTCAAGATGAAGAGTATGGAATAGGTAAGATGTTTCTTTGTTGAATATTTATAAACAAAACTAAATGGTACTTTTAATTAGTTTTAGCTTACTGATAATCATTCTAATATCCATGTTACTCCTATACTGGTGGTTGTTAAAACTACTATGCGTGAAGTTGTTGATGAGTATATGTACCTGGGACACAATGTCCAACTGGGTAAGTCACACTGCGACCAAGAGATCAACCGACGAATCCAACTCAGCTGGGCTGCGTTTGGAATTTGGCCACAAATCTTTGTCCAATATTCTTCCAACTTCAACAAAACTCTGTAACTTAACGGCCCTTAAAATTTCTACTTAATACAAAACATTGAAACATGTTACCCCTGTCAAACTAAAAAAAATTACCTATGCATATTTAAAATTTTTATTTAGCTATTCATTATTAAGACATTTTTCGTGTAGTATAAATGTTTTTCTGATGTTTCTAATTGAATAATAAATTTCCAGGATACGATTGTCCCCCTGTATCCAACATTTATGAATTAGTATCAGTGCTTGCCGGTGGTTCCATCACTGCAGCTAAATGTCTTTTGCTTGGTATTTCCAATGTTGCTATTAATTGGTGTGGTGGATGGCATCATGCTCACAGGTAATAAAAATATTTAATGTTAATTTTGTTTCACCTACTGTTGATCATGTTATTAAATATAAAACACACAATTATCTTTATTTATTTAATACGCAAGTTAACAGAATAACATTTTCAGTCAATGAACTCTAAACAATATTTAGTTTGTTGTTTCCAACACAACAGCATTTCATAAAGACTAACACTATGTACATGTAGAAAGTGTAATTGAGTATAGTACAGAGACTAGTTTTGTAGTTAGGAATAATAAATAATTTGTTTACACAAATTAACTATCCAACGAGTCAAGGATAAACCAGTAACGGCATACAACAAGCGCACCGTTTCACGTCAGAGCCAAGACTGCTTAATGGCGGCCGCTCCGTCTGTTTTATACAAGCAAAACGGGCGCCACCGCAGGTGCAATGGTGCAGGTGTGCGGAGCACGTGTTATTTACAAGAATTCTGTCTAGCTACACCGACGCCGACGCCGCCGCACGTGCAATGGTGCACGTGCCGTCATGGCCATACTGACATGCGTGCGTCCTCGCACGCGCTCCATCACAATCTTATTATCTGTAGACAGAAAAACATAGTTTGATTAACCTGACAAAACTGCGTCTGGTCCGGTCTATATTGACCCTTAAGTAAGCCCTACACAACTTTAATCATCTTTATGCTAGATCGGAATGATTATAATAATATAATAAAAATTCTTTATTTTCTCCACAATCTAAAAACTAATATAGTAATGAACTGGGGTTAACACCAAGGAACAAAATTATTTAGATTGTGAAAGACTGGCGTCTGAGCTAGGGTGAAAGCCTGTGTGCGTGTGCGTGTGCGTGTGCGTGTGCGTGTGCGTGTGCGTGTGCGTGTGCGTGTGCGTGTGCGTGTGCGTGTGCGTGTGCGTGTGCGTGTGCGTGTGCGTGTGCGTGTGCGTGTGCGTGTGCGTGTGCGTGTGCGTGTGCGTGTGCGTGTGCGTGTGCGTGTGCGTGTGCGTGTGCGTGTGTGTGTGTGTGTGTGTGTGTGTGTGTGTGTGTGTGTGTGTGTAAGTAAGAGGGTGGGTGTGTGCGTGAAAGGTGTATGTGTGTGCGTGGGTGTGTGTATGTGTGTGCGTGGGTGTGTGTGTGTGTGTGTGTGTGTGTGTGTGTGTGTGTGTGTGTGCGTGCGTGCGTGCGTGCGTGCGTGCGTGCGTGCGTGCGTGCGTGCGTGCGTGCGTGCGTGCGTGCGTGCGTGCGTGCGTGCGTGCGTGCGTGCGTGCGTGCGTGCGTGCGTGCGTGCGTGCGTGTGTGTGTGTGTGTGTGTGTGTGTGTGTCGGAGTGGGTGTGGGGTAGTATATTTCCTACCTGATAGGATGAAGGAGAGATTCAGTCTCCTCATAGTTCATAGTCTGCAAATAATTAGAGACTTTAGATTTGCATAACAGTTTTGTAAGAGGAAAGATGTTGAGCTCACGATGTAGTCTATTCTAAAGGAAGGGGCCCAAGAAACAGAAAAATCGTTGAGAGGTCAAGGTTTTGAACGAGGTTGAACATACTACCAGGTGATTTCTCTGGGAAGACAGTAAAGAGGGATCATAGCTGCAACTACTATGTTGTTTGAGGACAATTAATAAAATAAAGAGTTGGCGCACGGAAAGAACCTCACAATACTGGTAAAGATCTAAGGTTGGCGATAACAGGGGCTTAAACGTACAGATTTTGATGACCGCTCTTTGGGCTCTTTCCAACTTAATTGGTTGTTAAACAGTAAACTATAAGTGACTGACAAAGTGCTAAGTAGACTGATCTGACAAGACACGGATCTGCGACTTGGCGAAGATTTTTAAAACCAAACATGAGTTTTCGGAGTCAGTACAAGCGGTGAGGTTTATGTGGGGCTGGAAGGTCAGTTTACTGTCTATAATAATACCTAAATATTTTTTGGAATCGGTAGAGGTAAGAGGTAGACAGTTACATGAGAAGGAGGGGAGGTCAGAATGGGAATGAGCAATTAAGCGAAAATTGTCAAATGCATTGAGTGGAATGCTGCGAAGGGAGAAGGTGATATACTGAGTTTTTTTGGAATTGAGAGTGAGTAGATTTGTTAGGAGCCAGAGGGAGACTAAGTCTTAACCGGATTGGGCAAGTTGGAAGGTATCTTTCCAGGAGCAAGCTGAGAAAATGAGAGTCTGCAAAGGAGATAATCTTACAGCCAGGGATTTTGAGAGAGCAGAGGTCATTGATGTAGACCAAGAAAAGCGTAGGGCCAAGAATGGTTCCCTGGGGGACACCGTAATTCATGGATAGTTCAGATCTCACTTTTCCATTGATAATGACAGCCTGGGTACGGTTTGAAAAATAGCTCCGGAAGAGATATAGTTGGGTACCTCTGACACCAATTGCCTCCAGCTTAGTCAGGAGAATGGGAATCGAAACAGTGTCAAACGCCTTGGCCAAGTCGAGGAAGACCGATAGGCATTTATTACCCTTGTCTAAGTTTCTGATCACATGATCCGTAAGAGAGTGAACCGCATCTGCTGTAGATCTGCCAGATCTAAAACCAAATTGTCCAGGGGACAATAAGTTCATTTTCTCTAGGAAATCGATTCACTGGTTATTGATCAGTCTCTCCAGTATCTTAGACAAGGCGGGTAAGACAGAAATGGGGCGGTAATTGTTGGGCTGGCTTCGATCCCCATTCTTGTGAATGGGGTGAACTAGGGCTTTCTTGAGGGCATCAGGGAAGCAACTCGACGAAAAACTCTGGTTGCATATATGACATATAGCAGGAACAAGTAAATCCTTTCCGCATTTAAGGATAGATGAGGGAATATTATCCCACCCGACCGCACAGTTTTTCTTGAGCGATGAGATGAGGGAGTCAACTTCGGATGGAGTGGTATTGAGGAGGACAAAGGTCTCATTTGAGCAAGATATTGGGAATTTTTGGGGGGAGGGAGTGGAGGCAAGAAGTACATCCTCAGCGAGAGATTTACCAATATTGGCAAAAAAAGCATTTGTACTATCTAGCGATTGGGAGGTAGTGGACATAAAAGTGAGGAGGTCGTGTCAGTCGGAGCGCTGTTTGTTCATGTTCGTAACGTCTCTGATAGCGTTCCATAATTTTTTGTTATTATTTCCAGCCTTATTTATCCGTTCTCTATTATATGCTATCCTAATCTTCCTAAGAAGTGAATTACAGAAGTTACGGTAGCGACAGTAAGTTTTTCGAAGTATGTAATTTTGAGGGACTTTTTTAAGTTTCTTATGCATGCAGTCTCTATTTCGAATGCATCTTAATAATCCAGGAGTCATCCAGGGTTTGAGAAACCTTCGTCGGCTAGGCAAGAGCTTGGACTTGGAATGTTGATTTATCGCAGCCTGAAGTTTACTAATAAACAGGTTAGTTGCTTATTAGTCTGTAGTTTTTTCTATTTTCTTTTTTTTTTTTCAAGTACTGATTTCGCTAGTCCGGAATCACTATTCCCTATAGCCATATCATTAGACCGGCACAAAGCCCTGCAATGATAGTAAGCACTTTTTTTTTCTTACTCTTTTTTTTCAATTCAGTATAGAACAATTACAGACTAGCCATACCGCAAACATGTCCCTGTCACCATCACACAAAAGTGTATCGTGAGGGACGTAGTGACATGATAACACCTAAGTATGCAAACCAACAGCAACACGACACATCCCAGTGCAGAACAAACCAGCCTCTCAGCGACACCATCTTCCTTTCTTGCACTAGAAGAATTACTCCGCTAGAGTGTTGAGATCTCTCCTGTATTTTCTAGACACACAGACAAGGCTACTTCTGACTGACGCGCGTCCTCGTGCGGTTGACAGTGAACAGCATACGGTCTATCAGTTATCAACACCTCCCAACAGATATTAGCTCTTTGTTAAATATTACAACGGTCGACCATCCCAGACTTCATTTAAGTCATGAACGCACCGATATGGCTACCTCCAGGCAAACGCACTCCAGCTTTTCGTTCTGCTGCGTTCGTGCCACATTCGCGCCAGTGAGCTGTCGCGCCGTACTAGCGCTAGCAAATCGTCGCACTACTTTGCAAAATTAAAATAAATCTAGATAAATGTATTGCGAACCATGGAATTCCGAGTTTCCAAAATTCATCACATATTCTCTTAAGAAACGTCAACTGTATGACATTTGAAAACATTGCAAAAAATGGAAACTATGTGTAGAGATAGAAACCACAACATATTTCAAAGGGAAGGAGGCAACTGCGCAAAATCTACGAAAGCCGACTAAGCCTCAGACGTCCATTTACAGCGTCAAAGCACCATTTGTTCGGCGGCCGCTTGAATTGCCTTGCCGTAAGAACAGCCGATAAATTACAGACTGTAGCGGTGTAGGCTCAATCTTACCAGCGCTCGGCCGTACCTAACCATGTTCGATTAGCCGTCACTACATCTTCCTCATTGATCATTGTTGTAGAGACTTCGACGAATCCCTCGACATCAAACCCCAATTCTTCGACCACACAATATTCGGAGCAAACTGCAACACTGATCAACACATTAGAACACAAAAATGTCACTTATTATTTTTCATTCATAGCATGTTAAAGTTAATCCTTTATTTTGATATACCCCTTAAACGTTTTGAACTTCAAAATATAGCAAATGAAAATCATGTTTCGCGTGAACTATCAAATTACAACAAAACTTAAACAAGTTAATTTTTCATTGAATGCAAACTATAACTCGTCTAGAAACCCTCCAACATTTATTTCGCCATTTGTTAACATATTTAGGTACATCAAGAAATAATGAAAATACTTGCTGGTACTTTTAATACAAATCGAACAAAAGGATTTATCTTTTGGCTTAAATAATTTCACTTAATATTTTCTCTACACTTTAATGTTACGATGTTTATGTGATACGTAAGTAGAACAGCAAATTTCATTACGGTATTTAACATAAAAACAGATTCATCAATGCGGAACGCTTTCACAAAATGTAATAATCATCATACTATTCGAAGATTATATGTGGGCAGTAATGGGGACTTTATCCCACTTCTGATGTAGAAAGTGTAATTGAGTATAGTCCAGAGACTAATTTTGTAGTTAAGAATAATAATCAATTCGTTTACACGAATTAATTATCCAACAAGTCAAGGATAAACCAGTAACGGCATACGACAAGTGCACCGTTTCACGTCAGAGCCAAGACTGCCTTAATGGCGGCCGCTCCGTCCGTTTTATACAAGCAAAACGGGCGCCACCGCAGGTGCAATGGTGCAAGTGTGCGGAGCACGTGTTATTTACAAGAATTCTGTCTAGCTACGCCGACGCCGCCGCACGTGCAATGGTGCACGTGCCGTCATACATAATGTCACAGTTACACTAAATATAACTATGTTTTTTGTTTATATTGATTTTCTATTGTGGCAGTTTTATCGGCAATGGCATTTGTTTGAAGTGTTTTGCATTCATGGATGTTAAAGACTTTTTCTACATGTTTAGTGTTGGATGTCTCAGTTACTAGGTGGTGTGCCCATTGCCACTTTGGCTTATGTTGGGCTATGTCCGTTACTCTGGTTCTACCGTGAATATCCTCATTTCTAAGTCTTATCACACAGAAAAATTCAGAGCAAAGTATTCTCCATAGCTCGAGCGACCTTGAGCTTCTCATACGACCTGCAGTAAAGAAAATGTCTAAAATTCACATGTCATCACGGACAACTCGCACTACTTTGTAAAGTTCTGAGGTAGACATGATTACCTGACGAGAGAGGAAATTTCGTATATTTCTTGACAATGATCAACTAAGTTTGATCCGTCGAATGATCTCTCTGTCGTAGACGTAAACGTAGCTCTACTGTTCAAACACTTAGCACTAATGCCGGCTTGTTCAGAAGACTGAATGAAACTTGTCAAGTCTGCGTGCGAGACGATTCGTAATGACTCTCGAAAACAGCATGTAGAATCGACCCAGAGGGGAAATCAGTCTGTAATTCTTCAATAAAGCGTTGTCGCCCTTCTTAAAGAAAAAGACCATCGTACATCTGCTCCATGTCTCTGGAGTAGTGGCACCGCTTAGAACTTAATTGGACAGTTTCTGAAGGACTTAACGGTTTTCTACTCGTTTTCAGAAGCTCCGCAGTAATTCCATCCTCCATACTGGAGAGCCATTGTAAGCTCAGGCTGTAGTCTTCGTGGCGCAGTGGCTTAGCAATGAGTTACTGCGCTTGGGGCCGCGGGTTCGAATCCCGCACGGAACAAGTATTTGTATGATCTGCAAAAAATTTTTCTGGGTCTGGATGTTTGTACTTGTGCAATTTATGTTTGTAAACTGCCTCCACGATATAGGAGTCGGATGAAACTTGCTCTTGGAACGTTACACACCTTGCGTGTTGCTCCAGCGATAATGTGTGTAGTTGCCCGTAGAACCTCTTAATCTCATTCAAAATCTCAGGTGGCCGAAAATGACGCTGCCACAGTCGGTCTTCAACTTTGATGGTTGGCTCTTTCCGGCAGACAGATATCTAGCAACGACTTTAGAGTTTTGGCTCTGCTAAATCGTTTCGAGCGCATGCATAAGTCTCGGCGCATGCATTTGGAGATCTGCCTGTTCAGTTGTCTGTATGCTGTCACATCTGTTGAAGATTGCAGCTTTATTTTCCGTCTAAGTGACATGAGATTAAAAGTTTGATCGTAAAATTGTGCGTTTGTCTATGATGGGTCTTACAGAACTTACTCCGACCGCATGGACAGTTTTCACGAGTTTGTCATTTATATCGTCTATCTTCTAGGTTTTAGAAAGGGGGTCAAACAAGCACACAATCTAGCTGATAGTAAATGAATGTTGTGGCCCATTGACATAGATATAATATATATTTCCTCGATTAGGAATCAAAATGCGGATGCTTTTTCGCTCCTGAGGACCAATATATAGCTCAAGGAACCAGTAACCGATGGTGAGGAAAGGTTCCCGATAGGCAATTTCGTAACGATAAGCGAAGTGAATGCCGGCCCTCACGTGATGAACTGACGACTTAGTAAAACATGTAGCCGATGGATGCAGGTAGACGTTCTCACCTCCCCCAACGGGGTCCCACCTTGTCGTGGCGGGTTCACCCATGGTGAATTAAGAGAAACCCACACAGCAGGTCGGAGGTGAAAAGCCGGCCCAAGTTGGCTACTTCGAGTGTGCTTGGCGAGCTTACTTCGAATGTATTGGTGGATTGTGGCGAGAAGGGTATCTTCTCCCCCACCACAGCCGAGGTGGAGCAGCGGAGGAAGTGGAGTATTGATATGACGAGGCACCACTGCGACTCTGGCAGTCCGCGCCGTTGGTGCGGTGGTGGTTGTGCCGCGCGGGAAATAGAGTGTCGTTTTGCGAGGTGCTGCTCTCGCTGCGGGCGAATCTTGATTGGGGGTAAAGTCATAAACATAGATCCGCCGCTGGGGTCAAGAAGGCTAGTACTTACGAGTGTTCGTTTTTCCTCCGCGCATCGGACACAGGAGGTGGGTGTCAGGTGAAGTAGGAGGCCGCGAAGGAAGTTGCGCCTTTTGTTCTGTTGCGTCTTACCAGAAGAAGGAGAAGTGGGATGCGTAGTTCCTTTCCAGAGAAGGGGCTGCCATGTGGCGGCTAGTCGTGGGTGTGTGCGAAAGCGTTTCCATGGCCCTGACTCAATATACGGCGTAGATGGAGCACCATGGGATTTTAGTAGGTGCAAGTCCAACACAACCCGTCTTTGCCACCGTAAGACGTGTTCCCCATGTTAAAAAAAAAGGTGGACATAGTTAAAAACTTTCAAGACGTCTGCGAGCTTTCGGCGGTCATAGGTATCTCATCTCCAAACGGTGGTAGCTTTGAAAAAAAAATATGCATTTGACAAAATAATTCCTTTTTCTTACGTTGTAGAAACAAATATATTTCTTTTCATTGTTTCATGGCATTCCTTGGGGGAAGCCCTATGTTAAATTGTGAAACAATTTTTTAAAGGTTTACATTCTTCTCTTTCAGATTCGGGGCTGAGGGATTTTGCTATGTTAATGATATTGTGTTAGCTATTGAAAAGTTAAGACTGAAATTTAATAAAATACTGTACATAGATTTGGATGTCCACCATGGTAATTTACAGAAATAATATTAAGACTTGGTTTTTGTTGAGGAGTTTCTTTTGTGACTCAGGTAGTAATGGTCTGAAAACAGTAGTACATTTCTGCTGTCAAGCAATAAATTTCTCCCAAGCTGTGAGTAATTATATTTTAATTCTCATGAGGACACCTGGATCCTTTTTTATTTTGAAATTGGATGCAGGTATCTTTGAAGTAACCACTTACCAACAGGTGGACTAGCAGCTTGTTTGTCACACTAACTATCCAAAAAAAATTACACTGGTGGTTTAGTATTAAGTTTAACTAAGCTTCCATTCGATAAATAAATAACATATGTATTGGTGTGGCTTGGGGTTGCTATACCTGTAAAAATAATTGTGCAAAAAACACTCAATAAGCTACTAGCATAATAAGCTTACTAAAATATAAGAAATGGTAGTAAATAATTTTGTTTAAATGATGTACTTTGGAATTAGATATAAAAATTGTGTATTTTTTTCTTACAGGTAATGGTGTACAAGATGCTTATAATTTAAGTAAATCAGTATTTACTTTATCTTTTCATAAATTTGAACCAGGATTTTACCCAGGCTCGGGTGGTATAGACGATATTGGTACTCATACAGGCAAAGGTTATAAGTGTAATTTCCCTCTTAATGCACTTTACACTGATAAAACTCTAGGGTTCGCGTTTGAAAAGTAAGTAGTTTCACTATCTTTGCACATATGTATATAAACGTAGTGATTATATTCTCTTTGTATGCATATATGACATAAGCTTTACGAAATACTTTATAATATAATATATAGGGTTATTTTGCAATAACCGGCCAAATTTGCAAAGTAGGTTCAGAATAAGTAATATAGGCAAATGGTGAAGAAAAATTAATTTGAAAAATCTCAAACATTCTGCCCTTTTTATCTTTTAAATTCAAAATGCATGGTAGTGCTTTATTTTAACTGATTTTACTGCGCACGCACACTTTCTTAAACGTTGATCGGTAGGCAAAAACTTGTTACCCATAAATCACATTCAATTTGGGATAATTTCAAATAAAAGTAGAAGCTTTATTTACTCGTATTTTCAAAAACTGCAATAACGGTATATCATTATTTATTTATTTGATTTTAAGTCTAAAATCTGGCTACTCTGGCTAATTAACTTAAAAAAACTATAGCATGATTATTTCTATCTTTTCTAGTGTATCGTGAACACATTTTACATACAGTACCTGAGCAACCTATGCGGTTACAAACAAAATATATAATATTCTCAGGGATGACGCCCATTTAAATAAACTTTGAAAGTATAACATTACCTAAATACAAATTTTCATTCAAATCTTTAGTGCCGTTCTGATTCCGAGAAATATGTAATATTTGCCGGAGGGCTGCGAGTTCGAATCCCGGACGTAACAAATATTTGTATGGCCCACAAATAACTGTTCCGAGTCTGGATGTTTGGCCTTGTGCAATTTATAACTCTTCCCACGATACATGAGGAAATGCTAGTGTGGAGGTAATTTTAAAAAAAAAGAACCAATGTACATATTATTATTGAATATACATATATATTTATTATCTGAATCATAGAAGACAAGGTAATTGGAGATTAAAAAGGGAGGCTCCATGGTGGGAAATTTAAGAATTTAATAATAATAATAATAATAATAAATTGTTATTCATATAATATTTTATACTTAATTCAATAAATATTTTGGTTGCAAACATTAGGTGATTACTGCGGAGGAATGACTGAAATTATTAAAAAAATACCAATAACTGTATATTTTTCTTTTAGGATTTTCCCATTAATCTGCTCCAAATTCAAACCAGATGCTGTTGTTATGCAATGCGGTGCTGATGCACTAGTAAACGATCCTCATGGTGGAGCATGCCTAACAGAACATGGCTATATTATGTGTCTACGTAAAGTGTTAAATCTGCAAAAACCCACTTTGCTTTTGGGAGGCGGTAGGTAGCTATTGTCACTATTTCCAGTGTCGCCAGTCTTATCCAGAAATAAAAAAAAAACTGGCAACGTCCGTGTCAGGCCCCGCACAATGAAGAGGTAGGGTCACGTATAAATAGAGGTCCTTCAATAACTACCAACTAAAAAATAAGTGAAAGTAGTAAGTAAGTAAGAAAGATCCTCCTTGTCTATCCCGCAAATGAAAAGGTAGATGTAATGCATATAAATCGTTATCTTCATAAAATGTTTATTTTTAAGTTTACAATAACATTACAAAGTTATAATGCAGCTAGTTTTAGGTAATTTTCTATGGAGTTGTAAAGAAATTTTTACTAATCCAAGTGCATTTTATAAGTTGGTCGATCATTACTCATTAACTTCTTAACTGTGATAGTTTTCCTTTTAACTTTATTATAAAAAGAGGGGGGGGGGGGGGCACATGACTCTAATGAAAAATACTACTTTAAAGCAAAATATTTCGCAAACGGACCCCTGAATCGAAAATATTTTGTTCCACACCCCGAGTGTTTTTGAAATAGCTATCCAACGATATCCCACATGATGGAATAGACGGGTAAAAAATTCATTCTCCATTTACTTGTATGGGAAGTACCCAAAATATAAATGCTTTTTAAGAATTTATTTCATTGTTTTCTAGGCGTGATTAATATCTATAACTATGCCAAATTACAGATTTTAGCACCTAGGATCTGTGATCAAAACCGCGGGCGGACGAACGGACATAGCGAAACTATAAGTTTATTTATATATAATATATTAAGATATAACTCTCTATAAATTAAGTACGTATAATTCGAATTCACGCATATTATGTTATTGCATTGTGTGCAATAAAATCAATACGGTCTGTCTCTTTTTTTGTAACTTTTTTTTTCAGAGTCAACCTGAAATTTGATCTTCCTTTATTAATAAATTATAAATAAATGAACTAAATGCTCCTATAATATGATTCTACGCACTGTTTCATACAAAAGCTAATATTTGTTAAAACTAGTGTTTACGGGTTTTATCGCGTAACTATTGTTGACGACGCTCACGTTGCTTCTCGAACACCCGAAATATAAATAATATTAATCAATAATAAATTATATATGTAAAATATATACTCAAAACATTGTTACCTACCTTATGTACTTGTTGATTTTCTATAATAAATAAGTACGTGTGCATACGGGGACGGTGACTTTTACCGCGATTTTTATTAGTAGGGTGAAGGTATATTTGCAACATCGGTGTTGCACCGCTGAGTACATGATCCCGCGCTTCGAGTTAGTTGCACTAGAACATCATACGAGGTGACATCTATGTCTCCCTCCCCGCGGATGTACACGCGCTCACCAAATTGTTTTAGTATATTTTTCTCCCAGACGACACCAGCGGCTTACATCATCAACATAGTGGTCCTTCGGTCGAATCCTTACGTCGTCTGCAAAAAATATAATAATAATAAGTACCAGTTATGTTCCACGCGCCGGCTACGCCGCAAAAAAGCGTCGTCGCTTGCACCGCTGCAAAATCGGAGTGCAAGAACAACCAAGATGTGTTACCATCGTTCAGCTTAAAGGATGAAGTGCTGGAAAAACCTGAAAATGCGGAAAGTGCCTGTAGTAAGAGTAAAAAGTCATCAAAGACCGCAGGCACGTCGTCAAGTAAAGCACGCAAACGGCAATTGGAATACGAAACTGCTAAAGCTATGGCTCTCGTGGAAATACAGGCAGTGGAAGCTCAAGCAGAAGCTGCCAAGATTAAGGCAAATATTCAGTCGGAGTTGCTAAAGAAACAGCTTGCTGCTAAGATGGCAGAATTGCAATCTCGATCACGCTCTTCCCACAAGTCGGCTGTAAAATTTTCCACCAGCAAAGTTGAAAATTGGCTAAATGCTCCAGGAAACCAGCATGAGGAGAACCGAGAAGATTACTGTCGTGAAACAATCGGCCTAGAAAAGCTGGCACACGCCTTGAATGAGGCACTGGCTGCCTTATCATATAAAATACAGAACCAGGAGCTCTTAACAAGATTAGCAACGTCTAAAGACCTGCCTTGGAGATCCAATGGAGTGGTTGCAGTTTAAACAGGCGTACCAAGAATCTGCCCAATTATGCAAATATAGTGACACAGAGAATTTATGGCGGCTACCGGCTACGTAATTGTCTCCGTGGCGATGCTAAAGAAGCGGTGACTTAACTCTTGATTGGTGGAACTACACCCGATTTAATAATTGACACCTTAGAACTTCGATTTGGCAAACCAAAAACAATTATGAGTAAAATAGTTTTACAGCTAAAAAAGCTATGTCCGTTGCCGTTAACTTATCATAATGTTATCATTAATTTTGCAATAAAAATAAAGAACTATGTGGCTGCTGCCAAAGCAATGCAACGAAGTGATTATCTTCGCAGCCCGGAATTATTATCAATTGTCGTATCCAAGCTTCCAACTTTACTTGTCGCAAAATGGACTGACTACGTTTATGAACAGCGAGAGTGTAATTTACCGAAGCTAGAATGCTTAGTGATTTTTTATATGAGGAAGCCACTAAAACAGCTGCATCAGGAGTAAGTCATACTCACCAAATTGTTTTAGTATATACACCAGCGGCCTACATCATCAACAACTATTATTAACTTATTTTTATATTCCCGGCGTTTCGAGCATTTTACAACACCCATGGTCACGAGGAGGACCGAAGTATTCGACGTCCCAATGTCATAGCTAACCGCGGCTACCTTCAGATTATATCTAATTATAAATTTCTGGTCAGCATGATCTTTAGTATTTTTGAAGTCTTGCCAAGGGTCCCAAGTAGATGGTAGCACCCAACCATCTTCTGTATTGAAATTAGAATGTTTTTTGATTTCAATAGCCTCGCGAATCATCCTTGGATGGAATCGGTGTTCATTAGCGAGGATGTGTGTTTTATCAAATCTGATGTAGGTAGCGACGGGGCGATCCTGTACTGTTCACAAACTGCGGACTTCCCGGAATCTTGGATTTACAGGTGCTGTGAGAAGGGCTTTCTCTTCGAAGTCCTCCATGAATATATCGGCGACAATGGGAGATATAGGTGAGCCCATCGCCATACCATCTACTTGCTTGTAGAACTCTTCCTTCCACAATAGGTAGCCAGATGTTAGGCACTGTCCGAGTATTACGGCTTATTCTACGTGCATGTTTATTTTCCTCCAGCCGTCTAGTTACAATGGAGATGTATTCTTCAACAGGTAAGCATGTGAACAGTGACTGCACATCAAAACTGACCATAGTTTCACTATCTGCCAGATGTAGGTCTTTAATCTCGCCGACAGAATGATGGGGAATCCTTTGTGTGTGCACTTGTATGTCTCCTGAGTTACTTACTTACTTACTTATCGTCACGCACAATCCCTGACGGGGTAGCCAGAGAGAACAGATCGCCAAGTGTCACGATCCTTACATACCTCTTTCGCTTCTTGTCTCCTGAGTGGTTAGAGTATTTTCGCTAAGTGTTGAGCCAATCTGTTAGTTGGTGAATCGATTTGGCTCACTATTCGACGTACTCATCTCCAACCTATTTAATAAAAAAGAATCTTTAAAATCGACCAACGATTGACGAAGTATCTGGGGACACGGCAGTGCCCCCGCCAAGTCGAGCAAAAAAGCGGCACGGCCGTACCATCCTTTTCTCGAAGCAGTTCAGGCCATTTTCGAAACCCTGTAACTTCGCTGTAGATAAAACTAGAAGCCTGAATTTTCAGTAGCCAAGTAGTCATTGTATAAACTCAGTATATTTCAAATTTCATTAAATTTGAACCAGTCGTTTCAGAATTATAACTAGTCAAAGTTTCTTAATTTTGTCACTCACTGACTGACCGATCATCAAAACTCGTAAGGCACTTCTAGCAGACATAGAATCTTGAAATTTGGAATACAATTATTGATTAGTATATAAATCAAGGAAAAATTAAAATATTTTGCAATTTCGGTCCAGTTTTCGAGATACACCACCTGCATAAATAACTTTGTAATCCCATACAAATATAATTAATAGAATCAGGCGTTACTTTGCGGAAATCCATTATATAAAAGCATTAAAAAATATTTGCGAAGTAAATGTTTTTTAAAAGCTCCCATACAAATATATAGGATTACAAAGTTACATTTGCAGAAAATGAATCAGTGTACCTATATATGTATAATATAATGGAATAATAGGTGTAGATAGGTATCTAGATAGATTTTTCTACAAAATGAAATGAAATGCCATCAAAAACATAACTTGTAAAAATAACCAAGTCTCGCAACTCAGTTCTTCTACCGTAAAAAGTTGTGAGATCTATGTAATACTAAGTCGGTTAATTTATTCAGTCCCTACTTAAGGGTCCTTCTGTCTTAACCCTTTCGCTGTCCCGTGCACAGCATATAGGTCATTGCTATTGTCTTACTATTGTGTTTGAAAACCGGACAGTGAAAGTGTTAAGTTATTACGTAATTAGCTAACCAAACAACATCTTATAGTGACAATATCAATATTAAAAATCTTTTATGTTTTAAATAAATAAATTGACTTGGCAATCGCACTAAACAATCTAATTTAATATAATATGTATTACTTGAGAGATACACATGTGTTTTCATGCGATGACCAAGTCAATCTATTTATTTAAAATATAAAAGATTTTTCGTATTGATATGGTCATTATAAGATGTTGTTAGGTTAGGCAATTACCTAATAACTTAAGACAGAAGGACCCTTAAGTAAGGACTGAATAAATTAACCGACTTGGTATTGCATGGATCTCACAACTTTTTACGGTAGAAGAACTGAGTTGCAAAACTTGGTTATTATTTTTACAAGTTATGTTTTTGATGGCATATAATATATCATAACTATATAATTGAGTAACATACATACAAAAAAAGAACACAACCGGATTGAGATCCTTCTTTCTTTTTTAAAGTCGACTAAAAAGGGTTTCGAGATATATGACTCGGCGTACAATGTTTGGTTCGAAGCAGATGCACTGAAGTCGACTATTATGATATATTCAAAAATTTGTACTATTGTCGTAAAAATGAATTAATAAAAGATGTACGCGCTTGTGTTGGGCTTAAGTAACTGACTTACTGCCCGCAACCCGCGATGTCCTGGCCGAAAGCGACCGATCGAACTGCCGCAGGCGCAATGTCCCCGCTCCTCGGATGGCGTGTTGAGTTCTATGATTCAACAAGTTTTTTCACAAAAATGAAGTTTTTCTTGGTTGTACTAACACATACTTCGTAACCTATCGATACGCTGTCGTAAGTAACATTTCTGTGACTTACACCATCGTATCGAGACAGCAAACGTTTTGATCGATCTACTCTCTTAATGTGGGCATGTCCTATGTATCAACGGTAAGCGCCCAGCTTCATGTCTTATTGCACAACTCAAACGCGAAGCGAGAGAAGTTGGGCTTTACTCTCAACTTGACAATATCACGCTACCCGCTTTCATTATTTTTTTATTAATTCGAGACAGGGTTCTAGCGGGAATCTTCAGTTAGAAATTCGTAGAATTCTAGACCTTGAGTTCACAGCATAACCTTTCCGACAACACAGATCGGATCACTCTTATGGTCCCTCGCCAGAGGAATTTTTAGTGAATACATCTGATGTCTAGATTTTAAAGCATCTTAAATATGACTGACAGCTCCACCTGTGCAAAGAAATCACTGCAATTCTGTTTTTAAGCCCCTATCCGTAAAATAATTAAATAATCACAGTGAAAAATAATATGTGAATAAGAAAACAAAAAAATAAACATATTCCGAATTGGAATTTAGAAATAATTTAACAAACTTGAAGCATTATTTATGGCTGGTTTAGACATTTATAGATTTTCATAAACAGAGCTTCATCTAAATATTAAAATCTAATGGTATCTAATAATAATTTTGTTTTAGGTGGTTATAAGCACCCAAATGCTGCTAGGCTTTGGACAAGCCTTACTGCTGTAGTAACTGGTGTAGAATTAGATGAAAATATTCCAGAACATGATGACTGGCCAAAATACGGACCGGATTATCTATTGTCAGTACAGCCTAGCCTTACAAAAGATTTAAATACAGAACAATACCTGAATGAATGTATAGCAAAAATAAAATGTAAGTCTTAAGATATAATATCGTGTGCATGATTTGTACCTGTGACCTGTGACGCTGCTCAGCGTTATTGGTTTTGATATTTTATGTCTGGCATAAATGAGATAACCATGTGATTTACCTGGATTTCCCCTTAATCGTCTCTTATGGCACTTTGATGGATACCTTAAATGGTGTAAATATATATCGAAGATAGAGAATAGAAAATAACGAGATTAACAGAGAAGTAAATCTGGATCTCGAAACCCGTACTCATTCTAACAGTATAAAGTACGGCGGAAATGCTTCCCTGTATCTATATATGTATTTGAACAGTGGTAGAGCCACGCGGCAGCTTTTGCTGTCGCACGCATGGGCCAGCTCGAACCGGGGTAGTACCACAACCTCACAGAAAACCAGCGTGAAGTAGAGGTTTACCTCTGCATTTCGCTTGGTGAGTGCAGGTGGCCGGAGGCCCTTTTTACTAGAAATGAGGCATTCCATCTTAGTCCTCACAGGTGACAACGCATCTACATTTTCATTTGTAATAGAGGATAGATGTAGATGTCTATGGGCCGCAGCAACCACTTACCATCAGGTGGTCTGTGTGCTCGTTTGTCACCCTTATGCTATAAAAAAAATCACATAGTGACATCAAGTCACACTAACTGACTGAGAAGTATTACAATGTGGTCGAAATGTTGTTTTATTGCTGCTAATGATAACCATTACAGTCTATTAAAGTCCATTGCTGAACGTAGGCCTCCCCATAAATTGCCTCATAGGGTAGATTTACTAGTTATCACGCTTGGCGAGTGGGTTGGCAACTACAGTTTTTTTTTTAGTCGTTATTAGGAAAATGCTGCTGCCCATATCCTGATTTGTTTTTTTTATAAGATAGGGTGACAAACGTGCACATAGTCCACCTGATGGTAAGTGGTTGCCGTGACCCATAGATGTCTACATCTATCCTTAATAAAGAACCAAAATGCAGATGTGTTGTCACCTGTGAGGACTAAGATGGAATGGAAGAAGAAGAAGAGGAACTTTTTTCCAGTAAAAAGGGTCTCCGGTTCTCTACACTCACCATACGAAACACGGGTGTTAAGCTGTTATTTTACACTGGTATTCTGTGAGAGTGTGGTCCTTCCCCGGTCGAGCCGACCCATTCGTGTTACAACTATACTGCTAATATAGTTGTAGCTTGGCTCTACCACGTATATTTCCCTCTGTCGCCTCTTACAACACCCACGGAAAGATATGATATGGGGTAGTGGATATTCTTACACCGCCAATACACATTAGTGCTAATGACTATTTGAGTAAACAAAAAAGCAAGCACATAATTAAATTACATATTACTTCTTATATTGTTATAAAAATTGTCATCATTTACAGGTAACCTTAATACAATGGCTACCTACAGTAATCAATTTCTGCCATCTAAAAGTATAGTGGAACCTAATATAGAAAAAAACTCAATAGGTGAAGGTATAGATATAAAACAAGAAGAGGCTAAAAATGTAAAGGAACTAGGATCACAAATGGAAAATAAAACTAAAGATGTATATGACTTCGACGATTAAGATAATAATATTCATAAATAAATGTTTTAATTTGATGTTTGTCATTTCTGAGGTATCTTCATCAAATATCTTAATTAATATTTAATTCACATAATAAAAGCTATTTTACAAAATTTTTGAAATATGCTTTTCACTTTTTAATTATAAATTAAAACACAAAATAAGTGAAAAAAATGTATTTATAGTTCTCTGCGAATTGTCGAACACAGTTGTAATTAATAAAACATGTGTAACATAAAAAAATATGTTTTGTGTTGGACTGTGTTTCTCAAAATAAAAAAACCTAGATAACTGACAGAACTTACATAAGACGAGGTACCTATATAAAGAAATACTTATATTGACTTCAAATTCTATCATATATGTCAATCTTATGAAAAATTCAGGCATTACACACTTATGAATTCTATTTAAAGTATAGTAAACAGCATGTTATATTTAAGTTATTTGTTCAAACGATTTAATTCCACAGACATAATTGCAGCTAGGTCATTTTATTATACAGGGTTATTTTGTAATAACCAGCCAAAAAGCCAAAAGAGACGGTTCAGAATAAGTAATATGGGCAAATGGTGAAGAAAAATTTATTAAAGAAATCTCAATAATTCTGTCCTTTTTATCTTTTACATTCAAAATGCGTGGTAATACATTATTTTAAGTGATTTTACTGCGCACGCACACATGCGTAAGGGTTGATCGGTAAGCAAAGACGTGATTGCCCATAAATTATATTCATTTGAACTTAAATTTAAAATTCGGCTACTCTGAAAAATAACCCTGTATTTACAATTCTTTCCCGTACTTGATGACCAAAGCTAAACTTAGGTCTAGGTGTCCTACATTTATTCAAGTCGTTTTTATTTGATTTGGTACAGATGATTTTGAAGTATTGAAACTAGATGGGGTTTTGTTTCTTCTCTATTCTAATATAAATAAAAATGACAACCTAAGGAAATCTTAAATTTCATATTATTATATAAAAAACCTTAAATGATCATAAAAGGAAACTGCTAGGAATTAAGCTTTAATATTTTATCAATTAGAAGTAGCATCTTTTTAAGTTACAGAACGTGCATGTTTTGCAAGCGGTGTGATTAAGGAGAAACAATACCTAGTTATTAAATAATCATTGAGTTTACAGCAGTGAAAGATTTTCTTTGTCTGTGACCATTTAACTTGGAGAAGTGACTTCCCTCAATAAGATAAATGCACATATAATAGAGTTAGATTTATTAATACAATTCTGATAGCCACATTACTAAAAATTCCACTCTCTGTTGTAAAATCAAGACATTTAATCCAGGCATTTTTTAATCAGATGGTCGTTTTTCACTATGTTTTTTAGTAAACTCTTCTGCATTCTTTGTAAATTTTTTCCTGTCTTTCAAAAATTCTTCAGCAAGTTCAGCACGTAAAGGATGTTCCGGTTCTGGATCATTTACAAGGGCAACTAGTGCTTGAATAACTGTGAAAAAAATCCTGAATATTATAATCACACATTTATTTAAAGGTACTATAAAATAAAAGTTTTTACAAATAAAGACTTATTCATTAAAATCATCATAATAAGTTAATATCACTTAACAGTATCCCTTCCCTTTACAGCCTATAAAAGTCCACTGCTGAACATAGGCCTCCCCTATAGATTGTCTCATAGGGAGGATTTTGCCATAGTTGCCACAGCAGGCAGGTTGTCAACTGCAGCTTTTTATAATTTTAAGTCACGACGATGCTGCTGCCCATTTCCTGTTTTAGTTGCCCTCTGTCTCCTCTCACTACACCCACGGGATAATATGGGGTAGTGGATATTCTCATTTAAACATCGGATGATCGCTTTTCTACACAGTAAGCCAGTCCTTAGGGAGCTAGTTATAATTCCTGGACGCATATGTTCTCTACAACACTTAACTGTATCATTATGAAGTAGTATTGAATGTCTCAGATTTTTCAGTAAGACATTTTTTCATCTCATCATTTGTATACAACATATATTACAGCATAACAATAAACTCTCACGCCTGAGGCACAGACTAACTACTACTAACAGTCAGGGGTGAGACGCGGGCGGAGTGTTGACAGTTTCCGAGCGACTAACCGCCGCCCGGTAACTGTCCGCTAGGGTTGTCCTGACACTAATAAATTAAAATGGTTCAAACTACATGTGCAGTAAAAAACTGTGGGTCATCCTCATTTAAAGGTAAGAAATTAGTTATTATAACCTTTAGTTTAAGTTTTTATTTCAGAACACTCATTGTCTGATTAAGTTATTTAATTTGTTTAAACGTGAAATAAAATAAAATCAGTTTCTTCTTTTTTTATTACTTCCAGTTCAGACAACCATAGCAATTTATTGTTTATGTTGGTTTTTCCGACAACATCAAACGCCTCTTACTTTGAAGAGTAAACTCAACTGGAATAAACACAGAAAACAAAATCAACAAAGCTGGTATAACTTTCTGGCAATGCAAAAACATGATTGGCAAAAGATGGGGTCTGACACCAAAAATTATACTGTGGCTGTACAAAAACTGTAATTCAACCCATGATCACATACGGCGCTCTGGTATGCTGGACCAAAACAAATGAAGCCACCACTATTAAAGAAGCTTCGGCGTTACCAGAGACTGGCATGTATGGCTGTCACAGACTGCTTAAGGACTGCACCAACAGCAGCCTTAGAGGCGAAGCTGGAGCTAACCCCGATTCATCTACACATACAAGAAGCGACTTTAGCTGCAATTAGACTCAAGACCCTAAATGTTTGGAGTAAGAGTAGAGTCCCTCATACAGGTATAATTGATAGAATTTACTCAAAAATTCCTATCTTACAAGCCAAGTAAGATAAGATCCCCAAACAATTTGTATACAATAAAAAGTATAAGATACAATTAAATGAAACCAGTCAGCCGCAGGGGGGGAATAACCCCAAAAGAGCTTGGAGTTTTCACCGATGGTTCTAAAATAAATGAAAGTGTACTAGTGTAATCTGGAACTTTATCTGAAGATAGCAATATTCACATATGCACACCGCTGGGTACCCACAACACAGTCTTTCAGGCGGAATGTATGGATATCATTCAGGCAGCCATAGCAATAGATGCTAGGAAGGTTAAAGACTTCTGACCGACCGTATTGCGGTACTACAAGCTCTGAGTTGGAATGTGGTGAACTTGGAACTAATATATGACTACCATAACAATTAAATGAGGAATGTAAACACAACAATGTGACTGCAATGGATAAAGGTACACAGTGGATCTAGAGACAACAATACAGCAAACAAACTGGCCAAAAGAGAATCGGCTCTGGCCACTATAAGTCTGGAACAATCATACTACTTCCCTGTAGTAACGTTTGTTCACTAGTATGTAGAAACTTCACTAATAAGCACTTTGGAAAAATCTAGTAGATTGTAGACAAGCTAGGGAGGCCCTGCCTCAAATAAACAGTTGTTTAACCAAGGTTTTAAAGAAACTGAATCACAGGACACGTATCTGCTATCACAGGATACATGGCTCCTTTAACAAACATTTATTTACCTTAGGTGTTTACAGGAGGAGGAAACGGCGGCTCACGTTTTGCTGATATGTCAGGAGGTTGCTGCATACAGAGCTAAACATCTCGGCACGCAGGGATCACTCCCCAAGTTGCTTGCAACATCAAAGGAATGTTGAACTTCATCGGAGAGATTACATGGCTCGAATAATCACATTATTCCTGCCCACACGCAAAATACGCGCTTAGACGTTGAGTTGCGGAAAACAGTCCGTCGTAAACTAAACTAAACATCAAACACCATAACTGACTGTATGATTTTCTTAGGCTGTGCCTGAGGTATAGGAAGAGAACATAAACTTTCATTCTGCATGATCCTGACACAGCTTTCTTGCTTTTTCACATCCATACACCAATGCATACATAACTCATTGGTTAAGGATACTCTTAATTTGGCCCCTCTTCAATATATTGCTAATTTACTACATTTTTTATATTACATCTCTCAAACTCTTGTCTTATTGTAACAGTACTGTAAAGTCTCAGAAATTTTTACTTTTCTTTACAATCACTTATATTTTATGTTAAATAAAACCCAACCTCCGTTTTACAACAACATGGAATCAATGTTGCATACCACTCCAAACTATGTTTACAAATCAAGAGATGTTTGCAGTGTGGGCACAGAAATCAACAATTCAGACATTTACTAATAATAATTGATTATAGCTTGCTTATGCAATAGTTATGTTGGGATGTAAGATGTGATTTAGATGTGGACAGGCGTGTCGCTGCCGGGAACAAAGTCAATGGTGACTTGACTGCGTTAGTCAAAAGGCAATGCGTAGTGAAGAGTGCACGCCTTGCAATACATAACGCAGTGTTGGTACCGACTTTGTTATATGGCAGCGAAACCTGGGTATGCCAGAAGAAGCAGAAAAGCTAGTTGAATGCAGTGGAGATGCGATCTCTTCGTAAAATGTGCGGCGTTACCATGGCCAACCGAAAGCGAAACGAAGAGATTTGCAATATGGCAGGTTTGAAAGATGACCTTATCACAAAAATTGATAAGGGCGTGCTTCGATGGTTTGGGCACGTTGAGCGAATGAGTGAAGACCGAATGGTGAAGAAAATATATAGCGCGAAAGTTAATATTTAAAGGTGTTGAGGTAGACCGAGACTAACTTTCGAAGACCATGTGAGCAAACTGCTCGAAGAGGGGAGGGTCAAGAGTACTCGGATACCTAGACGTGCATGTATGAAGAAGATAATTAATCTGAAAAAAGCAAAAGAGGTATGTAAGGATCGTGACACTCATCACATCTGTTCTCTCTGGCTACCCCGTCAGGGATTATATTAGATAAGTAAGTAAGTATAATGAATGAATTATCTGTATTAATTTTGACAAATATATAATTTAATTATGTTTGCTTTAGGCTTGCCTATAACCACCAATAATAGATGTAGAGCTTAATAACTATGCACTGGTAATGGTGCTACTGTCCCCAGAAGGGCAGGCAGAGACTATGGACTTATTTGGTGAAATAATGATATATTTTTTGTTTTTTTCACATCCGTATATGGTCACATGCTCATTAGTTAAGCATACTCTTAAATTGGCCCACCTTTAATATATTACTAATTTAGGTAATACATATCAGTCGAGGGTGTCCCTTGCCAACTTGGCCACTTGTTTTTGCAGCATAAATTTGCTTTGTCATTGATTCTTTGTATGTTCTAACCAACAAAGCATATATTTATTTCTCTATTATCATACACTTTCTCACCCTATAATTCACAGATTTACACCTAACACACTATTATTTATTATTAATTAACATACTATCATTATAACCCATTACTAGTTTTAGAAGTTTGTGATTCAGTATTTCAGGATAGACTACACAATCAGTCAGACATCTGTCAATCAGCAGGTGAGGTTTGCACTTTGATGAGTTGGCCTATTTTATTATGTAGATTGCCTAAAGGCTGCAGAAATTCAACCTCTTCATATTTCTTGTCCTATTATAATTAATGCCTCAGACGAGACTTATTTTAGATTTTGATGTCAAATATCATACCTTGATCAGTCTTAGTAGCAGGCTTCCAGTTTTCAGCACTTATAATTGGTAAACACACTTGACCTTTCTCATCAATATTAGGATGATAAATTTTTGTCTTGAAACTAATTTTAGGTGGCTTGAATGGATATTCTGCTGGAAAATTTATCTCAATACGAAAAGCACCTTTATTGTATGGTGGATTGTCCTGGAAAGTAATGTATTTATAATACATACAATTTATTAAACTTTTAAATTAAATATATTTATATACATACAAAAGAGTCAGAATTAGTCCCTAGAATTATAACTTACAGGAACAATCAACCCTTGCCATGTAAGGATATTAGATTCATCTACTTGAATATCTCTAAACGATTTCAATCCAGATTGTCGTATGTCGTTTAGTTCCTGAAAGAAAAAATAAATATATTTTACTCCATGAAATAAAACAATAATAATTTAGAAAAGAAGTTAAAATTAACAACTCATAGAAGCAATAGGATATTTCTACTTTATTTTCTATCTAAGATGGTTACTTTCGATATCTTACCTTTTGAAGTCTCCTCGTAGCAGCCATTGTGCTGCCTGTCCTTTGTAAAATATGTTTTTTGGTTTGTAATAACTATATATAATGAAATTAGTAGTTATAAACTATATCTGCAGTATGAGCTAAAAACATAATTCGATTCGTGTATCAGAAATCCAGAAATCAGAAAATATGACTCAGTAAAAAATGTCAATCTGTAAAATATCCCCGACCCCCGCCGACCCCGAAACTAGGGATGCGATCTGAGATCGATTAATAGAAAAATCGATTTTTCAGATCAAAAGATCGATTTTTTAAAACGATATACAGTACTAAATCGAGCCAGTAAATCGATATTTCACCCTTGAAAATCGTAATTCGATTTTTTTTGTTATGGTAAATACCATAAAATTATTTACAATGAGTTTAACCCACGAGTTTTCTGCCATCAGGGCGGCGCCACTAGAAAGTGAGGTATAATATTTGACAGATTTCATAGCGGATAAGTTAATTTGTTCGGAAAATGTAAAGGTTATTCTTTGTTTCTGTACTATTAGCTTTGTTTTATATTAATAAGATTAAACCAAACCACAGATAAGCATAAAAGTAGAAAAATTAAAAAAGAAGTTACAATGTGCAAAAAATTAAAAAGCAAACCACTGACGCATTGTTTTGTGTATTAATATAATACTCTAGAAACTGATAAACTTTTACTACTTTTCAATTAAATTACATCGTATAACAAAAAACTTTACCTCATTGTCAACTAGCGACTTCTGGTGAGCAGAAAATGATTAGCCTCATTAGTTGAATGTATCCGTAAAATTAAGGTGTTGCCGGTTAATGAGTTAATTACTCAAAAACTCGCGAGATGGCTGTATGCTTCACCTCCATTTAATAAAAAATAGTTAGTAGTATTTGTTGATTGAAATTGCGTCATTCATATTTGTTATGATAAGCAAACTGTGTCGTAATATTAAACTGTGATTAGCGAAATAAGTTCTTATTTTTGTGATACTAAGTGATAAGCGAAACCGCTTGGATCCCTAGACTTGACAGACTATTGTTTTTAAAAAGTTTAGATATGAAGCATGCAACATTTTGAAAATAAATATCCTCTTTCATACCTGATCTGATTTTAATATGGTAATAAAAATAATTGTTATTATCGAATTCCCTGAACTAAAAGAAAAACTAATTTTGGTACGACTTTCCATTGACTCCCGTCGAGTTGGGGGTTGATACGTATTTTTACAGAAAAGTTACATTATTACAAGCACATACACAAAGTTACAACATGCGGAAGCGCGTAATTTTTGAGAAAAAAGTTATTGAAAATCAATTATTCTTGCATGTTTATGTCTAATCCTACAATAAAACTGACGCCATTTTTTATTGTTATCGTCAGTAGGGATGTCAATTCTTTCCGAAAAAGATCGATTTTTTAAATATATTCGAATTGTAAGCTGATGTATCGATTCCCAAAAAATCGATTTCTAAAATATCTATATTTTTTTCATGTTTGCATTTATAATGTAAATATAAATCCATTTTATGAGAAAAAAATCCCCTTCATCATAAAATATAGGGGGACTGATTCAGAAGGATTTCTGTATATATTTTGAGACTGCTACTTCTCCGGCTCTTTAAAACCACTCTAGGAGTATGACAGACTCGTACCAGGTGGAGTCGGGGTCAATCAATTCGGTTCTTTGACACAAGTTGAACCTAACCTATTTTATTTGTTATCTGCCCTAATTGGTAGTGTTAAAATTGAACAAATTTCAATAAGAGATCATTTATTATGGTATCTTTCTTGTTTTTCATAAAATGGAATTATATTTACATTATAAATGCAAACATAAAAAATATAGATATTTTAGAAATCGATTTTTTGTGATGCGATACGTCAGCTTACGATTAGAATCTATTTAAAAATTGACATTTTTCGGAAAGAATCGACATCCCTACTGACGACAATGACATTACAAAATAGCGTCAGTTTTATGGTAGGATTAGATATAAACAATGCAAGAATAATTGATTTTCAATAACTTTTTTCTCAAAAATTACGCGTTTCCGCATGTTGTAACTTTGTGTGTGTGCTTATAATAGTGTAAGTTTTCTGTAAAAATGCGTATCAACGCCCAACTTAACGGGAGTCAATTGAAAGCTAAGCCCGAATTTTACTGATAAGAGATCATTTATTGTGGTATCTTTCTTGTTTTTCATAAAATGTTTGTTTTGCGCCCAGAAGCAATTGAAAGGGCTACCCTCCGAAAAGCGAGGAATGGAGGTGGTGGATACTCTAAGCATACCACGACAGCCGGCTGTCGTGATAATATGGGACTCACTGCGACTAACCTAACCTAAGTGCCTACCCACTAAACACCGCCTGTGAGACTGGCATGGGCTTATGAGGCCTTTCTGCCGATTCGGAAGCGACCCTCTTTAGGGAACAGGGGGCGCAGGCGGCGACGAGCCGCTGAGGGGAGCCTAACTAAGACAAATTAAGAAGAGTCGGCCTGAGCCGCCAGGAGGCAGTTCAGGTCGGCCGAAAGCTTGTTTGGAGGGTCCGAGAGAGAGTTTCACGGTCTTCGGACTTGAAAGTGAGAGGGGAGTGGGTCTGCATAGAAAGCCGCCTCACGAATGAAGTGATTCGAGTAAGACTCTGAGACTTTGAAGAAGTTCTCAGAGAGTGTTTTCAGAAATTGCTGGACTGTGGGGAGCTCTAAGTCTCGATGGAGGTCGGCGTTACGTACGTACCAGGGCGCGTTCGTAGTTCGACGACAGAAAAGGTTTTGAACTATTTGGAGTTCGTTAATGATTTTGGGAGTAACGTGGGCAAATATGGGGCCCGCGTAAGTCATGACTGGTCATATACAGACCTTATAAAGAGTTCGCTTGTTGCGGAGGGACATTTCACTGTGTCGGCCCAGCATACTGTTGAGCCTACTCAGATAGAAACGTGCATTGCGGGTTACTCTTTTGACATGGGGCCCGAAGGTGAGCCTCGTGTCAAGGGTGACACCTAAATATTTGGCGGCCATATGCCTGGGGACAGGGGTCCCTAGCATACGGATTGGCGGAATGTTAGTGAGGCGGCGTCGTTTATGATCGAAGTGAACGGATGAGCTCTTCTCCGGATTCACATCGATGCGCCATTTTTGGAAGCTCCTAAGTCATCAACTGACTTTTGGATATTGTTCCGTAGGAAAGGTAGTGCCTACCTTTACAAAAGAGGGCAGTGTCGTCTGCGAAGAGGGAGAGCTGAACACCTTTCGATGGGAAGGAAATGTCGTTGGTGAACGGGATATATAGGAGAAGGGCAAGCACTGAGCCCTGAGGGACACCGGCTTTGATGGGGCGCTGAGAGGAGAGCGTGCCTTCGTGTCTAATACGATCTTTCAGATAGGAGGCCACGAGACGAACAAGACGATCAGGGAGGCCTATTCTGTAGAGTTTGTAGGTCTTCGTGCCAGACTCTATTAAACGCTTTTCAATGTCGAAAAAGACCGCGATGGTGTTATGAGGAGGATAGAAACCGCTGAGGATATACTCCACAATAGGATGAACTTGTTGGGGACAAGAATGTTTCGCTCGGAAACCAAATTGGTGGGGGATGACAAGAGGTTCGCCATCTGTGGGAAACAGATGGAGCCTCATGCGAGTAAGGATGACTCGTTCGAAGAGTTTGCTCATGGCCTTCAGGAGGCTGATGGGACGATGACTGGAGGGGAGGTTGTGAGGCTTTCCTGGCTTGGGAATACCAATGACAGTTGCCTCTTTCCATGTGGTGGGAAAATAACAAAGGTTGAAGCAGGCGTTGAAGATAATAGTTAAAAGGGTTAACACCTGCTCAGGAAAATGTTTAAGGGCTTGGTTGGAGATGCCATCCGCGCCCGGAGCCTTTTTGGGCTTCATTCCTTTGATGAGGGATGAGATCACATCATTGGATACAGTGATAGGGTCAGAGGCAGTGGGGGGTGAGTTCCGGCGGCGGCCTTCATCCTCCACTGTCTGGATGTGGGAGGAGTCGGTGGGTTGAGAGATAGGAGATCATTGTGCGGCAATTCTGTCTGCAAAGCACTCAGCCTTTCCTTCGTCCTCGAAGGCAACCGTACCGTCAGGACGGGAGAGAGGGGGAGTGTGGGTGATAGCGTCTATGCGGATGGCTCTCGCCATCTGATAGTAAGCTGTATGATAGGGAGAGATATTCTCCATGAGCTTACTCATTTAGAGGTCTTGAAGTTCGGACAGGCGGAAACGGACTTCTCGTTGAAGACGATTGGCCGTACGCCTATAGTCGGGGTTGGGATAGATTGCTGCTCTCCGGAAAGCAGCTCTTTTGGCTTTAATTAGGTTGCCAATATGTAGTGGAAGACCATCATTATTAGCAACCGGGACGACTCTTTCATTCTCCTTAATGGAGGATTTTATAAGGGTGGAGAGAGAATCGACCGTGGTATCGATTTTTTCGGGACGAAGTTCGAAGTTCTACAAGAGGGAGATGGGGGAGTCTTGTGAGTCCATAGCTTTAGCTAGGGACTCCATGAAGCCCTTCCAGTTAGTGAAGGTTTTCTTGGAGGAGGTTGACGGAGGTGGCTGATGGCCAAGAATGAGGGAGACCGGTCGGTGGTCGGATCCTAGATCGTCAAGAGTCTCGATTGCCCTGAGGTTGAGGGAAACTCCTTTAACTAGCGCAAAGTCTACCACGTCGGGAGCGTGGTCGGTGTTGTCTAGTCGAGGGGACTGTGGACGGTAAGGTCAAGAGACTGCGTAATATCAAGCAGTTTCTTGCCACTCTGCGAAGTAGAAAGGCAGGTCCATTCAGTATGCTTGGAGTTAAAAACTCCAAACATAATGACTGAGTTGCCTAAAGATAAGATAGCCTCAAAATCTATTTTGAGGGGGAAGGTTCCACTGGGGATGTAGCAGGAGGCTATAACGATGGACTGATGTCCAGTCATGGCTAGCCTGCATACCGTGGCTTCCATGTTGGTAAGCTGCGGAGTAGGTATGTGAGAGCAATGAAGTGTCTTCTTGTAGTAAATGGCAGTACCACCGCCTTTGCGGTCAGATCTGTCGTCACGAAGAAGAGAAAACTTTTGAATGGAAAGACCTTTGATGTTCTTAGTTTTAAGATTGGTTTTCTGGAGGAGGAGGAGGTCGGCTTCTCGATCTCGAAAAAAGAGCTTAAGCTCTGGGAGGTTATTTCGCAACCCGCGAGTGTTAAAAGATACAAGCGAAAAAACCCTTAAGCTTAATACGACCGTGAGATTTTGGGAGAGCAGAGTGCTCTGTCATTGTAAATTTAGTTATTTGTTTAGTTAATTGTAAAAGTTAATTTAACTTAACTTACAATGAGCACAAAAGATTGGTGCTCAGCAAGAGCAAAGAGACGGTCCTGAGAGGACCGAGCAGCACGCAGTTTGCGCGCTAGTATGGCAATCCCGCCCACGTCAATGCTCGGAATAGCGGCATACACCGTATTCAGGTTATCAAGCATTGAGGGTTGTGCCTGTTGAGGGGCAGAGCATATCCGCTGAGGGTCGGCCTTTTTTTGGCCCCAGGGGAAAACTGGAGCTGTGCAGGCTTGGAGAAGCCTGGAGGGGACTGAAGAGGGTCCTGTGGGGGCCTTGGGAGACGAGAGGGGCCTCGAAGGGGCTGGGAAAGGCCCTGACGGGGCATTCTTACGGGCAAGGCCTGGAATGATCTGTCATTGACCGGCGGTGGAGCTTGTTTGCTGGGACGAGGGTGAGGTGCGCAAGGGCAGCCTCTGTAGTTTGCCGGGTGGCCTGACTGCTAGCACAGGACGCAAGCGGGTGGAGATTCGACGTTTTGTGGCCGAGGACGCTCTTTCGTGCGCATCTAGGCACTTAACGCACCTGGGTGGGGTTAGAGCAGTTGGCCGTCGCATGCCCATGAAGTTGGCAGCGGTGGCACTACGCCGGGAAACTGCACCTATGTGGGGGCTCAACCCTCACTTTCGACAGGCCGCACACTCTGCGTACCTGCCGGAAGATCGCTGTTGCCTCCGGCACGTTGGTCAGGATTACAAGGGCAAGCGGAAACTTCTTGGCTTTGTTGCTGTGCATATAGTCTGTAACTAACTGTATCAAGTCCCAGAAAATATACAAGGTATCTCTATCACCAATTTTAAATATTTAATTAAACAAAAGCTGTATGGTCACCCGGGGCAAAAGCAACTAAAAAAATCAAATTGTAACTTTGCTGTCCTCCACCATGAGCTACTTAATAAGAAGGGTTACTTTAATAAACTTACTGAATTCCACACCTTCCAATGAACAATTTCTACATGAAATACGTTACAAATAGGCTTAGGTTTTTTAATAATTTACATTCTTAATCAAAAAGAGAGGTAAAAGTTACATTCACCCCACCTTGGGGTTAATGCAACTATTAGTGCTTATACTCTATTGTAATATATAAATAGATGTTAGAGATCAGAATATATGTAGTTTCACCATAAAACTAATCGAAAATGGTATCTAGACGCCAGTAACAGGGCTCAGTTTAAAAAAAAAAAAACGTTTTTTAGTTTTTTTGGGGCGAATGCGACTGTGCTCCATACTGACTAGTGTTGTGATAGGTACATATTACTTATCGATAAATCTTCGGTAAACAGATTCGCAATGACAGTAATGAAGTAATCTGATATTTAGGTAAAAACAAAAAGCGATTCCTGTTTTTACCTTGTAATTATGTTTATTTAAAAAAAATCTTCATGCGAAATGGTGTTAACTAGTAGTATAGTAGTAAGTACGAAAATAATTATTTAAAATTTTCTAATAAACTAAATAATATCTGTAAGGACAATACAAAAACATCTAAGTAAGTAAAAAAAATCAGTCTTAACCAAACAAAAAATCGTTTTATACCAACTAATATTTTTACTTTATAACTAGATAACTATTGGTTATTTGGCATTTATATTTTATAATGGCACGTCTATGTGAAATATCATTAAATTACTTAAGATAATAATTAGTCTTGCAGTTCTTTATCTCAGTCGAAGTAGGAAGAGGTTTTTAACCCTTCTAATGAACTAATAAAAATATCTGTAAGGACGGTATAATAACAAATACACATCTCTTATAAACGTGGTAGAGCCACGCGGCAGCTTTTGCTGTCGCACGGATGGGCCGGCTCGAACCGGGGTGGTACCACGACCTCACAGAAAACCAGCGTGAAGTAGAGGTTTACCTCTGCGTTTTGCTTGGTGAGTGCAGGTGGCCGGAGGCCCTTTTTACTGGAAATGAGGCATTCCATCTTAGTCCTCACGGGTGACAACGCATCTACACTTTAATTAGTAATAGAGGATAGATGTAGACGTCTATGGGCCGCAGCAACCACTTACCATCAGGTGGACTGTGTGCTCGTTTGTCACCCTTATCCTATAAAAAAATAACCGGCGTAATTATACCGTTCCTTTTAACACATTCTGACACCAATTCCTTGACTTCTTTCGTTGTCAAAAGAAATCCGTTTTTTTCCATTGTAGTCAAATAGGAAGATATTTCTTGCTCAAACGATCGTGAAAATTCTGTATCTTTACCAGGATTTATCTGTTTTTGTCCGTGAGTAGCGTATACATGAGATATGATTGTTGATCGAGTTTAACTCTTTTAGCTTTACTAATTGTACAGCTTCAAGAAGCGTTTCTCCTTTTAACAAACATAATTAATTCATTACTCATAAAATGGAATGGCAACGTAAAAAAAATACGTCGAAGATAAACATTTATCCAAATAAGTGAGTGAAATTCACTTATCGAAATATTGACACGGAACATCACTGGCGATTTGCATTTTTCATACAAATTCTATGGGGAGAATGCAACTGCAAAAATAGTTGCAATCACCCATCTGCACAAAAGTTTGAGGTAAATGTAACTATATCAATAAAATGTTAATTATAAGACCTAGTTTAGTTTTTTTAGTTTAATGAAATATATCAAAAGCACTTACGTTTTATGTTTTTACTAAGACGAACTTGCAATTTTGCTGGACACAACGTGAAATATTTTTATATCACTAAACCGAACAGACGACGCCGCAAAACGTTGCTCCAAAATGACGGTTGTCAAAAAATGGTATGTCTGTACAACAGTTGGCGATTTAAAAGTGCCTTCTACACTTTATGTGAAAATGCACTAATTGGTCTACGCTACAATAGATGACACGTTTTACAATAACGATCAGATTGAGAAAAAAGTTAGTTACTTTAGCCTAATAGTTGCTTTCGTCCCGGGTGGCCATATAAAAAGGGTTATTATAATATAAATGAATACATGGTTGATAATAAACCCTGGGAATGAGGTGATCGCTTCCAAGCTGTTTTTAAAATAAAATTTGTAAATAGTTTGTAATCATTTGTATTTTAAAATTTATTTAAAAAATAGTCCCGCTGGGTTTCTTGCTGGTTCTTTCCATGGGGGGTCAAGTCTCTATGGAGCCGATGCAAACGTCGGGCACAATAAGCGAAAAGAGACAGCGCTATACGCAAGACAGAGAAATCACTATTGAACCATGTTACGCATTGTATTTCAATTACAGTTTAGGAACTTTTATTTTTGCACTTTAATATCTTTGTCGCCTGTCCATTAAAAATTATTTTTACTTATCTTATAAATTATAATTTATATATTTTGTAATATACATAACAAATAAAAGTTGTTTAATCCATGAAAATATAAATTAAATTATACGTTCCGATTATTTTTATGTCCGATTGAAATGATTACTCTGTGCAACAAGCTCTGTAGCCGAAAATATAAATTTATCTATGGCTGTTGTGAAATAAAAACGTAAACTAGATTACTATTTATTATATATTCATAAAATTAAGAAAAGAACAAGTTTCAAAGTTCATTTTACATCAATTAGATATTATTTTAAACGGGAATGTTTCAAATCATTTTCAAATGGAGTTAGTTTTGTTTAACTTTTCTAAGCCAAATTCAAAACTCATGTCGATTTAGTATATTTCGTAGAAAAATAACTTAAGTGTGGTGTTACTAGGCAGTGAATATTTAATTTATGGTGATTTATTAGCTTTGTTTTACTTAATGATGATGTTTAAAGAATAATAATGGATTACTGAAAATGGTGTGTTCTAAGATGCGTCTATAATCATCTAAAATTGAGTGCCAAGTTTATTTCTGTGTCTATAATATTACTAGTCAATAATATATTTAAATCTCTGTGAAAATAATTGTTTTATTTCTGAAAAACTATTAACCGTGTTCCATTCCAATTTTCTACTTATGTATCAATGCATAACTAATTGTTAACTTTAATCTTCCTCTTAAGGTTTGTGTTATTAAATATTTAAAATTTCCAATATGTTATTCATTTATTACTATTTCCATTCCAATTTTTTACTAATTTAAAATGTAATTTCTACATTCGTAGAAAATTGGAATGGAAATAGTAAAATATTATGATTTAAAATAGAATATTGAATGTGGGGGTGGGCAATGCGCATTATACATATACACACGCACACATTCACATCTGTTAGTTCATGGATCAAAAACTGAAGCGCTAGTGTCGCAAGCTGTTGGCATTTTTATTGTATGAAGTCTTCGTTTTTCCCGTCAGGGTACATGTATTCTGTGGTTCTTTCCAGGACTGAGAATTTTTTCGAACCAGTGGTAAAATAAAAAAAATGACTTTCGGGTTGGGATTAGAATTAAGTCGCCTGATTTGAGGAGTCTGTTACTGTGGGTCTGTTACTTATCTCAAGCGCCCCCATGCAATTTTAGCTGCCGGAGCTGCGTCGAAATATTTAACATAATTTTCTAAAAATGTTCATAAATCACTTATTAATACCTGAAACGGAACTTTTTACATTGACAGTAATCAGTAACAGATATACTAGACCAAAGAGAATATAATCACTACGTTTATACTCGACTTCACGATTCGCGTCATAATCATCATTCCGTTGCTTCCGAGTTTACGTGAATGTGCTCCTTATTGTTTATTATCTGCCTCCTGTTTTTGGACAACTTGCTACCCCTCTGGAGACCGATTGCTTGCTACTTTACGACAATTTTGGAAATGGTAGAAGTTAACATTTTGGTGTTTTATTTAGTGCAAGAGCGAGCGAAGCGAGCTCGGGACTTGGGGCACCCCGACTCGGACAGGTTAGGTTAGAATGGGATGGCGGGGTCGAGTGAGCGAGCGAACAGACCCCTCCATCCCCTTCGTGGTTATTTTTTATAAACCATCCAGAAATAGGAGCCCCGCAGAACAACGGCGACGGCAACTTACATGTCCGCTCGCGAGCGGCGGCGTAAGCGAAAAAGAAATGATATTCTTTTTTTCTTTTTTTTTTATTCATAAAATGTATTTAAATTGACATAATAAATTCAAACATGAAAATAAATCGAGTTTTTAGAAATCGTTCTTTTATACTTCGATTTTTTTGTGAATCGATACACCAGCTTACAGTTCGAATTGATTTAAAAGTCGATCTTTTTCGGAAAGAATCAACGCAAGACAAGAAGCCCTACCCGAAACTCCCATGGCCATAGAGTATATAATCACTACGTTTAAGAGGCGCAACTTTCTGCGCTCCCTTTCCCTAAAGGTCGTTTCCGATTCGGCAGAAAGGCCATACAGGCCAGTACCAGGTGGTGTTTAGTGGGGCACTTAGGTTTCACAGTGAGTCTCAGATAACCACGCAGCCGGCTGCGTGGTATGCTTAGAGCATTTACCACCTCCCTCCCCCGCTTCCCGGAGGGTAGCCCTTTATTTGCATCTGGGCGCAAAGAAAAACGGGACTTCCTTAGTAAGGTCATTGGTAAAAGTCACAGAATATACTGGCGTATAGACACAAATTGCAAAAACTAATAAGAAGTACTAAAGCGCATGTATTAATAAAGCCTTATGGCCCCTCTACACTACTCGCGAACTTAACCGAAGTTGGGCGAGGAGAATAGTGTAGAGAGGTACTTTGATTCGCTTCGTGCAACCTCGCTTCACTTCGGGCGACTTCCTATCGCTGTCGGTTTTTTGTGCCCGAGTCAAAGTACTTCGCGAAGTGCCCCGAAATTACACGAAGCGTCTCACTACACTACTCGGCGTATGCCAGTTATATATTAATTTTTTATACATAAATATTAAATATGTACCTTTCTACATTATTATTTATCTATAGTTAACCCATTGACGTCGTACTGTTCACACAATGTGGTACCTATAGCAGCTGCCTCTTGAACGTTATTCATGTTAAGGGTGCAGGTGACTCAAAACGACTGAGCTCTTCGCGAAATAGCACGAGTGTGTAGTCACTTTCTTTTTCTTCGGACTGCGATCGACTTCGACGAGCACTACGTCAAAGGTATTTTGCGAGTAGTGTAGTGGAGCCATTAGAGTAATTACATACATACGTTATTAAAGCGCACGTATAGACGACCTAACAGCCCGTAAACACGTGACAAATTTTGATTTGTCACTGTGGGGTGTGAGACACCACATGGTGACAAATCGAAATTTGTAACTATCGATGTATATTTTACCCAGCTTTTTTAGCTGGCTACATATTTATTTATCTATGATTTTACCTAAATATCTATGATTTCATTTGAGTTTTACTTTGACCATATTCAGTGCGACCCAAATATGGAGTGTAGAGTACAAGGAGAACCATCTTATAAGGGGCGAAAGTTGAAAAAGTGTCCTACTATTTACTGAAAATAGAGGTTCCAAAACCTACCACAAAGGCGTTGGCGTCTGAGAAACTACGATATGAAGATAGCTGTTGTGAACGGAGTGAAGTCTGCTGAATTCAAATGTTAAAAAATTTCATGATTAGAGTAGTTAGTAAAACGCCAGTATACAAAATCTCAACTATTTACGTAGTACAAAACCAAGCAGATTGGTCGGTCCTTGTTTATTTCTCCATCTTATTCTAATTACTTATGGCGCTTTTTTTTTTTAATTTATCCTATGCTACTGCAGCGCCACCCTTATTGGACACGTTTTAGGGACGCTTTTCATATATAGAGATGGTCCTCCTTATCTCTACACTCCATAGACCCAAGGAGGGTATTGTCGGATTCGAGTCGGATTACCGTGTCCTCCCCCTCTCTTCGGACTTCGGATAATCCTATAATATGCCAGCGTAACTTGTCTATCTCTTTTTCCAGCTCCACGATCTTCTCGTCAGTTCTCAGGGTGCGTGCGTTGTACGTTGCCAGGTCGAGTCGTCTAAGGTGCAACCGTACCTC
This sequence comes from Parnassius glacialis, assembly GCA_033319125.1. Taxonomy (NCBI): domain Eukaryota; kingdom Metazoa; phylum Arthropoda; class Insecta; order Lepidoptera; family Papilionidae; genus Parnassius; species Parnassius glacialis. The sequence goes on from JAVANC010000003.1 coordinate 23,870,091, forward strand.
CACCGGAGATTATTAGCACCCCTTTCCCCGCCGTTACCATGGTCGCCACCGTAGTCATTAATAGCGGGGCCGCCGGGGACTGGGGGCCGTCTCCTTGTTACTCTCTTCATAGGGGGGTATTTGCCATAGTTGCCACGCTTGGCGAACGGGTTGGCAACCGCAGTTTTTTTATTGTAATTTTGGCTATTATCAGAAAGATGTTGCTGCCCATCTCCTGCCTGTTTCCCTTTGTCGCCTTTTACGACACCCACGGGAAGATATGGGGTAGTGGATATTCTTGACCGTTACTACACGGCACGATAAAAAAAATGATAGTTAATTTTGATTCAAAAACCCAATTATACCTAATTACTTAATTATCAATATACAAAAAGTCTGTCCTCTGTTTCAATTGGTCTTCTAAATCTTGACTTTTTCATAGAGTTATGGTTTAGTATATGTAGCAATTGTTGAAATTTCTTTTATGCAAATATCTAAAAAACCGTTCATCATCTTTATATATAAAAATTACGTGTCACGTTGTTTGTCCGCGATGGACTCCTAAACTACTGAACTGATTTCAATGAAACTTTGCACACTGTGCGCATTTTGGTCCAACTTGAGAGATAGGATAGTTTTTATCCTGATAAATGACCCTCAAAATTTTTTATTGCGAATTTAAGGATTTTTATAGGAAGGGTCGTTGGAAAGGGCAGAACAACGTCTGCCTGGCAAGCTAGTTATCTAATAAGTCTTCGAATAAAGTATAATATTCTCCTTATAACTGCCGTTTTAAATTAATATTATGAATCCAGAATCTTCGTTTTGTTCGAATTTTATTTTGTTTTTTCCCTCCCAATAAACAGCCTATTACAATATTTTTTTCCATAGCGATCTGAGCGATCAGTGTGTCACTGTACCGTTTCACACCAGTGGTTGGTAAAAACTGCAAAAGTTATTGGCAATACAAACGATTTGCGTACATTACGTAAATTACAATTAACAATTTCAAGGTAAAAAGACGACGAGGAGCGAACATGGTCTTGCGTACTATGAAATTAACAGCAAGCGCTAAGCTTTTGAGCTACAACGGCGTCTAATGAGTAAGGTATACAAAAAAAAAAATGTTTTTGTGACAATTTTATTTTTTGATGATTACTATTACAAATCTTAGTTACAAAATGATATACTTTACTGGTGGTGAACAGTTCAAGTTTTTACTTCGTAGTCTGAAATTATATTTAAAGGGCTATTAAAACCATTTAAACAAACTGTTACTTTGCGACGGTTGCAACAATATTTTCTACAAATCGATATGTGCAGATGATCCTTAGGCCTATAAACAAAGCGCACACATAACAATAAAGTTATTTATTTGTATTCACTTATTAGTTAAAGATGTATTTTATTAAAAGGAGAATAGCCCTACATCAATTTCGATTTAAATTTAAACCTTTGTATACATTTAAGAAAATCACGAATGGTAATCTGTACTTACGATAACAAATAAAAAGACTAAATCTACTATATCAAATATTTATTATCTTATAGTGATAAACTATAAAACATTTGATAAATAATAATACATTTTTGTAGTGTCACATTTTAAGCACTTACCTTTTATTATATACTGCTGATTTATGGATATTCCTACTGTTTAGTTGTTTTTTAAAAAGCCTGGATAATCAATTTGTAAGACCAGCGAATATAGTTGCAACCGTCGCAACATGAGTGAAATATGCAGTTGCTGTAGTTATATATTTGCGTAGAGTATATCATGTTAGTCGGACGCGATTTAATCGTCGTGTCCGCGTTCATCGTCGCGGCGGCGGTTGCGTTGGCGACGGTTCCAGCCGTCCCTGGGACGTTCCCTTTGGCGTCCTTCTCCGCGCCCTGCACCTCCCCTCTGGAAGAATGATCCTTGTTTCTCGAAGATTCGCTCATTCGAGTCCACCAAGTTGCCGACCTGCAAAGGATTATGTTGTTAATACGTGGGCTGCACTAAAAGTATCGCGAATGTAATATTTCCACTGTTCCTGTCATATTAATATCTTTTTAATTGAAAACTCCTTGGTTTTAAAAATCGAATACCATTTATTTATTTAAAAAAGGATTCTCGGTCTTGTCACAAGGTTTTGTCAAACTTGTTTAGTCGTTGAGAAAATGAAATTGACTCGAGAAAATTCAAGAGCGGTGATTTATTATGACTTTCGAAGTGGTTTAACACAAAAACAGTGTATTGACCGGATGATTTCTGCATTTGGTGATGAAGCCCCATCCAAAACCACAATTTAGTTTGCTGAATTTCAACGTGGACGTGTCAAGCTCAGTGATGATCCCCGTCAAGGTCGTCCAAAAACTGCAGTCACCCAAGAAAACGTTGATGCTGTGCGTCAGCTGATTGAGGAAGATCGACATGTGACATACCGCGAAATTCAGGCAACTTTGGACATTGGCATGAGTCAAATACAAATTATCTTGCATGAACAATTAGGTGTAAAAAAGTTGTTTTCCCGATGGATACCGCATTCGCTTTGTGAAGAGCAAAAAGCGGCTCGCGTTACTTGGTGCGTCAGAACTCTCGAAAGATTCCACGCAGGATCCTCAAATTCTGTATACAACATCGTATCAGGTGACGAATCCTGGATATACGCGTACGAACCCGAAACAAAAAACCAGTCACGAGTTTGGGTGTTCGAGAATGAGTTAAAGCCAACAAAAATTGTTCATTCACGGAGTGTTGCAAAAAAATGGATGCCACGTGTCTCCAAAACCGGCCATGTTACGACTATTCCTCTTGAGGGCCAAAGAACGGTTAATGCAGAATGGTATGCTAGCATTTGTTTTCCACATGTCGTTTCTGAACTCCGTAAAGAGAACTGCAACCGCCGCATCATCCTCCATCACGACAATGCGAGTTCTCACACCGCACACAGAACAAAAGAGTTTGTACCGCACACAGAGCAAGAAAAAAAAAATTAGTAGACCATCCGCTGTACAGCCCCGACCTAATGATTTCTATACTTTCCCTAAAATAAAGAATAAATTGCGTGGACAGAGATTTTCATCACCTGAAGAAGCTGTGGACGCCTACAAAACGGCCATTTTGGAGACCCCAACTTCCGAATGGAATGGTTGCTTCAATGATTGATTCCATCGTATGGAAAAATGTGTCAAATTTCGCGGAGAATACTTTGAAAAGCAATAAATACATTTTTAAATAGTAATGTTGTGTCACTTCCTTGATTCCCGAAATTTTTAGTGCCGCCCTCGTAAGCGCAAAATTAATGATTAAAACTCTGTATTACTTCCTATCTTGTCATCTGCAAGAGGTATCAAGAAAAAGTAGGCAGTGAAATAGAATGGCCAATGGAACTAACAATCAATTTTATTAGTTTATATTTGTGTGTGTACATAAATTCATCAACCTATTTTGTAGACCAATCTGCTCGACCAAGTGCAGCAATTATGGCAGATTTTCTGTGAGGAAATAACTATTGAAAGTCCCCTGGCTACTGATATATTGTAATAATTTATTGCACATTATAAATGAAAACTGTAAATAGGCATTTAAATAAAGGCCCCAGTTTCTTTTGTTTCTTCTCTAGTCTTGTTTTCCAAACCAGTTTGGATTTAAACATTCATCAGAGCTTTAAGCAAGTTTAAATAACTAAAAAGTAGTAAGTTTAGTAGACTAACTAAAAAGTTTTGACTTTAAGTAACTTTGGGTGACTTTTCAATACCTAATAAAATTTATAACTGCAAGTTTTATTTAATTGTTGTAGTTTTTCACATCTCTTAATATATTTTTTGAATAAACTTTTCCACCCCACATAAATAAATGAGACATAAGTTTTATATAATGAAATAGAATTTAGAAATTTCTGTCGTTAAAAGAATGTAATAATACACTGGTTATAGTATAATTATTTACCTTATCGGCTAGCTGCAGCGCCAGCGCTTGCATCCTGGTAGGCTCAGAACGGTGCAGTATAGCGCACTCGCTTGGGTCATCAAGAGATGCCAGTAATTCCTCATTTATGATCATTTTTGATACCAATGAGTGCACACGTTGCCGCGGCAGCTCGAACATGTCCGCCAACGAGCGCAGAGACAGCGATGCGTACACGTGCGCGTAAGTGAACAAGTACGTCCGAAGTGACTCTTCCCGAATCAGACGACCCAGCATCGCACGTACGTTATCTGCTCCCACCATCAGGTCCCAGACCTATAGTAATGAAACATATTTTATACTGACCTATATTAAAACTAATTAAAAAGTGTTTATGGTATGTGTTGAACCAAATCATAATATAATTTATTGTTTAAGTCAAAATGTTTTCACCTCACCGTGTATCACTTTTAGATTAGTATCTATATGTATAAGTATTTTTATATAGATTAGTTCATATACAAATAAATAATTAGAGAATTGTGCCGTGTGATGGTGACATAAGAGAATGCGTCACCCCATTTCATTCCAAGTCAGTTCCTTGAATCCATTTAGTTGTCAGCAACTATAAAGTCAGAAAATTTGACTGATGAATGGCAGGTATAAGGATCTCGTTTACATCTGGCGTAAAATATCCAGATCAGCGACAGGGAGTAGCGTCAAAGGTGCAAGATGTTTGGAACTGCAATTGTGAATTCATCAGCCAAGCGAGGCAATTAAGCCCATGTCTAATAGTGGAGTTAGTTTCAATGTAGATGTTAAAGTTGAATAGAAATAGCTGCAGATGTTTGTATCAGAATTACATTATGTTTAGGGAAAAATCATTGTAGCTATTTGTATTTGTATATTTATAGAAACGGATTGTAAGTACACATAAAAGTTCTACTATGGTAGCTATTATGTTTCGCGTTTAGTTTCATTTTAAGATGAAAATAAGTAGATTATTAAATAAGTTGTTTTATGAACTGACATATTATAGAATGTTACTTAAAACTAACTGTATATGTTAATTAAAATATTGAAATAAACTTACCTTAGCATTCATTTTCTCGTTTACAATAAAATTAAGGCAAGCTCGCCAATCTCCGCGGCGCATAGCCCTGGCGGCAGCTACGGCATGTTCTCTCATAGACTCTGGAGGACCAACTAAAGCTTGTCGCTCACTGGCTCGCAAATTCTGATAGAATGTTTTGCTGATCATGCGACGGCGAGCATCAAACTCATGAGCTGCCATGTACGGGATCTCAATCAACATAGCAGACACCAAATACACACATTCAAGCAATTCAAGATTAATATGCATATGGAATGGCATCTGCCGTTGTTTTTCTATCTTCTCCTGTTCTTTAGAACGTTCGTGCTGACGTTGAGGAAGCAGTCCTTGAGCAAGCAACTCTTTCGGTTTGCCCGTCATCATCAACTCCGCTAAGCAACCATGCGCTTCCTTGACATTGCCCCGACGGAACGCGCACAGGCCTAAATTAGCCATTGTACGATTGTACAAAATTTGCGTACTCGGATCGGAATGCTGAACGGTTTCTTGGAGGTGAGACATGAGTAGGAGATCTCGGGCTTGAAACCAGTTGTCGTGCAAAGCGTGGTGATATATATGGCAAAGGATGGCGCGCGTTCTTAGACGATCGGTCTCGTCATGGGCATAAATGTACTTGCATAAGCGTTCCATTTTCTTGATAGTTGTTTCCTCTCCTGGAGGTAAATCTTTTCGAACTGCACGAGGATCAAATTTATAATACAAATGATCAATTTTACGGAGATAAGCACGACAAATTTCTTGCGGGGATCCATCACGTTCGACCACTTGACAAACGCGATCGATGAGTGCAGAGACACGCACTTCATCCTTCAGTCTCTCTACATACTCATTAGAGTGGGGATCACACTCTTTCAATAGTTTAGTGAACTCGTCATCAAGCCTCTCCAATGCTGTTAATAAGCAGCCACGTACGCGATATGGCGGAGTGACGAGTTCCTCATTATCCTCTGTAACTGTCTCACTAAGAACCATATTTTCATTAGCCAAAAGGATTGTAACCATATGGTCAACATTTTCGACTAGTCTAGACCAGTACTCGGGTTTCATGGCATCGGATACTTTAGGATTGTAATCAAAGAGAGCGGCGACGGTGGCGGCGCGTAACTTAAGTTGAAGTGCGTCTCCTAAGTTGTGTTGCTGAGCAACTGTACGCAGTTCATGCAGTAACTCAAGTTGAGCACGGCGGTCAGTACGCTTACGACCACGGGCTGCACTGATCTCGCCAAGTTTCTTTACTACCAAGGCAGCATCGATATCGCTATCCTGTGAAACATTACCATATTAATTTGAAATAACAATAATAAAACAAAATAATTTATTAATGGATGTATGTATAAAATTTCATGTGTGAATTCTTACATACGTAGTAAGTATTTAGTAAGATAGGATATGCCCATGAGCAGTAGTGGATTGTTTACAAAAAAGAAATGTAAAAATGATCAAATAAATAACAAACCTTTGCAAACATCTTAGGCTTATCAGAGGTAGCAGCGCCCTTCCTAACGGTCTCCCATTCACCGCCGTCGTCTGTCTGGTCCCTTTTGCTGACCTTGCCAGCTCCTCTCTCACGCCGTTCTCTCCTTGCACGACGCCTGTCCCGTTCTTCATCATCGTCTCGTTCAGTAGTTCTCTTTAAGAACCGTTCTCTTATGGTGGTGGCTCCACGAGCTTCATCGTCGGAGCTAGAACTGGAATCGGAAGAACTAGAACCCCAATCCATAGAGTCAGAGGACTCATCATCTTTTGGTGGGGGACGACGTGGAGGTTCGGGGGAGCGACGCACTCTAACTTTCTCCTTCACCTTGTCTTCATCATCAGATTCGTCAGATGATGATGTATCTGATAATAAATAAGAGGGATAAACAAATATTATTGAGTCTCACTAAACCATTTAGTTATTAGTATTTTAGAAAATTAAACAACACAAAGAGAAAAGTATGTTTTTATATTATAGCTAAATTCACCATAAATTGTTAAGTTTTGGCAATCCATGGCACAGATAGTGATAGCAGTCTATGTACATATAATAATGAATGCTATATGTCAGTTCAAGAAAAAATTTGAAGATAAGTAAATAGATATTTTTGTTTTTATGAATTAGAGTGACAAACGAGAACACAGTACACCTGATGGTAAGTGGTTGCTGTGGCCCATAGACATCTACATCTATCCTCGATTACGAATCAAAATGCACATATATGCATAAAATGCGATAAATGCATAATGCAGATATTTCAAATACCATTACATATTACAACACAATTGGGATTTGTTAATATGTTTATTTGGGATTGTCATGTATGTGCTACATATGCATAACTATGCTCCAAATGGATATATATATATATATATATATATATATATATATATATATATATATATATATATAGATATATATATCCATAAATGTAGATCAACGTAGTATGTAAGTGAAAAATTATATTAAAAAAAAATATGTTTTTGCATTTCATATATTATACTAAGGAAATAGGAATAAAGAGATTTTATCCAATCAGACCAAGACGTGTTAGAGAGCGAGACAGCAATAATTATTTTACGAATGAAGACAAAAACAAAATTTAGCCTTAGTTTTACCAATTCAAATGTTTCTGTACATTAGTGAGAGGTGAGTAAGAATTTGTCAGCTAACTTGAAATTTCATTTTTACATTCCCAAAAGTAAGACACATATTTTGCTTAGGTAAGCAGAGTTTGTAGTACCACCATGCTATTGGTCAGTATATACATCAGTATTTATGGAATCAGTATTAATGTCGTTTACTTTTCTAGTGATGACTGTCGTCGTCTACCTTCACCAAATCTTTACAGAATGTGCTTGATTTGTGCTCTACTGATATTTCCTATACTTCTTGAAATATTATGATAGACAATTATTGAAAATAGATTAAGATGTTATTTGTCAAAATACGACGACTAATTTAGGAGTGACTTAAATTCTTGCAACTAAGTTTTGACATGAGTTAAAGGTAGTATTTTAAAAGATATAACTAATTTACCTTTTCGTTCTTCATCATCGTCTGGCAAATCGGGGTTTTCGCGAAATTTGGTGATCTCTGCATCAAAATCTTTCTCATATTTTCTCAGCTTTTGGCGCAATGAAGTAAGAGCTTTACTATTTCCTTTAGATAACGCTTTTCTACTATCACGGTCGGCCCATGCGCCTGCCACCCAATCATCTAATTCAACCAGAGCCCTAATAAAGAAACGAGGAGCAATTCCATTCTCTTCTTTTTGAACTACGGGTGCTGCACGAGTGTATGCTCTCTGCAGTTCCTCAAAGGAAGCTAAAGCCGACGAAAAGTCTTTGATCTTGCGATGATTGCGCAGCGAATGAATTATTCCCTCCAATTCTTCATAACGCTTTTCTTTCATAGAGCGCACTACGCGCTTCGTTTCTTCCTCATCATCACTGAACTGGGTAAACAGAAAACATCAATAAGTGTAAGCTCGAAATATCTCTGGTAATGATTTATAGCTTATATATATTATATATAAGGTATAGTAATAAGCAGGTCTCTTTTCAGTACAGTTCGAACAGTTTAATACTGTATAATACGATAACTTTCTACACTTAATTAACCATTTTTTTCATTTCGTTACTAAAAATGAGCAAGATGTATGGGATGGATGTGCAATATATAAGTAGTGCATAATATAATGCAGAATAATGTTATTAGTGAAAGTAGTTACCACAGAAACTAAACAATTAAAATTTCTGAATCATGTACATAAAAATATTGCCACAGACAAGTTGATATTTCGGTACCGAAATTGTATACCAGTACCTTAACCCTAAAATTTCTGATACCACAAATGCAAACATTTAGCAGTATTTTATTATGTAGTCCATGGTAGTATGTATTTTTCAAATCTTAACCATGTCTTTTCAATATGATGTTCTAGGAAGTTTCCATTTCACATCTCCCAGTAATAAATACGAAGGAAAGAATAAACAGTGACAGAAACAGAAACTTTTTGATTCAATATAGATTATAAATAATACTTATTGAAAGTCACTCTTTTGTATAATTACCACTGGTTCGAAAAAAACCTCTGTCCTGGGAAGAACCAGCAAGAAACCCAGCGGTACTTTTTTTTTAACAGCTTACAATCATGTATGTTACACAAATTAACAACACAACAAATTAGAAATAGCTTGGGAGCGATCACCTCACTTCCAGGGGTTATTATCATCTATAAATTCTTTAATATTATAATAACCCTTTTTATACAAACTTAGTTTAATAAAGTTTTTGAACTTTGAGCAGGTCAAATTTTGTATATTTTCTGGAATTTTGTTGTAAAAGCGTATAATTCGCCCCAAGAATGAATTACTGACTTGATGGAGTCGAGTAACTGGTACTACTAGCTTGTGTCTGTTCCTAGTATTTACAGAATGAATATCACTTATTATTGTAAAACTACTTTTATTTTTGTGTACGTACATTACATTTTCATAAATGTATTGAGAGGCCAAAGTTAATATATTAATTTCCTTAAATTTTTGTCACAGCGTCTCTTTAGGCTTTAAATCATAAATTGCTCTTATGGCCCTCTTCTGTAAAACAAATATAATTTCAGTGTCAGCTGCGTGTCCCCATAGCAAAATACCATACGACATTATGCTATGGAAATAGCTAAAGTAAACTAGTCTAGCTGTTTCAACACTAGTTAGACTTCTAATCTTTTTTACGGCATATGCTGCAGAACTAACAGACAGTATGCACACTTATTTTGTATGTCTATTTTAGCACTGCTTTCTATTATAACATATGTTAGAACATATAGGTCATTTCTATTGTCTTACTATTGTGTCTAAAAATTGGACAGTAAAAGTGTTAAGCCAGAATGGCAATATAGCAATAGTGAAAAATTATTTAATAAAAATAAAACAAAGTATTTCCTAGCATCTTAACTGAAAGGATATATCTAAATGTGGGCTATTTGGAGTGCACCCCATGGCAGATCTATATTTGGTAGCAGCCTCCATTGAAGACAATAACTATCAAAGCTTCAGAAATAATTATGATGATATTATGAAAATTTCATGAATTTTAGGGGAAATGAGGATGAGAAAGTTAATTTTCGAAAAGAGGCACAAAATTTATTTAATACAGTGGTGAAACTGGATACTATTTATTTGGAAGAAATTTTAAAGAGGATATTTGTATATCTTTTTGGATATCCAGGTGACATACAAACATTTAGTGAATGAGTGTGTTCAGTTAAAATCTTACTATACTCTAAGCTAGTCTTACATTTCTTGCAGTAAAATGTTTTACTATCTTATAGATTTTTTTTAACTTTGGTAAGCACACACTGTGAAGCAGAGTGCTCTTTCTTCAGGATGTTGTATATAGAAAGCAAATATAGGACAACAATGTTGAACAATTAACTAAATAATTTATTAGTTCCTTCCATGAATTGTGATTTAACAAAGGACTTACAAAGTGGAACAAGTAAAGAAATTTGCAGCACAAAAACGTAGAAAAGTATAATTTAACATAACATCACATAACCTGTTTTTTTGCAATAATGTCTTACATTTTACTATTTGTGTATCTAGGTCATATTAAATAAATAAAATATTTCAGTGTCCTCATTTTTTTCCATACTGTATACATTATGGACAGAACAGACAGAACAGTTTTTTGCTTTGATTAGTTTGATTAATTTGCTAGGCCCCCAATTAGTATTAGCCCATGGCCCAAGAAATTCAGGCTCCTCCCCTGCTTAACTATATGAGAAGGAAGAAAAAAAAGGAGTAGGAGAAGGCAATCCTCCTTGTAAAGGGAACAAAGTATATTTAGTGGAAAAAAAAATTACTTACTTTTATTTACTCATATTTTGTGATTTTTATTTATGCATTTCTTCATTCATTTCTTCTAGACATGGTAATTAAATATATTTAACATTGCCCTAGACTAATCATTAAAAAACTACATGTACATATTTTACCTCAATACCTTAATTCTTTTGTTAATAATATTGATATTTCTGATACAAATATTGATTATATATAATATTAAATTATGAATACTCAGATTAAATTATATCAAAAATACACAAAAAACTTCATATTACATATAACTTTTATCCACTCAAATGGCTATGTTATAATATTTACTTGCTGATATTGTAGAGTAAAATCATATTATGTGGTAAATATTTTTTTGAAATAATTGGTGTATTAAATAATTAAATATGTTAAAAACTTACAGTGTAGACGGGTGCTGGTGCACGAACTACCTGCTCCTCTTCACTTGAGCTTTCCGATTCTGAATCTGTCCCAGTCGCGAAAAACCGACTCATGTTTGCGTCTTTAATTCAACTGCAGAAATAATTTAAGTAACCATCACTATTTTTTAAATATCTTAAAATATTAAAATGTATAATAAACATTTACCATAAGTTTAAAGGTTAGGATATTTAAAGTGTAAATAAAACATATAGAAATAAGAAATACCTTAAAAAACAATACTATGTTTTGTCGTTATTTTAGTTCTTTCAATCGCACTTCGATACATGAAAATTGTAAATAAATTTAAAAAATTCACAAGCCTACATGCCCACGAAGCACTCCATACGTCAAAGAAACCATAGAGATTGTCGTTGTTGTGGTGTAACGATTCCCCAATTAAGGCAGGCATAGTTCTTATACAATACAGCCTTGTCTGATTTGTGTTTTGTACACAAAAAATCTTTGCAATATGCTGATACGTTACATTGCGAAGTTCTTGAGAGATTTTTGATACGATCCAATAACGGATATCTCTGATGACATTGATTTTATTGAAATATCTCAATTTATGGTGTGTAGGTCCGAATCTTTTATTAACTTGGATATTCTTAATGGTAAATTATTTTCATATGCAGACGACACCGCTGTAGTTTTCTCTGGTTCAACATGGGACGAAGTACATGGCTTTGCACAGGAAGGTCTGGCACGAATAGCTCGTTGGTTAGACAAAAATTTATTGACTCTAAACGTCTCTAAGGCTAATTATATATGTTTCACAAATTATAACAGTACTCAGCCAAATTTAAACTTCCAAATAAAAATTCACTCATGTAACAATATCACCAACCAAAATTGCTCATGTAATAGCATAGATAAAATATCTAAAACCAAGTTATCTTGGAGTAATGATTGACCAGCGCCTTGCTTGGAGTGCCCACATTGACCTACTGATTGGCAGAATTCACAAACTTATTTGGATTTTTAAGACCTTAAGACGCGTTGCCGATGCAGATTTAATAAAACAAATATATATATCGCTAGCCCAATCTATTCTTAATTACTGTATCACAGTCTGGGGTGGAGCCACCAAAACCAAATTTCTAGAACTAGAAAGGGCTCACAGATTTTTACTTAAAGTTATTTATTTTAAACCTTATAGGTTTCCAACCGTCAGTCTATATTCCCAATGTGGCCTAATATCTGTAATGCTCGGGCCACAGTAACGAGAAACGTCAATGCCCAAAAACGCAACAATTATTGCCTTAATTTTAACGCGCGATAAACTGAGTGGCCACACTTGGAACGGTCGACTTCATTTCAATTTCAACGCCGTTGAACGGCGTTAAAGTATACTGACCATTTATTTTTTAACTCAAAACGGGACATGGGTTTATTTATACTTCCCAGTTAGCAGGTTAACAGTAAAAAAAAATATGTTTTTTAATTAAAAACTGTAACTTTATACAATTAGTGTTCACTATAATTATAATCACATTAATTATAATTATTTATATTTTAACAAATTGTGAAAAATAAAAATTAATCACCAGTTCACCAACTTCATTAAAGCAAAGCTCCTCAGACAGTAATTATTAAATGCAACAATTTTTTTAATTATATTTATATTTGTCAGTGGAACAAATTTGCTTTAATCAAGTCGGTGATGATTTTAAATATGGGCAAGTTTTTTTTTTACATTGATTTTTGTTATCAACATCGCCTTTAGAACTGAAACCTGTAAGTGATTTTTTTTCAGGCGTCCACAATTTATTCATAATAGAAAAATACTTTTTCTACTGGAGCATTTGTACCAGGTATACATAAAATATATTCGATTAAAATGGAAGAGAATTAATGTTGAGAATATTGGTGAGAAATGTTTGAATCACCCAACGAATTTCTGCGAAAACTTTGAAATTATCCCATTCGCTTATTTTTGGGTCGGTCCCGCTCTCGCGCCGTTCGTGTCTGACGAACTTCATAGTTTTAAATTTTCTCGCGGTTTAGGATAACGAGACTATTTTGCGTCCCGGAGCTTTGTTTGGGGACAACGGGACAGGTGACTGAGAAAAGGGACAGTCCCGTTCAAAACGGGACGTATGGTCACTTTACGTTAATATTCCTTGAATTTCAAGCAAGATGAACGTTGACGCTGCTACACTATGTTTGATGAGTGTAAATTTTTATTATATGAATATATTTTAGCATTGCCTAAGCATGGCTCTGTTTGCAGAATCTCAAGAAACGTAATAACTTTTTCATTATTCCACTCTATCGTAGCCATACGTGCGACTCCGTTGCGCTCACCGTGCGCAATGAGACACGTAGTGTGGCCGCTTCAACGCGTTAATTCCTGCGTTAATCTCTTTGATGTACCGCCACTCGAGTTATCGCCCAACGGGAAACGGCGTTGTTCTTGCCATTGTAGAATTATCGCGTTAAGTGGTGGCCACACCCCCATCAACGCGATAATTAACGGCATTTCTCGTTAGTGTAGCCCGGGCATAAGGAAACTTTACATTTTACACGCGATCTTAAAACTTCATAGAAAACTCCCCTACCACCCTTAGACAAAATAAAAGAAGAATATTGAATGTTGCACCTACGTTAAAACTGCTTAC